>JARYGA010060227.1:6957769-8157769 GCA_030545235.1 Helianthus tuberosus
GTGATTTTCACTTCTTGGCCATTCTTGTTTGTTGGTTTAATTTCAGATGAACCAGCTTGTTTACCAGCAGTGTTTACAAGATCATCATATTTTCTATATCCTACACCAAACTTGACATTGATTTCAAGCTGTTTCTCAAGCATAACCTCATACCCTTTGCAAGATTCCACCCATCTTTCACAGGTAATATGGGTGGACTCCAACTCCTTTTTACAAACTTGGTATTTTTCTACCATAGTTTGGAGTTGAGTCTTGGTTATGCTCTGCTCTTCTTTGAGACTGCTGATTTCTTTGTCTTTTTCAGCCAATTTGTTTCTAAGTTCTTTTAACAACTTTTCAAATTTGACTTCATCAGTTAACATTTTATCCCTAAGGTTTTCATTTACCTCTTTGATGTTAGCAAATGCAATAATGCATTCGTCTGAACACAGTTTTTCAAGAACTTGAGGTGTTACCTTAGCAGCAGCCATCATGGCACAATCACATTGATGATCACCTTCTTCATCAACTCTCTCTTCTTTCTCGCCTGCTTTCTTTTCTTCTTTGTCTTCTTCGGACCAGGGGTCAGTCAGTGGTTCAATCAGGGTTTCTGAATTTTCTCTCAGCAGTAGTTCACCAGCAACTGCGGTAACCACTGCTTCAGCCACTTTATCCACTGTTTCAACACTTACCCATTCACCTTCAGTTTCTACCCCTTCTGGTATTGACTCTAATGCCATCAAACAAAATTCATCATTAGAAGGATCATTAAAAGCATTGAGTGCAAAATTTTCATCACCAAGCTCATCAGGCATGCTGCTCCAGTCAACAAAGCCTTGAGTGAAAAAGCTTTGTTGATCTGGTTGTGTTACTGTTGGAGCAACTGGTTGAGGTGCAACAGGTTGCACTTGTGCCTGAGGGACAGGGGTTTGAACATATTGAATTTGTGGAACAGTTGTTTGAACATAATGCACAGGCACAGGGGTTGCAGCATAGTTAGCAGTGTTAACATGGGCAGCAGGGGTATATTGGGTATAGTGCACAGTGCTTTGATTTTGTGGTCTAGGGTTTGAGCTAGGATGGGTTATTATTGGACCAGTGGTTTGACTCCTGCATTCCCTAGAAAAATGACCTAGCCTATTGCACTTATAGCACTTGATTTTCGATTTATCCAACCCCAATTTTAAATTTCCATGTAACCCTGGGAATTTTCTCCCTGTTCTTTTGTAGAATTTGCTTGTTCTTACACTAAGCAAAGCCAATTGATGCAAAATATCCATCTCTTCTAAGTCAGTGGGATCAAAGTGTTGCAAATCATTGAGCTCAAAGCACAAGTTATCTGACATCTGGTTTTCACAATTTGTAGTAAAAGCATAGTTGGCAGAGTGAGAATCAGGGTTGTTGAAATTACCACCAGCAGTTATATCAATAAAGTGATCATAACCCTGATCCTTACTACTGCTACCAAATTCTTCCTGACCAAAAAGAGTTGTGTTGCCAAATGAATAATCATCAGCAACTTTGCCAGACTCTTGCAACTTCTTTTTCTGGTTTAACTCCATTTCATAGGTCATGAGTCTACCATGAAGTTGGGTCAGGGTCAGATCCTTGAACTCAGCAGAGTTTCTAGTAACAAAAGCAATGGTGTCCCATTTTTCTGGTAGTGATCTAAGGAACCTGCTATTTTGAGTTGAATTTGGAAATGTTACTTTAACAAGCTTTAGTTCACTAATGAGACAACTGAATCGCTCAAATTGCTGAGTCAATGATTCACCCTTAATGTGACAAAATGTTTCATACTGCTAATTCAGAATTTCCCTATTGTTTTCAATAACTTCTTCTGTCCCCCCAAACTGTTCCTTCAGTGCATCCCATAATTCTTTGGCACTGTTACAATGTAACAGTCCAACATAGATCTCATTGGGTAATGCAGATGCTATGATGCTAAATGCTTTGGCATCGAGTTCGAACTTTTAAAAATCAGTTTCAATATAGTTTTCAGATGGTTTAGGTACGGACTTCTTTGCATCCTCAGCACTAGGCACCATAGGAACATGGGGACCAAAAACAACAGACCTCCAACATCCAGTGTTCTGTTGAGCAAGGATGTGACCCATCCTTCTCTGCCAGATGTTGTATTCATTACGTTTAAGCATGGGTGGTTTGAAAAGAGAGCCAATGTTATTCTTATCATCTTGTGATTGTGACGTCATCCTGGTTGTTTTACAGGCACTGATTAATCAACTTTGATGGTGATTAAACCTTGCTCTGTTTTTCAACAAAACGAACAAACTATCGATATCAACGATTATGAGCTGAACTATTTATGTCAAAATGATTGTTAAATCAAATTTGACTGTCCAAGCTCTGATACCAATTGTTAGGATCTGAGTTTGGTTTTGATTGTGTTTTATGTTTGAATTAAGATGAAGATGAATGAGTTGTGCAGCGGAATTAAGATGGAAACAAACTTTGCACACAATCAAACGAGAGAATTGCTTTAATCAAACATTTTCAACAAAGAACCGAAAGATTGAATTTATTTCAATAACGATTACAATGCATGTATGAATACAAACTCCCCCTCAGCCTGAGCTCACAGTGTTTGTTCGTGCAGGAAGAAGATTTTGCAAAGAGCTAATAGAACAGTATAGAGCACTGTTCTATTTATAGGCACGAGCAAACCACTGAAGCATCTAAGCTGACGTCACCAAGAAAGTGACATCTAACCTCCTAACAAACTCTAACCTCTGATCTATACAACCTCTGCTATACTAACTATTGTTAATACATTTCATTACATAAAGACATCTAAACTACTGCTGCATCCTTCCACTGATGTGAACCCAGCAGTACTTGTCATGATCAGCAGAGCTTGACTCAAGGCAGTAGATTGAACAGCAGAGCTTTAGTCTCCCATCAGACTTTTACTTAATCAGCTGTTTGTAGGTCAGCAGTTTGTACGATCAGTAGATAGGAGGTCAGCAGATGTTGAAACCACTTTCAAGGGGAGAGACTTGTATACATAACATCTGCATATTCTAGATCCACTGCTCTGATCCAGTTTTGGCTTTAATTATCTGTTCCTTTGGTAGGGTTCAATCCCAACAAGTTGTCTCGAATTTGGAGAACTTTGTCAGTCGTTTCTTGCAATAGCTCGGGACCGGTTAGTTGCGAGTGACCGATCTCGTGCCACACAATAGGTGATCGACATTTCCTTCCGTATAAAGCCTCGAATGGTGCCATTTGTATGCTGGAATGATAACTGTTGTTATACGAGAACTCGACTAACGGCAGGTATTTATCCCAATTACCACCGAAGTCTATGACACACGAACGGAGCATGTCTTCAAGAGTACGAATCATTCTTTCAGTCTGTCCGTCGGTTTGAGGGTGGAATGTGGTACTTAGATTAAGCGATGTACCGAGAGCCGTTTGAAACGTTTCTTACAGTCGCGAGGTAAACCGAGCATCACGGTCAGAGATGATATCACGAGGCGTCCCATGATTACAAATGATCTCGTCGGTGTAGATTCGGGCTAATCGTTCTACCTTGTAGTCTTCCCGTATTGGTAGAAAGTGAGCTGATTTGGTCAAACGGTCAACAACAACCCAGATGCTGTCGTGACCTGATGACGTGTGCGAAAGCTTTGTTATGAAATCCATAGCTATACTCTCCCACTTCCACATAGGGATCGGTGGTTGTTCGAGTAAGCCAGAGGGTCTTTGGTGTTCAGCCTTGACTCTTGCACAAGTCAGGCACTTCCCAACGTATAGAGCAATATTCCTTTTCATGCCCGGCCACCAGTACTTGTAGCGAAGATCCTGGTACATTTTGTCGGCACCGGGATGAATAGAATACTGGGATTTGTGGGCTTCATCCATCAGAATCTGTCACAAATCGGTCCTTTTAGGGATCCAAATTCGGTCCAGAAAGTAGAATATCCCATTTGATTTACTCACAAGCTGGGCTCCATCGTGGAAGATTCGTTCCTTCTTCAGAGTGCGTTCATTAAAACATGCATGCTGAGCTTCACGAATGAGGGTTTCGAGGTCGTGTTGGGCTTGGGTATTGCGAATGCTGAGCAGATAACTCCGTCTGCTGAGTGCGTCGGCAACGACATTTGCCTTGCCTGGGTGATAACGAATCTCACAGTCATAATCGTTGAGAAGTTCTACCCATCGGCGTTGACGCATATTAAGTTCTTTTTTATTAAAGATATGTTGTAGGCTCCTATGATTGGTGAAGATCGTACACTTGGTATCGTATAGGTAGTGTCGCCAAATCTTTAACGCAAAAACAACCGCGCCTAGCTCGAGATCATTGGTTGTAACCTTGTCTCGCTGCATGAGAACACAACCAAGACCAAGGTTGGAAGCATCATAATAGACAATGAAATCATCGTTCCCGTCGGGTAGTGCGAGAACAGGAGCATTGCAAAGCATATGCTTGAGGGTTTGAAAAGCAGATTCTTGTTGGGTTCCCCAAACAAAAGGCTTGTCTTTATGGGTGAGAGCGGTAAGTGGCACAGCGATCTTGGAGAATCCTTCGATAAATCGTCGATAATAGCCCGCTAGTCCGAGAAAATAGCGGACTTCTGACGGGTTCTTAGGCGTAATCCAACTCTTAACTGCTTCAATCTTCGCGGGATCGACATGGATACCCTGACTATTGACAATGTGACCCAGAAACTGAACCTCCTCTAACCAGAATTCACACTTGGAGAACTTGGCGTAGAGTTGATTCCCCTGGAGTAGCTCGAGAACCAAACGTAGATGTTGCGCGTGTCCGGCTTTCGACTTGGAATAGATCAAGACATCGTCGATGAACACGATGATGAAACGGTCTAGAAATGGCTTACACACGCGATTCATCAGATCCATAAAAACCGCGGGTGCGTTGGTTAAACCAAAAGGCATAAGAACGAACTCATAGTGGCCGTAGCGAGTGCGAAAAGCAGTTTTGGGTATGTCTTCCTCTTGAATGCGTAGTTGATGATAGCCTGAGTGTAGATCGATCTTCGAGAAACACGTAGCACCTTGTAGCTGATCAAACAATAACGGTTCTTGATGGTTAACTTATTCAACTCCTGATAGTCAATGCACATCCTGAACGACCCATCCTTCTTTTTAACGAAGAGGACTGGCGCGCCCCAAGGAGAGGTGCTCGGGCGAATGAAGCTTTTCTCAAGTAATTCCTGGAGTTGGTTCGAGAGTTCACGCATTTCGGACGGTGCGAGTCGATAAGGGGCTTTGGCAACAGGGTTGGCTCCAGGAACGAGGTCAATACGAAAGTCGATATCTCGACTTGGCGGAAGACCGGGAAGATCATCAGGAAACACATCAGGAAATTCACGAACCACAGGAACGTCTTTCACTCCTGTCTTTCCTTTCTTTTCCTTCTCCGCTACTACAATGTTAGCCAAGAAAGCTCTGTATACCTTGCGGAGATACTTGCTAGCTTGGACACATGACATGAGCTTGAGACATTTCGAAGTAGTTTCACCATACACACATAACAAATCACCATTTGCGAGCGAGAATCGAATCATCTTGTCGAAGCACACAACTTCAGCATCGTTTTCACGAAGAAAGTCCATGCCTACAATGACATCAAAACTTCCGAGTTGCATCGGAATAAGGTCGATTGGGAAGATGTGATTGTTGAGCTCAAGAGTACAATCACGAAGAACATAATTAACGGCGACAGTTCTTCCAGTAGCGACTTCAACATCGAACGTCGAGGAGAGTTGGGAGCGTTTACGACTAAGGAGCTTCTCGAATTCGAACGACACAAAGCAATTATCAGCTCCAGTATCAAATAAACACGAAGCATAAATACCATTCACAAGGAACATACCATTGACCACGTTGTTGTCGGCTTGGGCTTGACGCACGTTGATGTTGAAAGTTCGTGCGCGTGCTGCTTGTTGTTGTTGCTGCTGGTGTTGCTGCTGCTGTTGCTGCTGGGGCTCCTGTTTCACCACCCTGTTTGGGAACATGTTGGCGAAATGGTTAGGATCGCCGCATGCGAAGCAGACTCTGGCGTTGACCGCGGGTGCCGGAGGAGCTTGTTGACCCTGAGGGGCGGTGAGTAGAGCTTGATGAGCAGGAGCTTGTCGGATATGGAAATTGGTAGTAAAATGGCCGTACATATTGCAATGCGTACAGAAACGGCAAGCGATGGTTGTCGGGTGGTGGTAGGTGCAAGTAGGGCAAAGCGGGTGTGGCCCAGTGTATGCACGCTTGGCAGGCGGTGCATTAGCTTTAGGCGCCGCTACTTGACGCTGTTGAGCTGGTACAACTTGAATCGGTGCAGCAGTGATCGCACAGTTCTTGTTGCTGGAGCTGTTCTTTCTCTTGTTCTTCCTCTTGCTGCTCGGTGTGGTAGTGGGTTCAGCAGTTGGTGCGGCGGTGGTAGCTTGATGCAGGTGCTTTGAAGTTTTATCCCAGACACCAGCCTTGACCCGCTTGTCGTTGATTTCAGCGGCCAGTAGGTAAGTCTCTTCGATCGTCTTAGTCTTAGCCGCTTTCACAAAATCGGCAACACAGTCAGGCAGGGCTCGGATGTACTTCTTGATCGCCATGTCTGGAGTCTTGACCTGATCGGGACAAATGATGCTGAGTTGTTTGAAACGAGCAGTGAGAGCAACATTTTCACCTTCCTTCTGCTTTATGTGCCAGAATTCATCTTCTAACTTTTGGCGCTCATGAGGAGGGCAGAATTCTTCCAGCATGGCTTCTTTGAGCTCGTCCCACGACAGACCGTAGGCTGCATCGTTTCCCCGCTTGTTCCTCTCAGCCGTCCACCAGTCTAGAGCACGGGACTGAAAGACGCCAGTTGCGTTGAGAGTGCGGAGCTCGTCTGGGCAACCGCTTTGTCGTAGAGTGACCTCAATGGAGTCAAACCATTGGAATAATGCAGTAGGGCCTCCCTCGCCAGTGAATTCCTTTGGCCCACAAGACTTGAACTGCTTGAAATTGAAGGGAGCTTTGGTAGTAGCTTTAGGAGCTTCAGTTCTCGACTCCTCAGATGATTTGCTGACGTTCTCGTAGACATCACTCACGGCTTTTGCTACTTGTTTAGCGATGATAGCAGTAAGACGTTTGTCTCTCTTTTCTTGACGAGAAAGTGATGGGTGGCGGTGTCCAGATGACGACATTGTCTGCAACAGACATCGTCATAGGACTCAATACAATGCATTCGAATCTCACCTCACACGTTTAACACTTACTAAAGCTTAGGAGCACTACGTAACATGTATCACATAAACACATAGACACATATTCACAGATTCACATAATCACAGAAGCACATAAGCATGTAAGGCACAAAATCACAGAAGCATGTAATCACAGAGTAGCAATTAGAGGCACATAGAGCATTCTGACCACCTCAGAATACAGGATCCTGTCACCCAAAATCTGCGAGTGTTCGAATATAGCGATCGCGTATAACTTGTCGAGTAGTATAGCATAAGCGTTTATCATAGCATAAGGTCGTCCATAGTTTAGCGATTTGTTAGCGTATTGAGATAGAAATGCAGTGCGAGTCGTGTGTGTCGATCGAAGTGAAAGCAATAATCAAATAAATCTTCCAAAATTTAAATACGTAAACAGGTAAACACACATATAAGCACATAAAATCGACGAATCATCAGAGTCGGCAGTTGCGGGCTCATAATCGAAACACATAAAAATCAAGAAATAGATTGTCTGCGGCTATTAGACTTTGACTACCCAAGTGGTTCAACTATTCACAAGGATGCACAACAAGTCCTTGTTGACCTAATAGACTATGCTCTATCACCGTCATGCGGTGAATGACACTCGTCCTTTCGGTTGTTTAGGTACTCGGGTCCTTGGAATCCATCAAGACTTTGGTGGGAGTTTTGTAAAACCAAGTAATAGTCGGAAAAAGTCGTCAAGGTTAGGGTTTCACCCCTAGCTTAACAACTTCGCTCCTGTTTTTGATATAATAGAGGAGATTATTCATCAAAATATGGATTCCACTCCTAATTTGGTATAATTCTCCCCGTTTGTAAGTAAAATGCGGGTTGATCAAGCAACTTTAGTCGAGAGTTGCGGTTTTTCACACCTAATCTCGACTTAATCGCTTATCCAAAATCGAAAATTCGAGTGCAGTGATAGTGTAGCGTGTGCGAGAATAGCGAGAAATAGTAATAAACTTATACAAAATCCCTAATGGATATGCACAAGTCGGTCTGTGGTTCCTAACTATAGACTAGGTTCCTAAGACATCGACCCGGACTAGGTCGAGTCTTGCCTAATTCCCTATAGTTATGGCTCTGATACCAATCTGTCACACCCCAACCGATGGCGGAAACATCGGGGCATGGCACTGAGCAAAACAGATTGTCCAGAAGTTTCCATAAAAAATATCATTACTGAAGTTTCCAGAAGTTTCCATAAAAACAGATTGTCCATAAAAATTATCATTACTGAAGTTTCCATAAAAACAGATTGTCCAGAAGTTTCCAAAACTATTTGCCTAGATTTTGTCCGTAATAATTTATCACACCACAACCGATGGCGGAAACATCAGGGCATGGCACTGAGCGAAACCGATGGCGGAAACATCGTGTTTCTTCAATTACCAATTAATTTAAAATAACATGTCCCATACCATGTTTCAAAAGGTAAACAAATTATTACGGACAAAATCTAGGCAAATAGTTCTATTCCGACAACTCAGATTTCAAATAGGGAAATTGTTTATCTGCTTCTAGAGACCCCTGATTTAATTAGTACAGACAACTATTTGTTGGCATCTAGAGCCTTATTCTAGCCTCGATTTCCTAGCAGTTGTGCATCCTAAGCACCTGTTACATACGTAAAAATAAAGTCAATACATATAATGTAAATGTGAGCATACAAGTTTGATATTAGCATATAGAGTTCGAATTCGTTTACGCATAACCAGCACGTACACATAGCGAAATGAGGCACGTTAGTTATCGACATAGATCCATCGATACCAATGACTACGAGTTGACTGCCCGAGGCAGTTCGCAATACATGATTACCACCGTAATCCATGCAAGTAATTGTCCTTAACAACCCCTGCGAACAGGTGCTGAGTCCAAACTATAGTACTATCGTTGCTAAGGCAGGTAGACAACATTCCATGTGTAAACATAACAAACAAGCATTCATAAGTCATGTATAACATGCATTAACGGTTAGCGTTCAAATAGTATTGAGTAGTGTGTTTGATGTGATTTGAGTATTTGTAACGTATGTAACACCCAAAAGTGCATAAAGCAAAAAGGGATCGAGTATACTCACAGCGGTTGATGGATTGAAGGGAGCGCTTGGGAGTAGGGTTAGCCTGAATAGTTCGATAATATAACGATAAGCAACGCGTAAAACAGAAACAAGTGTTGATGGATCGGACAGCAAGTCGATCGGACGGTAGTCCGATCGGACGGCTGACCGTGCGGTTGACAGTCCATTCGGACAGTTGTCCGGTCGGACGGTAGTCCGATCGGATGGCTGTTCGAGTGGATTGTTTCTCCCTTTGAGTAAGATGTGTTTGTGTATGATGGTTTGACTTTTGAAGTCTTTGTTGCAGCATTTGAAAACATTGAAGTATCTTTACCTTTCGGGTCGGTCGATCGGACGGTCGTTCGGTCGGCCGGCCAGCCCGATCGGGTAGTACTTCAGCGAAAAACATGTTCTCAGCAAGATATCACTCAATCAGACAGTAGTTCGATCGGATGGCATTCCTAGTGCATTGAACATGTCGAAAAATCGATTAAGTGTTGAAGTCAAGTATCTCATGATCCGAAGAGTAATCCAATCGGATGGTAGTCCGATCGGATAACAGTTCGTTCAATACTCGAACTTCAAGTAAATTGATTAAGTGTGGGACCCATGTGCTAGCCGTTCGGCTGACCAGTCGTTCGGCTGGCTGTCCGTTCGGCTGGCTATCCGTTCGGACAACAGTCCGATCGGACGGCACCTTGTCCTGGTTGGCCTGTTCGTCTCACACTTGGTAGTTTTGTTTGTTTTTCGTTTTTATCAAAGTATCTTGACAACGAGTCAAACAACAGAAACCTCGTCATTACTTGGTCCTCCTGATCGGACAGGAATCACCCAAATCCGGATGGTGAACAGTTCGGGACGGTGTTTAACGTTTAACCCGAAATCGGTGAACCTCGTGGATAGAAAAGAGTTGAAAGAAAGTTGGAAAACCATCTTTCAATCCCTTTCATCCTGAATATGTTTAGATCTGTGAAAGATCTTTGTTTGTTTATGTGGAAATCGGTTGGATCCAAGTTATTCTTGGTGTATTGAGGCCAAATCATGAAGTTCTTCAGAACACATGATGACGTCATCCTAGAATACCTTGAATCTTGATGATTTCACGGTTAAAAGTTAAGATTTAAAAGGTAGAAAGGTGTAGGAGTGCGTGTAGATCAAGAAAGTACAAGATTTAGGACGAGATCTTACCGGAATCGTGAGAAATCTGAAGAAAAGTGAGGAGCACGAGCTGGTCGGACGTCACTTGCCAAAAGTAGCAAGTTGGAGTGTGACAAGGGGTAGTTATAGGATGCCAAAAGAGGAAATGGCTGGCCGATCGGCCAGGCAGCTCGATCGGACAGCCTGTCTGATCGGACGGCAGTCCGATCGGCTGGCTGGTAGCCTGATCGATCGGTTGCCTGATTTGAGTGTTTGGTGCGACGATTTTTGATATTTCGATTTCGATTGCGATTGCGCATCGCTCGCAATAGAGTTTCCTATTCAAATTACTTTTAATCCCAACTACTATATCTAACATACAATCATCCTATTTCACTTGCATTTAGTGTTTGCGATTCGATTGCGATTGAGTTTCGATTGTGTTTCGATTGTGATTCGATGGATTACCACATACAACATAAATAAACATGCACAAGTAACACGTAAGGCACACACACGCTTAACAATAACCAAAATGCGTAATTCGAGTTGCGATTCGATGTCGATTTGACTAGCATAGTTAGATTATTGTTTAGTTAACTTTATCGCATTGTTACTTCCTATAGTTCACAGTCGTAAATCGATTAGATGGCGATTAATACACATCGATTGTTGTGGTTATTGACACTTACTCCAAATAATACAACTAAAATAAATACATAGAAGAAATCTACTACAAGTCAAGTTGCGAAATCGGTCGTTGACATTGACTTTGACTTTTGGTTTCGGCGTTTGAAAACACGGGGTGTTACAATTTATTTCCAGATATGGATCGGAGTAACAACAGTCCTTCATTTTTAAAGCTTATTGAGGAAGATGACCCATTATTTTTGGTATGTTTATTTGTTTTATAATTACTAATCAAATTTAAAGTAAACTGATGTTTATCTTTTTCTCATTTTTTGTCTTAAACTCATAGCAAATACCTAATGACTTTGCTTCAATGATGTGGGGAGAGCAACCACCTTACAAAGAATCTGTTAAGATTGTTGATGGCAACAAGTTATGGTTTGTAAGACTGAAAAGAACTGAATTGGGCCCTGTACTTGGTGATGGCTTCAGCAAAGTTGTTCGGGATAGTTATATAAGAAAAAATGACTATCTTATGTTTCAGTCATTTGGACCATCATCATTCTTTCTTTCGGTGTTTAAATCATTTGTTTATGAAAACAGCTTTATATCCAAAATCACACCTGAGGAAGACGTTATTGTAAGTAGTATATATATTATAGAATAAGTATGTTGAATAATGTTTTCTATCTGTATTTTGATTTTTAAATTTATAACTATCACTACCTTTGCAGGTCATGGCTGATCAATTTTACAGGTAATTTTAGTTTTATTGTTTTTTTTTTTTTTTGCTAATTTTTTTTTCCGGTATAATGTTAGGTTTCATCGATTATGCTGATTTATTTTGTTACACCCTAAATCGTACATGACAAAAGTCGCAGCGGAAACACGAACCATAAAATTTCTTTCATTATAAATACCTCAATTTATTTAAAATTTGACTTTAACATATCTCTTTCTCCTAAATCCGTCATTCTCTTATTTACTATTTGAAAACATAGATTATGTTTACTACATTATATACAGCAACGTTCCCGTACAATTTCTCTAATGACTCGATCCTCGATCTCCAATCCTTGGATATCCTCATATCTGATACTACCTGCATTCACACATATAATTTACGTCCTGTCTTAGGATCTGTGGTGAGACTTCCTCGCCATTCCTGCATCACACTTATAACTCCAGGTACACGAACAAACATCGTAAACACTTATTCATACCGAAAGACTTACATACATACCCTACTTCATACATATTATCTATATATATATATACATACGTACACATATGCATACATACCTGCTTACATACATGCTCACACACATACATGACAATCTACATACATACTTACATATACACACACATCTACATCATTATATATGTATCTATATGTACACATACCAACATCATTAAGTACACTCATGACATTATACATATTTACATACATACAACCCTACGTGCATCATACCAAACTCATACATGCCTACTCTCATACATACCATCATATATCCGCTTATTCTTGCTTGCATACTTATAAACGTACCCACGTAGATACATACATGCTTTCATACACTTAAATTCATAAAAACGTAAGTTAAACTAGTCGTACGTAACTTAAAACGCGTTTAAGCGAGTTCCCAAGGCAAAACGAGGCACGAAAACAGTTTTCGGAGGAATATGACCCGTCGCGCGACGCGACGGGCCGTCGCGCTACGCAACCCCCCAAAAACGACAGAAACATTTCAGCTGAATGCTGCATATTTTCAGCACGATCCGCTTTTACGGAAACAAGCATAACTCTCTCATTTTTTATCCGTTTTACCCGATTCTTTTTCCTACATGTCCGTAATTAAATTCTCCATCTAATGGAACTAAAATCCAACATCCGACTTAACGAAATTTCAGACATTTAACTCTTCGGCTTATTACCCTTTTACCATTTTTGACCCGTTCATGCATACATCAACATAACTTGTTCATTTTACCATAACCCCTTATAAACATAATAATTTCAGTGTCGTCTATCATAAATTACTAAATTCTTGGATGTCTTGCATCCTCTTAACACCTTATCGTTCATAAGCTTATTTTTGACCCGTTAAGGGTATTCGCGCATTAATTGGTCTACGACTAACCAAACCAAAATCCCCACTTCCATACTTGTCCAAAACATTACACTAATCGAATAACTTGTTTCTAAGCTACTTTTAAAACCGTTTGCCGCAAAATACCCATCAAGGGTATTTTGGTCAACTTTAATCCCCTCATTTACGACGAAGAACTTTAACACATATTTGACCTCAAACGTCATGTTTACTTAATTAAAACACTTTATTACTTAATCGTACTAAGAAGTGATTACATAAATCACTTACCTTATGCGTCCGTGCTCGTATCCGATCCTTTGCCACCTCTTGACCCGTTAGTCTTTCACGCTTGAATCCGTCTTGACATGATTCCTATACTTTCATGTCACCCATCACATTCTCGTTAGTATACACAATTGTACACGTTAGCGATCATATCAACCACATATTTCACATTTGATTCATGTAATTCATCATGTAATCACGGATAACGCATATCATCATAACATGTACCATACGACTTCCTACAATCCTACCTTTACGACAACGAGTCAAATCATGTTACTTATACTTAGTTGACTTTCAGAAGTCAATTATTAACCATATTTAACTATCGACTTATCATCATATACTTGTAACATCATAATTAACCATACGGACAACACTATATACATTTTATCATACGCTTGATGTGTGTACCATCTTTTAAGCATAACGTACAACTAATTCATGCATAAATCTTCTAAGCTCATACATAACTCAACAAATCCTACTTCTAATCAACACATATCATTCACACATAAGCATTAAACATATCATCACCACATTTCTTCCAATTTAACTAACAAGAATCCATCACGCCCACAATAATACATCGATCTTTAAACAAAACTTTGACATAGGTGGTGATTCTAGTCATTATCTTTACCCAACTAACGGGTTTCACCTCTAAACATCAAATTAACACAAACCATTCATACCCCGTGTTCTACACGATGATTCTAACCCTTGTACATGATTAATTTCATAATAACTCACGGATTTGAACATAACCCACTTCACCCATGATCACAAATCTTAGGTTTAAGACATACCTTATGATCCCCTCGTGATGGTGATCATTAATCCATGCTCGGTTATGGATTTACGCTTCATCTTGCCTTTCAATTTGAGTGAAAGGATGAAATTAGGGTTTGAGGCTCCATGGGAGCCTCCTGCTCCTTCTCGAACACACGCATATGTGTGTGTTTGTGTGAGATAAGTTATTTAATAACTTAACTTTCATCTTTCCCACTTTAGCCCCTCGGGTTTGTTTTTAAAACATAACTAACACTACCTTCATCATTTAATACTTTTGACCATACCTTTAACTAGGTTAAATAGCCTAGTTATTTATTTCATGACGTGTCACATATGAACACACGACAAATATTAACATTCAGATTTTTGGGGCGTTACAAGTCTACCACCCTTAAATGAGGTTTCGTCCCCGAAACCTTTCTTACCTCTTATTTAACACTAATTAATTCTTCTCTATGGCTAGCCCATCACAACGACTATCTTCTTTCTTAAAGAACCCGCTCCGGAGTTCTTATTAGTGTCGCTTTCACTAATACGCAAATTCCTAACAGCCTTCCTAGCTAATTGTTCATTCATCATTCTAACATTCGTATATCATATACATCATATACCTTCTTACTTACTTGCAACCGTTCCAACATTCCATTACTAACATTCTCATTTGTTTATTTCTCATTCATAATGTTTTTATCAACTATACGATATTGCATCGAAATTGTATATACTCAGATATGTTTAACTTTAACTAATATATCATAGTAATGAGTAGCTATACATTCTCAATTCATAAACTATTCATATAATTGACTTCTTCATAACCATCCCATACCTTCCTTATCATACTTTCGCATATCATTTTCATTTCCTTAACATGTCAACAATGGGTCAATACACATACTTCCTCAATCTGTAATCATTCATCCATTCATATGATCTGTTCATAACGGATCTACCAGATTCATCTTATCTCTTAAGATTTCATTCTATTCATATATTATTTAACATTTAGTTCTTGTTTTGTTACCACACAAAACTACCATTTCATGGTCATATATACGTACTTTAACTTTAGTGTGAACATCCTCCTACTTTTCTACAGCTACTTGTACCCTACATACCTTTACGTTACCTTTAAATCATTTTGTCCATTTCACATCACTATTGCTTTCACTTCATGCATTTCTTAATTTACATATATACATGTGTGTCATACTAGTTTATATCTACCCAGCATAAGTTAAACATCTTACTAACCTCTTTCATTTCACAAAGCGACAATCCGTAACCCCGATTGAACATCTTCTTCTCGGGTACTAGCCTTAACAAACCAGGTTTCATTCATCCTTATAATGAGCTTCCGCTCGGGTACATTCTTTCACCAATACGATTGGGTCCATCACATCAATAATTCTAACATTTTTTTTTATCAACAAAATTAGCGATTAGCATATTTCATTTAAACATTCCTTATACTAGGGGATTACCCACTTATAATCCTTCTACAATTTCCTACATCCAGGCTATAACATATCACACATTCCATTTCTTACATGTAATTCTTTCATTCTAGCTACTTATTTCGTCAACCTTCATTTGACTCTTCAAAGCTTAACTGACATTTCTTAATCATTGTATAAGTACTGAGGCACACGTCCGTACTTCTTTCCATTCATGCTTACATGCAAAAACATTCATTACATCATTTCGGTATTTCTTACCAAACTTACCATTCCAGCCCTTACTTAAGTTATGGTTCGGGTCACAGCCCGTCATCATTCTGACTTCTAAGAGTCATTTACTAACACGTCTAACACGTAGCTCATGCCAAACTTCATCTATTATACTATCATCTTTTACTTTATACTTATTTCTTTGACCCGTTCGACTCAATCATGGTCAAACTGTCGGCATCTTCTTGTACGGATTAATTTCATCTTTTTATATTTTTAAATCTATCTCACGTATGCAGATGCATCACTCATGCTTTCTTATTCATTGAATCCGCCTTACAGATTCAAACGTTACATTCATGCCTTTCATTACTTCTGCGTTTTGAATCCTTCTCGTGGATTCAAACACCTTATCCATGCCTTTCATCCTTGAATCCGTCTTACGGATTCAAACATATCATCCATGCCTTTCATCCTTGAATCCGTCTTACGGATTCAAACATATCATTCATGCCTTTCATCCTTGAATCCGTCTCACGGATTCAAACATTGCATTCACACCTTTCATTTCCTGAATCCGTCTCACGGATTCAGACATATTTTTCATATCTTGTTGATCCGCACTTAACCACGGATGCAACATTCTTCATTCTTATCAGGCATGTTTTTCATTCTTACATAGTACTCTCAATTTCCCGAGAGTCTTACTTCCCATTTCACCCACACGCCCGCCGGCTACCCAACTCTACCGGACATACCTGTAACAATTATCATGATCTCACGAACGTCATATGTTTCTCGTGTACTGGCCAGGTACACCATTCACATAATAGTTTCGTGCCTTCGTGTAATTGTCACCTTACGTCCGTAGACTTAGGTTTCGGCGCGTGTATCATTTTCAGTACCTCATTACTATACTATCATTATCCTTCATTTAGAATTTTCCTTCCCTTTATGAGTTTCACTATTACATATACCCACATATCGAATTTACGTACCTGGATTCAAATTTGCCTTATTACCTCTTTGCCTGGCTTAATATTCATCTTAAACCGCATTCACAGATCATCCTCTTCCAACACTTCTGCTTACCTTGCACATACCAAATCGTCATGTTCTTACACGTATACATAAGTACATACTCACATTAGCCTTTACCTTTGGATCTTGATCGAGTCTTAGATTGTACGGGTTTCTTATCTTAAGAGCACACAAGTTTGAGTCCAAGTACTTACCTTCTTGTACTTGATTCCCTCAAACCAGGGCTCTGATACCAACTTGTTACACCCTAAATCGTACATGACAAAAGTCGTAGCGGAAACACGAACCATAAAATTTCTTTCATTATAAATACCTCAATTTATTTAAAATTTGACTTTAACATATCTCTTTCTCCTAAATCCGTCATTCTCTTATTTACTATTTGAAAACATAGATTATGTTTACTACATTATATACAGCAACGTTCCCGTACAATCTCTCTAATGACTCGATCCTCGATCTCCAATCCTTGGATATCCTCATATCTGATACTACCTGCATTCACACATATAATTCATAACATTAGTACGCAATAGAAACATACAAAGTTTATTCTCGTTACTTCTCGTTACGTTATACTCTTTACATCCCAGCTTTTACGTCCTGTCTTACGATCTGTGGTGAGACTTCCTCGCCATTCCTGCATCACACTTATAACTCCAGGTACACGAACAAACATCGTAAACACTTATTCATACCGAAAGACTTACATACATACCCTACTTCATACATATTATCTCTATATATATATATACATACGTACACATATGCATACATACCTGCTTACATACATGCTCACACACGTACATGACAATCTACATACATACTTACATATACACACACATCTACATCATTATATACGTATCTATATATACACATACCAACATCATTAAGTACACTCATGACATTATACATATTTACATACATACAACCCTACGTGCATCATACCAAACTCATACATGCCTACTCTCATACATACCATCATATATCCGCTTATTCTTGCTCGCATACTTATAAACGTACCCACGTAGATACATACATGCTTTCATACACTTAAATTCATAAAAACGTAAGTTAAACTAGTCGTACGTAACTTAAAACGCGTTTAAGCGAGTTCCCAAGGCAAAACGAGGCACGAAAACAGTTTTCGGAGGAATATGACCCGTCGCGCGACGCGACGGGCCGTCGCGCTACGCGACCCCCCAAAAACGACAGAAACATTTCAGCTGAATGCTGCATATTTTCAGCACGATCCGCTTTTACGGAAACAAGCATAACTCTCTCATTTTTTATCCGTTTTACCCGATTCTTTTTCCTACATGTCCGTAATTAAATTCTCCATCTAATGGAACTAAAATCCAACATCCGACTTAACGAAATTTCAGACTTTTAACTCTTCGGCTTATTACCCTTTTACCATTTTTGACCCGTTCATGCATACATCAACATAACTTGTTCATTTTACCATAACCCCTTATAAACATAATAATTTCAGTGTCGTCTATCATAAATTACTAAATTCTTGGATGTCTTGCATCCTCTTAACACCTTATCGTTCATAAGCTTATTTTTGACCCGTTAAGGGTATTCGCACATTAATTGGTCTACGACTAACCAAACCAAAATCCCCACTTCCATACTTGTCCAAAACATTACACTAATCGAATAACTTGTTTCTAAGCTACTTTTAAAACCGTTTGCCGCAAAATACCCATCAAGGGTATTTTGGTCAACTTTAATCCCCTCATTTACGACGAAGAACTTTAACACATATTTAACCTCAAACGTCATGTTTACTTAATTAAAACACTTTATTACTTAATCGTACTAAGAAGTGATTACAGAAATCACTTACCTTATGCGTCCGTGCTCGTATCCGATCCTTTGCCACCTCTTGACCCGTTAGTCTTTCACGCTTGAATCCGTCTTGACATGATTCCTATACTTTCATGTCACCCATCACATTCTCGTTAGTATACACAATTGTACACGTTAGCGATCATATCAACCACATATTTCACATTTGATTCATGTAATTCATCATGTAATCACGGATAACGCATATCAACATAACATGTACCATACGACTTCCTACAATCCTACCTTTACGACAACGAGTCAAATCATGTTACTTATACTTAGTTGACTTTCAGAAGTCAATTATTAACCATATTTAACTATCGACTTATCATCATATACTTGTAACATCATAATTAACCATACGGACAACACTATATACATTTTATCATACGCTTGATGTGTGTACCATCTTTTAAGCATAACGTACAACTAATTCATGCATAAATCTTCTAAGCTCATACATAACTCAACAAATCCTACTTCTAATCAACACATATCATTCACACATAAGCATTAAACATATCATCACCACATTTCTTCCAATTTAACTAACAAGAATCCATCACGCCCACAATAATACATCGATCTTTAAACAAAACTTTGACATAGGTGGTGATTCTAGTCATTATCTTTACCCAACTAACGGGTTTCACCCCTAAACATCAAATTAACACAAACCATTCATACCCCGTGTTCTACACGATGATTCTAACCCTTGTACATGATTAATTTCATAATAACTCACGGATTTGAACATAACCCACTTCACCCATGATCACAAATCTTAGGTTTAAGACATACCTTATGATCCCCTCGTGATGGTGATCATTAATCCATGCTCAGTTATGGATTTACGCTTCATCTTGCCTTTCAATTTGAGTGAAAGGATGAAATTAGGGTTTGAGGCTCCATGGGAGCCTCCTGCTCCTTCTCGAACACACGCATATGTGTGTGTGTTTGTGTGAGATAAGTTATTTAATAACTTAACTTTCATCTTTCCCACTTTAGCCCCTCGGGTTTGTTTTTAAAACATAACTAACACTACCTTCATCATTTAATACTTTTGACCATACCTTTAACTAGGTTAAATAGCCTAGTTATTTATTTCATGACGTGTCACATATGAACACACGACAAATATTAACATTCAGATTTTTGGGGCGTTACATATTTTGACTGTATTTTTTTGTTAGTAATAAATTTTTTATTGTATTAATTACCAATCCATTAAAAATTTTGCATATTTTATTTAATTTATGGTCTGATATGTTTTTCCGGAATATTGATTGTGTTTCTATAAATAAATTGTTTTACATTTTTTGAAACCGTTGCTTTTTTTGTTTTATATTTTTTCCCGCTCTTATGAGTTCGTTTCTATAAATAGTTTACCGTTTTACGTGTTTAAACCGTTCATAATTAATTTGCAGGTATGGATCCGAGTAACAACAGTCCTTCATTCTTAAAGTTGATTGAGGACGATGATCGTATTTTTTTGGTATGTTTATTGGTTTTATGATTACTAAACATATTGTATTTAAATTGATGTTTTTCTTTTTTGTATTGGATGTAAACTGATGTTTTTCTTTTCAGTTGGTTAATTCACTGATTTTTTATTCATTTATTATAGTTATTGACATGAATTTTTCCTCTTATAAAGCATGATATTGGGTGCCAAATAATATATGAGTAGAGCATAGAGCAACACAGCGAGACGGATATCTCGAGGCTGAGAGATTTGGGCATTGAGAGAAAATAAAGGTTTGAAATTTGTGATTTTCAGATTAGGAAAGATCGATCAAAGCGAATCATAGAAAGATCCATCAATGGAGAACCAATTTCATGAGGGAGATCTGGTGTGGGCCAAAGTTAATCACCATCTTTGGTGGTTGGGCATCATTAACCATGAACCGTCGTTGTCAACGGTAAGCTTGCCCTGTTGTTGACCGTCCGTTAAAGAATTATAATGGCAGGTTTCTGCAGTGGACCCATCCTGGATCTACTTTGGATGTAACTGAAAGCATTATTTTAATGACTATGCAGTTTTTATCAATTTTAACTTAAATTGTTGTGTTACCTGCAGGATGGTAAGAAAGTTGAATCTTTGGCCACAATCACTAACTTTGATGATTTGCGTTTTGTCGAGAGAGAGGATGGTAAGTCTACTGGTAATCATTTGATATTTTTTTATCATCTTTTAATAATTTTTTTACCATATCTAGGTTATATAAGGCCATATCATGATTGTTTTATTAATTGTGGTCATGTTATCAGTTGGACTCATAACAAGAGAGTAATGTTGATTACACACAAAGCCATACATTCTTTGGTGATTTGACCCACTTCATTCAGGTGAAGCATTTTTTTACTTGCAAGTGTAATAAGCCGATTACCCGTTTGCTTCGAAGCATACGAGACAATATGAACACTTATGCTAATCTCAACCTTAGTGAAATATATTACAATTCTCGGCCTTTTAATAGATTGCTCTCTTTTGAATTGAGTATTTATTGTAAGTTTTTTTTTTTGCTGCAGTTAAAGATACCATTTTGCAGCTAAGACCACTCCTATATGAGAACAAGCTCTGGTGTCAGTAACTGCAAGCTGGTACCAATATAGTTGTTGATGTTATTTTGAAATTACAACATTTTTGCCTTCTTAAATTTCTACAGATACATTTTGGTGGATGATAGCAATGGGCTGGGAGTAAATTTTAGTCTTAAAAGTAAATTATAATTGTTGTATGACTTCATGTCTTAATTGGTATTTATTGCTATTTTAACGTATTTGATAGTTAAATGATATGTTGTTTTTAAAAACCAAACGTCTTACTTTTAACCTTCAAATTAGCAACCAGAAGTATTATGGTTAAAAATAATAATTTTTTTTGGCATATGTGTTAACTTCATTGTCACCGTCCTCATGTGCGTGTTTCACCTATCTATCTAAATCTTGGTGATTAGGATAAGCTATTACATCTTCATAGCACCTCTACCAATGACAATAGTGCCGAAGAAGAGCCGACGGTATCCATGTCTCTAATCATACATTTAACGTGTAAGTTAAAATTTTCAAGCTATATAGTTATGATTTTTAACACCAACTTTTGTAACAAATAGTTATGTAATGTACCATATATTAGATTTTATGTCTATTACGGTTAGACTCAATTTCAATTTCAAAATGATAATTTACTTTTTTATTTTTAGTACTCAACTAGGATTGCGACCCACCGCAATGCGGCGGGGATTCTTTAGTTATAACTAAGTCGATCTAGGACCTGCACATTATATTAAACCTATCAAACGGGGAAAAACAGACGATGTAAAAACGTTCACCCACACACGCACGTTGCGTCATGTTAGCTGGCAAAATTTAGAACGAAACGTAAAAACGTTAAACCAAAGATGCACGTTGCGATGTGTTAAGCCACAAAATTTAGAACCAATCATAAAGCAAAAAAATTGCGGAAAATGAAAACTATAAAGGAACAAAGTTGAAAGTAAAAAAGTTAAGAGGATAGATTGTAAAAGATAAAATGTTTTGGGTTAAAAGTAGAAAACAAATAGTTTTGGGTTAAAAGTAATTTATGAAATACTTTTGGGTGAATAGTAAAAAAATCAATTTTTTTTTTGGAAAACCCCCAAAGCCAACGTTACAACAACCATATGCATAACCATTTTTTCTTTGAAAACCCCCCAAAGCACACCCCGCGTTGCGGCGGGTCGTAAAACGGTGTCAAATAATACTAATGTCACACAACAATCATCGACCACCAACACTAACTCGACCTAGGATATGCGTGTTGCGACGAACCTGTCAAACATGGAAAAATAGAGGTAAAAACATTGAACCACACATGCACGTTGCGTCGTATTAAGTCGGAAAATTTAGAACTATACGTAAAACGAAAATTTGCGAAAGATGAAAAGTATAAGTGACAAAAGTTGCGAAGTTAAATTGCAAATAATGAAAAGTTATGGGTTAAAGTTAAAAAACAAATTACCATTAAATATTTTCCTTATATTATATTTTTAGTGCTCAATTACCATTAAATACTTTCCTTATATTTTATTTTATCTCTATTATGGTTAGAGTCATTTTGAATTTCAGAATGATGATTTATTTATTATTTAATTACCATTTAATACTTTCCGTATTTTAAATTTTATGTTTATTACTGTTTGACTCAATTCGAATTTCAAAAATGTAAATTACATTATATTTTAGTAGTTAATTGCCATTCAATACTTTCCGAATTGACTATATTTTATGTGTATTACGGTTTGACTAAATTCAAATATCAAAATTATGATTTTATATTTTGTATTGGTTTAACATGTGATGATGAGATTCGATTGTTGTAAAGAATGAATATAATAATGTTTAATGTCTTATTACGAGTCAATTACATACCGGAAATATCGAGCAGTAAATGCTATACCGGAAATGCGATATCTAATTTATTTTTAGTTTAATGATATTACGATACTTTTTTCCTAAACATATGTTAACATTTAATTCTTAATTGTTGCATACGTTTACAAAATATTTTTTCATTATAATTCAGATACATTAATACCTGTAGTATAGATACAAAATACATGACAAGTTTGTGTATAACATTGTAAGACCCGTATTAAATAAACGACGATTGTTTTATAAAAGATGCATTACATATTACTAATACCAAAATGTATAAGTATAATTCAAAGTTATTTAAAGCTTCACGAGTTCTTAAACGAAGGTCACTACTTAATCGCCAATTTGATCCCCGGCTTTAACTCCATCCATATTGTATGTTAACTGAAAATGTATTTTTGTAATTTCAAGTTAACATACAAGATCCAAGTACCCTTAAGTTATACTTGAAACCAAACGATTAAGTTATACTCATCTTGCTTTTGTATGTTTTTATGGCTCTTTATAACTAGAAAAACTTTAAGAAACCGAATTAAAAATTTGTGTTGGAGATAAGGGAAAGAAGATATTTTAGAGGTTAAAAATGTTATCTATATATTTTTATTTATTGTAAATAAAATTTTCCTACCCGGAAAGTTTCCGGGTTATAACCTAGTATCATATATATATAAATTCCTATCACGAACTCCATCGTTTCATAACAAAAAAGAATATTTGACATGGGATAAAACTCATATATATTCTAGTGTCTAGTAACGTCCTATTTCATGATTGTTTCTATGAAGAAGAAAGATTTAATACGCGAGTAAATATAGATACGTGATCGGTGATACTATTCTGCAATAATCAAATCACATAAGCTTTTATGACATATCTAGAAACAATAGTACTTATTATTAGGATTGTAAACGAAGTGAACATTAGTGAACAGTTCGTGAATTGTTTGGCGGGAAGTTCTTTACGTTCATTCGTTTAATTAATGAACAAACATGGACAAGAAATTCCATTCGGTTAGTTAAATTAACGAACACGAACAGATGTCTCATTCGTTCAATTGCGTTCGTGAACGTTCAGTAATGTGTTCATGAAAATTCGTTCATGTTCATTTGTTTATTTTGTTCATTATAGATTTTTTAGCATTTATTTATTTTTATCAAAACTTTGGTATTCTTTAATTTTTATTTATCTCATTGCCCAAACAAATAAAATAGGAAACTCTATCTTCACTTTGTTTATGCATAGTTCCACTTTCCTTCTCATCCACATTGAAAATATATCATCGACCTTCGTTCAACGGTTACGGTTTCAAGGTCTAGCGCCATTCCCTCTCAACATCCACATCTATCCACCGTTGTCTTTTCCGTTTTTATCTGTGTTTGTGAACCGTTCGTAAACACGTTCTTTTCCTTAATGAATGAACACGGACAGAAAATCTCGTTCGGTAAGTGTTCGTGAACACATTATATCCTTAACGAACGAACACGAATAAGGTCTTGTTTGTATTCATTCGTTCATGAACCATTCGTGAACACAGAGCCGGCCCTGAAGGAGGGCGGGGAGGACAACCGAACAGGGCCCGTGATTTCGTAGGGCACGCAATTTTTTTAAAAAAAATCCGATATTATATATGTAAAAAAAAAATTAATAGGGTATAACCAAAAAATTATTAACATAGGCCCACTTAAAAAAATCATATTGTTTAAACTATTTAGCCCATTAGGTTAGTGAGCCCAATACCCAAATATTTTCTAAAAACTAATAAAAAAAAGAGTTCTGGGCGGCAACTCTTTCATCCGGTTCAAAGTTGTATGAAAAACTAGTTTAATTTTTTTATTTAGTTAAGACCTAAGGGCACGTTTTTTCGAGCTCGAACAAGCTACATGAATTCTCAGGGCCGGCCCTGCGTGAACACATTATATCCTTAACGAACGAACACGAATAAGGTCTTGCTTGTATTCATTCGGTTTGTTTACAGCACTACTTATTATTTTCTTTTCTAAAAAAACGTATACTAAAAGCGTTTAGATACTAAAGACCAAAAGAAAACCTTGTTGTATTAAGAAGTTTTAATAAACTACAGGCTAAACATGGATGAGTCTTTGGTACTGGTTATTGATATCGAACCGGTACTGTATCGAGCTATTTTTGGTACCAATTTGATACCCATTTTTTTTTTGCGTTTTTAGGGATCGCTACTTTTGGTTCAGTATTGGTTCGGTACGACACAATATTTTGGGTTGATTTACCTTCGAATACCGGTACTGTACCGTATTGGTACCAGTACCGAACCATACATCGAATTTCAGTACCAATTTGGTACCCATTTTTTACGTTTTTTCAGGATCAGTACTTTCAATTCGGTACGGATTCACTACAGTACATTATTTTACCCACTTTTAACCTTCGAATATCGGTACTGTACCGTATTGGTACTAGTACCAAACCATACATCGAATTTCGGTACCAATTTGGTACCCATTTTTTATTGTTTTTACGATCAGTACTTTCGGTTCGGTATACAATATTTTACCCACTTTTTACCTTCGAACACCGTACCATACCGATACCGTTCTAAACACTTTCGGTACTAACACCCATTTTTGACGATAGTACTTTTGGTACCGATACGGTACCGAACTTATCCCTTACTTTCACTACCACTTTTCAATACTTTTGGTTCGATATCTCTAGTCAAAATGCAAGGGCTCAATGTGATATCGTTTACAAGTTGAAACTAAAATGTAAAGTTTTTGTGTCGACTGAAGAAGTTGTTGAATAAATAGCCAATAATCAGACACTCCGATCATAACCATACCTAACGTCATCACGTCGATTTTCATGGCATTTGTGTATATATCTTCCTAATTACAACATCACCCTCACAAATTGATAGTTGGTGTTGATCAAATTCTCGCAATTTCGCAGCTAGGTAATGATCCTCACATTTTCCCCAATTTACATATGAACAATTTGACTTAATTGGAGCTTCATTCATCGTAATCTGATTGAGTGTTGAATGTTACTTATTAATTTGTTATTGTCGTGCATTTTTGTTGATTTTATGAATGTGGATAAGGTTGTTTTGATTGAAAATTGTTGGGGGGTTTGCTTGATGATTTGTAGAATTGGGTTTTGATGTCTTTGTGGGAAGAAATTTTGCATTTTTATTTGTGGGTTTTGGTTGTAGAGTTGAATTTAACCTAAATTGTATCAATTTACTGTGGAACAGAAGATTTTATCTTCACAAAGTACTTTTATCACCATTGTTGTTTTTTTACTGTGTGACAGTTGCTTAGCTGTTAGACAGTTAGTTTTATATTGGTTTTAGAAAGTGTGAGACGCTCATAGGCGTTTAGGTCCCGAAAGCCGAGGTGTGAAGGGTGAAGTGCTGCCTTAAGTGTTAATGCATATTTGTGACAAAAAGGTTGATATATGGATTAGATTGATCGCCTTGAAATCATTTGTATTTTATTTTGTGTAAGTGTGTGCGAATCTAAAATCACTACGCAAGGCCAGGAGGCGATTGCCTCACGCCTTTTAAAACGAAGAGTTTAATCCTTTTATGTATTTCCTTGTTTATATACCCATTTACAGTGGCGAAGCTTGAAAATTTCCACCGGGGGGTCGGAAGTCACCGAACCTAAAAATTCTATATAAGTAATTTTTTTTTATAAAACTGGGGGGTCGAAAACGTATATACCTAAAATATTCTATACGAAACGTACATACATAACACTATTGAGCGAAAAGTTCGGGGGGTCAGGCGCCCCTCCCGGCCCCTTGAAAGCTGCGCCACTGCCCATTTATGTTTTCTTGAAAAGCTTAATGTGGAAAGTTGAGAACTTTCTGTCAAGTGCCACCATAATTCTTTTCTCTGTGTTCATGTCACTTTAAAGTTCCCTGACATTGAGCTGGTAATAATGGTTTGATTGTAAATCGAACACAAACAGAAATTAATTTTAGGGCTAAGAAGGCTAATAGTTCGATAAAAGGGTATTTCTGGTTTATCTTGGGTGGATTGCAACCTTATATATATGGAAATATGTTTGTGCCACTTGTTGAAGTTCTGATAATTTTCATGGGGATTGTTTTTGGTGTTCTAAGTTCGATACTCCGTCACTATTCACTAAAAATAAATTTTGACTTTTCGAATCGATGCTTGGGGGGGGGGGGGGGGGGGGGGGGGGGGGGGGGTTTGCTCTTTTCTAAAACAAATACTTCTCAAATTATCAACAGACATAACTTCTATCAAATAATGAATAACATGTTGATAGGGGATGAAATGATACTGAACGTTTATGTAAATATTTATGGGACATAATTACGCTTTTATAAAGTTTCCATACTTGACGTATCACTTATATAGTTTCCTTTGGTTGTTAGTTATATGATTAACTACCTTGTATTTTTATATTTCAGATGTGATAGTGTATTCAACTTGTTTGGTTTCATACAATACGAACCCTAAAAGTCAAATAGTCAAGATGGAGGAAGAGATGGTTATAATGAGTAACATCATGCCAGTGGAGCTTGCAATTAAAAGGGAGCTAGAGTATCGTAAGAAAATGGAAGCGTTAAAATATCAACATCAAAATGACTTCAAACCGCTCATATCTGCACAGGTAACCTTGTGAATAATGTGTGTTACATCGAGTGGGCCTATGGCCCACATATCCGATATTAAACTGATAATATCGTCAATGATAGTTATCTATAAATTAATTGATTACTAATAACTCTGTGTTACGTAACGTGCCTTTAAAACAAAATATACTAGATATGTACTATTAAATACACGTTTAACATATAATTTCGCATTTATGTGTGTTACATAGATTTCTTATTTTATCTAGAGTAAAGTACACAGATGGTCCCTGTGGTTAACCAAAATTTTGGATTTGGTCCCTAGCTTTTCAAAAGTACACGTATGGTTCTTGTGGTTTGCACTTTGTAACGCATTTAGTCCCCAGCTAACAAATCTTGGATTTCAGCAGGTCCAAGTTAGGGACTCAATGCGTTACAAAGTGCAAACCACAGGGACCATCCATGTACTTTTGGCAAAAGTTGGGGACTAAATGTGTTACAAAGTGCAAACCATAAGGACCATCTGTGTACTTTTGGAAAGCTAGGGACCAAATCCAAAATTTTGTAAACACAGGGACCATCCGTGTACTTTACTCTTTTATCTATTATCATTTCGCTGCTCAAGTGTTGACTTTGACCTGTTTGAACCATTTAACCCGTTTATTTTCATTTTTTTCACGTGTTTGACCCGTTAGAGATAAAACATAATCCAAATCAGCCCACTCTTTTTTATCAATAATCAGTTTTCTCGAAAACTGTTTTGACCATAGAAATCCACATTGTAGGGCCCACCAACTCAAGCCAGGAGAGAGGATGCTGAGTTGGCACCGAGCAATTCTCGAAAGTCTCCGATGCTGCGGTTTTCTTCAAGCAGCCAAACGCGCAAAGAAAAAATTGTGTTTTCTTGCAAAGCTTGTCAGTTGACTTTCGGTTCTGTTTTTTCCCTTAGCTATCACATTGAAAGTCAACACCACAAAGTCAACATGTCTCAAATGAAGAAGCGAAAACAGTCAATTAGCAACCCGATATGGTGTGAATTATGTCGATCTCCATGCTCAAGTTTGGGTCAAGTCGAGGCTCATCTGAATGGGTCAAGACACAATTCATCGCTCTCAAATTCAATCCGTAATTAATCAGAAATTGTGGGACCCAATTGTCGAAAGTTATCGTTTTGTGAAAGTTATTATCGTTTACAAATAGTTTAGTTTATAGACGTCGGTTATTAACTTATTAATGATATCTTATTAGGGTATTTTGTATGAAATTGAATGATAATCAAGTTAAAAGTATTCTCTATATGTAGCATATTGTTATGGTTTCTTGTTTCAAATTGCTAAAATGTTTCATACAGGGGCCGGTTTTCGAAAGTCAAACACCCGTTGACCGGAAAAGAAAGTTACAGCCGTTCAACGAACAATGCTCTCGCACACTGCAGTCTTCTAGAAGCTGTCGGCCTTCTTCTTCAAGGTTTGTTTGCGTGGTCTGCCGTATCGCGTTTGCTACTGCGCACCATCTAAAGGTTCATGGTGAAACTTCGGCACATAAAAACAAACTTTGCGACTCGAGAAGAGGTGGTAAAGCGATGAGTAATCCGTTTTTATGTGAAGTTTGTGATATTATGTGTTCAAGTGGTAGAGTGATGGAGTTTCATGTTGCTGGAATAAAACATGCTACATGTCTTAGAGAGTTTGAGGATGCAAAAAGGGAAAGGATTTATGGGAATTATGTCTCCAATTAGTAAGATTTGAATAATGTTTTCCCCCTTCATGTGGTTTGAATAAAGTTTTAGAATTTTGTTGTTTTTTTTATCAGTTAAAAGATTCATTTTGCCTGTTGGAATAATGTTGACCTGTTTTTTATGTATCTAATGATTTATCTTGTTATTTACTACCTTGAAATTCCCATGATTACTTGGAATAGGGTTGGTAAACGAATCGAATGAACATGAAAGAGGCCCTCCTTCATGTTAATTCGTTTATGTTTAACCAAATAAACGAAAGTATTTTCTTGTTCATGTTTGTTAGTTAAGCAAATACAATTTGTTCATCTTCGTTTAATAAAACGAATATAAATGAATAAACATGAAAATGCTAAAACATCTAAAAAATAGCCTATTAAAACTTTAAAGTATTTTATTAATAACAATATTTATTATTTATATTATTTATATATAAATATAAATAAACAGTTCACTACGTAAATGAACGAACAAGAAGTTTGTTTACGTTACAGTATATAGTTTTGTTCATGTCTGTTTGTTTAACGAATAATGAATAAGTAGTTCACAAGCGGCTCGACAAATGTTTAGTTCGTTTACGACCCTAGATGGAAATAGCCGATGGTCATGATACGCTACCTTGTTTCTGTGTTTCGAGGTTGTTTTGAGGGTCAAATCGTTCGCGTTTAAGGTTTCTATTAGTTCATTACCTTATCTACAATGGTGTGACATATAAATCATGCTTAACATGTAAAACTTCCATCTTTCCGTTAACTTTGTTCATGTAATCATTCGATAACGAAAATACAGCTAGTCTACAAAATGTACAAGACTCTCATTCTATCTCGGCCTTCTTTTTCAACGCCATGATAAACTCCTCTCGTTCTTGTTGTGTCATCCCTTCGGCTGAGCAATCGCCAACTCCCCATTCCGCTCCTCTTATGCAATACTTGTCTTGAATCGCTTGTCGATTCCTGAAAATTTTTTATAGCTTAATCACAAACTTTACCATAATCATTTGTCAAACTCATTTGTTAAGAAAAATCAGCCTGGATCTCAGTGTTAAAATCTTATGTAACAATGATGAACTAGTAAGCTAAATACCATGAAGTAACTTTTTATGCAATTATAAACAACAACAACAAAAAAACTACCATCTTAGTTGGACCAATTTAAAAGGAGTAACAAGTCACTATTTAAATATATCATAATTCACATTGATTTTTTGCGTTGCATAATTTGAATTATGTAATGCAATTTTGCTAAAAAATAATTGGTGACAAAGAAAGTACATTGCATTGAGAAATGCATGAAGAGATTATTAGTGAAGTAAAGTCCATCGGCTTTCTTTGGTTCAAGAATAGGTCTAAATTTAAGTCGGTCTCTTGGGTAGATTGGTGTAAATTTATAATTATGTAATTTTCTTTTTGTGGTTGTAGGCTTCCCCAGTTCGGGGTTGCTTTGTCGTGTGTTTTAACGAAGTTTAAAAAACGGGTAAATTGCATTTTGCGTCCTTTAACTAATGAAACTACACTGGATGTCCTTTATGTTATAGTTTGTCATCATGTTGTGTCCTTTTGCCCTAACTCAGTTAAATTTTTATGTTAACTCTTAACATGTGACACTCACATGAGGGTATAATGGTCATTTTCACTTAAAATATATCTTCCTCTTGAAGTTTCACGGGTATTTTTAATTTTTTTTGTTTTAGTTATTAAATGAAAATGACCATTATGCCTTCATGTGAGTGGTAGGTAGGGGTGTTCAAGATCGGATTATCCGGATTTCGGATATCCGATTTTCGGATAGTGAATTTTGATATCCGAATCCGTATTCGAATTTTCGGATATTCGGACATCGGGTTAGTGCAAACGGACACCGTATGATTTCAAAAGGACACCGTGTGAGTTTAAACTTTATGTCTCTAACATAAAGGTCATCCAGTGTAATTTCGTTAATAAAAGCCTGCAAATTTACTTAAACTTAAAGGACGTAAAACGCAACTTACCAAAAAAAAAAAAACAAGTAACACATTATTAACAGATTATATTCAAGTGCTTATTAAAAAGATTATTAAATGGACATTTAGAAATATATGAGTATGACATATGTATATGAGGCAGGGCCTTACTTTTCTTTGTTCAACTTGGATCTTTCAAGCAGCTCCTTAAGCAAGGGAGACTCTCTAAATCTTGCATCATTTTCTGCATACCTTTTCTGATTTTCTTCTGCAATAACTTATACTTTGTGTTAGGAAATCAGAATTAGAATTGGAATAGTTCAAGTGTGTAAGTAAAAGAGTTGGAAAGGCGCATGATACCGTTGAAGCGAGTGAGGGAATCAATCTTTGGTAGTTCAGGACCAGGGACTGATTCTATTCCAGGGAAACCCGAAAGTATTCCGGCGTGGGCTATAACCATCATCGCCAAACCAATTAGTTAGCAAAGGGAATACAAAGAACAAAGTATGGTTGATACTTTTGGTTTTCTGACGCCAGAGGCTGTGGACCTACTTAGTCGAGTTCAAAGGGTCATGCATAGTAATGTTATGACCCCGAGATCTATGGACGTAGTTTTTAAAAGACTTAGTTTTGCTATTCAAAAAGGGGTAGCGGCGCAACTTGTTGCCCGTTAACCAACTATCTCGATGTAAATTTATATGTTAATAAGATAAATTCATGTAAAATATAAACTTTAAAACGATTAAACAACGGGTTTGCAACCACGTATCATATACCAGGAGGTTCGACCAGTTAAACTAGGAACCATACCAGGAGGTTTTCACTCGCCGAGCTAAATACTTAAAACCAGACTAGTTAAAGCAGGTAGGATAGCTAGATCAATGGTCGTTTCGGTTTTCAGAACACTGCACATATTGATCATTATTCTAATAAAGTTACACAAACTATTTTTTCAATGGTAACTCTAGTCCAACATTATTCAACTATTGTGATTTTTTACAGTTAATTCAAAAGGGGGTTGCGGCGCAGCTTGTTACCCTGTTTACCTGTCATTTGTTTGCAATTCGTTGTTTTCACATTTTAATGAAAGATAGTTTTGTATTCAAAATAATAATAATAATAAATCTGAGGTTACTATGTGTTTATTTCTTTTTCCAAATTTAACCTAAAGTAATATGTAAATTTGAAAGAAAAAAAAAACAGTAGTCAGTAATCAAGTTTCCTAATTGTTTTAGTTAGTTCACTCACTATTAACCGGTTGATAAAAATATACTAACAACCAGTGGCGGACCTACCCACAGTCGTGGGTGGGCGGCCGCACCCCTTGAAATAAAATTTAGTGTATATTTTAGGCAAAGAACCCGACCGCACCTCTTGAAAATATGGTTAAACGCCTCATCTGCACCCCCAGCAAATAATTCCTAGGTCCGCCACTGCTAACAACCTAATTATCATAAAACTTGAGTGATTTTTATTCTTAAAAAAATATAAATAAGTGCCTATCATGAAAATATTAAAACTTTGATATAATAATTTTCAGACGTCTATAAAAACATTTCCTAATTAAACAGTGTGATTCTGATTTCTGATTGTGTTTATTATGTAGATTTAAAACAGTCAAATTTGCATGATCAAGTAAAAAGTTATAGTAAAGAAAACCTTTGATTGAGAGCATATGAGATCACCTACCAATCTTTGTTCTAAAAACTTATTACATTTTTTTAAAAATATGTAGATAAGGTAATGAACTAATGATGCTAAAACAACTTGTGTTATATTTATTAGCATAAAAGGTAATATTAACTGGTGGCGAACCCAAGAATTATTTGCTGGGCGTGCGGATGAGTAGTTCAAGCATATTTTCAGGGGGTGTGGTCGGGTTTTTTGCTTAAAAATTACAAAAAAAAAAAATTTCAAGGTGTGCGCCCGCCCACCCACCTTGGGCTTCACCTAGGTCCGCCCCGACTAACCAATGCAAAGAAAGAGAGATGTATAAGTATATACCAGGGTATGATGAGAGAAGAAGAGTCATTGAAGCAGCTAAAGGAAGAAGTGACTTATCAAACCAGCTTCTTTTTTGGCATATCAATGAATTTGGTGGTGATGAATGTAAATTAATATTACATGGGTATTTGCCGCTGCGGCCGCTGGTGGCCACGGTGACGGTGGACCGTGAAGTTGAGAGGCAAGTGTGGCATGTAGGTCCAAATGAAGCAGAAGAAACCATGGCTACTTCTCTTCAGTTTGGTTAAGAGAGGGTAAGGAGTGGATATATACTTTAGTGGTGGATCTTGAAATATAGATAATAAGGCATTGGTTGTTATTTGTGTCCTACGTGGCTTGTTTTCATTGGTTGAGTGGTTGTTAGGCTAGTTTTAAATTTTGTATGTATTGGTCCATTGGAGTGGATGGCTCATAAAGTAGAAAAAAGGCCAAAATAAAGATATGCTCAGAGAAATGAAACTAGAAGAAAAATTATATTGCTAAACAAGAGCCCATATCGCTACCTAAAGCCCATTTGGAAATGGCCACATGGCCAGTGTACAAAAAATCCGAATCTGAAATCGAACCAAAAAATAATCCAAAACCGATCCTATGGGAAAACCGGATTTCTGAAACCGGATCCAATCCAAATTTCAGATATTTCAACCCACCGGATTTTTTTCTAGGTCTTCTCACATCGGATCCAATTTGGATTTAAAATCTCCGGTTTCTTATTTTTTATATGAGTTTTATTGAGTTTATCTTATAAATATATTATTTATTTGCTATATTTTTACCAATTTATGTTATATCAATTGTAAAAATCTATAAAGATGAACTTAGGTATGCGTATTATATTTATTTATTTATTTTTCTATGTTCTTTTAACGCACATATATTATATAGCCGATAAAACTTTTAAAAATAAATAATATATGAATTGTTTTTAGTTTAATTTACATTATTAAAGATTTATTTGTTTCCTTAAAAATCCAAAATCCGGATTTTTTAAAAATCCGGTTTTAGATAATCTAATTCTAGTGTATATGAATTAGGATTGAGTTTTATACACCTTAGAACAGAATAAAATCTTATTCTGATTTTTACAATGCGGCTTTGACCATCGTTTGATTTTATCTTAATCGGATAAAATCCAATCCGGCTTTTTAAAACAACCGGTTAGTGCACCTCTAAATTGGCCACATTAGGAATCATTTGAATTGTTTTGATCCATCACTTACCATAAGCCCATGAACATAAATCAGAAAGCTCATTAAATCCATTTTCCATTGTAACATCCGAGAACCTAACTTGATTACTTGAATAGTGGAATATGTTTAAGACAAAAATAAAAAGGTAATAATATACATATATTGATTGATGAAGTTTATAGCAAGGGTATTAATTAGTATTACTAGTATTAATCACATAAGGTCAGTGGGAAACTAAAATATAATATGTGATGACATCAAGTAAACCGTCTTAGACCATGCGTAGTGGTTAGGGCTGTAAACGAACCGAACGTTCAGCGAACAGTTCGTGAACCGTTTGGCGGGAAGTTCGTTTATGTTCGTTCAATTAGCTTAACGAACGAACACGAACAAAATTTTTTGTTCAGTTAGCTTAGCGAACGAACACGAACACAGGTCTCGTTCGTTCGACTGCGTCCGTGAACGTTCGGTAATAGGTTCGGTTACGTTCATTTGTTTACGCTCGTTTGACTATAAAAAAGTAAGAGTAAAATGCACGGATAGTCCCTGTGGTTTTGCAAAGTTTCAGCTATAGTCCCCAGATTTTGGAAATTACACTCATAGTCCCTGTGGTTTGACAGTTTGTTACGCTGATAGTCCCTGGAGTGGATGTGGGTTAGTTTTCTCAGTTAAGTCCATGTGAAATTACAAAATTACCCTTGATTTTATTATATTCATCAACATCAACATCAACATCATCATCATTCAACACTTTATAACAAAAACAACAATGAGTCAATTCAATTCGAATAACAACAGTACCTTGATCTCCAATCTGAGAGGCTGCCACACAACACAAAACAAACACAAAATGAAGTATTAGTAACCACACCAGATCCAAAATTTTGTTACAAACCTCAGCAAAACAGATAATATCACAATGTGAATATGAACAGAATCAGATAAACCGGATCCGAATTAATTATAATAACACGCGAATCAAGTAGAATTGTGGACTCACCATTGTTAAGGACTAAATTAAGCAGAGTAGAGAGATATTTCAAGAGACTGACCATAAGATTCAATCACTAACCTAAAAATATTCTCATTTCCAATTGAACATAGTGCTTATCTGATACAAATTCCACAGATATATTGCTTACATATCAATATCAACATATATATGTGGAATTTACCGATCTGCGATTATTTGAAACCGTTCGCCGGAGGAGTAGGGAGATAAGGGCGAAGGAATTGAAGCTGTCATTCACTGAGATTAAGAGAACCGATCTGCGATTATTTGAAACCGTCATTCGTTGAGATTGAATCGATCTGCGATTGAGGAGGTGAGTCGATTGGAAGAGGTGAGGGTTTACTGGCGATGAACAGGTGCGATTCTGCAGGTCATTCGCTTTAGATGCGAATAACAGGCTTGCCGCAAACCTCTTCCAATGCTTGATACTTCAAAATCAGGAACATATTCAGATAAATTGTTGCTTATTTTGCTACGGTTAACAGCAGAACCCTGATTTAGGGTCATCATAACAGCTTTCGAGAGATCTTCAGGAGGCGGAGGTGTGGTGGTGGAAGGGGATGGCGGTGGTGGTGGTGGGGAGTGGTGATGGCGGCAGGGGAGGTGACGGTGGTGGTTTTTAGTGAGAGAGAGAGAGAGAGTAGAAAGGGGATGAGTGTGTTGAATGATGATGATGTTGATGAATATAATAAAAGCAAGGGTAATTTTGTAATTTCACATGGACTTAACTGAGAAAACTAACCCACATCCACTCCAGGGACTATCAGCGTAACAAACTGTCAAACCACAGGGACTATGAGTGTAATTTCCAAAATCTGGGGACTATAGCTGAAACTTTGCAAAACCACAGGGACTATCCGTGCATTTTACTCAAAAAGTAATAAATGATAAACCTTTTATCTAAACATATTGAAAATTTGAAACCCTATTTTTTTCTAAGTTAGCTAAAATTTGGACATTCTAGGACATTTTTTTAGGATAATTATGTCTAAGTTAGTTAAACTTTGAATAATTATGTCTCAGTTAATTAAAATTGGTTCATGTTTGGTGGTTATAGTAGACTTCTTGGGTTTTGATTTATCATTTGATAATTGTATTTAACTACTTATATCCAATCTTTAAGGATAACAATGTTTTTATTTTTATTTTCAAGGTAAATGTTTGTTTACATTCGTTTTTATTTGTTTGCTTTCATTTGTGTTCGAGACCAGTGTTCACGAACTGTTCGTGAACAACTGAATTTCCCTAACGAACGAACATGGACATAAACTTATGTTCGGTATGCGTTCGTGAACAGTTCGCGAACATGTTAATTTCCTTAACGAACGAACACGAACATAGCCTTGTTCGTGTTCGTTCGGTTCATTTACAGCCCTAGTAGTGGCTATGGTGAATAATGCCCCACCCTTGGGCGTTGTCTGTCACGTGTCGTCCTAGTAAGCAAAGGGGCGTTTTGAAGAAACGGACGTAGTGGGATAATACCCCCACCCTTGGGCGTTGTTCAACACGTGGCACTCTCATAATTACCCAATTATTATTTTTTAATGTTTAAAACAAATAAATATTCTATTGGCCAAATGCTTTTCATCTTGGGCGTTGATATAAGAACGCCTTATACCATTTTGCCCAAAACAACGCCTGGGGGGGGGGGGGGATGTGTGGCGTTTTGGGGCGTTAATTTCCAAAAAAAAAAAAAAAAAAAAAAAAAAAACGCCCAATTTTGATACCACTACGGGTAGTCTTAAAAGGTCACTAGTCATTTTCACTAACCCAATGTCCCTTTAATTCTTGTTGAGTCACAATTTGTTAATGATCTAGAAGTCATACTGACCCACAAATGTTCATGCTGGTCATAAACTCTTGTTGACCAGCAAAAACTTCTCTGCTGATCTAAACAAACTGCAAGAGAAAAAATAAACTAAAGATAAGCACACAAGATTTATTTGGTTCGGTTGGCTGACCTACGTCCACGGACTGCAACCAAAATAATTCTTGTTATTGCTATATGCCTCACTCGTACAAGTACAAGGGAATGTATATATATTACATATTACATATTTAAGGTTTTCAACTTATTCCCAAAGAAAACTAATAAACAGGTTAAAATTAATTAAAACGGGCCAACCCTGCCCAAATCAATCGAGCCTCCACGATTAAACCCAACATAAGTCTCACCCATTAGGCTAGTGGGTGTGGTATAAAGCCCCTAGGGGCTTTATCACGCCACATCAGCGCCATGTATGCGCCACATAAGCGATGTGTTTTATCGTTAACTTGCAAGGTGTGAGATAACACCCCTTTAAAACCCTTTTAAACAATATAAAAAAGAAAAAAAAAAGGAAATCAAAATGGGGAAATCTGATTGGTGTGAATGAATGGGTCCCACATGGAAACCCTTATAGCGCTCGCTGTTGGAGTAACGAAATTGCCCATAGTGCCCAGGAAATGGGGGAGGGGCGCTACAGGGCGCCAAAGATCCTAAGTTAGTCGGGGGCGGTATACCACACCCCCTGATTTTAGTGAATCTAGAAGTTGTACATCGATCAAAAAGGAAACATGGTGCTCCAAAGGGGTGACCTGAGAACACATACGGATTGCCAACAAGACTTTACAAACAAAAGTATGCATATTGGATATTTGTACAGCACAACATATCAATGCACCTTTATATATGTAAATTGCAATTCCACCATATGTGTTCTTAGTGTCACTCCTGTGGAGAAATGCTCTTGTTTGGTGGGGGAGCCAGGGTTGTAGTGTAGCATGAAAGTATAAAGCATGCATCAGAAACTTATTTATGGTTTTAGGAGTACTTGCAAAATGTCACATATGTCCTCATCACTACCCATAGTGTCGTCATCTTATTAATTAACTAAAAATAATATCAAAACAACAAAACTTCCTAATCTTTATTATATGTCACACCCAGAGGCGCAGTAGTATTATATAGGCAAAAGATCAAATACAAATAAACTTAACCTACTAAACATACAAATTGAAGGAAAAGTCAAAAAGACAAGGTGACATTTTTGTAATTACCACCAACTATCAAAGGTACTATACAAATGTGAACTCAACAAAAAATACCTAAAAAACACAAATTTTTTTTAATACTTTTTATAAAAAAATCACTACATTTTGTTAGCAAAAAAAAAAATTTATTTTATTATTATTTTTTTTTGCTGCTACTAAAAGTAGCGATTTTTTAGTAAAAAATATTAAAAAAAATTAATGAGTTTTCCTTCAATTTGTATGTTTAGTATGTTAAGATTATTTGTACAAGAACTTTCCCCGTGTTATATATATATATATATATATATATGTAGTTTTCATGTGATGTTTAACTTTTTTAATAACATTAATGTTTAGAAATCGATTTATTTCTTTTAGTTGTGGTTAATTATTTTAGTTATATATGTTGACAATGCAAAAATAAAATAAATGTGTTAATATAAAACAATTTGAGCATTAAAATAAATGTAAAAAATGGTGATGATGTGGAAATGATGTAAGCATTGGTAAATATGTTTGTAAGGTTGGAGTGAAAATAAGTGTTTTTGATGAATTTATGAAAATCTGATATGGCAGCTGACTAGGCACATTTGTAAGTAGATTTCTCTTCTTGCATTGGTGATGGTCTAAGTTATAACCAAATAAAGTTGGCCGGTTTGCCTCCTTAAATATCCAAACAGTTCGGTTTTGTTGGTTTTACCCATTCAACGGTTTGATCCTGTTTGGACCTTGAAACTGGCCTTTTAACTTTTATTCTTTTATATCTTTCACTTTTGAAATACGTAGTTATCTCTGTATGTATATATAATCATGAATCATCTTTGTTATTTGAAAATTTTAATACGAAGGAATGGTTTTTTAAAAACTATATTAAAAGTCGGTTAAAACCGTCAAAACTGAACCAACCAAATCAGCTTGTCTGGTTTAACCACCCAACCAAGCTCGTTTGGTTTGTTGTTCCGAAAACCGTAGTTAATGATTTGTCCAGAATTTTTTTTTTATCAAAACCACCCAAATCAAATTGTGAACACCCCCTTATTTTGAACCGGGTGTCACAAAGTGTTTCCAGAATTGATTTAAACTTAGGGTGAGAGGGGCACTCCCCTAAGAGGGGAGTCCCATCTCTTACACACCACGAATCAGATAATGTCACGTCAACTCCCCTCTTAAACTCCTCTAACACCCCATTTTGATGGCGGCACTCCCCTAATAGGGGACTTGGGTATTTTTTTTTTATTTGTTGTAAAATTATGCATGTTTATAAATTAAAAAAATATTAATAAAAATAAAAATTAAATAAAAGACATTTCATTAAATTAAAAAAAAAACAACCTAGAAAAATAAAAATTACATTCAAACTAGAAAAATAAAAATTACATTCAAACTAGAAAAATATAAAAACAAACTACTCGTCATCGGAACTCACTTCAAAGTGAGGTAGATCTAAACGTCCGAGATGCTCAACGAGATCGTGTTTTAGTCTCCAATGCGTTTCTTCGTCAATGAGCTCGCGATCTCGAGGGACAACTTTTTTTTTACTAGACGATGCCGTGTCTAGTAGCTCCGCTTGTTGGATGAGATTTTGGAAGAAAATTAAGCTACTATCGTTTGACGGTTCACCTTCATCGTCGGGAAAGTCGGGTAGGGGAGGAAAAATCGGGAACCTGGGATCCATTTAGTGAAGTGGGTGTTGTTTGAGAGTATAAAAAATAAGAAGTGGGTGTGGTTTGAGAGTATAAAAAATAAGAAGTGGGTGTGGTTTGAGAGTATAAAAAATAGTGAAGTGGGTGTGGTTATTTATATTTGTTTAAAAAGTGAATTTTTTTTTTTTTTAAAAATCGACCGTTAAAGGACCGTTCATCAAAACTTGTGCCATTTCAAAGCGGGGAAGAAGGGCCGAAACCACTCCCCGATTCGGGTCCCCGCGGTGATGGCGGCGGTGTTCCCGATCGGGGAAGGTGGTCACCGAAGCCACTCCCCGAGTACGCCCCGGACACCCTTATGAATGACTTACAACCCATTTAAATGATAAAGATGAACATAAGTGATAAGACTTGAGATAACCTCTGAGAATGCTATGAACACACCTCAACAATGGACGGTGATGGATCCATGAATTTTTGACACATGGATTCTTTTCGAAGATTCTCACTATTTTTTTCAAATCATGCAAGGTTTCCACTAGTTTTTTCCTTTTTTTTTTCAAACCGAAAAAGTTTACAAGAACCCTAAAACACCTCTAGACCCGCCCCTGACAATGGTGATATGCTCTTCATTTTGTCATGTATTTCTAAATTGAAAACCCACAATTTATCATTACATGTGGTGGTCTAACACTTTGTTAAAGAAAATCTCAATTACCTTTTGATGCGGCCAAAGATATTTACTTTCAGAACATGTGTTCGTAGTTGAACCACGTTTGGGTGGGTGTTCGGGATATTAATATTTTGTGGAATATGCTATTTAATATTTATGGATTGCCGACAGGAGTTCACCAACAAAATTATGTGCATTGATTCAAATAGTATAAAGTTATCGCTTTATTTTATTTTATGTTATTTTATTTTATTTTAATAACTAATAAATGTTATGTATCATGGTCATAAATCATAATAGAGGGTTTATTCACTATTAATTCCGTCGATATTTTTATACTTCCAACTTTTTTAAATTAAATATATAATGTCTTACGGTTATGTAATATGGAACTTCAGTTTCTTTATTGTCAAATTTAGAAAATATATAAATAAAATACATGTTAGCTGATAAAAAAAAAGGTAAGCTCTTAGTAAACACTATATTTATTAGTGCATATATGTTGTTATATGCATTATTGTGAGTATGAGTCTGTTACAGTTTGATATTGTTGACGGGTAGTTAGAGTCAGTTAGAGGATCCTCTCTTTGATTATATATAGAGGACCTTTCATTGTATTTTGACGTACACTTGATGATTTTATGGATTAAGATTACATACTCTAATCCGATATACATTTAGGTGCATATGATCATATCAAGATTAGTGGTGGAACTTGACCAAAAGTTCCACGAGAGCGGAAAGTCATAGGACCCCAAAAAAATTATTCCTATCGCTATGTTTCGGGTTATATGTTCGGGTCGACTATTCAACTCAGGTTGGGTCGAACAATAATAACTCCAAATAAAACTAAGGTGCTCTTTGGTTTTGAAGAGGTAAAAGATCTGCAGTCTGCGGACCACATTTGCAGGCATCTGCAGGAGAAGAGGTGGACCAAAGGTCTGTAGTCTGCAAGAAGAAGAGTGTTTGTTTAATTCTACAAAAACTTCTACTCTTCTCATTTATCACACAAACACAGACCACTCCTCTCTCTCTCTCTCTGCCAATCTACCACCACCACCACCACAACCATCCGCCACCTCATCTACCACCGTCCACCTGCCACCACCACCACCACAACCAACAACCACCGTCAAGCACCACCGCCCCCTGTCTCCTGCCGTGAAGCCAAGCACCACCGCCATCAAAACCCATCACCGCCGTCGTCTAGAAGCCACCGTCATCGTCTAGAAGCCACCGCCATCGTTCCTGCCGCTCCCTCTCTCTCTCTCTCTACGGTCTCTCTCTCCCTCTCACCGATCTCTCTCTCTTCTTTCTCTCTCTCTCTCTCTCTCTCTCTATGGTCTCTGTCTACGGTCTTTCCCTCTCTCTCTCCACCGATGATGATGGTGGTGGACGGTGTAGCTCCGATGATGATGGTGGTGGTGATGTATCAGGTGGCGGTGGTGGTGATGTGGTGGATCTGGGTGGTGGAGGTTGAAGAGGAGAGGAGAGAAGAGGTTTGAAGAGGTTAGAAGACATGGGTTGATGTCTGCATCAAGAAGAGGTATCGCAGACCTTTTTTAATGAAAGGTCTGTGAGAAAACAAACAAGCTGCAGGACCCGGTCTGCGCATGTAACACCCCGAAAACGAATTTGGTAATTAAACCCCGTTAATACTAAAGAGCGGCTAAAATACCATTAGTGGTAAAATTTAACCCGGTAAATATTAGGATTTAAATAAATAAACCTAATATTAATTAGAAAGAGGATAAATACTTTGAGAAAACAAAGCACATAAAAATGCCCGAGTTAACGGGACTTAAAATATAACGGGTTATAGCTTCCCGAACCCATCAAGTTAACTAGGAGTAATTAACCTAGTTAATAAGGTGTAAATAAGTAAATAAAATATGGAGTTCTAGTCCCTAATAATTAAAATTTAAACTTGAGGGACCAAAACCGTTAAAAAGGAAACAAGTTCTATTTAATAAAAAAAAACACACCACACACACAAGGTGTGTGTGTGGATCGATCATCAGGGGCGACCAAAGAGGGTGAAACCCTAAAGTGCCAAAAATCATCAAATTGAAGGTCGATTTCAGTCTTAAATCAATGCATGAACGCAAATTCGTGATCACCTAAGCATGGGGATCGAAAGGTATGTTGAATTTTGCTATTTGATGATACTTCAAAATTTTGATTAACATTCAAGAATAAACTTATGGCATGAATAATGAGTGTTGTAGTACAATTGATATGAGCACAAGTCTAGGAACAAGCCCTAGATGTAAACTCGTTAATTTAGCACCATAAATTAGTGTTTCGGTTAACTAGTTATGTAGGTGCTAAGTGGGTCTTATGACTATGTGATGAACACTAGAATTATAGTGTTAAAATGGATGAACATTAGGTAAGTAATGCAAGTTCTAGTTGAAATTTATAAACACTAGACATAAGGGCTTGAAATTGATTCATGAAACTTGGTTGGAAGTTATTCAAGAACTTGGCAAAAGAAGTATATGAATCTTGCCCACAAGGTGCTCGTTAAAATGCTTAAGTGAAATTGGGTGCCTATTAGTTCGTAGATAGAACTTGATTTGGATAAGTATTTGGATAAATGCCAAATACCATGACAAAACGGGTTTCACTTATAGAGGGAAAACCCGTAGATTTTGTGAAATGAAGAAATATAGTGTCTTCGATAATCGAGAGCTAGGCTAACTTAGCGTTAATAATAGCATGAACTCGAGTTAAAAGATTAGTAAAAAACGATGGCTTAATGTAACACCCTTATTATTATTTAACGGTTTTCGTATAAATTACGAAAATAAACGGGTAGTTATGATTTCAAATACATTGAAAATATGGGTTCATTAAACTTTTTACAGAATTAAAACTATACAACATATCATGTGTGAGTTCGTCATTTAACATAACAACGATACATAGTGCGGAAGCTTATTTCTTGATCGTGTTCGGTTCTTCGTTGTGCTTGATCGTCCGCCGGTGCTAAAATTATACTTGAAACTCATAAAACATGAGTTGGATTAGTCATACGTAACTTAGAACGTATTTAAACGAGTCCGGGAAGTAAAACTGATTAAAATAAAAATTTTTCGCCAAAACAGGGCTTTTCGCGCCACGCGAAGGAACCAGGTTTCTCCCTCGCGCCACGCGGGGGAGACCAGTTTCCAGCAGGCTGCAGCTCAGTTCAGCTATGCCAGTTTTTACGGAAACGGCCATAACTTCTTCGTTATTGATCCGTTTTACCCGATTATTTTTCCTACGCGTCCGTAATTTAATCCTCCATCTTATGGAGTTAAAATCCTACATCCAACATAAGAAATTTTGAGACTTCTAAGCCTTTGACTCGTTACCTTTTTACCGAATTTTAACCCGTTTATGCATTTTATCAAACAAGCGTATTTGTTTGATTCCTATATCACATACACTTCTTCAAATTAATGTTACCTACCATATTAGGTTCTAATCATAGGTTTATTACACAATTTAAACCCGTTTTCGCTCGTATGCTTATTTTGACCCGTTAAGGGTATTTAAGCACTTTCGAGCCTAAATCGCTTTCATTTGTATCTAACTTTATATTTTCACATTTCTTACCAAGTAGTCTTCCACCACAACTATATTTGTGGTGGATTTAATATGGAGATACATATATTCCGAGTTTTATCCCTCGGACTATCATTTTACGACAAAGACCCATATTGAGTCATTTGACCTAAGATTTACCCTTTTCATTCTTTATACTTATTCAAAGTATTTGCTTGATCATATAACTTGTTTTTAAACGACTCTTAAGGTTCATTTACTCGATTTTGCTTACGAGGGCGTTTTGGTCATCTTAAACCCTTTCTTTACAACAAAGGACTTTTCATGTCGTAATTGACCAAAATTCCACTTTTTAAACTGGGATCTTGTTTAAATAGCCATCATGTTTTTAAAACACAATGACAATAACTTAAATCATTCGATTTACTTAAAAGATAACCCAATGTCCATTTTAACTTGTTTAGCCCTCATTGAACTTCAAGTTCTAATGATGATTTGACCAATTATACATACCTGGCTCGAATCAATATATTGACCCGTTTTGATACCTTGCCTTAGTAGCCGCTAAGTAATAGCGATGACAACATTCAATCGATATTTATTCCTGTAATCATGCAACTCGACAAAACATTAGCCCATATTGTCAAAGGGTGATATTTTCACCTTTTGACCCGTTTGGTCTATATGACCATTTACTTTTGCGAGATGGATTTATTATCATCTCGTCTACATAACTTGTACCGGTTTACACCATACGGTCAATTTACTGATAAATTTATTTCTTGATTATTTTGACCCCTTTATATCTTACGCCATAAAGTGTCCTTTAAAACTAACGGTTATCGTCAACGAGTGACTACATTGCCGTTTTACCCTTATTAATTGTATTTGATTTACCTTATAAGGTAAATCACTCAAAACTCGTTATTTATTAGTCATTACATGACTAAATGACCTTATTAGCTCTTTTTAACCATTCAACATGGTTTATCATTATTGTCTTTTGTTTCGAACCTCGCACATCGGGTCGAAACATCATAAGTCAAAATGTGACTTTTGATTATTCAAAATCTATAAAACCAATAGATATCAAATAAAAGGTGTAAGTTTTAACTTACCTCGCATCCCGAATACGCCTTTCTTCTCACTTGATTCGTTTGACCCGCTCACTCATCAAGTGTCACGGCCCCCGACCCGGTTTGACCCGTTTCAGGAGCCGCGGGACAGAAATACTGCGGTATTTAATTGATTAAGTTTAACAGCGGAAGTTTTCATCAGAATCGTTTAAAGCTAAAATTTTCCCCGATTATTTTATTTCACACTTCGGGATAAAACCCCGATAATTTACAATAGTATGATTTTACTATGAAATCGTTATGTTACAAAACTTATTTCTTTATTTTTATAATGAGCCACTATCTTAAGCTTGAAATGCTCCCCAGCACTTTTTCCTGAATTACAACAGATCACCTGAAACATGTTTGAAAAAGGTTTTGTCAGCGGGAAATACTGAGTGAATCATTCTATTTACTAAAATGACACATTTGTTGTAATTTACAGTATTAAGAGCGATTACAATGTTTCTATTATCAACCAACTACCCACGGTATTTGTCACTCGACCGAATCTGTGACTATGGTCATATCCCCCAATTGGCTGCCCCAATGGTGACGATTATCAAGTAATGTATACAAAACCCCACATACCGGCTGTAACTTGGTGATTACAAAGACTTAATCCCCGTAATTATAACTTTGAAAATAAACATGATTTTGTAAATAGATTTGATAGAAAGAGAGAATGACTCACATTGCTGATTTAATACGGACAGAGTCTAGTCTATGATTTAGCCTTGTTAACCTAATTTAAATAACAATGCACACAAAACTGGGTTAGTAATCAATCCAGCAATTACGATAACTCACGAGATCAAATTCTCACAACGAACGACAAAGTGCAATACTTCATCCATCGAATTAACGATGATCCGTCAAATTAATGATGAACGATAAAGTACAATACTTCATCCATCGAATTAACGATGATCCGTCAAATTAATGACGAACGATAAAGTATAAACCTAATGTGGGCGGCACTTAAACATCCATTGGATATATTGATCGTCAACTGGAGTTCTGCACTTTCTTCCATATAGTGCTTCAAATGGAGCAGTTTCAATGCTTGAGTGATAACTATTGTTATAGGAGAATTCAATTAATGGTAAGTGATCATCCCAACTTCCACCAAAGTCTATCACACATGCTCGGAGCATGTCTTCTAGAGTTTGGATCGTTCTTTCACTTTGCCCATCTGTTTGGGGATGATATGCAGTGCTCAAATTTAGTCGAGTTCCCATAGCTTGCTGGAAACTTTTCCAGAAATGGGAAGTAAAACGACTATCCCTATCCGAAACAATGGAGAGTGGAACTCCATGTAAGGATACAACTTCATCTACATACAATTTAGCCAGTCTTTCCATGCTAAAGGTTTCTTTCATTGGTAAGAAATGAGCTGATTTGGTTAATCGATCCACAATTACCCAAATCGCATCATTACCTTTTCTGGTTTTGGGTAACTTAGTAACAAAGTCCATTGTTATAAGTTCCCATTTCCATACTGGCATTTCTAATTGTTGTAGTAACCCTGAAGGTTTCTGATGTTCTGCCTTAACTTGTGAACAAGTAAGACATTTAGAAACATAGCTGGCTATGTCCTTTTTCATTCCTATCCACCAAAAGTTCTTTCTTAAATCTTGATACATCTTATTGTTTCCTGGGTGTATAGTATACCTAGATTTATGAGCTTCTTCTAAAATCTTAGGTCTTAAGTTTCCCTGCTTAGGTACCCAATTTCTACTTTTGTGGAATCTCCAAATTCCATCTGCTTCTTGTTCTAATTCCTTGATTCGTCCTTTCATTCCTTCAGCATCATCCTTGATTGCTGTATTTTGAACATTCTTTAATTGTTCAATTAAATCTATTTGTAGATTTAATCTGAGAGCACGAACTCGTCTCTGTTTCTCATAATACTTACGACTTAAGGCATCTGCAACTACATTCGCCTTTCCTTCGTGATACTGAATATCACAGTCGTAGTCACTTAGGATTTCCATCCATCTTCTTTGCCTCATGTTTAACTCTTTTTGCCCAAAGATATATCTTAAACTTTTGTGGTCTGTGTAGACAGTAAATTTACTTCCGTAAAGATAATGTCTCCAAATCTTAAGGGCAAAAATTACGACTCCTAATTCTAAATCATGAGTCGTATAGTTTTCTTCGTGCTTTTTCAACTGCCTTGATGCGTACGCAATTACCTTCTTGCGTTGCATAAGCACACATCCAAATCCTAATTTTGAAGCATCACAATATACTTCAAAATCTTCAGTTCCTTCTGGTAAAGCTAAGATTGGTGCATGGGTTAGTTTCTGTTTTAAAGTTCTAAAAGCTTCCTCTTGTTTGGGTCCCCATTCAAACTTAGTGGCTTTACAGGTTAGCTTAGTTAATGGTACAGCTATCTTGGAAAAATCCTTAATAAACCGTCTATAATACCCAGCTAATCCTATAAAACTTATAATTTCCATTGCTGTTTGTGGAACCTTCCATTTGGTAATTGCCTCTATCTTAGCAGGATCTACATGAATACCTTCATGATTCACCATGTGTCCTAAGAATTGCACTTCCTTTAGCCAAAATTCACATTTCGAGAATTTGGCGTACAACTTTTCTTTTCTTAACAAAGTTAAGAGTGCATGAAGATGTTCACAATGCTCTGTCTGACTTTTGGAATAAATAAGTATATTGTCTATGAAAACAATTACAAATTTATCCAAGTACGGTTTACAGATTCTATTCATCATGTCCATAAATGCTGCAGGCGCATTTGTTAATCCGAAGGGCATGACTGTAAACTCGTAATGACCATACCTAGTTCTGAAAGCAGTCTTAGGTATGTCTTCTTCTTGTACCTTTAATTGATGATATCCGGAGCGTAAATCTATCTTAGAAAAATATCTAGCCCCCTGAAGTTGATCAAAAAGATCATCAATCCTAGGTAATGGGTATCGATTCTTAATTGTAACCTTATTCAATTCTCTATAATCGATACACATTCTCATTGAACCATCCTTTTTCTTCACAAACAACACCGGCGCTCCCCAAGGGGATGAGCTAGGTTGTATGAATCCTTTACTTAATAATTCATCTAATTGCTTTTTCAGTTCTAACATTTCTGTGGGTGCTAACCGATAAGGTGCCTTGGCTATCGGTGTAGTTCCTGGAATTAGATGAATCCTAAATTCTACTTTCCTATCTGGAGGTAATCCTGGTAAATCTTCTGGAAATATATCAGAATATTCTAAAACTACTGGTATTTCCTTAAGATCTTTACCCTTAGTGCTAATGATTACCGAAATCATATACACTATTCCTTGTTTTCGTTCATAATTAGCAACTTTCATTACTGATATGAACTTCATGGGCTTACGTGGTTTATCTCCTGTAATCTTAATCACTTCTCCGGTGGGTGATTGAATTTCTATGGAATTCTGATCACAAAGGATTCTAGCATGGTTGGCTACTAACCAATCCATTCCTAATACCACATCAAATTCAGCTAATTTCATTGGCAATAGTTTTGCAGAGAATTTATGTCCTAAAAGTTCTATGTTTCCTTCTTGTAAAACTTTATCTATTTTAACTGAATTTCCGTCTGCTGTTTCAACTGTAAAAATCTGCCTAATATTGGTTAAAGGTAAACTAAGAGCTTGGCAGAATGAAGTATTTATAAAACTTTGGTTTGCACCAGAGTCAAATAATACTTTTGCGTATACGTTGTGAACTAAGAACGTACCCGCTATCACATCCGGAATGAGTTCTGCTTCTTGAGTGGTCAGCTGAAATGCCCTGGCATTCTTCTTAGTAGTTCCTTCGGTCGCCTTGGGTTTGTTATCTACTGGCTTGATCAATTTAGGATATTCTGTTTTATAATGCCCTGCTTCTCCACAGTTAAAACAGATTACTGTTTTCTTTTTGCAGTTTTCTTCACGATGTCCTACAGTTTTGCAAAAATTGCAAGTGATATCGCATCTTCCATAATGTTTCTTTTTGCATTTCCTGCAAAATGACGGAGCTGAAGATTGCCCTGTTCCTTTTCTCTTGAAGCTATTATTATTACCCACACAAAATCCTTGGGTAATTTTCTGAGCTAGTGCCTTTTTCCTATCTTCATCTCTTGTGCGTACCAATTCATCGGTTAGAGTGTTAGCTAATTCTACCGCATCATCAATAGTGCGAGGTCTCGCAGCTTTAACAATATTGCGGATTTCACTAATTAGCCCCCAAATATAGCGAGAAATGAGTACCGGTTCTGGCGAAGCCAGTGTTGGTACCACTCTAGCATATTCAAAGAATGTCGAGGTATAACCACGACAATCCACACCCATCATCCGATGATTTAGAAACTTATTTGTCATATGTTCTTTTTCATACTCGGGACAGAATTTTCTTTCCACCAAACCCTTAAATTCTTCCCAAGTCATAGCATAAGCTATTATTCTTCCTTTTGATTGTAACACAGTGTTCCACCATTCGAGTGCTCATTCCTTGAACAGATTGGATGCATACATGACCTGATCATCTTTACCACATTTACTTATTGCAATGACTGCTTCGGTTTTCTCTAACCAACGCAGTGATGCAGTTGCTCCTTCATTGCCTGCAAATTCAGTGGGTTTACAAGCAAGGAATTCTTTGAAAGTGCAACCAGGCGTTGCAGTTTTCATTTTCTTGGGTAATGGAGCTTGATGTGGTTCCCTATTATGATTAACATGATTATTGCCTCCATTTACACTATTACTGAAATTATCTTCAGTAATCTGTTTACTAGGAACAATTTGTTGCGGTTCGATTGGATTCTTTATAGCAGCTACGAATGCTGGAATAGCATTGGATATCCCTTGAGCAACAATGTTTTCGATATCTTGCCGAGTCATATATTGATCTCTTGAATGTTGCTCAGACTGATTAACTTCATTTATAGGTTCATTACCACTGTTTGCCATCTGATAATATATATATAAATTTTATTAGTATCTGCTAAATAACAATTACATACAAACAATTAGAAAACTTTATAATACAGATATAGTCAAAACAATCGATTTCTCGATTTCATTTTATATCTATTATAGTATGCATCAGTACTCACAAATATCATACAGAGTTTTATTTGTTATTTACAGACTAACTTTACTATTACTATTATACAAACACTGTTTTACCATCCTACTATCTCTCGTCACTTGCCGTTCTAAAAACGCAGTTCCCTCTCATCGTACTTCCAGGCAATTTGTCCCCCTATTTCCCTGATTCTAGTTCCAGCATCAAACAACTCTTCACCAAAGTGGCGAAGTTCAGCCATGTTTTCATTACTCATGGGTGGATTAGGTAGGGGTTCTGGATCGAATTGTGGAAGAAAAGAGTAAGGATCGTTGACAATATTTTGGAATTGCCAATCGTTTGTCCACCATTCGTCCATTCCTATGGTTTGAGAGTGGACTATTGGGTCTGGAATTGCTGGTTCCCAATTCATAGGGAGTTGGTTTTCAAGAGGATAATTAAAAATATTATTATTATTATTATTATTATTATTATTATTATTATTATTATTGATAGGCTGAATTGTTTCACAGCTTGCCAATAGGAAATCTATCTCATCTTGAAAGGTCCTTCCCTGATTTTGATTGGAGCTCTCTCCGATTTCTATCTGAGTTGGTCTAGAGCCTTGCCCAACTTCCATTACTATTTCTTTAGTAACTTCCTCCATCTGTATTCCTATCTCTTTAACCTCTTCCTTGTCTTCAGTTTCCATTTCCTGTTGTTTGGAACTTTCTCCGGTTATAATTTCTTTTCCCTTTTTCAAAGGATTATTTATTTTGGGAAGTTTTGTAGCTAGCTTTTTCTTACGTATTTTCCTCCATCCTACATAACTTCTTTTCTTTCGTTTTGGCTTGTTCACAGGTGGAACCTTGAATTCTATCGGTTGTTCTATATCGGGAAAGTAGCTAGTATATTCTTTGGAAGCTTCGATATTTACTGGGTAAAGATTAAGGTTCTGAAAAGCTTCAGATATCCCACTCATGCTGATGTAGCATATATGCAAAATGCATAAAATACTAAGTTAAATTTTACAAATAACCTTTTAATTTATTACATACTGTGTACTTATTGATTACAAAGATAACTGGAAAACACACTTAAAATTTTTATTTATTTTACAGGGTTTCTAGATTATAAGGGTAAGGTGCTAAAACTTTAAAGTATTTAAAGATTTATATTTTCTGCTACTGTGGCTAGCATATATAAGTTTGCCCATTTTTCATCTAGCTTATCTTCCCAAGGTGATTTATCAATTAATTCCTGAGTTTCTCGTTTAATCCTCTTTTCTCGAATTTTCTCTTTACTTTTCTTAATAATCATCTCCCTCCTTCTAGGAGAAAGTGATTCCTCGTATTGTGCCTTTCGCATAAATATTCCTTCTTCAGGAATTTCAGCCTGATTCGAGGATTTGGTTCGGGATGAACTTCCCTTCTCATTGGATGATCTATCTAATTTAAGATAGATGCTTGACAGCTTTTGCTTACCCATACTGTAACTAACAAATAATCAGTTAATATCACACATAATCACATAATAATAATCAGGAAAAATTAAGTATTTCTAAATACTTAATTAGCTTAACTCAGTGACTCTGATACCACATTTTTCTATCACGGCCCCCGACCCGGTTTGACCCGTTTCAGGAGCCGCGGGACAGAAATACTGCGGTATTTAATTGATTAAGTTTAACAGCGGAAGTTTTCATCAGAATCGTTTAAAGCTAAAATTTTCCCCGATTATTTTATTTCACACTTCGGGATAAAACCCCGATAATTTACAATAGTATGATTTTACTATGAAATCGTTATGTTACAAAACTTATTTCTTTATTTTTATAATGAGCCACTATCTTAAGCTTGAAATGCTCCCCAGCACTTTTTCCTGAATTACAACAGATCACCTGAAACATGTTTGAAAAAGGTTTTGTCAGCGGGAAATACTGAGTGAATCATTCTATTTACTAAAATGACACATTTGTTATAATTTACAGTATTAAGAGCGATTACAATGTTTCTATTATCAACCAACTACCCACGGTATTTGTCACTCGACCGAATCTGTGACTATGGTCATATCCCCCAATTGGCTGCCCCAATGGTGACGATTATCAAGTAATGTATACAAAACCCCACATACCGGCTGTAACTTGGTGATTACAAAGACTTAATCCCCGTAATTATAACTTTGAAAATAAACATGATTTTGTAAATAAATTTGATAGAAAGAGAGAATGACTCACATTGCTGATTTAATACGGACAGAGTCTAGTCTATGATTTAGCCTTGTTAACCTAATTTAAATAACAATGCACACAAAACTGGGTTAGTAATCAATCCAGCAATTACGATAACTCACGAGATCAAATTCTCACAACGAACGACAAAGTGCAATACTTCATCCATCGAATTAACGATGATCCGTCAAATTAATGACGAACGATAAAGTACAATACTTCATCCATCGAATTAACGATGATCCGTCAAATTAATGACGAACGATAAAGTATAACCCTAATGTGGGCGGCACTTAAACATCCATTGGATATATTGATCGTCGGAAAATGAATCGTAGCAGCGATTGTGCTATTACCCTGTTTTGCGGCGTCGAATTGTGAACTGTGGGTGTTTGTGTAGTAATTCGAACGTAACTCAGTGTGTATAGTGAATTTTTACGTCGTTTTTCTTCCAGAAATCAAGTCCCACTGTCCTCTATTTATAGGTAAATTTTGACCCTTAGGCGGCCCGCGTGAGACTTAAGCTAACTTGAGGCGGCCCGCGTGAGACCTATTTTTAGGCATAGGGTTGCCACGGTTGGGACTAGCCTTGCTGAGTTGACAGTTTTCGTAAATTCCTTGTTGCCAACGTTTTAAGTGGATAATCGTCAATAGCGTTTAACCCCCCTTGAGTTTTAGGGGCCCTAATCCTGATTCTGAAAATTATGAAAATTTTAGGGTTTGTTCAGAATCACTTGGGTGTTTTAATTAGGGTTTCTTATTGGACTAATTAATTTAATATTTATGAATTTTGATGAGAGTTGTTACATCAAGCTTCCACCTAGCTCGTTAAGCGTCAAACTATCATCATAATTCATAAGATGGTTAGATTAGTCATTATCAATTATGACTACTCCATCTAACGGGTCTTATGTTGACTTTATCACTCGATTAAATCATTGGTTAGTTTGACTTCCTAAAAGTCAATTGATCTATCGACATATCCAAATGCACACTTCACATGGAATTTCAACATTTTAGCTTCGTTTAGGCATTTTAACAAACACCTAGTGGGCATACTTTTACACATTTACAAACTAGTTCATAACTGGTTATTTTTACCAAGATTAACATCAAATTTACCACTATCACTTATGATCAAATACTCAAAATTGAAATTTGTTTAAGTATTTCCCGATTACTTAACATGCATGATGATTCTAATCATAATCATATCATCAATTCCACCTTATGACTAATACCCACTTAGCCTAGTGTGGGAATTCATTCAATCATTCAATTCATAGCATGTTAGGTATGATTTTCACTTAGGGTTTCGTTCCTAAGCAAGTATACATCACTTATCAAGCCATAGCTTCTCTAATTCATGCCTAATTCGCGATTAAGATGATTATCAATTTTTTACAACTTCACAAATGTTAGAAATTCAACATACCTCACGATCCCCTTGACTTGGTGATCACGAATTTGTGTTCATACATTGATTTGGCTCTTGATTTGGGCTTCAATTTGATCAATTTGTTGAAGTTAGGGTTTGAGCTCTCCTGAGCTTTCTCCTGGTCGACCAGAACACGCACACACACACCTAGTGTGTGTGTTGTGTTTAATTTTAATAAATCAAGTTTCAATTCTTCCCTTTTTAGCCCCTCTAGTTTGTAGCTTTATAATAAGGGTTATTTCCCAAGTTTCCTTCTTTGTTTTAAGGCACATATTTAACTAGGTTGATATTCCTAGTTACTTGGTGGGTTCGGGGAAATTATAACCCGTTTTATTTTTTTTTAAGTCCCGTTAACTCGGGCCTTTTATAAACATATTTCCTTAAAAGTATTCATTCACGTTTTATTAAATATTAGGTTTATTTATTTAAATCCTAATATTTACCGGGTTACTTCTACCACTAACGGTACTTTACCCGTCTTTTAGTATTAACGGGGTTTGATTACCAAACCCGTTTTCGGGGTGTTACACTTAAAATAATGCATACCGGGTCATTTGAAAATGACCGAAATTAGTTGATGAACTTAAATGTGCAATTCATGTACTAATGGGCATTTGACTTTTAAAAAGTCAAACTGACCGTTAATAAAATCGAATGATAAGTTGATAGAAAATACGTAAGGTGGAATAGTCGTAATTGACAATGACTAAACTAACCATCTTGCGAATTATGATGATAGTTTGACTCTTGACAAGCTAGATGGAGGCTTGGGAGGAAGCGGGTCAAACGGAGCAACTACGAAAAGAAAACGTTGCTTGGATGCGAGGTAAGTAAATCTTACACCGTTTCTTGTAGAATGTGTATTTATTCTATAAGTTATAAATGCGATAAATATAATGTTCGAAATATGGTTCCGACGCAAAACGATATGGGTCGGAATAAAAGTAAATGATAAAACCTTGGTTAATGGTAAAATGGGGCGGAATGGTAAAGTAGTTATGAAAGGACTTGGATAAAATGAGTTTTGGAACGACTACTTTATAAGTAATCCTAAAAGAATAAAAAGGTTAAGACGATGATTTAGTCAAGTTTAAATGGTTCAAAGTTGAAGTTTAAAACGACACCAAGTGGCGTAAGCCATGTTGGGTAAATGTGTAAGAAACGGATTTAAGACACCTAACCAATTGGCGAAGAATCCGAAACGAATTACTTAATGGAATGGTAAATAAATGCCATTCATATATAAGCACAAAGTGTTTAGTTGTTAGACCAAAAAGGGTCAAATGGTAAGTTGACACCATTTGACAATTTACGACTAATAATGTTTGTCGAGTCTTAAGCCCACAGGATAAAACGATTTGAGAATTTGCGATGCGAAGAATTAGTCATTTAATTGATACAAGGTATTAGAACGGGTCAATATGTTGATCTGAACCAGGTACGCATATTGTGAGTTATAGTTAATAGTAATATGTTGGTCGATTATAAGCAAAAGCCCTTCGTCGTAAAATAAGGGACTGAAATTGACCAAACTACCCCTGAATGCTAAAAGGGGTAAACGATGCTTATGAGCCGATTAAGAACGTGTATTATGATCATGTAAGTTATAGATAAGTATACAGTAAATTGTGCATAACAAGGGGAAAGACTAAAACTTAAAAAGGTCTAAATCTTTGAAATGGGTCAAAATGAATTACGCGCGTAACTTGGATGATTGCCGCGTAATGCACAAAAGTTATGAATCCAAGTTAGAGGTTTTGAGTGAAATACTTGGTATATGCTTTATGATTATTTAGAAACAAGTTTGGAGGTTTTAAACACAAACGGGTCAAAATGTTAATTTTGAACAATAAGCCGAATACTTAGAAATCTGGAATTTTATTAGTTCGAATGTCGGGTTTTAACTCCATGTGATGGAGAACTAAATTACGAACGCGTAGGAAAAAGAATCGCGTAAAACGGACAAGCGGATTAAAAGTTATGAAGGTTTTCGTTTTAGAAAACGGCAAACTTGGAAAATCCTGCAGAGGCCACCATAAGTTACGGTAGCTACCGTAACTTACGGTAGCCTTAAAGTCTTTACGCCACACACCAACTGCTTTACGGTGGAAAAATCGACATTCAGGGGCTACCGTAAATTACGGTAGCCACCGTAATTTACGGTAGACCCTGTAACAAAATGTATTTTATTCAGTTTCGCTTCCCGGACTCGTTTAGACATGTTTTAAACTCCGTATGACTAAAGCATTTCGTGTTTATGAAATGTAGGTACATTTTGGATGCCGGAAGACGATCAAGCTCAACGAAGAACCGAACACGATAAAGATTCATGCTTCCGCACATTGCCTCGTCGTAAATTTAAACGACGAATCCGATCACGTTATGTTAAATAACTTATGATTTGTAAAAGTTTTAATAAACCCGTATTTTTATAGTATGTGTAGTCTTAACTATATATCTAATTGTTGGTATTTACATGTAAAACCGTTAAACAGTAACTAGGGTGTTACAGCGCACGTCTGCGCGACGCAGACATAAGTGCTCAGAAGAGCTTTTGCCAAAAAAACAAACACCACCTAAATAATATTCATTTATTCAAATGACTCATTCCTACACATAAAAAAAACTAACTTTGAACCCTCAAGTTTCATTTATATAAAAACTAATTTCAGACTCTACTTAAACTCACCGTATGTTTAAAAACAATTATAAAAAATTACTAATAGTCTCATTCTTCACGTTTTAGTTTAACTCAATACGAAAATATGTATAATTTTGAGTTAAGTGTCATTTACGTACCTGTTGTTTGTCCACTTTGGTCACTTCAAGCCAAATTTCAAAATTGTACCATTTTCATCCATGACATTCTTGAAACGTGCCATTTCAGTCCAAAAAACTAACCCCAGTTAAAAAAACTCAGTTAGTTCAAGGACGAAAATGACATTTTACTCTATATTTTTTGGATTGAAATGACACGTTTCGAAATGTGAGTGAGGAAAATGATACAATTTTGAAATTTGGTTTGAAATGGCAAAAGTGAACAAACCACAAGAACATAAATGACACTTAACTCAATAATTTTTTTGGATAATAAACTTGGTAGGGGTGGGGAATTTTTAGGCAAAGTAATTGGTGGGGGTGGACCTATATAATTTTAAAAATTTCAAATGAAAAAATAGAAAAATTATATTACTATCCAAAAAATTGGCAGAAGTGGTGCACCCCCTTGCCCCTTAAAAGCTCCTCCCTTGATCAAGATTTTATGCAAACCATATATGGGTCACCAATTTGTGATGATTTAATGAGTTCTATACCATGCATCAATAATCACTCACTAATCCACATATTGGTAACAGAGGCGGTTCTTAGAAGGCCCGTGGCAGGGCCACGACCCGGGCAAGTTTTTCGGCCGTAGTGTTAATTTTCCGCATTTCGATTGAAATTTTTTATATATACTATGTTTGGCCCAGGCTTTTTTTAGTGCCGTGTCTTTCGGCCCTAGCACATTCAACGGGCAAGATCCGCCACTGATTGGTAAACTAAGCTTACATACCCTTATCCGATTCTTATTGTGGGTGTCCACCCTTCATGTGAAGTTCCACAGTTTTATGATTATGACTTTTACATCAAGTAATAGACCCTATTCACTCATCCATATAAATGTATCGACACATGATTATACACCTAGCATGTCTTACAAGTTATGAACTTATTATACAATTCATTTTGATGCATGCTTCACCCAAACCCAAGTTACAAAAATAAATTTATACATACATGGAACTAATAACATAACTAGAAGAGATATGGACCCGGACCCGCGAGGATCCAGGTCAACCCGCATGTGTTAGCCTAAAAGGTGCGAGGAGACCACTACCTACGCATACAGACGGCTAGGGACCACACTGCCACATTAGGAAAGTTGTGCATAGGGAGACACATCCATGCACAAGAGTGAGCTCGTCTAGCCAGACACACAATAGTCACCACCAACAATTGCCACCTAGGATACCACAAGGACATTCTAGTGGCAACACCTCGCCAATCATATTCTCGTCAGGTCGGACACACAACCGTTGCCACTAACGGGTGCCGTATGGGAGACTAGAAGGCTATCCTGATAATGACATCTCACTAATGACACCACACCATTATAGCTATAAATAGAAGGCACCCCTCCCTAGGTGTCATCTTCTTCCTGCGATTCACACTCATTAATACGCCAGAAGGTGGTCACAGGAAGCCTCCCCCTTTCTGTGACGAGGCTAATGGCACTTTTTCTTTTGCAGATCCATTTCATTTTAATGAACTCAAAGCCATTGGAAGGCTACATACCTGTAGAACTTCGAGTCTATGGACAATAAACACCAAATTGTGTTTTTTTTTCTCCAATGTTTAGAGCCTTCGAAGGAGCTTGTGGTATGGTTGTATCAAAGTGTGTTGTAAAGGACTAAAGGTGGTCTCTTCAAGCAGGGCTGTCCAAAAAACTTGCGGCTCAGAGCTTGCTCGGATTTAGCTCGGAAAAAGCTCGCTCGATATGGCTCGGTTTGAAAGTGAGCCGAGCCGGCTTGGCTCGGTTAGAAAGTGAGCCTAGCTCGGCTCGGCTTGTGACGAGCAAAATTGGCCCGGTTTGGCTCGCTTGGTAGCTCGGCTCAGCTTAGCTCGAATTATTTTACTTATAATATATTTTATTTTTATATACGTATAATATATTACAAAAAGGTTTGTAGTTTACATGTATTTAGGCTTGTAGTTTGATATCTATTACATATTTAAAGGTTGATTGACGTGCTAATGAACAAATATTGTATTTACTTGAAATATAAAACTTATTTTACGTTGTTGAACGTGATTTTGACTTGTAATGTATTAGGTTGAACTTATTTTGAATATGTTCTTTTGAAGTATTGAATAATATTTTACAATACTGAATTTTGAGAGCTACGTATTAACTTTTATTTTTAAAATTGAGCCAAACCAAGCCGAGCCGAGCCAGCTCGATTTAAAACCAAGCCGAGTACGAGCTTAGATATCACTCGGTTTCAAATCCGAGCCGAGCAAGCTCGGTTTATAATCGAGTCGATCCCGAGCTTGCCCTAGCTTAGCTCGGCTCGGCTCGGCTCGGCTCATGAACAACCCTATCTTCAAGTGGTTGATTCTAGTCCCTTCATTAGTGGTTCTAAAAAGGTAACATATAAATCAACCGGATCACCAACTCTAACTTAGCATCCATTAAACCACATTCCAACACCGATAACTGAGTTAAAACCTTTTGACCTGTTATTTCAACCCAAAATGACCATTTATTATGAAATGCATACTTAATTACATCTAGTTGTACTTTTAACACTTCAACCACTTTTAAATTAGATAAACTTTAGAATTATAGTTGAATATTTCATATGGGTCAAGTTGTACTTTTAACACTTCAACCACTTTTAATTACATCTAGTTTTTTATCTAAATTTAAGATTATGTTTCGGATGATCGACATCCTAACATTTTAATTTTAACAACATAACACATGAAAAACAATCAAACAAGTATACATCATGCTCACAAACCCAAACATCTAAAGTAACGGATAGCCATCGCCCATCGCGTGTAAAACCAAACGTATATGATACCATTTTACAACCAAGTATATATAACTAAAACTAAGAGTCCTTCACGAACATGATATAATTGGTAAGATATCTCATGTTTTTTTAAATATAATAAGTACAAATCACGGCGCGAAGTAAAATCAAGAAACCCAACTTGTAGGTAAGGTACCCGGTAAATCATTACATGCTTACACTTGTTTTGACAAGTTGGTCTAGTGGTTGGTTACTTGGTTTCTCTCTTTAAGGTTCCAAGTTCAACTCCCACTAGCATCACTTTGAAAAACATTGATTTGATGCTGCCAATAAAGTTTAAAACTAGGCCTCTATGGAGGTTGTCAGTTCGAAACAGTGGCGGACCCAGGAATTATTTCTTGGGGGTGCGAATGTGGGGTTTAACCAAACTTTCAAGGGGTGCGATTGAGTTTTTTGCCTATAAAATACACTAAAAATTTGTTTTTAAGGGGAGCGCCCGCCCACCCAAGCTTATGCTTGGGTCCGCCCATGGTTCGAAACCGAGCCGAACCAGATTTTACCGCAGTAGGCCTTCAAGCGGGTGGGTTTTCCCCAGAACTGATGGCTCTAGCCATTATAGAGGAGTTGATTGACGCGTTTACACGATTCAGAGCATTCCAGAATAATTATCCGACGATTTAGTTGGTCGTTAGATGGTTACACTTACACAACATGCTTCAACATCGTTCGTGGAGAACCACTAACCATTAGCCGACACAAAATCTCAATAAATGCACCAATGACCATTACACCCTCAATCTTTCTTTCCCACAACCACACAATCCCTCTTACACAAAGGGCAAAACCGTAAACCCCTCGTCTATTTATCCTCTTGAATATCACCCAACAAAATATCCACTTTCTAAAACTAGTCATTTTCCGACGATCATTTCCAACCGGAAAAAATGAACTCCAACAGTGACCTCATGTCAAGCGCCAAGAATGTGGCGGAGACGGCGCAGTCCGCCATAAGCAACCAATCCAACAAAATCGTCGGAGCCGCCGCGGACGTCCTTGACGCCGCCAAGCAGTACGGAAGTGGGTTTGGGGCGGCGAAGGAGAAGAAGGTTGAGGCTCCGGCGCCAGTGGCGGATGCTTTCAAGGCTGCCGGAAATTTGTTTAAGTAGAATTAAGTGGAAGTGGAAGTGCATTGTGACTTGTACGTTGTGTTTTAAATGTTGTACGTTATTTTCTATAATAATTTGATTTGCATGAAGTGTGTGACTATTGTTTGTTATTGACTAATTTGGGTTTGTGCATGAAGTGTTTGTTTTAAAAAAGTTGTAATGTGGCGTAACATGCTTGATATTTTTTTTTTACAAAACCCATGATGTATAAAGTATATATTAAATACGTTAGGAAATTTCTAGGGTCGTATTATTCGCACACCTAAATTCTTAAATCGACACTTTTAATACGGGTTGTATAGACCTATGCAGGTTGTATTGATTTTTCAATTTCCAATAAATACTGACAAATTTTGTCTATTTAACTGGACCTACACAGGTCGTATTGCTTTTTCAGTTTCCAATAAATAGTGATTTGGCAGATTTTGTTTATTTGACTGGACCTATACGGGTCGTATTGGTCTATACGGGTCGTACTAGTTGAGTTTTTTTTTACAATTTTTTTATACATTTGTTTATGGTTTTAACAAAGTTTTCGAAAAAATATTTATCTTTTTTTTTAAATAAAAACTTCCTTAATTTTTTTTAAGAATACCATGTACAATGTAGTATAGTGTAGTTGAGGTATAGGTCCCGTATGAGCATATATAGGTGTAGTAAAGGTCCCGTATATGTATCGTTAGGTTAATTTGTAATTTTAAAGGTATTTTGTTTGTATAATGTATTTAAAGTGTTTTTTGTTTGTTTAATGGATACAACACGTAAAGTAATCGACAATAGACACCAAAATACGACACCGTATAGACATAATACACCATAAATACGGAACAATGCGACAAGTAGATACATTGTTGGATCGTGTCGTGATCCTAAACGATCAGTCAAGGCAGTTCATCATCACGTATAAAGGCGGAATCAGAATACGTAACGTAACAACAACTTTCCTATTCAATTCCTTCACTTTATTGCTTTTCTGAAATCAATTTGACAGAGTTCGGCTACAATTGCTATGACCTGATTTCGCTCCAATGTCCTCACCTAATGACACATGTGTGATATATATAGTTGAGCTGATTTCGCTCATATGGCATGCCATATAAGCGAAATCACATGTAACTGATTTCGCTTTTATGTCAAGTCCACATGAGCGAAATCACCATGTCCCTAAAAGCGAAATCCCATCTAAACATTGTTCACATAAGCGAAATTAACATTATAAATCTTAAACTTGACTTTCTTGACTTTCTTGATTTAAGACTTGATGTAGATGAAGTCAACAGACATTCTTGTGCACCAACAGACTCCCCCTTGGATGTTGACGTAGTCTTCAGCTCCTGAGTCTTCAGTCTTAGTCTTTTCTCTAACTCTCTGTCTTTACAAACTTCAGAAACACAACCTGTCTCTAACTTTCATTTTCCCTTTGACTGTTGATCCAGACTCCCCCTTTCACAGACTCCCCCTCTCAATATGCTAGAATTTGAGATGTCTAGTTCAAGCTTTGACAATTAGCTTCCATTGGGAATAATGAAGTCCAAAACCTGTTACTCAACCAATAATCATTACAAATCTATCTTTCAAACATAACTCATAAACTTAATCAGTTTTAGAAATCCACTCAAGTATTCAGGTCCAAGTTAATGACCCTGATCACTTGATTAATCTACCAAGTCCAAATTAATGACCCTGGTTGATTATTTGACGAAACAAATTGATTTTGAAAACATTTTTTTTTCAAACAATTTCTGAAAATAACAAGTATCAAATTAATGAACTTGTGTTTGACTTTTCAAACAATTCAAACTTCATCAAAGTAAGCTCTCCTCATTCTTCAGTCCAGAATCTCCCGCATCTGCTTCAAACATCTGAGAATCCAACAATCAACTATCCACTTTGGTTTGTCGGAAAATAAAGCAGAAAATAAAATCTTTTTGGATTTTATAAAGTGTTCTAAACTAAGAAATGAAATACAGAAAACTTAAATTGCAGAAAGTAAACTAAGTAAACTATTTACAAACATATTTTTGATGAGCGTGTCAGGGAATCATATCAGCTTTTCAGACAAATCACAAGTACCGTTAAGCTTCATTTCATACTCAGACTTAAACAATTCACCTCGATTGTCGATATACTGATCCATCTTAAATTCTCACACAAATTTCAATTTACTCAGGATACGAATTAGATGAATTATGAACTTAGCTCATTCATGTGTCCCACCTCTTGAATATACTCTCGTATCCAGAATCCCAATAATCAGTCTTACAGGTGAGTATACTACAATGATATCTGTATATAAATTATGTATGCGAGGGCCGAGGGATCTCAGATCGATACTTCCGTATACGCAGAGAGATATCAGCTTCAACTTTTCGGTGTGTCCCCTTTAGAGGATCTTTTTGCTTACAACAGCAGCATTTATCAATTTTATTGTTTCAGCATGCTGAGGGTTTAATGCTGTGTTTCAAGCATTGCAGCAAGTATTAGCCAAGGACTAGGTCAGAACCACCGTTCAGCAGAAGTCCCGGAATAATACCCCAGACATCATTGAGTATAAAGACCTAGTATATCAGATTAAGAGACCTTTCAAACGAGATTTCAGGGGTTACCTATATATCCAAGTAGTGTTCCCCACGAATTCACAAGTTTGAATTTTAGGTTTATATCCCGAATAAATCTACTAAATGTGTGAAAACCTATCGACACATCATCAGTGAGATTGCTTAACTCTTTTATACTTTACAAATCTTTAGCATACTGTAATCGTCTAGCCAATGTACTATCATTTTCCCCATATACACAAGCTCTTTTTCAGATTTTATCATGTCTTTGTATTTTTGCATTTTTTACTGTTTTTGTATTTTCTGAAAATATAACTATGTACAAACATCTACTCCCCCTAAATACCAAAACAAGTAAAAATTCGACAAACCATTGCAGATTGTTTCTCGTCTTCATCCGCAACAGTACTTTCATCAACGCCAATTATGCCATCTGACACTGAAAGAAGCTTCATACCAGGGCCGGCTTTGGGCCTGTGCGGGAGGTGCCACCGCACAAGGCCCAAAATGTCTAGGGGCCCAAAATTGTTAAAAAAATATATATATAGTTCATATTTATAATTATTAGGTTAGAAAACTATACACAAATTCACCCTTTGGTTCCATGGATGCGGCACCCCCTGATGAACTGTCTATGCCGGGTTCGAATCCCGCGCTGATCTTTTACTTTTCTTATTTTCTTTATGAAGTGTTTTGTTTGTCTTTGGGCTTTCAAAGAGCTGATTATAAAAAGGCCCATATAGTCATACTAGTTGTAACATTACTTGTTTTTAGTTTTAATTTTAATTTTGACATTTAAATTTGGGCCTCAATAAATTTGTAAGTTCTTTCAAATTTTTTCATCTGATTTAACCATTTACATAATAAATTTTATATTGTTTTTTATATTTTTTTTGTTTAAATTTGTAGGTTTTCTATTTCTCATTTAACTATCTACAATACAAACTTAGAAGAACTCAATATTAAACTTAGAAGAACTCAATATCTAGTTCGGTTTATTTTTTTTGCATGAAAAGGTTCGTTTTGCCAAATTAGTTTGGATATGTTTAAACGTATTATAGTTCTTCTCCTCAAAGGATTCAAGTGTTAGTTATTTTTGCTTGTCCAGAGGGCGTTGAAACTAATGTAGGTGTATTAATTTATTTGTAATATAAAACTAGGATTTATTATTTTAATCGATGCTAGCATTCACTCTATGAACATGGATAATTATGATACATTGAATTATAGAGAAGAACCGGCATGGTTTATAAATACTTGATCAGAAACTTTACATTCAAAAATGCTAAAAAGCCTCACGATTCGCTTAAGTAATGCTTCAACGTAAGTTTGTTCATTTTGCTACACTACTTTTGTTTTGTTTATTTTTACAACAATCATCGTCGTACTGTGATTTATTATATATGATTGATAAGTTTATATTATAGGAAGGGGCCCAATTTTTTACCTCGCACGAGGCCCAAAAGTTTTTTACCATTTTCGAAGACGGCCCTGCTTCATACCATTTAGTTTTAACAAATATTTAAACTGATTTTTATCAAAAGCTTTGGTATGTAAATCAGCTTTCTGTTCGTCAGTGTGGATTTTCTCAATTCGTATCAACTTTTTCTCAAAGCAATCACGAATAAAGTGATGACGAATTTCTATGTGTTTAGTTTTAGCGTGATGTACTGGATTTTTTGTTATATTTATTGCGGCCTCATTATCAACAAAAAGAGGTGTGTTAAGAAACTGCAAACCGTAGTCGCGCATCTGTTGCTGTATCCCCAAGATCTGAGAGCAGCAACTGCTAGCAGAAACATACTCCGCTTCACAAGTAGATAACGCCACAGACGTTTGTTTCTTACACTGCCAGGTAACCAATCTAGGACCAAAGAACTGGCATCCTGCAGTTGTTTGATTTTGAATTGACTTTGCAGCATCCGAAATCCGAATCGGAATACCCTTCGAGCGTAAAGTCGCCTTTCCTAGGATACCACAACCCCAATGAAGGAGTTCCTTTCAGGTAGCGCAATATCCTCTTCACAATGATCATATGCGATGCTCTCGGGTTAGACTGAAATCTTGCTGTGAGGCACGTTGGGTACATGATATCAGGACGTGAAGCAGTTAGGTACATTAAAGAACCTATCATGGATCTGTAAAACGTTTCATCAGCCCTGTCTCCGGTAAGATCTGGGTGAATCCCATGATTTGTTGCAAGTGGGGTAGCAGCTGGAGTAGAACTTGACATCCCAAATTTCTCTAGAATATCATGAACGTACTTTGACTGATGAATGAAAATTCCCTCAGGAAGTTGTTCAACTTGTAAACCCAGAAAGAATTTCATCTCCCCCATTGATGACATTTCAAACTTCTGCTTCATCACTGATTCAAAATCTTTGCATAGATTTTCATTTGTCGACCCAAAGATTATATCGTCCACATAAATCTGAACTATCAGAAGATGACCATCGACCTCTTTAGTGAAGAGAGTGGCATCCACTTTTCCACGAATGAACTTGTTGGCTAGTAGGTGTTGAGATAAAGTCTCATACCAGGCTCTCGGGGCCTGATGTAAACCATACAGCGCTTTGTCCAATAAGTAGACCTTGTTTTTGTGGATTGGATCGGTGAAGCCCGGTGGCTGACCGACATAAACCTCCTCTTTAACCTTACCATAAAGAAACGCCGATTTAACATCTAACTGATATACTTTGAAGTTCTTCCAAGACGCAAATGCTAGAAAAATTCTGATTGCCTCTAGTCGTGCTACAGGAGCATAGACTTCGGTAAAATCAATCCCCTCCTGTTGACTAAATCCCTGAACAATGAGTCGAGCTTTGTTCCTTACAACAACTCCTCTATCGTCCCTCTTACACTTGAACACCCACTTAGTGTTAATTTTCCTCTGACCATCCGGCAAATCAACTAACTTCCACACTCCCAATTTCTCAAATTGACTAAGTTCCTCCTGCATTGCATTGACCCAAGAGTCTTCAGTAAGCGCCTCTTTGTAAGTTCTTGGTTCGATCTGCGAGATAAAACAACTTAATGAGAATTCAGTTTGCAAAGGAGCAACTTTTGTATAAAAACATGTAAGCCCTTTATCAATCTGATTTCGAGTGCGAACGCCTGTCTGCAATTCTCCTATGATCAACTCCTCTGGATGATATGAAAAAGTTCGCGGCATCACTTCACTCGGAACATCTACATTTCCCTCCAGATTAGTAACATTCTGCTCTGCATCTTGTTCACCAACTTGGTTTGTTTGACTTGAAATCTGAATTTGCTCCCCCTCAGAATCTGAATCTGAATCACCATGATCAAATACTGGCATGTTTTCAGCTTCTAGATTATCATTCTGAGTCGACTGATTATCTTGAGCAACTTCATTCTGTTGGACATCATCATGTTCACCAGCATTACTTGGACCTGCTTCATCATCATTTGAAGTTTCCCGTGGTCTCCTCGAATACTCAGCTGGGAACCTTAGCTGTGACTCATATTCACGCAAAATATCCAACTCATCAAAGAAATCTTCATCATCCTCTGATTCTTCTCTCATGTCAAACGAATCCCAAAGTTTGTCATAATGATAACGCCATGAATCACCAGGATTCTGCGGCGGCATAGTATAACCTTGATATTCAACATTTGCAGCTTCAATAATCCGCTTCTCACTTGGAACGAAGACACATCGCAACGGATTTGCATAACCAACAAATATTCCCTCAATGCGCTTCGGACCAAACTTTCCAAAAGGCTCTATAACTGTACAGGGTGACCCGAACGGTTCTAGATACTTCAATTCGGTTTGCGGTTATTAATTAGCTCAAAGCATGTTTTGTTGAATTTCTTTACAGTGAGAACCCTGTTGAGCGTATAGCATGCGGCAGAAACAGCTTCAGCCCAAAAATTTATCGGTAACTTTGAATCTGCGAGCATAGTTCTAGCCGTCTCGATTAGTGTCCGGTTTTTGCGTTCCGCAACTCCATTCTGCTGTGGAGTGTACGGAGCACTAAACTCATGCAAAATACCTCTTTCATCACAAAATTCTTCCATCTTGCTGTTCTTGAATTCAGTACCATTATCACTTCGAATTCTCTTAATACGCCTTTGGTACAAATTCTCAATCTTCCTGAACAACCCCATCAAACTGTCAAATGTTTCATCTTTCGTCTTCAAGAAAGAAACCCACGAAAATCTGGAATAATCATCAGTAACGACCAAACAATAGTAATCTCCTGTAATACTTTTGACATTCACCGGACCAAACAAATCCATGTGAAGTCTTTCCAGCGGTCTCGAAACTGAATTGACTTGCTTTGTAGGGTGTGACTTTTTCTTCTGCTTGCCTTTGATGCAGCTAATGCACTCCCCTTCCAGATGAAAACCTTTGATATTAACTCCCAATACTAAATCATTGTGCACCAAGTGATTCATCTTCCTTAGGTGAATATGCCCCATCTTGCAGTGCCACAATCTTGATTCTTTCTCAGTTGCTCTAGACACAAAACAATGTGCTTGACCAGTAGTTGTAGTTGCTACAGACATATCTAACACATATAAATCATTCACTCTAGGTGCCCTCATGATAATCCATTCTTCAGGGATAACAAAACCTGGTTTCAAGATCAAACATTCTTTATCAGTGAAGTGAGTAGTATACATATTATCACAAATCTGCGAGATACTAAGCAGATTGTTCTCCAGCTCAGTGATGTAGTTAACTCTCTCAAACATCACAATCCCATTGGATAACGTTCCTTCACCAACAATTCGACCACCTTCATGACCAGCAAAACCCACATAACCACCATTAATATTTCTCACATCATACAGCAACGCAGTTTTTCCTGTCATATGTCGAGATGCGCCACTATCCATAATCCATCTGGATACAAGTTGTGGAAGATCCTGCACAAAACAAACTTCAATTTAATCAACTACAATAAAGATGCCGATTCATGCTTCGCGAACAAGGAAGCTCCGGCAATTCAAACTGCTTATTCGAACATGGTGTCCACCCAGGCCTCATCTGCCTTAGGTGTAACCTTGACTCTTGCAATTTGAATTTTGAAATTTTCAGCCTTCAAAGGTGGAAAATTTGCATCATAATCAACCGAAATTGATTCTTCAGCCTTTTTCACTTCAGAAGTTGAAATTTTCATTTCAGTTTTTGGTTTCCAAACCTGTTGAGATAATGCAACCCGCTTATAAAATTTGTCATTTTTAGTTACCACTTTCATTACGGGTTCATTTTTCACTTTGATGTTGTCATTTTTCACATTCTTTTTCTCAACAACGATTGGTTCTTTACCCTTCACATCAACTTTCTTTTGTTGAATCTTCACAGTTTCAGTCTTAGGCTTCACATTGGTACACTTCCGTGCAATGTAACCAACTTGATTACATCTAAAACATGTTCGAGTATCCACAACTAGACTTGTGCCTTCAGACCGATAATGTGAAGCTCTTTTCTCAAAGAACTCTTTATTTGATTTTGAATAAATTTCATTTTCCTCATCAGAAAGTGAACTTGAACTGTTCACAAACACCTTCTTTTCAGCAAACCTTTTGTTTTGAAAGCTCTTTTTCTGATAACTCTTACCATCCCTATAACCACCTGACCAGTTGTTTCGATTGTTATTATAAAAACGTTGTGGAAGAACAGGTTTCTTGTAGTAAGCTTTATCTTTCTCAAAATTCATTTGCCTTTTTGTTTGTTTCAAACTATTCACTTCTGACAACTCAACTTGAAAACTTTTGTCAACTTTTTCACATTAACATTCTCAATCGGAAACTCAGAATCCGAATACAACTTATCAGATCCAGCCATCTTGTACATCACAAGACCTGGTTCATCACTTAAGTTGTTTTTGGATTTTGATTTCTGAATGTATTTGTCCAAGAAACACCCATCATCTTCAGGTGAATCAGACATCAAAACACTTTCAGCTGTGCTCTTAACAATCTCTGTCTGAACACTATCATCAGATGATGTAAAAGTAACATCAATTTTTTCAGGAAGTTTAACTACACTTTCTTCCTCAATTTCAACCAAACCAGATTGCTTTTTCGTGTAGTTAGCCAGAACAGGTGGTGGAACTTGATGAAAACCCACCCCAGTTCCATCAGAATACACATCTTCGCCCGCTTTGTCTTTCCCAATGGGTTTGGGAATGATATGTTGCAAAACAAAGCTTACAGAACTGTAACTGTTAAGCTTCAACTGGATTCGCTCATTTTCGATTACAGCCTCTTGAACTTTAAGTTTCAATTTAGCGATTTCATCCAGTTGTTGGTTGATTGATTCTTCTTTGACTCTAAGCACTGCTTTCAAATGTTCATTTTCTTTAAAAGTTATACCATTTCGATCATCACAATCTTTCACTGTGCTTTTCAGTTTTTCAAATTTTTCAGAAATCTGACGGTTTTCAAGAATCAACTTTTCATTTTCTTGTTTAATTTTGTCATGATCAATTTTATTAGTTTCAATTTGAGCAGTTAATTCTTTTATCCGTTCAGTTGAAGCTTTAACTGTTTTGTCACGACCAATAATCTGATTCTCAACGCTTCTGACCTTTGCTGTCAGATCTTTAATTTTCTCACCATTGAGATACGTGACAGTATTACAAAATTTGCACTCTTTGTTGCAATTTTTGCAATCAGCATTTCCTTCGATCTTTTTACCTGACGCATTTGTTGACACATCTGAACTGACCTGGCTTTTTGACTCAGACACGGAGTTAGAGTCTACCTCAAGTGCCTTAGCAGCCAGCACTTTGTCAGCCATTTTTCCCAGGTTCTCTGCAGTCAACTCCTGCGTAGTATCGATAACTCCAGTATCAATCTTCTTTGATTTTTCGATCTCTTCTTTCTCTTTTTCTTCTTTTTCTTTCTTCGCTTCCTCTTTCATTTTCTCTGTTGGAGTTCCCCACCATTTGTGTTGCCAATACTCATCATTTTCTTTCATTTCCTTGATTAAGACTTCCAGATCAAGAGTTTTGTGATCGATTGCAATATTTCCATACTCATCAAGATAACACTCCCTGTCTGGATCCCATCTTTTGGCTCTCTTTGCTTCCAAATAGATACTAGAAAGTCTAGTAATTTTGTTTTCCGAAATCATTTTTCTGTATCTATACTTCTGCTCTTCAGTTCTATCATCTTTCCATGGAATAGGTTCATTTTTTGCCATGAATGCGTAACCAACCGCATCTTCTTCTGGTAGAACCTCTTGACTCCAATCATACCCCTCATCATCGTAAATCACTGCAAGAGCTCTAGATTTCTCTTTGTTGTCTTCAACCTGCTTCAATCTAGGCGGCTCGTATTTATTCTGATGATAAATTGCCTTCTTGTAGTAATCATCTCTGAAAGGGTTCTCCGATTCATCAGCATAAGCATTTCGGCATTCTCGTTTGAAATGACCCTTCTGCTTACACTTGAAGCAAGTCACCTTCGATTTATCGAATCCCAGCTTGGTAGATGCACCACCAATTGTTTTTCTGCCGGTAATTTCCATGAATCTTTGTGCACGACGAACAGCACTTGCCATAGCCCAACGAATATCGATCAGTTCCATTTCCTCCGGATCAATCTGATCGTAATCTTCTTTCGTCAGATTTGTGTTGCCTATCTTCCCAGCTACCAACCCTTCATACGATTCCAACACCGATGCTAGGAAGATCATCTGCTGCTTGGCTGATTCCTCATCAAAGTTATGAGCATTCTTCAAATCTATCGCGATGTTGCATTGAAAACGATTCTTTGCATCAGAATGACTTGCAGATGATGAAGATCCACTGTGATAACCACTATGACTTCCACTGCTTTGACCACTTTGACTTTCTATGCCAGCTGTCGACACATTTTCAGCAGAAAACGCAGTTTTTGGAGAAGTTGCTTTTGGCATCATGCTTTTTGGATAGTACAAATCCAAATTCTGCTGGTAAGATGAATGATTAACTTTGTACGTCTTCTTCAACTCCAGCTCATGACTTTCAAGTATCTCAATCACCAAATCTGGTTTCAACATTTCAGGAACAATAGTATTCTTCAGCATCAATGCATAATATCTCCAATCCATATCTTCTGGTAATGAATCGAACAGTTTGTCAACAAGTTCTTCATCAGAATATCTGATATCATGTCTTGCTAATTCCAGCTTCAGATGACCGAACCTCTCTATCATTTTACACACTGACTCATTCTTAAGACAACCAAACATATCAAACTCTTTCCTAAGAAGTTTCTTTTTGTTTTTCACTATCTCTGTACTTCCTAAACATTTCTGTTTTAACTTTGCCCAGAGGTCTTTAGCGTTTGAATAGTCTATCAATGAAATGATATCCTCCCGAACAGATTGAAATAACAATGCCACACACTTTTGTTCGGCTACAAATGATTCAATCTCATCAGATGCTGTTAAGACTTCACCATTCTTGTTTCCTTGTTCATAACCGTTCTTCAGACTTTTCCAACTTGGAAATGCGAATGCCATCATCCAATCTTCAAACTTTCTGGACCAACGACTATACTCCTCGATAGCCATTAGCTTTGGGGGTTTATTGAACGTTCCGAAGGCACTTTCCGATTCCCAGGCTTCTTTTTTCTTCTCTTTTGGTGGATTCTCGTTCTCATTGCTTGTAGATGAAACATCTCCCGAGTTTCCAGCAAACGCGTACATGTCACTGAACGGGTTCATGAAAAGATCATCCATCGTGAATATACCTGCAAGATTATCAAACACTTAGACAAATTTTGAAATTTTTTGAAAAATAATGACACACGAGCGAAATCAGTCAGATTGACTGATAAGCGAAATCACAATATGTGACACAAAAGCGAAATCACTTTTGTCCGTATAAGCGAAATCACTTGATGTCCCTTTGAGCGAAATCACTTATGACCGTATGAGCGAAATCAGAAGACTGTCCTTATGAGCGAAATCACTAAGTCCACAAGAGCGAAATCACTATGTTCGTATGAGCAAAATCACTACTTGTCCGGATGAGCGAAATCAGTTTTAACACTCGATGTTCACAAAAGCGGAATCACAATTTTACCAAATTTTAAGCCAAATTTCAATCTGATACTTTCAAGGGTTATTCTACACTTAATTCCGATCACAATGATATGAAATATGTTCAATTTCGACCACAAATTCGTTACAGATCTGAGTTTGAAAATTCTGTTCGTGAACCGATCGCGTTTTTAATAAAATTGATTGATTTTTACTTTGTTTTAAGGTCTGATACTTTTACGGATTGATTAACAGATAGTCGCTCAATATACTTGAGATTCAACTCATTTTGTCCGTAGGAACTTGTTTAAATCGGAAAAAATAAAAGAAAATTGAGTAGAAATGAGATAATAGTGTCGAATCAGCTGATGTAGTATGAACTCCTCATCCTGAAGCTCTGATACCACTTGTTGGACCGTGTCGTGATCCTAAACGATCAGTCAAGGCAGTTCATCATCACGTATAAAGGCGGAATCAGAATACGTAACGTAACAACAGCTTTCCTATTCAATTCCTTCACTTTATTGCTTTTCTGAAATCAATTTGACAGAGTTCGGCTACAATTGCTATGACCTGATTTCGCTCCAATGTCCTCACCTAATGACACATGTGTGATATATATAGTTGAGCTGATTTCGCTCATATGGCATGCCATATAAGCGAAATCACATGTAACTGCTTTCGCTTTTATGTCAAGTCCACATGAGCGAAATCACCATGTCCCTAAAAGCGAAATCCTATCTAAACATTGTTCACATAAGCGAAATTAACATTATAAATCCTAAACTTGACTTTCTTGACTTTCTTGATTTAAGACTTGATGTAGATGAAGTCAACAGACATTCTTGTGCACCAACATACATAATACACCATAAATACGGAACAATGCGACAAGTAGATACATAATACGCTCTAACACGCCATAATACGCGATAACACAACACGTATAGACAATCTACACCCTAATACGACACTTACATACAATAAACCTGACAATATCGAACGTCACCGACACGACCCGTATGGACAATATATGCCATAATACGGAACATATTGACAATATACGTCATAATACAACATTTAACGAAAATATACGTCAATTAATGATACTGTACAACGTGTATACATACAACACGACACGTTATAGTACAAGTGGATTCCAAACAAAATTACACGCAATCATAGAATACGATACTACATGGAACCGAACGTCACCGGAACGACATGTATAGAAGGTATTCTTCATACAATGACACGTAATGACAAAATACATATGCATCAAAAAGGCAAAACCTAAAATTATAAATTTTGATTTTACCCTTATACGCATCGTATAGGTCAAAACTGGTCGTATAGTACCATTATACGACTCGTATAGACCCTCTGATTTAAAAAAAAAAACAAGAGATTAATTAATAAATCAGGGGGTCTGACATAAACAAGGAAACAACAATGATTTAAAGGTGTATTCGTGTTGGTAAGATTTGTTGGCTGAATTTCGAACTAAAAAGGGTAGGACGAGTTACAAAAACAAATGAAAACATATGATAACATGTATTTATATTTAAATAACTTTAAATTAGTGTAACATATTGATAACGATAAACACTTAAATGGTTTACATAATTTATCCGTAGATAAAACTATTAATTCAGTACCAAATCTATACATATAATAAAAGAAACTAGATTTGTGACACTTGTCACGTTATGAGATGATTTTGATAGAGTTTTCCCGCTAAAATATATTTATTCTTATTTATCTCTACTTAATTTTTGAAATTTAAATAATTATGATAAGTATCAATTTTAAAATTAAATGTATTTTTTTAAATATTATATTTTAAAAGTATGTATCCGTCTTCGTTTACCATAAATATGACTAGGTTATAACCCCTTGTATTACACGGAGTTGGATAAATGTTGTTTTATACACGAAACAACAAAAAGTTGTATATTTAAGAACCTCGTGTATTGCATTGCACGGGTTAAATAAACCCGTGTATTACACATATATTCGTTAAGATATGTTTAAAAAATAAACTTTGATGTACTCTTTATTTTCTAAAATATGAGAGGATTAAGATGTATTGGAATCCTATTTTAATCACAAAATTAATAATACAATCTTAATTAAAATGTGATAGGGTTAAAAAGAGTTACGTATAAACAACTTATTTATATAGTTTCAAATACGGAGTTTCTTAAAATGGAATGTTGTCTGAAAAAACGAAGATGGATAAACCTTTAAGTAATATAATATATAAAGTTCGGATAAAAAATAAAAGGGAGAAAAACAAATTATTTACCTCATATGAATATTTGAAAAAAAAAACTCTTTTTAACCAAAAAAATACCTTCATATTAGTTTTGAAAATAATTTCGATAAACGAAGATAGGAACATCATACATTTTATTTTAAAAGTAAACTTTTAAAACGGATACTTATTATATTTATTTAATTTATACAAATTAAGTATAGATGAATGAGAAATACTTATCATATTTATTTAGATTTTACTCCATGGAGATCACCACAAAGGTAACATATGTCCTCCATTTGATTTACTTTATTATATAGTATAGATTTTATTTTAAGTTTAGTAAAATCTATTTGATATCAAACTAAACAAAATGTTCAAATTTATAGTTAATATCAAATTAGATAATTAAGTTTGAATTTGAAGTAAATAGATAAATATAAAATTAATAATTATTTCAAATAAATAATATTATAAATGAGAAGAAGATTAAACTAAATAATAATTATCCATAAGATATTAAACTAAATAATATTTAGTAGAAGAGTTATCTATAATTAATTAGAAGAGATAAAACTAAAATAATAATTATATATAAGAGATGCTGTAATATGATGAAAAGTGTCCCTAAAGTGGTTTCTTTTATTATATAGTAAAGATAAGTGTCAATTTTAAAAATTTACTTTTCAAATAAAATATATTTTTTCAAATATTATATTTTAAAAGTATGTTTCCAACTCGTTTACCATGAAATAATTTTCAAAAACAATATTTTATAAATTAATATGAAAGTAAATATGATATGAGTATCTTTCATCATTTTAATTAATTTTCGTATAAAACAAATAAAATGTATTTTTTCAAATACAAATATAGAGGCTTTTTTATTTATTTTAAAAGTATGTTCCTTTTATCTTTTTCCAAACTTTATATATTATATTACTTAAAATTGTAAGTTTTTTTATCATCCAAATGTTTTATTTGTAAAATATAATGTAACACACGTAAAATAACAAAAATACAACATATGATTACATCTTTTGTAGTTGATAACAAGATATCATCTTCATCATTTAAAAAAAGGTTTAGAATGTATTGCAATGTATTTATTAGACATTTTCAGTCTCGAACATAAAATTTTAGAGTACGTATGTAACTAAAATTTGATTTCAATACGTCTTAATTCACATTTTAATTAAGATTGTATTAATAATTTTGTGATTACATTAGGATTCTAATACGCCTTTTAATTAAGATTGTATTAATAATTTTGTTATTACATTAGGATTCTAATACGCCTTAATTCTCTCATATTTTAATAAATAAATAGCACATCAAAGTTTGTTTTTTCAAAACATATCTTAATGATTATAAGTGTAATTTATTCAACCCGTGTAATGCAATACACGTGGTTTTTAAAGATATAACTTTTTATTATATATTTCGTAGATAAAACAACATGTATTCAACCCGTGTAATGCACAGGGTTTTAACCTAGTTATTTATATATTGTTTAAACATCTCAATGATACACGCTATTTATAGGGGTTATCTTAATAGGGAGAGGATCATGAGAAAACTAGATATAAATGAGAAAACTAGAAAACTAACTAAAAACCACTAAAAAGGAGGGGGAAGACTTTTAATGAAGGAGGGGGGACTTTTAATGAAGGCTGGTAAAATTGGAAAAAAAATATATAACTTTTCAAACATTTCCCATTTCTCCATACGTTATCATTTTAAAACAAAAATGGCACCATAAGATCACAAATTTTTGTATCTTTCATTCAAGTATATTCGAGCATATTTTTTATGACATAAAAAAGGATTTATGGTGTCGTCTTGTTTTCAATACTATTATTATAGTAGTACACATGTGCAATATAACATGTACTACAATTGCATTACATGCTTAAAATTAGTTTTTTGAGTCTAGTTTAGCTTTTAGGGTTAGTTTTTTTGGAGGTTTAGGATTAGGATTATGTTTTTGGGTGGGGGGGGGGGGGGGTTTAGGTTTTTGGGGGGTGGGGGGGTTTAGGTTTTTTTCGGGTTTATGTTTAGGGTTTAGTTTTAGGTTTTCGGGAGGGGTGGGGGGGTTTAGGTTTTTGGGGGGTGGGGGGTTAGGCTTTTGGTGGGAGGGTGAATTTAGGTTTTTGAGGGGTGGGGTGGGGGGTTTAGGTTTTTGGGGGGTGTCGGTGGGGGGTGGGTTAAGTGGTTTAAGCTTTTTGTATTAGTGCACATGTGCAGTGCAACAAAATTTTTTTTTTTTTTTTGAAATTTTTTTTCCATACATAAAAAACAGTGATTTTTCTATAAAAAATGTAAAAAAAATAATTGGTATGTTTTTAGGTTTTTTTTAGGCTTTTTTGGTTAGTTTTTTGGTTTTCTCATTTAAACTAGTTTTCTCATTATCCATCCCCTATCTTAATAATAGTACTTTTGTACGCTATTTACATGGGTTATCTTAATAATGGTACTTTTGTTAAGCGGCTTAAGCCACATTGTTAAGCGGCTTAAGCCACAAAAATATCACATTGCATGTTATGCATGTGGTTGCGATACAAATCACAGATGATGAGTATTTTAAATTTGAGTAAATTACAAGTTTTGTCCTTTATGTTTACATCAAATTTCAGGCGCTGTCCTTTAGCGTAAAATTTGACAGGCGGTGTCCTTTGCCTTTCAAAAGCTTGCACGTTTTGTCCTTTAACCCAAATCCAGTTAGATTTTTTGGTTAAATCTAGTCATGTGCAAGGCACATGAGGTTACTATTGTAATTTCACCATTCAAGGGGCTATTGTGTAAGTAATATATAGATTGAGACTATTTTATAAAAATAGAAAAGATATTAAATTAAAAACCACTCTCTCTCTTCCTCCCTCACTCTCTCTCGCTCTCTTGTCTCTCCATCTGTGCAGGAGATGCAGTACTCCGGTGGAAGGGCAGGGGTACTCCGGTGGAGATGCAGTACTCAGCAGCGGGACTCTGGTGGAAGGGCAGGGGTAGTGGTGTCACAGGGGTGGTGGTGTACGATGGCTTGCGCCAGAGAGGAACGACAAATCGAATGGGTCGTCTTCCATCTTCTAAAACCCTTTCAAGTTTAGCCTTCGCCTCCGGTTCAGTTCTCACTTCGTCAAATCTGTTCTGTCCCTTCCACTTTTCCCTTTCCAGTTTGAATTTAGGAATTAGGCATTTGGGCTTACGTATTGGGTATTAGGCTTTAAGTACTATTGAGTTTTATCAGGTGTGGCTCAACTTAGCTAATTTGTAATAATGGTTATTGATTATTGAGGCTAAGAAGCAATACAGAAGCCTAAATATAAGAAACTTTAAGTTAATCAAGAAAATTAGCGGTGGAGATATCGGAACCGTTTATCTTGCTAAACTTATCGACTCGAATTGCTTTTTTGCTTTGAAAATTCTGGATAATGAGTTATTGGGCCTCAAGAAAAAAGCTACACGGGCTCAAACCGAAAGAGAGATTTTGCAATTGCTTGATCACCCGTTTCTTCCTACTTTATTTTCGCATTTTACGACAGATAAATACTCGTGTTTGGTTATTGAGTATTGTCCCGGTGGCGATTTACACGTGCTCCGACAAAACAGCCGAACAAATGTTTCTTTGAACAAGCAGCCAGGTAACAACTTAAGGTTTTCTTTCTATGGACTTTCGATTGTTTCGTTATATGATAATTTTCGTTTTGGGTTCTCAATGTAGGTTTTATGTTGCTGAAATCCTTCTTGCTATAGAATACTTACATATTACTTACACAATAGCCCTTTGAATGGTGAAATTACAATAATACCCTCATGTGCCTTACACATGACTAGATTTAACCAAAAAATCTAACTGGGTTTGGGCTAAAGGACAAAACGTGTAAGATTTTGAAAAGTCAAGGACACCGCCTGTCAAATTTTGCGCTAAAGGATATGGCCTGAAATTTGATGTAAACATAAAGGACAAAACTTGTAATTTACTCTTTAAATTTTGTTAAACCACATAAAATATCATGTCCGCATGTGTGATCATGGTCGGGACAATTTTATTATTATTTTATTATTATTAATTTTAAATATCACCCAATTGCCTAACTATCTTACGTGTAGTTGTCACGAATTAAATGATGATATTGCTCGATTATTTCATAAAAACAACACTTTCCCTTAGGGTTTTAAACGGACCGAACGTTCAGCGAACGGTTCGTGAACTGTTTGGCGGGAAGTTCGTTTACGTTCGTTTGTTTAATAAACGAATGAACATGAACAAGAAATTTCGTCCGATTAGTTAAATGAACGAACATGAACAGAGGCCTCGTTCGTTCAATTGTGTTCGTGAACGTTCGGTAAGATGTTCGTGAACGTGTTCATGAACATTCGTTCATTTATGTTCATTTATGTTCGTAAATGATCCTCAGTCTTTTCTATCCAGCGTAGAGTTGCAATGGGTCCTTCACTGCCCGAGAATTCTATTGGTTTGCAGGACCAGAATTCTTTATAAGAACAACCATAAGGCATGGTTCTTCTTCTTTTGGGAATGGGCGCTTGAAGTACATGTCCATTGTTCACACTGTGTTCTGGTTCTGTTGGTCGCTTACTGCTATGTTTACTTTTATTATCGGCTTCCTTAACAGTTTGAATAATAAATGGAATTGCATCTATAATTCCTTGTGCCACTATGTGTTGGATGGCACTATTATCCACTTGGTTTCCATTGTTATTGTTGTTTGGATTCTCATTAACCGGGTTATTGTCGTTCTGGTTATTATCATTCTGGTTTTCCTGGTTCACTTCGTTATCCATCTGAATTTTAAACATTTACCACATATTAATATCACAAAATAATATTTAATACAACCAATCACATAACACACATATTGGTCAAAAACGTCGATCATTGCAACTTACTCTTTTTATATCTATATATGCATCTACTACAAACCAATACTAGAAATAAAAATTACAATACAGCTGAAATGGAAATTATACTATTAGTAGTAGGCATCCGTATATTTATTTTTTTATTTTTTTTTCAAACACACATATTATATATTATTATTATTATTATTAGTACTTCCTCCTCCATCACATTCATGGATATGGATTTATCCAGAAATCCATATTGCGCTCGTCGTACTTCCAGACGAGTCGCTCACCCACCTGTCTCATCATCTCGCTACTTTCTAAGATTTCCTCACCAAATGTCCTAAGTTCTTGTACATTTTCTGCACTCATTAGGGGTGCAGGTTCTAGGACTGGGTTTGGAATCTGGGGCATGGGTTCCTGGTATGGGTATGGATTCTCTAGAATCTCCCTAATGAATACATCGTTATCGTAATAGGGATCTAGAGGGTCCAAACCTGGGTATGCTCCTAGATTCGGCATGGGCATGTTTTCTTGTATGGGGTAACGTTGCACGTAGTCCCTATTGTCGTCCCACCACGGGTCATAGTTTGGATCTAAGGGATTGGGTGCTGGTACCCTAGGTATCTCCTCCGGGTTAAAATCATGCATTTCTACTTGATTTTCTGGGTTTTCTATCTCCATAGGCTGGTTAGGAAATAGTGGTTGTGGTTGTGGTTGGGGTGCTATCAGTTGCTCCAGGTTAGGGTCGGCTGCAGTAGTTGATAGGATATGGAAATTGGATAGGCTTCTATTAAGCATGCCTTGGGTGTGGGCATCAGTTTCTCTTTTAGCTGCTGCTAGCACTCGTTGTTCTTGCAACTTTTTCATACGTTTCCTACACTCATGTGCTCCCCGACTGAACCATCCTTTCTTTTTATGAGGGAATGTCTCTTCAGTCTGAGCCTTAAACACGAATATTCCTTCTTCATTATCAGCAGAATACCCTGAGAGGGCCGGCTGTGAAGAGGCGCCTTCGCTTCTAGGCGAACCAGACAACTGACGATACGCGTCGGATGGTCCTTGGTCGCTCATACTGTAAACTAGTCAAATAACACATAACAATAAAATACAATTATACACGTAATTCCGTAATTTATTTCCTAACACTTTAAATAATAATTTGATGTCAGCAGAACACTTCTGTGGTTGAATCAGTGGCTTAGCTCTGATACCACCTTCTGTCGCAACCCCCGCCCCCTATCTGTCCCGGGAACGGGCGGCCGCGAACTCAGTGTCGGTGGTATCGGTGTTTATTAAATTGGCAGCGAAAAATTCATCAGGACCGTAGTTAGGAAATATTTTATCAGAGTAAAACACCATATTTTATATAAATAAACACATTGGGATAAACCCAAGTTTTCATTACAAACTGATTTATGGGGATAAATCCCATTTTATTGAAATAAAACGTCTTCGTTATGTAGGTAACTTTTATAGCCACTTTTCCAAGCCTTCAGTACTGTCCAGCTGGCTTCTAGTTGGCTTTCACATTGTGTTACCTAAAACGCATTTAAAAACATTTTGTCAGTGGGAAATACTGGTGAGTGTATCCCAGTTTAATCAAGAAAAGTGTTATTAATTTAAACAATATTGAGAGCGATTACAATGTTTACATCTACCCAATTACTCATTCAGTACTGTCAATCCTAACTGGTGGGTCATATTACACATTGGCTAACTCTTTGTCCAATGGTAACGTGTTCCGCATTTTGTATACAAAACCCCAACATACCGGCAGTAATCGTAGAATTACAAAGACTCAATCACTGCTAAATTGCATTGTAAAACATTTAAGGTTTTGTAAAAACTGTTTTCAAAAAGGAGATTACTCACATTGCTGTCTTAGGTTTTCTGTAAGGGTTTCCTGGTGACAATCTATAAATTACACAAATGCACACGTGTTAGTATAATAACCCATTTTAACATTAGTAATACCCTCCCCGAGACGGCATTCCAACGACTACGTCGGGAAGAACCATGACAGTCGTTACAGAACCCTAGATCAATCGGCCAGCGTATCTAATACGTATCCAGGGGTTATGATACTTACAACGGAGCAGAACTTCATTATTTAGGGGGGTATTATGCCTGGAAATTATGTTCTCTATTCAGAAATTCGTTGAGAGAGAAAGAGATTGAGAGATTTGGGACTAACGCCCGAGCTCCCAATTTATAGGGCTGTAATCCAAGTCTCTCGCGGCCTGTGTAAATGTAAGCTTAGGCTTACGCGGCCCGCGTCATAGGGGGGTTTAGGCCGTAGCTGGTCCGGGTCACGGTATAGGTTCAACACGTTGCTGCCATGTGGCAGCTCAGGGCTGCGTCTGATCTTGTAGCTGTCGCGCCCCGCGTAAGATCCTTAAGGGATCTACGTGGCCAGCAAGCGACATAGAATTTTTATTTTTATTTTTTTATGCTAGATCGTATTTTGGGCTCGGTTTTCACATACGGGGTGTATTTTAAGACATATTGGGGTATTTTAATATATTTTAGGGTGTCGAAATATTTAGGAGGGTGTCGGTTTATTTTAGGGTTGTTATATCCTCCCCACCTTGTTTTAGAGCTCGTCCTCGAGATCTACTAGAACAAGTGTGGATATTTCCTTTGCATTTCTGATTCAAGCTCCCATGTGTATTCTGGTCCCCTTTAGGAGTCTCATTTTACTTTGGCCAGAACTAATCTCTTGTGCTTGAGGTTCTTAATCTTCCTGTCTTCAATCTGTAGAGGCTTCTCTACAAACTTTAACTGTTCATTTACCTCTATATCCTTAAGAGGTACTACCAGTGATTCATCAGCTAAGCATTTCTTGAGATTAGATACATGAAATACATCATGTATTCCTGCCATTTCTTCTGGCAGTTGTAGCTGATAGGCTACAGGTCCTATTCTTATAATAATCTCAAAAGGTCCAACGTACCTGGGACTTAGCTTTCCCCTCTTGATGAATCATACAACTCCTTTCCAAGGAGAGACTTTCAATAATACCTTGTCACCTACCTGAAATTCTAACGGCTTGCGTCTGTTACCAGCATAGCTCTTTTCTCGATCACGTGCTGTTTTCAGTCGTTCTTTGACTTGAATGATCTTGTCGGTTGTCTCCTGCACTATCTCAGGTCCGGATAGTTGCTTTTCTCCAATCTCTGCCCAACAGACTTGTTTTGGTCAAAAATTACCGAAGCAATTAAGTGATCAAATTATTTAAGTGAGGTAGTGTGCTAGAAATGTGTGTTAAAAATATGCTAGTTAGGTTATTTGAAAAAACAGCTTCAGGATACGGCTTAGGATATAGAGCTGTATTTATGATCAAACAATGAGCAAAAATGTAAAGGGTGACACAGGATGTACGAGGAAAGCCCTTGATCAATCTAGATCGCTGGCACAAAACCTCGGGAGCTGACAATCGCAGCTGCCTTGTTCTTCTATTGCTTCAAATATCAGGATACAGTGCAGGATATGATGCGGATCAACTAGGTGTTACAATGTAATTTGAGTACAAGTGTTTGTGTGTAGTGATTGCTAGTGGCTAGAGAGTAAAGTGTGCGAAAGAGAGTGAGTGACTTAATCTGATCCGATCAATCTATTTATAGTTAAACGTAATCAACTAACTATCCTATTAAACCGGGATGCTTCGAATATTCCTCAAGTGAACGTTGTAGTCCACTTCTTCTGGGTCCAACGTCTCTCATATAACTGGTTTGCCCGAGTCTTCAGGAGAAAAGGTCCACTTGACCGTTAGAGACCCGCACCTTCTAATCTGCACGTGGTTATATTAGTCATTACCAGGATATCACATCAGGATGTTACCAATATCCTGATCCGGTATCCTGATCACAAGTAAACAATCAAAAGCAGAATATTAGTCAGGATACGTGTTCAGAAAATGGCCCATAACAATTGTCCCCAAATATATCTGTTGGTATACCAATCCAACGGATATATTTCAAAACTTTATCTCGCGAATCGAGGTTATTAAATTGAAACGACGGTCAAGATAGTACTGTGTAACTTCCAACGTGCTTTCCACTCGATGGATATCCATTACGCCCCTATATCTTCTCTCTTCTTGTTTGATAACCAGATATCATCAACAAAATCTCCAGGTAATCACTCATCCCTTCCTCATTTCCTGTTAATTTTATTTTTTCTCCAATGGCCACTAGAGTCCACTCTCAAACCGGTGAATCGTCGGACTCCTTCGTTCAGCAAAATCTTCTCAAAAATCCCGAGAAGGAGATCTGCGCTTTTGATAACGTAGACATTGCGGCGTTGCGAGCCTCCGGCGCGTTCCCCGATGGCACGATTTTTAGACCATTCGATCGATCAATTCGATCAGATGTTTCTTCTGCCGATTGGGTCTGTTTTCCGGCATACCCTTTCTCGCTAGGTCTTCGGTATCCATTTCCTGAGTTCATGATGCAATTCTTTCGAACTACTGGTATTTCCTTTGCCCAAACCATGCCCATGGTTTGGAGAGTATTTATCGTGCTCAACCAAATAAAAAACCTTCACTATCCCGACCTTTGCATCGAGGATATGCCGATTGCTTACCGCCGCCAATCACACGGTTCCAGTCGGTTCTTGCTTTTTTCAACTTCCAGCAAACCCCTTATACTTAAGGCCACCAAAAATGAGGATGGATGGCAACGCAAGTTCTTCTTCGTTAAACGAGACTCCATCTATGAGGGTGCTAGTCTTCCGGTGGAGTGGTTAACCACCGGTAGGATCATGAATATCCCCATGTACTTCTAGACTTTTATCCTGTGCTAATATCTTTTCATTTGATCTTCTTGCAGTGAACTTTAAGGAAGTAGCTCCCCCTACTGCGGAATCAGAAAAAAGAATCGAAGCAGTTTACCAGTTACCGACAAGTGACAGGAGTTTTACCACACACATCCCAAGTTCCAGTCAATATTCAACATCTGAAATGTCTGGTAAGAGTTACTTTGGAAACGACTGATTAGTGTAATATAATATAATGAAGAGTAATAAGGATGTAGGACTTTTCCCCTTATGCAGCACCAGCCAAGATCCCTGAGGTTTTCGACCTGGATGAGCTGGACAGTTATTCCGTTCACGTCCAGATCAAGAAGGAGCCTAGTCCCAAGGCCACGGCCTCATCCAAGCCCAATAGCTCCAAGGTCATCATCATTCCCAAGCCTTCGCCAGCTACTAAGCCCCGGAGTTCAAGTTCTGACAAAAGGAAAGAGCCTGACTCACCTGCCATCTCTGATACGTTCCCCTATGAGAATCACAGATTCATTGAAGCAAGCGGATTCATGACTTCTTTTCTCAACCAGCTTAGTATCCTTGAGCTATATCCTGCACCTTATGCTAATTATAAATGTTTATTAAGACTGATACCTGTTCTCTTATTTTGTAGGGTCTCGAGCGTCTGGTTCATTTATACCAGGAATCATGTGGCTCAACAAGACACTCGAGTCCAAGTTGAAGAAAGCCGAGGTCACCATCTCTGATCAGGGCCTGATTGCAGCCGCCAAATCTCGGCATTACGAGGACAAGGTCAAGGCTATGATCTAAGAACACCAGGCCGCCCTCAACAAAGCCGCTCTTGAGGCCCAAGCCGATCTTGGCGCTGCCCATGCTCAACACGAACGGGATATGATCAGCTACCGGGAAGGCCTTAAAAGTTCCGTCGTTACTTCCCTTCTCCAGGCTAGGCTAAAGATGGCCCACGAAGCCAAGGCATTGGGCTTTGAATGCCCTTCTTGGGACGTCAATGTTTGGGAGACAAAGCTGAGGAGTCTTGGTAGCAATCCTGTTAAATCTACAGCTGAAGGATCCTCAAAGGCGGTTGAAAAACCAACTGGTGCTGAGAGGGATGTTCAAACTGATCCTGAGATGGATGTTGTCGAAAATGCCACGAACGAAGAAGGCGCTGCCTCCTAGAACTTATTTCCCTTAAATTTGAGAGTTACCTTTGTTTGAACAATTTTATTTCCTTGAATTAAAACAATTTGATAACCAAAGGTGGATGGGTCCTAGGTTTTAGGACGAAGCCTTTGGTTATCGGCTAGTATCGTCTATTTTAAATAATATCACCTTTTGACTTGCTTGCAGTTGCCTTTTAATTTTTTTTGTCATGCATTACTTAGTTTAAATTTTAGCTTTGCAAAATTTGTGCAATTATTTTTTGAAAATATCCTGATCAATATACTCAGTGGTATCCTATGAAGACTTTTGTCAAATAGAACTTCTCAAAATCCAAACAATTTAGACAAAGTCTCTAAAGAATAAAAGATAGTTTATTTTTCAAAATCCATTTTGATAACACTTGTTTGACCAGAGTACTTATTTTCAACCCAAGTATTATTTCCCAAGTCTTCCAATCAAATATCCTGAAACGTATCCCAAAAACACATTTTGAGAACATATCCTAAAGATATATCCTTATCAGGATATTTGAGCCTTAAACACAGTTTCAAAAGTTAGACAGCTTATGTAAGGTTCACAAAGGAAAGATCATACCAGGAATAGAGTGTAACCCTAGTATCGAACTTCAATCCTTTTGCAACTTCTTCAACCAAGATGTCCCCAGTCCGAAATACCTAGTACATCAGGTTTGAGTTTGATTCTTCGAGCCTTACACAATCGCCTTGGGAGGAATGTCCCCTGTGCATAAAGCCTTCAAACACTTAGTTAATTTTTTAATTCAAATTCTAACTGTTTGGACAGTTCTTGTGTTACTGGGGTAAAACCCAAAAACATACTGGAGATAAATCCTTAGTGTCTTGGGGAAAATCCCATAGGTATCCTGGGGAAAATCCCAAATTTTCATGCGCTACAGGCGAGAGTGTATAAACTCCAAGACTTGGAAAGGTGATAACCTTTAAACCTTAGAGAGTATGAAAATACCCTTCCGTGAGAGAGGGTGATCAATCCTCATATACCTTGAGAATCCAGGATATAGCCAACAGTGACGAAATTGTCAGCCACTTTTACATGAACTGGTCGCGCCACCTTGAACTATTCCTGGATAACTTGCGCTCCAGTCGGGGTGTTTAAACCCAATTCGAGAGAAAGGTGAATACCTTTAAACCTGTGAAGGGATCAGGATCCCTTAAACGTGAGAGAGGGGGCCAATCCTCTAATCTTTCAAAGTATCCTGAATGTATATCCTGGAGCTATATCCCGAAGCATATATTGCAAAACAGCTGTAAGCTAAGGTGGGTGTTAGCCTGGCTAACACCCCTCCGATGCTTAAGTCAGTAATGGGTTCAAAACAATAAATAATATTAAAATTTAATAAAATAGATAGAATCCATACCATTTTGAGTTATAATTTAAATTTCAAACTCACTTGAAATAGAGCTTTAGATGTATAGCATTCCAGGATCTTGGTAGCATATCCCCCTCCACATCCTTGAGTCGGTATGCTCCTTTTCCTGATTCTGATTCAATCTCATAGGGTCCTTCCCATTTTGGAGCCAACTTTCCATCAGCAGGGTTAGTAGTATTCTGGAAAGCCTTTCTCAATACCCAATCTCCGACCTAGAACCTTCTAGTCCTTATATTCTTGTTATATGCTTTAGATATCCTCTGTTGATATGTTGCCATCCTTAGCCTTGCAGCGTCTCTTGTCTCATCAACAGTATCCAATTCCTCACATAGGACTTCAGGATTCTGCTCAGGATCCCGGAGGTTGGATCTTGCTGTAGGTATTACCATTTCTGTCGGGATCACTGCTTCTGCTCCAAATACCAAGGAAAACGGGGTTTGGCCAGTTGCATTTTTCACCGTCGTCCTATCAGCCCACAAAACAAAGGGTAGTTCTTCTTCCCATCTTCCTTTTTTAGCCCCTAGTCTCTTTTTCAGGTTGTTGACAATTATCTTGTTTGAGGATTCTGCTTGTCCATTTGCTTGAGGGTGTACTGGGGTGGAAGTGATCATTTTGATTCCCCAACTCTTGCAAAAGTCAGTAGTCCTCTTACTTATAAACTGAGATCCATTGTCACAAATTATCTCAGCTGGTACTCCAAACCTAGTCAGCATATTCCTTTTTATGAAGGATACCACTTCCTGATCTCTAACTTGAACGAATGCCTCAGCTTCGACCCACTTAGAGAAATAATCGGTCATTGCCAGCATGAAGACCTTTCCTCCTGGAGCCTTTGGCAATTTTCCTACTATATCCATTCCCCACTTCATGAATGGCCAAGGGGAAGCTATAGGATAAAGTGGCTCGGCCGGCTGATGTAGTATATTACTGTGTCTTTGACATGCATCACATCTTCGAGCATATTCTAAAGCATCTTTCCTCATTGTTGGCCAATAATATCCTGTTCTTAATGCCTTTGAGAACAACGACCTGCCCCCAGTATGGTTACCACAATCCCCTTCGTGTATATCCTGAAGCACTTCCTTGGTTTCGGGATCCTCTAAGCACCTCAGATATGGTCCTGCAAGAGATTTCTTATACAAGACATTATTTATAATAGTGAATCGTGATACCTTCATTCTAAAGGCCTTAGGATTCTCATCCTTTGGGATGTGTCCTTCCTTAAGATATCTTATGATTGGAGCCATCCAAGACTTAGGATCCTTCTCAGGATACGCATCAGGATCCTGAACACTTAGTACTTCCTTATCCTGAGGATCCGTCACAGGATACAGGATATGTAATATTGGTATTCGGGTCCCTTCCGGTATCCTGACTGATGATCCTAGATTTGCCAAGGCATCAGCTTCAGCATTATCCTCTCTTGGTACCTGTTCAAGTGTAAAAATATCGAAATATCCTGCTAATTTTTTAAGAATTTCGAGATACTCGATTAACTTCTCACCTTTGACTGCATAGGTTCCATTAAAATGATTAGTGATTAACAAAGAATCAACATATACTTGCAAACTCCTGATATTCATACTTTTAGCTAATTCTAATCCTGCAATTAGAGCTTCGTATTCTGCCTCATTATTAGTGGCAGGGAACTCACATCTAATAGCCTGGGGTAATATGTCCCCCTGTGGCGATTTTAGTAGTATACCCAAGCCTACACCTCTTATATTAGATGCACCATCAGTATATAGCGTCCAGGATTCTAAATTTTCTCCTAGCTGCTGTACTTCTAGGTCTACTTCATTTTGAATATCACTACTGAAATCAGCCACAAAGTCAGCTAAAGCCTGAGACTTTATGGCATATCTAGGTTCATATACTAGATCAAAGGCACTTAATTTCACTGACCATTTAGCCATCCTACCTGACAACTCGGGTTTCCTAAGCACGTTTTTAACCGGATAATTGGTTTTAACATGAATCCTCTGTGTTTCAAAATAATGTCTAAGTTTTGTTGACGCCATAACTAGGGCTAAAATCAGTTTCTCTAAGTGAGAATACCTAGTTTCAGCATCTAATAAACTTTTGCTAACATAATAAACGTGATACTGCTGACCTTCATGATCCTTTACAAGGACAGCACTTACTGCATTCCCTGATACCGCAAGATACAGGGATAATGGTTCACCATGCTCAGGCTTCATCAATAGGGGTGCAGTTGAAAGATACTGCTTCAAATCCTGCAAGGCTGCTTCATGCTTTGCTCCCCATTAAAACTTCTTATTCTTCTTTAGGATATCATAAAATTCCTTGCACTTTTCCGAGGATCTTGAAATAAATCTATTCAATGCTGCCACTCGCCCTGTTAACCGTTGAACGTCCTTCATATTTAAAGGTGATTTGATATCCAAGATAGCTTTAATATGCTCCGGGCTTGCCTCTATCCCTCTTTTAGTCACCATATATCCTAGAAACTTTCCTGCCCCCACTCCGAAATGGCACTTAGCAGGATTTAGCTTCATGTTATACTGATACAGGATATCAAATGCTCCCTTGATATCTTGGAGGTGATCCTCAGCCTTTTTAGATTTTACTACCATGTCGTCGATGTATACCTCCATAGTGTCCCCCAGCTTGTCTTTGAACATCATGTTCACCAATCTTTGATACGTTGCACCTGCATTTTTTAAACCAAAGGGCATAGCAGTGTAGCAATTGTTTTGGTCAAAAATTACCGAAGCAATTAAGTGATCAAATTAGTAAAGTGAGGTAGTGTGCTAGAAATATGTATGAAAAATGTGTTAACAAAATTAGATTTGAAAACAGTTTCAGGATACGGCTCAGGATATAGAGCTGTATCTATGATCAAACAATGAGCAAAGGTAAAGTAAATGACACGAGATGTACGAGGAAAGCCCTTGATCAATCTAGATCGCCGGCATAAAACCTCGGGAGCTGACAATCGCAGCTGCCTTGTTCTTCAATTGCTTCAAAAGTCAGGATACAGTGCAGGATGTGGTACAGATCGACTAAGTGTTACAACGAAAATGAAATACAAGTGTGATGTTTGCTATCAGCTAGAGAGTGATTGTGTTCGAGAGTGTAAGTGTGAAATGATGTGTGTTCTAAGTTGATCCGACCTCATCTATTTATAGTAAAGATAAAATAACTAACTACCCTAAACTCGTGGGATTCACCGAATATTCCTTCTTGGAACGTTGCAGACCTGGTCTTTCGGGCTCAACGTCTCTTTCTCAACAAATTCGTCCGAGTCTTGAGGAGAAGAAGTCCTTGTGACCGTTAGCAAGCTTCTGCCCTTAATCTGCACGTGATTAATTCAATAAGCTTCAGGATATCGCCCAAGATGTCAGCAATATCCTCTTCCAGCATCCTGATTATAAATAACCAAACAAAGGCAGGATATTGGTCAGGATACATATGTTAAGAAAATGACCCCTAACAATTGTCCCCAAATATATCAGTTGGGATACCAATCCAACGGATATATTTCAAAACTTTACTTCATAATTTAAGGCAATTAATATGAGTAGACTCTTGAAATGACAACAGTGCTATTTCCAAGACATTATTTACTTTTTACCCCCTTATACTCATCCTATATTAACCAAGGGACTCCTTATCTCGGTCATCCTTATCTTCAAGCAAGCATCAGGTAACTTCTCTTCTCATTTTCTCTCTTTAATTTTTCATGATTTGCTCAATGGCACCACGAACGAAATCCCGCTCAGTCCGGTCTGCCTCAACCCTGATAAGTCAAAACCTTATCACTGATCCAGCGAAGGAGATTTGCTGTTTCAATAATGCTGACATTGCTGCTCTCCAAAACTCCGGTGCCTTTCCCACCGGAACGGTCTTTCGCCCGTTTGACAAGGAAGCCTGATCGGATGCAACATCCGACGAGTGGGTTTGTTTTTTCGCTTATCCTTTCTCCCTTGGACTCCGGTATCCATTTTCACCCTTTATCTCCAGTTTTTTCGAACTCACCGGCCTTAGTTATGCCCAAGTTATGCCAATGGTCTGGCGAATCTTGATAGTGTTGGATCAAATCAAATCTCGTCATTACCCTAACCTTCTTGTTGAGGACCTTCCCGTAGCATACCGATTAAGATCCCACGGCAACCACCGTTACCTTCTATTCTCCATCAAGAGTCCTTTGGTCCTTAAAGCCACCAAGAACGAGGATCGATGGCGACGAAAATTCTTTTTCGTCAAAAGAGACTCCATTGATAAGGGTTTTGATCTACCGGTTAAATGGTTAACCAAGGGTAGGATTTAGGGTTTTAGGAATATCCCCAATTATATTCTCAAACTGTATCCCGGACTTATATTCTGATGTTTTTATGCAGCGAATTTCAGAGATTTAGTGCCTCCTAGCGCGGAATCCGAATCCAAGATCAAGGAAATCTACCGTCTTCCTGCCAGCGAAAGAAGTTTTTCCCTGTCTCTCACAGATCCTCATCAAAAATCAAATTCATAAATGTCTGGTAAGCACATTTTCATATGTTAATTATTTTCAAAAATATGATGAGTTTTGAGAGTATCTCCCCTTATGTAGCACCAGTTGTCAACCTTGATGCTTTCGAACTCGATGAACTGGATTGCTATTCCAGCCTTGAACCCGCCAAACAAGAATCCAAGCCAAAGTCGTCTGCTACACCAAAGCCTACCTCCTCGAAAGCTGTTTCTGCTCCCAAAGGCCCTCCGGCATCCAGGACCAGGGCATCCAGTTCTCGGAAGAGAAAGGAGACTGACTCCCCAGCTGTTTCTGAAACATTCTCTCTTGAGAATCATGGGTTCAATGATGCCATCTCGTTTCTCAAACAGGTAGATTTTTCTTCCCGATATCCTGTACAAGTATGTTAGTCTTTATCCTGCCTATATTAATACCTGTGTCTTTATCTATAGGGTCTGGATCGCCTCATGCATTTACACGAAGATGCTACCGGTCTTAACAAGATGTTGCAGATTCAGTTGGAGAAAGCTCAAGCCACCATAGCTGATCAAGGGACCATCGCAGCTGCCAAATCCCAGCACTATGAGGAAAAATACAAGGCAATGACTCAGGAACATCAAGCCGCCCTTCACAAAGCTAATGAAGATGCTCAAGCCAAGCTGGACGCCGCTCTTCTCCAATATCAGCAGAACATGAGCTCATACCGGGATAGCCTAAAAACTTCGGTGGTCGTCTCTCTTCTCCAAGCCAGGATAAAGATGGCTTATGAAGCCATGGATCTGGGTTTTGAATGCCCTTCCTGGAATGTAAAGGCTTGGGAGGAGAAACTACAGGGCCTTGGAGGTCATCCCGTTGCTCATCCTGCAAAACATACTGGTGAAGAGCCTTCTAAGACGGCAGAGGAGGTGGCCAATGCTGATGATGGTGCTGAGAAGAATCCTGAGGGTGATGCTGGGGCGAATGCTGGCAAGGAGGTTGCTGTTCAAGCAGGTGCTGCCCCTTAGGCAGCAGAGTGGGCGATGATGGATATACGTGCCAAGACCGGAGCCCACTTTTTAATTTCATGGTTGTGGTTGCATAAACAATTTACTTTTCCTGTCCTTGAACAATTTACTTTTCCTGCACTAGAACAATGCGATGACCAAAGGTGGATGGGTCCTAGGTTTTAGGATGAAGCCCTTGGTCATCAATTAGTATAACTTGTTTAGAACATAGTAACGGTTGTAGGTGAACGGGTCCTGTTTTGAGACAGATCCTGCAACCGTTACACAAACATGGTAAAAACTAATTGTGCTTTTGGCGGATGGGCCTTAGTTTAAGGTGAAACCAAAAGCACAACTTTTGACTTGTTAATAATATAACTATCTTTTGACTTATTTTCTGTTACCTTGCATTGTTTAGTATGAGTCTTATTTTTGTAAAGATTTTGTATTGGTATCTTACAAGATATCCTGATTAGTATGCTCAGAAACATACTGCAAAAGCCTTTTGTTAAATAAATCTTCCAGATATTCCTTCATCTTTATAAAAAGTTTTCCTAGAAAGTAAAAAATAGCTTATCTCTTCAAAACCAAGTTTTGATGATGATCAAAATTCCAAACCAATACTAGTTTCAAACATTCCAGCCAAATATCCTTAAAAGGACTTTGAGGATATGTGTCAAGATATTTAACATGATATTACTAAAAATTTAAATGAGGCTCACAAAGGAAAAATCATACCAGACATAGGATATAAACCTATTACCGAACTCCAATCCCTTTGCAACTCTTCCAACAAAGATGTCCCCAGTGCAGGGTACTTAATGCATTAGTCACAAACTTCATTAGTTTTATAGCATCATCTTGTCAAGGATGTCCCCTGTGTACAATGTCTTCAAGTATCTTAGAAATCTATTTAATGTCAGTTTGCATTGCATAAGCAATATTTTACGTCTCAAGGGTAGAACCCAAGGATGTACTGGAGATAAATCCTTTGTAACCTGGGGAAAATCCCAATTTTTCATGCGCTACAGGCGGGAGTGTATAAACTCCAAGACTTAGAAAGGTGAAAACCTTTAAACCTTAGAGAGTATGAAAATACCCTTTCGTGAGAGAGGGTGATCAATCCTCATATACCGTTAGGATTCAGGATATAGCCAATGGTAACGAAATTGTCAGCCACTTTTACATGGACTGGTCCCGCTACCTTGAACTATCCCTGAATAACTTGCGCTCCAGGCGGGGTGTTTAAACCCAATTCGGAAGAAAGGTGAATACCTTTAAACCTGTGAAGGGATCAGTATCCCTTAAACGTGAGAGAGGGGGCCAATCCTCTAATCTTCTGAATTATTCCGAGTGCATATTCTGGAGCTATATCCTGGAACATATCTTGCAAAACAAATGTAAACTAAGGTGGGTGTTAGCTTGGCTAACACCCCTCCGATGCTTAAGTCAGTACTGGGTTCAAAAGAATTAATAATATATAAAAATATATTAAAAAGAAGTAAGAATTCATACCATCTTGAGTTAGAAATTAAATTCTAGACTCACTTGAAATAGAGCTTAAGGTGTATAGCATTCCAAGATCTCGGTAGCATATCTCCCTCCATATTCTTGAGTCTATATGCTCCTTTCCCTGCTTCTGATTCAACTTCATATGGCCCTTCCCATTTTGGAGCTAACTTGCCATCGGCAGGATTAGTTGTATTTTGGAAAGCCTTTCTTAATACCCAATCTCCAACCTTAAATCTTCTGGTTCTAATATTCTTATTGTATGCCCTGGATATTCTCTGTTGATATGCTTCCATCCTTAGCCTTGCCGCATCTCTCTTTTCATCTATAGTGTCTAAATCCTGACTCAAGGCTTCAGGATTCTTCTCAGGATTACTTAAAGTAGATCTTGCAGTAGGTATTGTCATCTCCGTTGGAATCACTGCTTCTGCTCCAAATACCAACGAAAATGGGGTTTGACCTGTTGCATTCTTTACCGTTGTCCTATCAGCCCATAAAACAAAGGGTAATTCTTCTGCCCATCTTCCTTTTTTGGCTCCAAGCCTTTTCTTTAAGTTGTTGACAATTATCTTGTTAGAGGATTCTGCTTGTCCATTTGCTTGAGGATGTACCGGAGTTGATGTAATCATTTTGATTCCCCAACTCTTGCAAAAGTCAGTAGTCCTCTTACTTATGAACTGAGAGCCATTGTCACAGATTATCTCAGCTGGTACTCCAAATCTGGTCAGGATATTTCTTTTGATGAAGGATACTACTTCTTGGTCTCTTACTTGAACAAATGCTTCAGCTTCAACCCACTTAGAGAAGTAATCCGTCATTGCTAGCATAAAGACTTTTCCTCCCGGAGCTTTCGGTAACTTTCCCACTATATCCATACCCCACTTCATAAATGGCCAAGGGGAAACAATAGGATATAATGGTTCAGCCGGTTGATGCAGTATGTTACTATGTCTTTGACATGAGTCACATCTTCGAGCATATTCTGCGGCATCTTTTCTCATTGTTGGCCAATAATATCCTGTTCTTAATATTTTCGAGAATAATGATCTGCCCCCAGTATGATTACCACAGTCCCCTTCATGTATATCTTGAAGTACTTCTTTAGCTTCATGATCCTCCAAGCACCTTAAATATGGTCCTGCAAGAGATTTCTTGTATAAAATATTATCTATAATAGTGAACCGTGATACCTTCATCCTAAATGCCTTAGGATTTTCATTTCCAGGAATGTGTCCTTCTTTGAGATATTTCATGATTGGAGCCGTCCAGGTTCTAGGATCCTCTTCAGGATATTCCGCCCCAGGATCCTGAATACCAGCTACTTCTTTATCCCGAGGATTCGTTGCAGGATATAAGACATGTACTATTGGTATTTGTGTCCCTTCAGGTATCCTGACCGACGATCCCAGATTTGCTAAGGCGTCTGCTTCAGCATTATCTTCCCTTGGTACCTGTTTAAGTATAAAAACATCGAAATATCCTGCTAATTTTTTGAGAATATCGAGATATTCGATTAATTTTTCTCCCTTAACTGCATATGATCCATTAAAATGGTTAGTAATTAACAGAGAGTCAACATATACTTGCAAATTTTTGATACTCATGCTCTTAGCCAATTCTAATCCTGCAATTAAAGCTTCATATTCTGCCTCATTATTGGTAGCAGGAAATTCACACCTAATAGCCTAGGGTAATATGTCCCCCTGTGGCGATTTTAGTAGTATTCCTAATCCTACTCCTCTTACATTAGATGCACCATCAGTATATAATGTCCAGGATCCTGAGGATTCTCCTAGTTGTTGAACTTCTAGGTCTACCTCAACCTGAATGTCACTACTAAAGTCAGCCACAAAGTCAGCTAAAGCCTGAGACTTTATGGCATTCCTAGGTTCATATACTAAATCATAAGCACTCAACTTTACTGACCACTTGGCCATCCTGCCTGACATCTCTGGTTTCCTAAGCACATTTTTAATAGGATAGTTTGTTTTAACATGAATCCTATGTGTCTCGAAATAATGCCTAAGTTTCGTTGATGCCATAATTAATGCTAGTATCAATTTTTCTAAATGAGAATACCTAGTTTCAGCATCTAACAAACTTTTACTAACATAATAAACAGGATACTGCTGACCTTCATGGTCTTTTATAAGAACGGCACTTACAGCATTCCCTGATACAGCAAGGTATAGGGATAGTGGTTCACCATTTTCCGGCTTCATCAACAGAGGTGCGGTTGAGAGATACCGTTTCAAATCTTGTAGGGCTGCTTCATGCTTTTCCCCCCATTCGAATCTTTTGTTCTTCTTTAGGATATCATAGAAGTCTTTGCATTTCTCCGAGGATCTTGAGATAAATCTGTTTAGAGCTGCTACCCGGCCTGTTAATCTTTGTACATCCTTCATATTCGAGGGTGATTTTATATCCAGGATAGCTTTAATCTGCTCCGGGCTTGCCTCTATCCCCCTTTTCGTCACCATATACCCAAGAAACTTTCCTACCCCCACTCCGAAATGGCACTTAGCAGGATTCAACTTCATATTATACTGATCCAGGATATCAAATGCTCCTTTAATATCCTGGAGGTGATCCTGAGCTTTCTTTGACTTTACTACCATATCGTCAATGTATACTTCCATGGTGTCCCCCAGTTTGTCTTTGAACATCATGTTTACCAATCTTTGGTATGTTGCACCTGCATTTTTCAAACCAAAAGGCATAGCTGTATAACAATAAATACCTGTTGGCGTCATGAAGGCGGTATCCTCCTGGTCAGAAGGCTCCATTTGGATCTGTTGAAATCCTGAGGATGCGTCCATGAAAGTCAGCATTTCATGCCCAGCAGTAGCATCTACCATTGCATCAATATGGGGGAGAGGAAATGGGTCTTTAGGACAAGCTTTGTTCAAGTCTGTGTAGTCTACACAAACTCTCCATTTCCCATTCTTCTTCTGTACTACGACCACGTTTGCAAGCCACCTTGGGAACTTAACCTCTCTGATCATTCTTGACTTTAATAATCTCTCAACTTCCTCTTGTATAATCGTGTTCCGCTCAGGAGCAAACTTCCTTCTTTTTTGTTGCACAGGCTTGAACGACTTATCAATTCCAAGCTTGTGAGTGATGACATCTTTGGATATGCCAGTCATATCCTCATGTTTCCATGCAAACGTAGACATCCTGCATTTCAAAAAGTTAATTAATTGTTCCTCAATATCCTGAGGGATATTGGTCCCTACGAGCACCGATATATCGGGGTTATCCTGGTCCAGGATAACTTTCTTCACATCCTGCTCTGGATTCTCCACGATATCCTGGGCCCGCGTCTTTAATTGCTATGCTGCACTAGTTCTGGCTGAGGATTTCATCGAGGAGGAGTAGCATTCTTTCGCCTCCTGCTGATCACTATCAACTTTAACAACTCCCCAAGGGGTAGGTATCTTGATGCATTGGTGATATGTTGATGGCACGGCCTTCATATCGTGAATCCATGGTCTTCCTAGTATGATGTTATAGTAGGATAGAGAGTCCATCACACAGAAACGTTGTATCGAGTTGACTCCTTCAACGTATACCGGCAACTTTATCTCTCCCACTGTGTTTCTGGCCTCTCCACTGAACCCAACAAGCACGGTGGACTTCGAAGTGATATCCATTGGAGATACATTCATCCTTTTAAGTGTCTCTAGTTGGATTATATTGACGGAGCTGCCATTATCAACCAATATCCTGCGTACAAAATGGTTAGCCACATATAACGTTATTACCAGAGCATCATGGTGAGGATCCTGGACAGTATCCCTGTCATCAGCATCAAAAGTGATCACTTTGTCAGTTGTGAGGGTCGTCATCCTGACAGGTTTGTCTCCCCTTTCGGCCTTGGCTTCCTTTGCATGTCTTTTTGCTGCCGAATACGAAGTTCCACAAATGTCGGATCCCCCCGAAATGAAGTTGATTATCTTGGCATCCGCGGGAGGTGATGCAGCTCGCTCAGGATCCTTCTCCGTATCTTGACCCTTATTCTTCTTTTTTCCTAAGAGATCTTTCAGATATCCCTTGCTTAGAAGATAGCTTATTTCCTTCCTTAAAGCAATGCAATCCTCAGTCATATGTCCGAAATCTTCGTGGAAAGCGCACCATTTCGACTTATCTTTCCAGTCAGCCTTTTGTTGATTCTTTCGAGGCCACCTAGCCTTGTCTCCTAGACCCTGCATAGCATACATTAATTCAGGAATATTAACAGAAAAGCAATATTCAGACAACTCAGGATACTCTTCAGGATCCTCATCTTCGACAGCGTTCACTCTCTTGTTTTCATTTCTACCATATGGCTTAGGCCGATATGACTTAAATGAGGATTCTGACTTCCTGTTAGTCGATTCATAAGTGTTGGATGAGTTCATCCTTTCTTGCATTTTCATATCATCTTCCAGCCTGATATATCTCAAGGCCCTATTTCGAGCTTCGTCTAAGTTCCTGCAAGGATTCATCACAAGATCCTGATAAAACTGAGAATCCTTTTGTAATCCCATCTTAAAAGCTTGCACAGCTGTTGCAACATCAAGATGTGGGATATCCAAGGATTCTCGACTAAATTTGTTCACATAATCCCTCAAAGATTCTTGAGGCCCTTGAGTTATCCTGTAAAGATCACTGGTTAGTTTCTCAAAACTCCGACTGCAAGAAAACTGACTATTAAATAAATTTACTAAATGAGCAAAAGATGTAATTGAATGTGGAGGAACATTCAAGAGCCACTTCAAAGCTGATCCTGTCAAGGTTGAACCAAAACCCTTGCACAAGCATGCTTCTTTGAGATCCGGAGGGATAGGGTTGATCTCCATTCTTTCCCTATACTGAGCAATATGCTCCTCAGGATCCGTCGTTCCGTCGTAAAGCTTCATGTTGGGGGTTTGGAACCTCTTTGGAATTTCAGCATCACAGATAGGATATGCAAAACGAGATATCTTGTGGCTATCCTGGGACACTTCTGGGATCGGCTGGACCACCCCAGGTACACTAGATATCATGTCCTTCAACTTTTGAAGTTCCCTAGTAAGTGCTGATGTCACACCTGTATCCTGCAAAGATCCATTATTGTTAGTAGCATGAGTATTATTATTATTTGACACGTTACCCGTTGGAGGGTTTTGCCCATATCCTGGAGCATATCCTGAGCTCCTCATGGTTGACATCCTGATCGAGGAGGGTATTTCAGGAGTATGATTCTGAGGAAGACTGGGCACGATATTCCCCCTGTTATCCTCGGTATACACAGCTGAACTAAAGTTCAACGCTCTGGGGTGTAATGGAGTGACATTGTCCTCAGCAGATCTGCTCGAGCCAGACTTCAGGAGTTGTATTTCCCTTAAAAGCATTTGGTTTGTTTCCTGTTGCTGCCTCATTTGTTCCTGCACACTTCCAAATAAAGTTAAAATTTCATCATTAGAAGCTAAAACGGGAGCAGATCCCTGGACACTCCGAGTAGGGATAACATCTTGAGATTGTGTAGAGGCTGGCATCCTTGGAGGAGGTGGTGGAAGCACCGAACCGGTAGTAGCAGAAGTCATAGCAGACATAGTAGAGGAACTCATGTTTGATCGTGAGGCCATTGTGGACAATGTAGCAAAAAGTTTTGAAAATAAAAAACCGATTAGCGATTTAACAAAAATTTTTAGTAAAGAGAGCACCACTTGCCCCACGGTGGGCGCCAAATTGTTTTGGTCAAAAATTACCGAAGCAATTAAGTGATCAAATTAGTAAAGTGAGGTAGTGTGCTAGAAATATGTATGAAAAATGTGTTAACAAAATTAGATTTGAAAACAGTTTCAGGATACGGCTCAGGATATAGAGCTGTATCTATGATCAAACAATGAGCAAAGGTAAAGTAAATGACACGAGATGTACGAGGAAAGCCCTTGATCAATCTAGATCGCCGGCATAAAACCTCGGGAGCTGACAATCGCAGCTGCCTTGTTCTTCAATTGCTTCAAAAGTCAGGATACAGTGCAGGATGTGGTACGGATCGACTAAGTGTTACAACGAAAATGAAATACAAGTGTGATGTTTGCTATCAGCTAGAGAGTGATTGTGTTCGAGAGTGTAAGTGTGAAATGATGTGTGTTCTAAGTTGATCCGACCTCATCTATTTATAGTAAAGATAAAATAACTAACTACCCTAAACTCGTGGGATTCACCGAATATTCCTTCTTGGAACGTTGCAGACCTGGTCTTTCGGGCTCAACGTCTCTTTCTCAACAAATTCGTCCGAGTCTTGAGGAGAAGAAGTCCTTGTGACCGTTAGCAAGCTTCTGCCCTTAATCTGCACGTGATTAATTCAATAAGCTTCAGGATATCGCCCAAGATGTCAGCAATATCCTCTTCCAGCATCCTGATTATAAATAACCAAACAAAGGCAGGATATTGGTCAGGATACATATGTTAAGAAAATGACCCCTAACAGCAATAAATACCTGTTGGTGTCATGAAGGCAGTATCCTCCTGGTCTAAAGGTTCCATTTGGATCTGCTGGAATCCTGAAGATGCATCCATGAAGGTTAACATCTCATGGCCGGCAGTAGCATCCACCATTGAGTCAATATGAGGAAGAGGAAATGGGTCTTTGGGACAAGCTTTGTTTATGTCTGTGTAATCTACACAAACTCTCCATTTCCCATTTTTCTTTTGCACCACAACTACATTCGCCAGCCATTTAGGAAACTTCACTTCCCTAATCATCTTGCTCCTTAGTAGTCTTTCAACTTCCTCTTGGATAATCACATTTCGCTCAGGATAAAACTTTCTTGTCTTTTGTTGGACAGGCTTGAATGACCTGTCAATACCAAGCTTATGTGTTATAACATCCTTAGAAATACCTGTCATATCCTCGTGCTTCCACGCAAATGTTGACATCCTGCATTTCAAAAAATTAGTCAACTGATCTTCAATATCCTGGGGGATATTGGTTCCCACGAGCACCGAGATATCCGGATTATTCCGATCCAGGACCACTTTCTTTACATCCTGCTCTGAGGCCTCCATGATATCCTGGCCTCGAATCTTTAATTGCTATGCTGCACTAGGCTTTGTTGAGGATTTCATCGAAGAAGAATAACACTCCTTTGCTTCCTGTTGATCACTTTCCACCTTGACAACTCCCCAAGGAGTAGGGATCTTGATGCATTGATGGTAGGTTGACGGAACAGCTTTCATATCATGGATCCAAGGCCTACCTAGTATAATATTATAGCAGGATAAAGAGTCCATGACACAAAAGCGCTGCATTGAGTTGACCCCTTGAATATACACAGGCAACTTTATCTCCCCTACGGTATTCCTAGCTTCTCCACTGAAACCAACGAGCACAGTGGACTTCGAAGTAATGTCCATCGGAGATACATTCATCCTCTTCAATGTTTCCAGCTGAATTATGTTGACTGAGCTGCCATTATCCACTAATATCCTGCGTACAAAATGGTTAGCAACATATAACGTTATCACAAAGGCATCATGATGGGGATCCTGGACAGTATCTCTGTCATCATTATCGAACGTGATGACTTTGTCAGTTGAGAGGGTTGACATTCTTGTCGGCTTATATCCCCTCTCTACTTTAGCTTTCCTTCGCGTGTCTTTTTGCCGCAGAATATGATGTGCCGCATATGTCGGATCCTCCTGAAATAAAGTTAATTATTTTTGCATCCGCAGGAGGTGATGCTGCACGCTCAGTATCCTTCTCAGGATCCTGGCCCTTATTCTTCTTTCTTCCCAAGAGGTCCTTCAGATATCCCTTACTCAAGAGATAGCTTATTTCCTTTCTCAAAGCGATACAATCTTCAGTAACATGCCCGAAATCCTCATGGAAGGCACACCACTTAGACTTGTCCTTCCAATCAGCCTTTTGTTGACTCTTTCGGGGCCACCTTGCTTTGTCTCCTAAACCCTGCATAGCATACATCAGTTCAGGTATGTTAACAGAAAAACAATATTCAGACAGCTCAGGATACTCCTCAGGATCCTCGTCTTCAACAGCATTCACTTTTTGCCATCATTTCTGCCATACGGTTTAGAACGGTATGGTTTATACGAGGATTCTGATTTCCTGTTGGTTGACTCATAGGTTGTGGACGAATTCATCCTTTCTTGCATCTTTTTATCATCCTCCAGGCGAATGTATCTCAAAGCCCTGTTACGAGCTTCGTCCAGATTCCTGCAGGGATTCATTACAAGATCCTGGTAAAATTGAGAATCTTTCTGCAACCCCATCTTGAATGCTTGCACGGCCGTTGCAACATCAAGATGTGGGATATCCAAGGATTCCCGACTAAACTTGTCCACATAATCCCTCAAGGATTCCTGAGGTCCTTGAGTTATCCTGTAAAGGTCACTGGTTAATTTCTCAAAACTCCGGCTGCAAGAAAATTGACTATTAAATAAATTAACAAAATGAGCAAAAGAAGTAATCGAGTGAGGAGGAACGTTTAACAACCATTTTAAGGCTGATCCTGTTAAGGTAGAACCGAAACCCTTGCACAAGCATGCTTCTTTGAGGTCTGGAGGGATAGGGTTGATTTCCATCTGTCACACCCCTTTCCACGTAGAACGAGAAACACGTGGCGGAAACGTCAGGGAGTGTTGTAACAGAATTATTGTTTCACAACCATGGCATACAAAGTTATATTTTATTTATCAAACAAGCGAGTTACATTGTCTCAAAACAGGAAATAAAGAGTTCAGAACATAATTAAACTAAGTCTATCTTTATTTTTAGTCTCTAAGGCACAGGTCCGCCCTAGTGTCACGATCATCATCCTAAGCAACAGCTCCTGAAAACACATGTGAAAATAGGTACGTCAGCATAAAAATGCCTGTGAGATACATAGGTTTTGTGAAAATAGGATTCATGACTTGGGTTTTAGAAGAAAGGTTTAATAAAAATTAGTCATGAATCTTGTTAAGTGTTTTCTTTTATAAATCATATGAAAACTCGATAAGAAATCAGATTATATAAAAGAAAGGAGTATGGTTAATGAAATAACCAAATAAAATGAGTTGTATAAAATAAACTGTTTTGTAAAACAATGTCTTGTGAAGAATATGTTATTCGTGTAAAATGTAATATGTCTATACTGAAATGATTTAAATAACGCTACAATATGTAATATTATACAAACACTTATATATAGGAAGTACCAGCGGCGTATCCACCATGTTTGTATCATATTACACACGCCTCGTTACTCAAAACATTTACCCAAACCAACCACCAATGTAAATTGTTTACGTATAAATCAATTGTCAAGTGTTATTGTGTAAACCATATCAAAATGTCCATGTCTAATGTAAATCACCAAATGTGTATATCAATGTCAAAATGTTTATGTTTAATGTAAATCATATAATGTGTATCCAAAAATATTATGTATGGCATGTGAAATATATCAACTAAACCATAGGTAAAATGCACAAAAACCGGGTATTGAATTAAACATAGTTTAAGTCAAAGTTATGTTTTGTGGAACAAATGCATGCTATACTGATACAAACATCTATGCGGTATTGTGAAAATGCATACATCCAAGCCTTGTGACTGTGGTGATAGACCTTTAAACAAATTAAAGGTTTATCTGTGTTATGTTTATCGAATTCGGTCATTCCTTCCACCCAAACAAACCTAGGGTTCAGGAATGGGAGTTGTCAAGTCCTATGGTACCATTACCTACTAACGAGCGGCGTAGCTAATGTTAATGAATGTATATTGTTCCATTCGAACAAACCAAATGTCATACCAAAACATGATGAAAACAATGCACTAAGCATGTAATCAAATGAACATACATAGCGTGAAATGTAATGTAAAACAATGTACTAAGTATGCACACAATGGACATACATAGCATGTAATGTAATGTAAAACAATGTACTAAGTATGCACACAATGGACATACATAGCATGAAATGTAATGTAAAACAATGTACTAAGTATGCACACAATGGACATACATAGCATAAAATGTAATGTAAAACAATGTACTAAGTATGCACACAATGTACATACATAGCATAAACATAATGAAATCATGTACTATAAGTGTACTAATGAACATAATAAGCATATGATATGAAAACATGGAAAGCATGAAAGTAACAAGTAGGCACATGTGTTCCACCCCAAAAAAGTTTGAAAACAGTAAAGGAGGGGTCTATGTACTCACTTGAGATTGCTTAGTAGTCCTTTAGTAACAACCAAACAATGCTAGAGATCACGGATATCAAACGGCACCTAATATAGGTAACTATGTTAATATACCGGACCTAATTCGGAGGATTGGATAGAATGAGGGTTCGTAAACCAAACGAGTATGGAGACTCGTGTAATATGGTTTAACAAAGCCTACATACTAAAATGAAACCTAACCTGAGTGCTTATGACCCATTACGACCCGTTTAGGTAGCTTATGCTACTTTAACGCGTCGTTCGCGTAAAATGCGTTCGGACTGCCTAACTAGTCCTATGACAAGTAAAATATGCCTTAACATGTCTAATATTGTTACCAAATCAGTTTATATGTTAAAAGTTATGTTACATATGCTTAAAATGAATTTTGGCGTCAAAAGGGCATTTTGGTAATTTACCTAAGGCATATATACTACCTATCATACAACTACTCAAACGATGTGACCATAAGGTATAACCTCGGAAGGTTATTCCCTATACATCTATGGTCACCTAATGTGTTTGGTCGGATCCTAATGATCGACCAAACGGGTCGGGTTCGAAAGTATAAGCGATTGTTTAGATCGCTTACCTTACGACCCTAGACAAGCACAAAACTAAAAGTGACGAGCTAAGCATGTTAAAACATGCTTAACTAAGTTTAGAAAACAGGTTTGGTATCAAAACAAACGGTTTTGATACCTAAGAGTAGTTTGGTTACAAAATACGCAAGAATGCGCATTTTGGCCGAAACTACGACTCGTCACTAAGCCAAGATAACGTGGTAATCAGTAGGTATAGTCACTAGGGACTATAACCATCGTGACTACGCTCACGTTATGAAGTTCAAACGAACTTCGTGTTGACCATAAACTGGTCAACGCAGAAAATGCTAAAAGAATGAAAGAACAAAGGAACACTTACAAAGGGTCCAAGAACGGAAGGTCTGAACCCGAATACTCTCAGGTATGAAGTGTTAAACACAACAACTTAGGGAGCAAATTCAGATTTCAAAGTTGTGGGTTTTTGAAGTTGAAATGGATGGGTATTTATAGGATTCTTGGAACCGTTAGGATCGTTTATCGAATAACATGCTTTTATCTTGTCCATACACTTGTTGCAACCTTATGGTAACTCAAACTGGCCCCTCATGATCAGGAAAGGGCAAGTGTGGATGAGTTTTGGGTGCTTAACAGCTGTTAACAGCTGTTAAAACTGATTAAACTGATCTGGGAAGCTGACGCGGGCTGCGTAAGAGGACACCAGGAGTTTACGCGGGCCGCCTGGCCCTTCTGATCAGAAACAAACTTTCAAAAATGACAGTTTCAGTCCCTGTTGGTGTTTAAGGCCATTTCCGACATGTTTAAGGCCCGTTAAGCCAACTTCAAGGCCCTAAAATGATGCCTAAACATTTTGGACATGAAACATGCTCAAAAATATGTCGGATGTTGGTTCGTTTGGTCGTACGATCGCGATGTTCGCTTAATTACGACGGAATGCGCATAAGCGCGAAAAACGATCCAAATTGCGTGACGAAAGGGTTTTTCTCATGCCAAACACTAAAATAAAATATTTTAGTGCTTACATAAATTTTTGGATGTCCGGATGTATTCAGAACGTAAGTTATGCGCTAAAATGCAAACTTATGCACTTTTTGACGCTTTTAGTCCCTGAATGACCCAAAAGTTTATTTTAGCACACAGAACCCCTCAAAGCCTATTTCTAAGCTATGTAAAGGATATTTATGGTATGTTTAACTCATGGTCATGTTCCGGAATGTCTGTTACAGTTCAAATTGGCATACTTTCGCAGTTTGTCAAATTTAGTCCCTGTAGGCGAATTAACTTGTTTTTGCCATACCAAAGCCTTCAAAACTTATTTCTAAGTTATGTAAGGGTTATTTAAGGTATGTTAAGTATATGTTGATGTTCCGGAGTATTTTTCGCATTAAACTGATTACGTTTAAGCACCAGTTTGCGTATAACTCTCCAGAAAGCGATGTAAAGTTTGAAATTGAGCAAAAGTCAAAACATGAAAAATGAAAACATAACCTGTCACACCCCGAATTCCACGAGTCACCGGTGGGCCCGGTGGGGAGTATCGTGACGTGGTTGGCAACATAATAGTCAAACAACACAATATTTAAATGCACAGCGGAAGCAATTGAAAGATACATTTCAACCGAATATAATTGTAATATCGTGTATCACAAACAGTTGAAAATTTATCCACAGAAGGATCAAAAATAAATAGGAAACAGTAGTTCAACAGACTTTAGGCATCTTAAGCTTGCGAGACTCTTTTGATGCTAAGGAGATATCCAGCCAATTACGAGTAGTACCTGCACTTAATCTTTTTGGGAAAATACGTCAGTTTACACTGGTAAATACATTCAACCGACTCATTTTGAAAAGTTTAATAAAATTGATTTGAATGCACGTGGCACAAACTTTTTATAACTTGGGATAATTATTTAAATATATAATCTCGTAAAAGAATTACATGTTCCTTATGCGTTCAGTAGCCCGGGTCGTGCCGGGTTAAAGATCAATAGACACACCACATTATTTATTTGGCAACTGACAGGTGTACGCCTACACCCCGTGCTTAGGTCGTAACCATTTCGTAAAATGATGCCAAGGATATCCGGGACATGGTCATTAACCTCCCAAAGGCCTTAAGTAAACAAAACAATTTAAACGGGCCGATCAAATATCAATTAGCCACCATACGGTGGAAGATTTAATGCCCGACCAAGCGGTATTTTATATACCGTACCCCAAGCCCGTATAGGGAAAATAAGTTAAAAGTATTTACCTTTGCAAGTATAATTCACAAACAGCAAATGCGAGTAGCTTTTACTGGTCCTCCTATTCTGGAACGAAGGTTTATAATAACCTATTAGAATCCTAACGGTCTTTAATTAAGCTTAAGCTTAGACCGATACGGTTCAAACGCGCGATTAGGCGAAGACCGGGATAGAATGTGATTTAGACCCGACAAGATTGAAGACTTGCCTTATATGGGTAAATTAGGCACATTCTAAATTTTGGGGTAAAACTGATAAGGTTTGACCCGTTTCGGCTAATTTATGTAAACTAGTTACATAAGCCGAACCGTACGCGCAAGAGGCGTAACGGGTAATCATAAGGGTCCTAACCAGGTTTTCTAAGTTAATATGCCTCAAATATGTTGTGATATCAGTAGGATACCTTCCATTATGCCCAAAACGAATTTAAACACAAACTATGCCCCGTAGGGGTAATTTGGTCATTTATAATGTTATAAAAGAGTTCAAGTATTAACCTGAGTTACAGGTCTGATATAATCAGCAAAAATACTTAATTTGATAAGTTATAACAGTAGGGTATTGTATATATGTGAAATTTATCAATTATAACCAAACTATGCACCGTAGGGCATTTTGGTAATTTCACATAAGCCGTAAAGTTCAAAACTGAAGTCTGAGTTAAACAACTTTTTCTTACTGTTAAAATATTATAATTTACTTAAAATATCAGTAGGTATCAACCATTGTATGTTTAAAATAGCTTTAGTACATACTATGCGTTAAAAACGCTTAAAAAGGCGATTAGAAGCCGTTTCCGGGTTCTATATATAAAGCTGATATTTTTATTATTCCAGAAGGTTTAAAATAATGTATTTATCATATAAATTCCGTAGCAAAAGGTTTGGGGTAAAAAATATACGAAAAAACTCATTTTATAGCCCGAAAGGGCAAAACCGACAATTACCGAATTAAGCTTATAACTCTAAGTTATACTCAGCCTAAAATTAATTAAAAATCTTCAAAAATCCAAAAATAATATATTACCTCAGTGGGTAAAAAGTTTAATATCAAAAAGTGGGTTTAAATAGGCTATACGCTAATTACGCCGTTAAATCGCTAAAAAGCTTTCTAATTACGCTAATGAGCATAACTCTCAATCTACACCACAAACTGATCTCAAATTTTGGGTACAAATTTATATATCAGTAACTAAGGTTTCTAGTCTTTTATATTTTCAAAAATCACGTTTTATGATGAAAAGGGCATAATGGTCAACATATAGGCAATTAACGGAATCATGCATATTAATTGGTTAACTAATGAACCAAGGTGTATAATCTCAGAGGGTTATACTAGCATGTAACCTGGTCCTAAGGAAGCTCTAAGGCAATTCCAAGTCATACTAAAACGGGTCAGAACTGAAAGTCAAAGCAAAAGTCAAATTATGCGACTTTCGGTTCCGAACCGGGTCTTTATTGAAAATTATCGGGTTGAACATGTTTAGACATGTTCTTACATTAATTACTAAGTTATATTAATGATCAAACAGGTTGTATGGGTTCTACATTGCTAATTATATATTAATTTGAAATTTAAGCATCCTGTTGACTTTTTAATAACAAGTTTGACCCGACATTTGACCTAGTTAGAGTGGGAATCAGAGGGTGCCCTTTTAAGGGTTTATTGCCCACATAATTACCAACTTATAACTACTTTCAATTTGACTAATCACTAGACCATCAATGATTAATCGCTAAGTCAACCGTTAATTACGACGGTTTGACTTTTAAGCTAAAACTAAGCAAAAACTTAACTAAGAAAGGTTAAGCATACTTACTGAAGTCCTATGCACGATTAGTGATCACTTGAGTCTGCTTTGGAGCTCCAGAAATGATCAGGAATGCTGAAGGAAGGTGTGATCAAAATGGTTGCACAAGAGGCCTTTATATAGTGTTCAAAATCTCATAGATTGTTGACACCCAAGCCTATCAATGATCCCAGATGATCCACATATGTCCCTAAGGGTCTAGGGGTTGCTTAGGGGTCGCCCATGAAGTGAAACAACTGATTAAAGTCGGTTATAGCGCAAATACAGGCTGCTGTCTGATGTTTCTGTATCTGGGCGTCTGACGCGGCCCGCGTAAGATGTTGTTAAGGGTTACGCGGCCCGCGTGGGCCTTGTATTCAGATTTAAACATTTTCAAGTTGTTGCATATTGTCCCTTGGCCTTTCGAAGGGTCAACCAACTTATTTCTTGCACTTTGACCCCTCTAAATTGACACATAAGGGCTTCAAGACTTATCCCCATTTTGTTAAGTCCTTGGCCACTTTGTTATTACCCGAAAAGTCACACTTTTCAACGTTGACGCTTTAACCCCTTATATACGAATTTGATCATAACTTTCTCATACGATAACGAAACTTTATGAAATTTGTATCGTGCATTCTAGCGAGCATAATTAATCGTTACAAAGCTTCGGGTTTGCTAAAAGGTCACTCAGAGGTATAACTTAAACATGTTGACACATTTAACCCCTGTGGTTTGTAATATCTCACTTTCTTTCATATTTAGCTTCATATGATCCATGATTTATTCGTTTGAAGGTATGAGCATTATGTAGGGTTACTGTAAAGTATATTTATTCACTGTTGACATTTTAAACCCGTATATTCACGTGCTTTCCATGTTTGTCAACTTTAGTCCTTTCAGAACATTCTTTCACACATTCAAACTTATGACACGTGTCAATACATTATAGGACGTGAATTTTTTTGAGGTGTTACATCCTCACCCCCTTAAAAGAAATCTCGACCTTGAGATTTACTGAAATAAATAAGGGTACTTTTCTTTCATTGTGGACTCAACCTCCCACGTGTACTCGGGACCTCTACGGGCATCCCATTTTACCTTTACAATAGGCACATGCTTCTTCGATGCTTCTTAACCTGTCGATCCTCGATCGACACAGGTTTTTCAACAAATTTCAAGCTCTCTTCTATGTGCACATCTGTATGTGGTATGACCAGTGATTCATCAGCGAAACACTTCTTCAGATTGCAGATGTGGAATACATTATGAATACCACTGAGCTCTTCTGGTAAGTTTAACTTATAGGCAACTGATCCGACATGTTCGATAACCTCGAAAGGTCCTATGTATCTCGGGCTCAACTTGCCTTTCTTACCAAATCGCATCACTCCCTTCCAGGGTGATACTTTAAGTAATACTTTTTCACCTACCTCGAAGTGAAAAGACTTACGCTTTAAATCTGCGTAGCTTTTCTGCCTATCCCTGGCAGCTTTCAGGCGGTCACGAATCTGGACAATCTTGTCCGTCGTTTCAAAGACTATTTCCGGACCTGACAGTTGGACATCTCCAACTTCCGCCCAACAAACGGCCGTTCTACACTTTCTACCATATAAAGCCTCGAAAGGCGCAACCTTGATGCTGGTATGGTAGCTATTGTTATATGAGAACTCAATCAATGGTAGGTGGTTATCCCAACTACCGCCTAAATCAATTACACATGCACGTAGCATGTCTTCCAATGTTTGGATGGTACGCTCACTCTGTCCGTCAGTCTGAGGGTGGTAAGCCGTACTGAAATTTAAGCGCGTGCCCAAAGCTTGTTGGAAACTCTTCCAAAAATGCGACGTGTATCTAGTATCTTTGTCAGAGATAATAGCCACAGGTACGCCATGTAAAGCTACAATCTTATCTACGTACAGTTGGGCTAACATGTCGGAGCTGTAGGTCTCCTTGATGGGTAAGAAATGTGCTGACTTAGTCAGTCTATCAACTATTACCCATATCGTATCCTTGCCTTTCCTTGTCTTTGGCAACTTGGTGATGAAATCCATCGTCACCATTTCCCACTTCCATGTGGGAAGTTCAGGTTGTTGTAGCAAACCTGACGGCTTTTGATGCTCTGCTATAACTTGCGCACACGTCAAGCATTTAGCTACATAGGCGGCTACAGACTTCTTCAAGCCTATCCACCAATAGTTTGCCTTCAGATCCTGGTACATCTTATCAGCTCCAGGAGGAACGGAATATTTAGAACTATGGGCTTCCTGGAGGATAACATCTCGAAGTCCCCCATAAATTGGAACCCATATTCGTCCATTCAATCTCAAAATTCCGTCTTTGCTAAGGGATAACTGCTCCTCGGTTACCCCTAGCTTTTCATTAGGATAGTTAGCTTCCAACACAGCTTCCTTCTGTGCAGCTAACAACCTTTCATTCAAACTGTTCTTTATCTCAATGCTCTTGGCATTGATTTGGATGGGCTTCACCCTTTCCTTTCTACTTAAGGCATCGGCGACTACATTCGCCTTGCCTGGATGGTATCTGATTTCACAATCGTAATCATTCAACGTCTCCATCCATCGCCGTTGCCTCATGTTCAAATCCTTTTGGTTGAACAGGTGCTGGAGGCTCTTGTGATCAGAGTAGATCACAAACTTGATCCCATACAAATAGTGCCTCCATAGCTTCAGTGCAAATACAACGGCACCCAACTCCAAGTCGTGGGGGGTGTAATTCTTTTCATGCACCTTTAACTGTCGTGAAGCGTAGGCAATAACTTTGCCTTTCTGCATAAGCACACATCCCATACCTGTGTGAGATGCATCGCAATAGACTACTAATTCTTCGATTCCATCCGGCAACGTCAATACAGGAGCGTTGCTCAACTTCTGTTTAAGGATATCAAAGGATTCCTGCTGCTTAGGGCCCCAATCAAACTTAACCTTCTTACGTGTCAACGAAGTTAGGGGTGCAGCAATCCTTGAAATTTTTTCAATAAAACGCCTGTAGTAACCTGCCAATCCCTAGAAACTAGGAATTTCTGTGGGAGTCTTTGGCTCCTGCCAATTCATGACGGCTTCAACCTTGGCGGGATCTACTTGGATACCACGCTCACTAACGACATGTCCAAGGAATTGGACTTCACGAAGCCAGAATTCACATTTAGAGAATTTGGCATAGAGCTTCTCCTGCTGTAGTAGTGAAAGAATACATCGAAGATGTTTCTCATGATCAGCCTTGTTCTTCGAGTAGATGAGGATGCCGTCTATGAAGACGATGACAAATTTGTCCAAGTAGGGCTTGCAGACGCGATTCATGAGATCCATGAATGCGGCAGGTGCATTTGTGAGCCCAAAAGGTATCACTAGGAACTCGTAATGACCATAACGAGTCCTAAATGCAGTCTTGTGTACATCTTCATCTTTAACCTTCAATTGGTGATAGCCTGACCTTAAGTCAATCTTGGAAAAGTAACTTGCCCCTTGAAGTTGGTCGAACAAATCGTCGATCCTGGGCAATGGATATCTATTCTTGACTGTGACTTTATTAAGCTCACGGTAATCGATGCACAGACGCATCAATCCATCCTTCTTCTTGACAAATAGGATTGGTGCTCCCCAAGGAGACGAACTAGGTCTAATGAAACCTTTGGCTAGCAATTCATCTAGTTGCGTTCTTAATTCCTTCATCTCCGTTGGTGCCAACCTATAAGGTGCCCTAGCAACTGGTGTTGCACCAGGGACGATGTCTATTCTGAATTCGACTTGTCTATCTGGCGGTAAACCAGGTAGTTCTTCAGGAAAAACTTCAGGGTATTCAGAAATGACAGGGAGATCTTCTATCTTCGGTTTCGGCTCATCAATAATCACTTGTGCCATGTAGATGACACAACCCTTCTTTAAACACTTGGAGGCCTTGAGCATAGTCACTTGCTCAGGCAGTCCATACTGGGTATCTCCCCGAATGTTAAGTGATTCACCAGACGGAGTCTTAATCACCACTTGCTTCTTGTTGCAGACAATTTGGGCCTGGTTATGAGATAACCAGTCCATACCCAAAACTATGTCAAAACCGGCTAAATTAAACGGAAGTAGGGACAGAGGAAAAGAGTGGTTCTTAATGGATATAACACATCCATCTAACAAAGTTGAGACGGTGTCTATGGTGCCATCTGCTAACTCCACCTCATAATTCACACTTAAGGTTTTGACAGGTAAATTCAGCAATTTGCAAAACTTATTATCTACGAAAGACTTATCAGCGCCTGAATCAAAAAGTACTCTTGCATAGACATCATTTACAAGGAAAGTACCTGTAATCACATTGTCGTCTAGAACCGCTTCCTTTGCATCCATTCTGAAGACTCTAGCATTTGTCTTCTTTCCTTCGTCGTCTTTCTTTGCATATTTCAGGCAGTTGGTCTTAATGTGCCCCTTTTCATTGCAACGGTAGCACGTTGCGTCTTTCAGCTTCTTGCAATCCAAGGTTTTGTGATCCTTGGACTTGCATATCCCACATGCAAAGGTTTTCGACTGGGTCTGCGAGTTCGACTCATACCTACACTTCCCGAAGTGCTGTCTCTTGCAGATCTTACATTTGGGCTTATCACCAGACTGATGCCCATCCTTCCTTGACTCAGACCCTTTCTTGTGGTCATTGTTTCCTCGGTGTTTCTTGTTTGGCCTACGTGAATTGTCATCTTCACGTTTCCTTTTCTCTACATCCGAGTTCCTCAGCGATCTCTGTCGGACCGCGTCCAGAGTGAGGGACAAGGATATGTTAGTTACCGATCTGAAAGTAGTCGGCCGAGATGCCTTCACGCTTGCCTTTATTTCTGGGGCTAAACCCCCAATGAAACAAGCTATGCGTTTGGGTTCCGGGATTACCAGATACGGAACCAATCTTGACAAGGTGTTGAAGCTCGTGAGGTAAGCTTGGCAATCAAGATTCTTCATAACCAACGATAGAAAATCAGACTCTATCTTTTCCACCTCATGCTGAGGGCAGTAGTTTTCCCTGATGAGGGCAACAAATTGCTCCCATGTCATGTTGTACAATGGGATCTTCCCGGTGGCTTGAATCAGCGATCTCCACCAGGCTAAGGACTCATCCTTAAATGACTGCGACGCAAACTTGACCACATCCCTTTCAGCGCATCCGCTGATATCCACAACTGTATCCATCTCATCTAACCACGTCATACAATCTGCAGCTCCTTTCTCCCCAGTGAAATCCCTGGGTTTACATGAGACAAAATATTTGTAGGAGCAACCCTTGTCACAGGGTCCTTGATTTAGCATTATCTTCTGAGACGGGTCACTATGATGATTTGAGGAGTGACGATCGTCATCTCCTTTCTTGGGTTCATCCTTCTTGGGAGGTGGCTTGCTGTGAGCCTCAGAGTGTGTTTTAGGCTTTGAATGCGGCGTCGATAGGGTCCTGCTTCGAGTCCCACTATATTCTTCATACTGCCGCTCTAAGGCCTTTGTAACAGCGTCGTCTACTAACGCTTTCAGTTCAGCACCCGTTATATTAATTCGGGCATTATCATTGTTCTCCCTTGGGTGACTATTAATTTCATCCGAGTCAGCCATTTTAATTTGAACTGTTGCATAAGAAAATGACAATAGTTTATTTGGGAGTTTATCATAGAATTGTCTTTTATGGCAATTCATTAACCATGGTATACATAAACCATATTCGGTTAATTTGTTAATCATATTTATTTAGGATTTTTAATTACAATTTATCCTAATTATAAAAACAATAACAGTTTTATTAGTGGCACAACAGGCCTAGTCACAAGGACATTTATAAATTATAAGCTATGATTTCAGAGAATCAAAGCTTTTAAGGCTGGAACATAGTTCATTACCTTTTTCGGACAGGGAGTCATAGCTACCACTGTCTTTTGGCTCATGTAGAAATGAGCAAGGCCCGTAGGCACTATATTACCAATGTATGGTCAAAATATGATCATCTAAATTGATGATTTAAACCCATGATTCAGAGATCATTTAGTTGGGTTAGGAATCTTCTAAAGAATCCTATTACAAAGATGGCGTGTGTGATTTTAACGAATCACGTCTGCCAGGAGCGTTAACATGTTTTCAGATGTTAACTGGGATCTGAATCTTTTAAACAGGTCTTACCATCTTGGCCAGGTCTTTATAATGACACTTAGGCTAGGTTTCACTCTTAAGATTCTTATTCAATATTTAATAGGCAGATTATTATTAAAAAGGAATATTTTTTTATTTATTTATTTCATATATAATATTTATGCATATAATAGCAAAAATGAAATTTATAACTTAACATTCCAATAATCATAAAAAGTACACACTGCCCTAAACGGGTCTTTTTAACAGAACACTTACCCACGCAGGGGTCACACTGAAATACTAGTCCACGCAGGGACTTAAATAAACAACATACCCTCGTAGGGGTTAACAGAAAGATAGGCCCACGCAGGGGCTCAAAAGACAATCATACCCACGCAGGGGTCAAAACAGCAAGACATGCCCACGCAGGGGCTCAACTGGAACAAGGAAAATACAATCAACAATTGAAGGATTCAATGGTCCTTCTTGCTCTTCCCTTTTATTAAACTTGTCAGTCCTTGGAAGAAACTTTGTCGCTCCCTTCGTTCTCTGTGAAAGTCTCGCTCGACCTGGTCTAGTCTTTGAAGAATTTCTTCCCGCTCGGGTGGGGAAAACCGTGGCGGCTGCGATTGTGTCCGAATTATAGGTCTAGCAGGTATCTGGTACCCATGAGTTGGGTACCCTACTCCCCAAGGAGCTCCATACGGTCCTTCCGGGTTAAAAGTGTTGTAATTGGCCGCTACCAAGTATGGGTCGGCTTCAGCGTAATTATAGTTGGTGTGAGCTGGCTGCTCAAATGAGTTGTACGCCATAGAACCAGTGTAGGTAGGAATCGGGTTATCAAAACCCATCGGTGGTGGTTGCGGTGCAACTGGGTTCGAAGGTCCACCCATTTGTGGATCTTCTTGAAGTGGCGGATAATGACTGCCACTGGAGTGTCGAGGAGAGCTGAAATGAAAATCTCCTCCTCGCGCGGACATTCGCGCTCCGGTTCTCCTACGCCTCGGCGGTTGCGGAGGTGCCGGCTGAACTGGTGGCGGTGGAGGCGGTGGCGTGACTGCTATGAATCGTGAATCCTCAGAGGGATCCTGCTGTTGCTGCTGCTGCTGCTGGTGAGGCGACGAATGATGCGAGGGTGTAAAGTACCACTCAAACTGGTTAAATCGTGCCTGGTAACTGTCTGGACCACGGTAGGGTGATCCATGAAAAGACGAACCATCTGAGACCTCTATAGGATGGTTGGGTGTTCCGGTTGCGGGCTCGACGGGATCCGTGTCCTCGTCCATGTCCTCTGCATGATCGCCGGAGAAATGATCCTCTGGCCCCAATGGGTTAAAACCCACTGGTTCTTGTATGTAGTTTGCCGGGTTAAACCGGCCCTGAAATACGGGAGTGGGGTCTCCAAAGGAATGGTGCGATAGGGATCGCTGTAGAGGTATATAAGAAGGTTGAGGGTTATCGGGCCCATTTTCCGACTGTGGCCCACAAGAGTTATGAATTGGAGGCGTTTAACTGTGTGAAACAGATCGTCTTGCAGGCTCAAAAAGGTTCATCCTGTTCACTCGTGGGTCAGCACTCGCAGTGGTGGAAGGAGCTCGCATGTGCGATGGCCCGACCTCGTGATCATTGGGGGCAGTGATTGGCCCCTTGCCTCATCCTCTTCGTCTGAAGAATCTTGGCGGCATATTTAATCCTGTCAATACAACATAAGATAACGACAAGAATATATAAAATAAAGGACAAAACAAAACCAGACAAAGTAGAATTTGTCCTATGTTATTTGTCTAGACTCGAAAGTTTAGGAATGTGCAATTGTGTAACTGAGATTAAACACAAAAGGATAGTGTTTAATTCACTCAGTGTTGGCTCTGATACCAACCTGTCACACCCCGAATTCCACGAGTCACCGGTGGGCCCGGTGGGGAGTATCGTGACGTGGTTGGCAACATAATAGTCAAACAACACAATATTTAAATGCACAGCGGAAGCAATTGAAAGATACATTTCAACCGAATATAATTGTAATATCGTGTATCACAAACAGTTGAAAATTTATCCACTGAAGGATCAAAAATAAATAGGAAACAGTAGTTCAACAGACTTTAGGCATCTTAAGCTTGCGAGACTCTTTTGATGCTAAGGAGATATCCAGCCAATGACGAGTAGTACCTGCACTTAATCTTTTTGGGAAAATACGTCAGTTTACACTGGTAAATACATTCAACCGACTCATTTTGAAAAGTTTAATAAAATTGATTTGAATGCACGTGGCACAAACTTTTTATAACTTGGGATAATTATTTAAATATATAATCTCGTAAAAGAATTACATGTTCCTTATGCGTTCAGTAGCCCGGGTCGTGCCGGGTTAAAGATCAATAGACACACCACATTATTTATTTGGCAACTGACAGGTGTACGCCTACACCCCGTGCTTAGGTCGTAACCATTTCGTAAAATGATGCCAAGGATATCCGGGACATGGTCATTAACCTCCCAAAGGCCTTAAGTAAACAAAACAATTTAAACGGGCCGATCAAATATCAATTAGCCACCATACGGTGGAAGATTTAATGCCCGACCAAGCGGTATTTTATATACCGTACCCCAAGCCCGTATAGGGAAAATAAGTTAAAAGTATTTACCTTTGCAAGTATAATTCACAAACAGCAAATGCGAGTAGCTTTTACTGGTCCTCCTATTCTGGAACGAAGGTTTATAATAACCTATTAGAATCCTAACGGTCTTTAATTAAGCTTAAGCTTAGACCGATACGGTTCAAACGCGTGATTAGGCGAAGACCGGGATAGAATGTGATTTAGACCCGACAAGATTGAAGACTTGCCTTATATGGGTAAATTAGGCACATTCTGAATTTTAGGGTAAAACTGATAAGGTTTGACCCGTTTCGGCTAATTTATGTAAACTAGTTACATAAGCCGAACCGTACGCGCAAGAGGCGTAACGGGTAATCATAAGGGTCCTAACCAGGTTTCCTAAGTTAATATGCCTCAAATATGTTGTGATATCAGTAGGATACCTTCCATTATGCCCAAAACGAATTTAAACACAAACTATGCCCCGTAGGGGTAATTTGGTCATTTATAATGTTATAAAAGAGTTCAAGTATTAACCTGAGTTACAGGTCTGATATAATCAGCAAAAATACTTAATTTGATAAGTTATAACAGTAGGGTATTGTATATATGTGAAATTTATCAATTATAACCAAACTATGCACCGTAGGGCATTTTAGTAATTTCACATAAGCCGTAAAGCTCAAAACTGAAGTCTGAGCTAAACAACTTTTGCTTACTGTTAAAATATCATAATTTACTTAAAATATCAGTAGTTATCAACCCTTGTATGTTTAAAATAACTTTAGTACATACTATGCGTTAAAAACGCTTAAAAAGGCGATTAGAAGCCGTTTCCGGGTTCTATATATAAAGCTGATATTTTTATTATTCTAGAAGGTTTAAAATAATGTATTTATCATATAAATTCCGTAGCAAAAGGTTTGGGGTCAAAAAGATATGAAAAACTCATTTTATAGCCCGAAAGGGCAAAACCGACAATTACCGAATTAAGCTTATAACTCTAAGTTATACTCAGCCTAAAATTAATTAAAAATATTCAAAAATCCCAAAATAATATATTACCTCAGTGGGTAAAAATTTTAATATCAAAAAGTGGGTTTAAATAGGCTATACGCTAATTACGCCGTTAAATCGCTAAAAAGCTTTCTAATTACGCTAATGAGCATAACTCTCAATCTACACCACAAACTGATCTCAAATTTTGGGTACAAATTTATATATCAGTAACTAAGGTTTCTACATTTTTATATTTTCAAAAATCACGTTTTATGATGAAAAGGGCATAATGGTCAACATATAGGCAATTAACGGAATCATGCATATTAATTGGTTAACTAATGAACCAAGGTGTATAATCTCAGAGGATTATACTAGCATGTAACCTGGTCCTAAGGAAGCTCTAAGGCAATTCCAATTCATACTAAAACGGGTCAGAACTGAAAGTCAAAGCAAAAGTCAAATTATGCGACTTTCGGTTCCGAACCGGGTCTTTACTGAAAATTGTCGGGTTGAACATGTTTAGACATGTTCTTACATTAATTACTAAGTTATATTAATGATCAAACAGGTTGTATGGGTTCTACATTTCTAATTATATATTAATTTGAAATTTAAGCATCCTGTTGACTTTTTAATAACAAGTTTGACCCGACATTTGACCTAGTTAGAGTGGGAATCAGAGGGTGCCCTTTTAAGGGTTTATTGCCCACATAATTACCAACTTATAACTACTTTCAATTCGACTAATCACTGGACCATCAATGATTAATCGCTAAGTCAACCGTTAATTACGACGGTTTGACTTTTAAGCTAAAACTAAGCAAAAACTTAACTAAGAAAGGTTAAGCATACTTACTGAAGTCCTATGCACGATTAGTGATCACTTGAGTCTGCTTTGGAGCTCCAGAAATGATCAGGAATGCTGAAGGAAGGTGTGATCAAAATGGTTGCACAAGAGGCCTTTATATAGTGTTCAAAATCTCATAAATTGTTGACACCCAAGCCTATCAATGATCCCAGATGATCCACATATGTCCCTAAGGGTCTAGGGGTTGCTTAGGGGTCGCCCATGAAGTGAAACAACTGATTAAAGTCGGTTATAGCGCATATACAGGCTGTTGTCTGATGTTTCTGTATCTGGGCGTCTGACGCGGCCCGCGTAAGATGTTGTTAAGGGTTACGCGGCCCGCGTGGGCCTTGTATTCAGATTTAAACATTTTCAAGTTGTTGCATATTGTCCCTTGGCCTTTCGAAGGGTCAACCAACTTATTTCTTGCACTTTGACCCCTCTAAATTGACACATAAGGGCTTCAAGACTTATCCCCATTTTGTTAAGTCCTTGGCCACTTTGTTATTACCCGAAAAGTCACACTTTTCAACGTTGACGCTTTAACCCCTTATATACGAATTTGATCATAACTTTCTCATACGATAACGAAACTTTATGAAATTTGTATCGTGCATTCTAGCGAGCATAATTAATTGTTACAAAGCTTCGGGTTTGCTAAAAGGTCACTCAGAGGTATAACTTAAACATGTTGACACATTTAACCCCTGTGGTTTGTAATATCTCACTTTCTTTCATATTTAGCTTCGTATGATCCATGATTTATTCGTTTGAAGGTATGAGCATCATGTAGGGTTACTGTAAAGTATATTTATTCACTGTTGACATTTTAAACCCGTATATTCACGTGTTTCCATTTTTGTCAACTTTAGTCCTTTCAGAACATTCTTTCACACGTTCAAACTTATGACACGTGTCAATACATTATAGGACGTGAATTTTTTTGAGGTGTTACATAACCAAACAAACATTGGGATCAAATAACATTGTTTTATTGATAATTGAGCTGTTTACAATGATTACAAGCACAGATGTTACAGTCTCCCCTACTTGTGGAAATTTCGTCCCGAAATTTAATTAGAGGAAACTCGTGGGAAAAGGTGCGGATATTTTGCCTTCATTTGATCTTCGTGTTCCCAAGTAAACTCGGGTCCACGTTTAGATTCCCAGCGAACCTTGACCAAAGGAATGCGCTTGCGTTTAAGCCACTTGACTTCACGTTCCATGATTTCCATTGGCTTCTCAACAAATTTCCGTGTTTTATCAACACGAATTTCGTCAAGTGGTATGTGGAGGTTCTCATCAGCTAAACACTTCTTGAGTTGGACACGTGAAAGGTTGGATGAACATTTCCAAGTTCAGGAGGTAACTCAAGTCTGTAGGCTACCTTACCGATTCTTTCGACGATCTTGAATGGTCCAACGTATCTAGGTGCAAGTTTTCCTTTCTTTCCAAATCTGATCACACCTTTCCAAGGTAAGACCTTAAGTAATACGCGATCACCGACTTGAAAATCCAAGGGCTTGCGTTTTGGGTCCGCGTAACTCTTTTGACGGCTTCTAGCTGTCTGAAGGTTATCACGAACTTTCTTAATCTTATCAGTTGTCTCTAAAATGAGGGCAGGTCCAGTAAGCTGAGCCTCACCGATCTCATTCCAGCAGACTGGTGAACGACATTTTCGACCATAGAGAGCCTCGAAAGGAGCCATGTTGATGCTGGAGTGATAACTGTTGTTGTAGGAGAATTCAATCAACGGAAGATGTGAATCCCAACTACCACCAAAATCGATCACACAAGCTCTATGCATATCCTCCAGAGTCTGGATTGTTCTTTCAGATTGACCATCCATTTGCGGATGATAAGCTGTGCTCTGATTAAGTTGGGTCCGCATAGCAGATTGCATGGTTCTCCAAAAACGAGAAGTGAAACGAGCATCTCTGTCAGAAATGATGTTCAAAGGAACACCATGTCGAGCTACAATTTCATCCACGTAAATTTTAGCAAGTTTGTCAGCAGAAAAATCCTCACGGATTGGCAAGAAATGCGCTGACTTAGTAAGATGATCAACAACTACCCAGATGGCATCATGACCTTTCTTTGTGCGCGAAAGTTTGGTAATGAGATCCATAGTAATGTTTTCCCATTTCCAAACTGGGATCTCTGGTTGCACCAATAAACCCAAAGGACGTTGATGTTCAGCCTTAACCTTAAGACAAGTAAGGCATTTTGATACATATAAGGCAATGTCTTTCTTCATACCAGGCCACCAATAATGAGTACAAAGATCCTTATACATCTTATCTGAGCCAGGATGAACAGAATAACGAGACTTATGGGCTTCATCCATAAGCAAGGTGCGAAGGTTATCTTGGCTTGGGACCCACAAACGGTCCATGAAGTAATACGATCCATTGTCCTTCAGTTCCAGACCAGGTGTTATGTGATAGGGAAATTCCTTATCCATCAAACCTTGTGAAACACAAGTGTGTTGAGCCTGAGAAATGCGGGTTTGGATATCGGATCGAGCTTGAATATCAGATTGAACACGTACACAATGAAGCTTAGTACGTTCCTTACGACTCAATGCATCGGCTACGACATTCGCCTTACCAGGATGGTAGCGAATTTCGCAGTCATAGTCGTTTAGAAGCTCAACCCAACGTCGTTGCCTCATGTTGAGTTCTTTCTGATTGAAGATATGCTGAAGACTTTTGTGGTCCGTGAAAACCACACATTTTGTACCGTACAAATAGTGTCTCTAGATCTTTAGAGCGAAAACAACTGCACCCAACTCAAGATCATGAGTGGTGTAGTTCTTCTCATGTATCTTCAACTGCCTCGATGCATATGCTATGACTTTGTTCCTTTGCATCAGAACACAACCAAGACCCAATTTAGATGCATCGCAATAAACGACGAAATCATCATTGCCCTCAGGCAAAGTCAGAACAGGCGCGTCGCAAAGTTTTTGTTTCAAAGTCAGAAACGCTTCCTCTTGCTTGAATCCCCAATCAAAGGGTTTGTTCTTCTGAGTTAGAGCAGTTAGAGGAACTGCAATCTTTGAGAAGTTCTCAATGAAGCGGCGGTAATAACCCGCTAGACCAAGAAAAGAACGAACTTCAGTAGGAGTAGTAGGAGTATCCCAATCCTTAATCGCACTGATCTTGGAGGGATCTACATGAATACCTTGTTTGTTGACAATATGACCCAAAAATTGAACTTCCTTGAGCCAAAACTCGCACTTGGAGAATTTGGCGAAAAGTTGCTCTTTCTTTAGGAGTTCCAAAGTAAGACGAAGATGTTGCTCGTGATCAGCTCGCGTCTTAGAGTAAATCAAGATGTCATCAATAAAAACAATGACGAACTGATCCAAATAAGGCTTGCAGACCCTATTCATTAAGTCCATGAAAACAGCAGGAGCATTAGTCAAACCAAATGGCATGACTGTGAACTCATAATGCCCATATCGAGTGCGGAACGCTGTCTTGGGAATATCTTCTTCATGCACACGAAGTTGATGATATCCAGATCGCAGATCAATCTTTGAAAAATAAGAAGCACCTTGTAACTGATCAAAGAGATCATCAATGCGAGGTAGGGGATATCGATTTTTGATGGTAAGCTTGTTAAGCTCATGATAATCGATACACATCCTAAAAGATCCATCCTTCTTCTTGACAAAAAGAACGGGAGCACCCCAATGTGAAAAGCTAGGACGGATAAAACCTTTGTCAGAGAGTTCCTGAAGCTGCTTAGCCAACTCTTGCATCTCAGACGGTGTAAGACGATATGGAGATCTGGCAATGGGATTTGCACCAGGTACGAGATCAATACGGAACTCGACTTGGCGTGCTGGGGGTAGACCAGGTAAATCTTCAGGGAAAACTTCGGGATAATTCCGAACAACAGGAATATCTTGGATAGACTTACCTTTGCCCTTATCTGCTACCACATGTGCCAAAAAGGCCACATAGTTCTTTCGCAGATACTTCCGAGCTTTAAAACAAGACCTAAGTTTGAGACCACCAGCAGGTTTCTCACCACGAACTTGTAGGATCTCTCCTGTCGAAAGCGGCACACGAATAATCTTCTCGAAACAAACTACCTCTGCGTGATGCTTGGCTAACCAATCCATACCCACAATAACGTCGAAGCTTCCAAGTTGCATAGGCGTGAGGTCAATAGGAAAAAGATGGTCGTTAAGGTTCAACTGGCAGTTGCGAAGAACAGAATCAAGAACAATGGGTTCACCACTAGTAACTTCTACTGTCAAAGGCTTACCTAGTTTCGTTCTAGACATGCGAAGCAATGGCTCAAAAGATAATGACACAAAACTCTTATCGGCACCCGAATAAAAAAGAACAGATGCAGGCTGATTATTAATAAAGAACGTACCGTTCACCACTTCATTGTCTGCTTGTGCCTCTTGCGCATTCATATTGAAGACTCGACCTCGAGCCTGAGCCTGATTCTGATTTGGATTAGCGTTAACTAGTCTTGGGCACCGGTTTCTGTAGTGGGTCAGATCCCCACAATTGTAGCACGAACCAGGAGGGAAATGAGGTCGTGCAGCTTGACCTTGTTGCTGAGCAAGAGGCTGAGCAACTTGTTGGGCTTGGTTCTTCGCTGGAGGCTGTGCGGTTTGGTTGGGAGCTGCCTGGTTAGCTTGGGCAGTGACAGCAAAATTTTGGGAAGCCTTATGCTTCCTTGACCCCCTTGAGGAACCAGAATCCTTTCCCTTCTTGTTTTGACCTTTTTTGCTATCTTCTTTGTCAGACGCTTGCTTCTTACCCTTGTCACCCTTTTTGTGCAGCTTTCCCTTTCGAACCTGCGACTCAGTCAATGTCGCTGCTAACTCGATCGCCTGACGGAGTGTGGTAGGGTTACTACCAGTAATGATGTCTTGTACTGAGTCAGGTAGACCATCGATGTACCTTTCGATAGCCTTGTCGAGTGGGGTAACCATTGTTGGGCAAAGCAGACTCAACTCCTCAAACCTATCAGTATACGCCCGATGCTCACCACTATATTGCTTCAAATCATCAAACTCTCTCTCCAAAGCTCGCAGTTCATGACGAGGACAGAACTCCCTCATCATAAGGGCCCTAAGTTCAGCCCAAGTTTGTGCTAGAGCAACTTCTGCACCCCGGTCTCTCATAACCCCGTTCCACCACGTAAGAGCCCTCTTCTGAAACACACTCGAAGAAAACTCGACCTTGCGATTGTCAGGACACAGCACGTGACGGAAAGTATTCTCAATGCTCTCGAACCATTGAAGAAGCCCAGTCGCTCCCTCAGAACCCCTAAACTTGAGTGGTTTAGCCGAGTTAAAATTCTTGAAATTGCATGGAGCATTGTTGTTGTTGTTGGCTTGGTTCCATTGAGCAAAGAGGTTTGGGAATGCAGCAGCCATTTGTTGCGCAATGATTTCTGCCAGTTCGGCAGTCGCTATCTGGTTTTCGCGTCGAGGAGGCATTCTAAAAGAGGAAAACATGAAAGGAAACGAGTGAGATGATTGGATGAAGAGAATGAGATGAAACAAAATCAACAAAAGCAAAGATGGTGGTCATTTGTCCGCATCACAAAGCAAACAAACGACGCACAGTGACTAATCAAAGTAAATGGGTCAAAAATAATGTATCGCGAAGACATGCTCGCCTATAAGTGAACACTCACCCCAAGAGTTCCCAGGTAAGAGTGACTGGTCCGATTATGTGGATTTGTACGAACACTCTAGCCTTAGACAGAAAACCCAGGGTACAGGCATTCACTCTTCCAATTTTGCACGTGTTCACACTATTTAAAACCCAAAACTTTGACGAGATTTTTGAAAATTCAAAAGGGCATAAAGCCAAAAATTGAGTCAAACTGGAAGGGTTCAAAATCAATCATCCAAGAATAGATGATTAATTTTCAAAGCGGATTCGAACTTGATGTTCCCGTTGTGGTTATCACCTAAGGATAGGCGAGGTGCATGTTTTAAAAAAAATCTAAACACAAGATAACTTGTGTTGGGGTCCTAGAAAAGTTATAGTCTAGGTCAAAGCATTACTAATAACCAAATTCCCTATAACCATTGGCTCTGATACCAACTCTTCTGTCACACCCCAACCACGTAGAACGAGAAACACGTGGCGGAAACGTCGGGGAGTTTTGTAACAGAATTATTGTTTCACAACCATGGCATACAAAGTTATATTTTATTTATCAAACAAGCGAGTTACATTGTCTCAAAACAGGAAATAAAGAGTTCAGAACATAATTAAACTAAGTCTATCTTTATTTTTAGTCTCTAAGGCACAGGTCCGCCCTAGTGTCACGATCATCATCCTAAGCAACAGCTCCTGAAAACACATGTGAAAATAGGTACGTCAGCATAAAAATGCCTGTGAGATACATAGGTTTTGTGAAAATAGGATTCATGACTTGGGGTTTAGAAGAAAGGTTTAATAAAAATTAGTCATGAATCTTGTTAAGTGTTTTCTTTTATAAATCATATGAAAACTCGATAAGAAATCAGATTATATAAAAGAAAGGAGTATGGTTAATGAAATAACCAAATAAAATGAGTTGTATAAAATAAACTGTTTTGTAAAACAATGTCTTGTGAAGAATATGTTATTCGTGTAAAATGTAATATGTCTATACTGAAATGATTTAAATAACGCTACAATATGTAATATTATACAAACACTTATATGTAGGAAGTACCAGCGGCGTATCCACCATGTTTGTATCATATTACACACGCCTCGTTACTCAAAACATTTACCCAAACCAACCACCAATGTAAATTGTTTACGTATAAATCAATTGTCAAGTGTTATTGTGTAAACCATATCAAAATGTCCATGTCTAATGTAAATCACCAAATGTGTATATCAATGTCAAAATGTTTATGTTTAATGTAAATCATATAATGTGTATCCAAAAATATTATGTGTGGCATGTGAAATATATCAACTAAACCATAGGTAAAATGCATAAAAACCGGGTATTGAATTAAACATAGTTTAAGTCAAAGTTATGTTTTGTGGAACAAATGCATGCTATACTGATACAAACATCTATGCGGTTTTGTGAAAATGCATACATCCAAGCCTTGTGACTGTGGTGATAGACCTTTAAACAAATTAAAGGTTTATCTGTGTTATGTTTATCGAATTCGGTCATTCCTTCCACCCAAACAAACCTAGGGTTCAGGAATGGGAGTTGTCAAGTCCTATGGTACCATTACCTACTAACGAGCGGCGTAGCTAATGTTAATGAATGTATATTGTCCCATTTGAACAAACCAAATGTCATACCAAAACATGATGAAAACAATGCACTAAGTATGTAATCAAATGAACATACATAGCGTGAAATGTAATGTAAAACAATGTACTAAGTATGCACACAATGGACATACATAGCATGTAATGTAATGTAAAACAATGTACTAAGTATGCACACAATGGACATACATAGCATGTAATGTAATGTAAAACAATTTATTAAGTATGCACACAATGGGCATACATAGCATGAAATGTAATGTAAAACAATGTACTAAGTATGCACACAATGGACATACATAGCATAAAATGTAATGTAAAACAATGTACTAAGTATGCACACAATGGACATACATAGCATAAACACAATGAAATCATGTACTATAAGTGTACTAATGAACATAATAAGCATATGATATGAAAACATGGAAAGCATGAAAGTAACAAGTAGGCACATGTGTTCCACCCCAAAACAGTTTGAAAACAGTAAAAGAGGGGTCTATGTACTCACTTGAGATTGCTTAGTAGTCCTTGAGTAACAACCAAACAATGCTAGAGATCACGGATATCAAACGGCACCTAATATAGGTAATTATGTTAATATACCGGACCTAATTCGGAGGATTGGATAGAATGAGGGTTCGTAAACCAAACGAGTATGGAGACTCGTGTAATATGGTTTAATAAAGCCTACATACTAAAATGAAACCTAACCTGAGTGCTTATGACCCATTACGACCCGTTTAGGTAGCTTATGCTACTTTAACGCGTCGTTCGCGTAAAACGCGTTCGGACTGCCTAACTAGTCCTATGACAAGTAAAATATGCCTTAAAATGTCTAATATTGTTACCAAATCAGTTTAGATGTTAAAAGTTATGTTACATATGCTTAAAATGAATTTTGGCGTCAAAAGGGCATTTTGGTAATTTACCTAAGGCATATATACTACCTATCATACAACTACTCAAACGATGTGACCATAAGGTATAACCTCGGAAGGTTATTCCCTATACATCTATGGTCACCTAATGTGTTTGGTCGGATCCTAATGATCGACCAAACGGGTCGGGTTCGAAAGTATAAGCGATTGTTTAGATCGCTTACCTTACGACCCTAGACAAGCACAAAACTAAAAGTGACGAGCTAAGCATGTTAAAACATGCTTAACTAAGTTTAGAAAACAGGTTTGGTATCAAAACAAACAGTTTTGATACCTAAGAGTAGTTTGGTTACAAAATACGCAAGAATGCGCATTTTGGCCGAAACTACGACTCGTCACTAAGCCAAGATAACGTGGTAATCAGTAGGTATAGTCACTAGGGACTATAACCATCGTGATTACGCTCACGTTATGAAGTTCAAACGAACTTCGTGTTGACCATAAACTGGTCAACGCAGAAAATGCTAAAAGAACGAAAGAACGAAGGAACACATACAAAGGGTCCAAGAACGGAAGGTTTGAACCCGAATACTCTCAGGTATGAAGTGTTAAACACAACAACTTAGGGAGCAAATTCAGATTTCAAAGTTGTGGGTTTTTGGAGTTGAAATGGATGGGTATTTATAGGATTCTTGGAACCGTTAGGATCGTTTATCGAATAACATGCTTTTATCTTGTCCATACACTTGTTGCAACCTTATGGTAACTCAAAATGGCCCTTCATGATCAGGAAAGGGCAAGTGTGGATGAGTTTTGGGTGCTTAACAGCTGTTAACACTGATTAAACTGATCTGGGAAGCTGACGGGGGCCGCGTAAGAGGACACCAGGAGTTTACGCGGGCCGCCTGGCCCTTCTGATCAGAAACAAACTTTCAAAAATGACAGTTTCAGTCCCTGTTGGTGTTTAAGGCCATTTCCGACATGTTTAAGGCCCGTTAAGCCAACTTCAAGGCCCTAAAATGATGTCTAAACATTGTGGACATGAAACATGCTCAAAAATATGCCGGATGTTGGTTCGTTTGGTCGTACGATCGCGATGTTCGCTTAATTACGACGGAATGCGCATAAGCGCGAAAAACGATCCAAATTGCGTGACGAAAGGGGTTTTTCTCATGCCAAACACTAAAATAAAATATTTTAGTGCTTACATAAATTTTTGGATGTCCGGATGTATTCCAAACGTAAGTTATGCGCTAAAATGCAAACTTATGCACTTTTTGACGCTTTTAGTCCCCGAATGACCCAAAAGTTTATTTTAGCACACCGAACCCCTCAAAGCCTATTTCTAAGCTATCTAAAGGATATTTATGGTATGTTTAACTCATGGTCATGTTCCGGAATGTCTGTTACAGTTCAAATTGGCATACTTTCGCAGTTTGTCAAATTTAGTCCCTGTAGGCGAATTAACTTGTTTTTGCCATACCAAAGCCTTCAAAACTTATTTCTAAGTTATGTAAGGGTTATTTAAGGTATGTCAAGTATATGTTGATGTTCCGGAGTATTTTTCGCATTAAACTGATTACGTTTAAGCACCAGTTTGCGTATAACTTTCCAGAAAGCGATGTAAAGTTTGAAATTGAGCAAAAGTTAAAACATGAAAAATGTAAAACATAACCAAACAAACATTGGGATCAAATAACATTGTTTTATTGATAATTGAGCTGTTTACAATGATTACAAGCACAGATGTTACATCATCCTTTCCCTATACTGGGCAATATGCTCCTCAGGATCCGTAGTTCCGTCATAGAGCTTCATGTTGGGGGTTTGAAATCTTTTTGGGATTTCAGCATCACAAATAGGATATGCAAACCGGGATATCATGTGGCTGTCCTGGGATACTTCAGGAATTGGCTGAACCACCCCAGGTACACTGGATATCACGTCCTTCAGTTTTTGAAGCTCCCTGGAAAATGCTGATGCCATACCTGCATCCTGCAAAGATCCAACACCATTAGTAGCAAGAGTATTATCATTATTAGATACATTACCAGCTTGGGGGTTCTGGCCATATCCTGAAGCATATCATGAGCTCCTCACAGTTGATACTGAAGAAGGTATCTCAGGAGTATGATTCTGGGAATGACTAGGCACAATATTCCCCCGGTTATCCTCAGTATAGATTGCAGAACTGAAGTTCAAAGCCCTGGGTTGCAAAGGAGTGACAGTATCTTCAGCAGGCCGACTCGGGCCAGACTTCAAGAGTTGTATCTCTCTCATCAGCATCTGGTTAGTCTCCTGCTGCTGCCTCATCTGTTCCTGTACACTACCAAACAAATTTAAAATATCTTCTTTAGAAGCTAAAACAGGACCGGATCCCTGGACATTGCGACCAGGGATAACATCCCGAGCCACATGACTTTCAGTTCCTTGCGAAGAGGCTTGCATTCTCGAAGGAGGTGGTGGAAGCACCGAACCAATTGTTGTAGAGGTTGTAGCAGACACGGTGGAAGAGCTCATGTTTGATCTTGAGGCCATTGAAAATAGTGTGGCAAAAAGTTTTGAAAATAGAAAACCAAGTAACGATTTTGCAAAAGCTTTTAGTAGAAATAGCACCACCTGCCCCACGGTGGGCGCCAAATTGTTTTGGTAAAAAATTACCGAAGCAATTAAATGATCAAATTAGTTAAGTGAGGTAGTGTGCTAGAAATGTGTGTTAAAAATATGCTAGTTAGGTTATTTGCAAAAACAGCTTCAGGATACGGCTCAAGATATAGAGCTGTATCTATGATCAAACAATGAGCAAAAATGTAAAGGGTGACACAGGATGTACGAGGAAAGCCCTTGATCAATCTAGATCGCCGGCACAAAACCTCGGGAGCTGACAATCGCAGCTGCCTTGTTCTTCTATTGCTTCAAATATCAGGATACAGTGCAGGATATGATGCGGATCAACTAGGTGTTAAAATGTAATTTGAGTACAAGTGTTTGTGTGTAGTGATTACTAGTGGCTAGAGAGTAAAGTGTGCGAAAGAGAGTGAGTGACTTAATATGATCCGATCAATCTATTTATAGTTAAACGAAATCAACTAACTATCCTATTAAACCGGGATGCTTCGAATATTCCTCAAGTGAACGTTGTAGTCCACTTCTTCCGGGTCCAACGTCTCTCATATAACTGGTTTGCCCGAGTCTTCAGGAGAAAAGGTCCACTTGACCGTTAGAGACCCGCACCTTCTAATCTGCACGTGGTTATATTAGTCATTACCAGGATATCACATCAGGATGTTACCAATATCCTGATCCGGTATCCTGATCACAAGTAAACAATCAAAAGCAGAATATTAGTCAGGATATGTGTTCAGAAAATGGCCCATAACAATTGTCCCCAAATATATTTGTTGGTATACCAATCCAACGGATATATTTCAAAACTTTATCTCGCGAATCGAGGTTATTAAATTGAAACGACGGTTAAGATAGTACTATGTAACTTCCAACGCGCTTTCCACTCGATGGATATCCATTACGCCCCTATATCTTCTCTCTTCTTGTTTGATAACCAGATATCATCAACAAAATCTCCAGGTAATCACTCATCCCTTCCTCATTTCCTGTTAATTTTATTTTTTCTCCAATGGCCACTAGAGTCCACTCTCAAACCGGTGAATCGTCGGACTCCTTCGTTCAGCAAAATCTTCTCAAAAATCCCGAGAAGGAGATCTGCGCTTTTGATAACGCAGACATTGCGGTGTTGCGAGCCTCCGACGCGTTCCCCGATGGCACGATTTTTAGACCATTCGATCGATCAATTCGATCAGATGTTTCTTCTGCCGATTGGGTCTGTTTTCTGGCATACCCTTTCTCGCTAGGTCTTCGGTATCCATTTCCTGAGTTCATGATGCAATTCTTTCGAACTAATGGTATTTCCTTTGCCCAAATCATGCCCATGGTTTGGAGAGTATTGATCGTGCTCAACCAAATCAAAAACCTTCACTATCCCGACCTTTGCATCGAGGATATGTCGATTGCTTACCGCCTCCGATCACACGGTTCCAGTCGATTCTTGCTTTTTTCAACTTCCAGCAAACCCCTAATACTTAAGGCCACCAAAAATGAGGATGGATGGCAAGGCAAGTTCTTCTTCGTCAAACGAGACTCCATCTATGAGGGTGCTAGTCTTCCGGTGGAGTGGTTAACCACCGGTAGGATCATGAATATCCCCATGTACTTCTAGACTTTTATCCTGTGCTAATATCTTTTCATTTGATCTTCTTGCAGTGAACTTTAAGGAAGTATCTCCCCCTACTGCGGAATCAGAAAAAAGAATCGAAGCAGTTTACCAGTTACCGACAAGTGACAGGAGTTTTACCACACACATCCCAAGTTCCAGTCAATATTCATCATCTGAAATGTCTGGTAAGAGTTACTTTGGAAACGACTGATTAGTGTAATATAATATAATGAAGAGTAATAAGGATGTAGGACTTTTCCCCTTATGCAGCACCAGCCAAGATCCCTGAGGTTTTCGACCTGGATGAGCTGGACAGTTATTCCGATCACGTCCAGATCAAGAAGGAGCCTAGTCCCAAGGCCACGGCCTCATCCAAGCCCAGCAGCTCCAAGGTCATCATCATTCCCAAGCCTTCGCCAGCTACTAAGCCCCGGAGTTCAAGTTCTCACAAAAGGAAAGAGCCTGACTCACCTGCCATCTCTGATACGTTCCCCTATGAGAATCACGGATTCATTGAAGCAAGCGGATTCATGACTTCTTTTCTCAACCAGGTTAGTATCCTTGAGCTATATCCTGCACCTTATGCTAATTATAAATGTTTATTAAGACTGATACCTGTTCTCTTATTTTGTAGGGTCTCGAGCGTCTGGTTCATTTATACCAGGAATCTTGTGGGCTCAACAAGACGCTCGAGTCCAAGTTGAAGAAAGCTGAGGTCACCATCTCTGATCAGGGCTCAACAAGACGCTCGAGTCCATTGTTATCAATTCCCATTTCCATACTGGCATTTCTAACTGTTGCAGCAATCCTGAGGGTTTCTGATGTTCAGATTTGACTTGTGAACAGGTCAAACACTTAGAAACATAAGCTGCTATATCCTTTTCCATTCCTATCCACCAAAAATTCTTTCTTAAATCCTGATACATCTTATCACTTCCAGGATGCATCGTATACGTAGACTTATGGGCTTCTTCTAATATATGGTGACGCAGGTTTCCTAATTTAGGTATCTATATTCTTTTCTTATGGAATATCCAAATTCCATCTGTTCCTTGTTCTAATTCCTTAATCATTCCTTTTAATTTTTCAGTATCATCCTTGATTACTGATTCTTGTGCTTTTCTTATCTGATCATTTAAATCTACTTGCAGATTTAATTTAAGAGAACGTACCCTCTTTGGCTTTTCATGATACTTTCGACTTAAAGCATCAGCCACTACATTTGCCTTTCCTTCATGATACTGAATATTACGATCATAATCACTAAGTATCTCCATCCAGCGTCTTTGCCTCATATTCAGCTCTTTTTGTCCGAATACATACCTTAAACTCTTATGATCTGTGAATATGGTAAACTTACTACCATAAAGGTAATGTCTCCAAATCTTAAGGGCAAAAATTATGGCTCCTAATTCCAAATCATGGGTTGAATAGTTCTCTTCATGATTCTTAAGTTGTCTAGATGCGTAAGCTATAACCTTTTGATGTTGCATTAATACACATCCATAACCTAACTTAGAAGCGTCACAATAAACTATAAAATCTTCAGTTCCTTCTGGTAATGCTAGTATGGGTGCATGGGTTAGTCTTTGCTTAAGAATTCTAAAGGCTTCTTCCTGTTTTGGTCCCCATTCAAACTTAACAGATTTACAGGTTAGCTTAGTTAAGGGAATGGCTATTTTAGAAAAATCTCGAATAAATCTTCTATAATAACCGGCCAATCCTAAGAAACTTCTAACCTCGGTTGGTGACTCAGGGTTTTCCATTTGGTAATCGCTTCGATCTTGGTGGGGTCCATATGAATTCCTTCATGATTGACTAGATGTCCAAGAAACTGTACCTGCTCTAACCAAAACTCGCACTTAGAAAACTTAGAAGTGCGTGCAAATGCTTTGCATGATCCTCTTCACTCTTAGAGTAAATGAGGTTATCATCTATAAAAACAATTATGAATTTATCAAAATATGGCTTACATATTCGGTTCATCATGTCCATAAATGCGGCTGGGGCATTGGTTAAACCAAATGGCATGACAGTAAATTCATAATGGTCGTATCTTGTTCTAAACGCGGTCTTAGGAATGTCCTCTTCCTGTACCTTTAATTGATGGTATCCTAATCTTAAATCGATTTTTGAGAAAAATCAAGCTCCTTGCAATTGATCAAACAGATCATCGATTCTTGGTAATGGGTACCGATTCTTAATCGTGACCTTGTTCAATTCGTGGTAATAAATGCACATACGCATAGATCCATCTGTCTTTTTAACGAACAGAATCGGTGCTCCCCATGGTGATGAACTGGGCTGTATGAATCCATTCTCCAACAATTCGTCTAACTGTTTCTTAAGTTCCTGCATTTCTGTGGGTGCCAAACGGTAAGGTGCTTTGGCAATTGGTGCTGTCCCTGGTAGTAGGTAGATTCTGAATTCAACTTCCCTGTCTGGCGGTAGTCCTGGTATTTCTTCCGGAAACACATCTGAAAACTGAGACACTACTGGAATGTCTTTTAGTTCTTTTTCTTTAGTGTTAGTGATTATGTAAATCAAATACACTAAAGATCCTTTTCTTATATAACTTGTTGTTTTCATCATAGAGATGAATTTCGTGGATCTAGAGGGCTTATCTCCTTTTTTTTGTGATCTTTTCACCCCTTGGTGAATTTACTTGAATTTACTTTTGATCACATAAAATATTGGCTTTATTGGCTATTAACCAATCCATTCCTAATACAACATCAAATCCTGCCAGATTCAGTGGATAAAGGTTTGCCATAAATTTTTGATTTAAAAATTCTATTCTTGCTCCCTGCAAGATTTCAGAAATCTTAATGGTTTCTCCATTCGTTGTTTCTACTAGACATTCTTATGGGAGTTTAGTTAATGATTGATTAAGAAGTTTGCAAAATGAAGTATTAATAAAACTTTGGTTTGCACCAGAGTCAAATAACACTTTAGCAAAAACATCATTAACTACAAAAGTACCGGCTATCACGTTCGGAATCATCTTGGCTTCATCTGCTGTCAGAAAAAATGCTCTAACATTTTTAGGGTTCTTGTTGTTCGTAGCTGGAACTAATTTCGGACAGTTGGGCTTGATATGACCTTGTTCTCCGCAGTTGTAGCATATCCTGTTGCTGGCTTTCTTCCTGCAGTCTTCTTCCTTGTGTCCCGATATTTTGCAGAAATTGCAATATATGGAGCATCTTACAGAATGTTTCCTTTTGCAATACTTGCAATAAGTTGCAGATGTGGAACCTACATTTTTCCCACGGTTGGAATTTCCAGAACGGAATTCCTGGGTAAGCCTCTGAGCTAGGTTCCTCCTTTGATCTTCTTCTCGTGTACGCACTAACTCATCAGTCAAGGTATTTGCTAGCTCTACAGCTTCCTCTATGGTTTGGGGTCTAGCTGCCTTGACTACATGTCTAATCTCCCCGAATAATCCCAGATGTAACGGGAGATTAATACTGGTTCAGGTGATGTAAGGATTGGCACTATTCTAGCATATTCAAAGAATGTAGTAGTATAACCCTTACTATCTACTCCAGTCATTCTAAGGTTCAGAAACTTATTTGCTATATGTTCCTTTTCATTGGGAGGGAAAAAATTTCTTTCTACCATATTCTTAAATTCTTCCCACTCCATATTGTAAATCCTATCACTTCCCCTAGACTGTAGGATTGTGTTCCACCATTCCAAGGCTGAGTTCTTAAAAAGATTAGAAGCAAACATTATCTTATCTTCTTCCGCACACTTGCTTATTTTTAAGACTGCCTTAGTCTTTTCTATCCAGCGTAGAGTTGCAATTGGTCCTTCACTGCCCAAGAATTCTATTGGTTTGCAGGACCAGAATTCTTTATAAGAACAACCATAAGGCATGGTTCTTCTTCTTTTGGGAATGGGCGCTTGAAGTACAAGTCCATTGTTCACACTGTGTTCTGGTTCTGTTGGTCGCTTACTGCTATGTTTACTTTTATTATCGGCTTCCTTAACAGTTTAAATAATAAATGGCATTGCATCTATAATTCCTTGTGCCACTATGTGTTGGATGACACTATTATCCACTTGGTTTCCATTGTTATTGTTGTTTGGATTCTCATTAACCGGGTTATTGTCGTTCTGGTTATTATCAATCTGGTTTTCCTGGTTCACTTCGTTATCCATCTGAATTTTAAACATTTACCACATATTAATATCACAAAATAATATTTAATACAACCAATCACATAACACACATATTGGTCAAAAACGTCGATCATTGCAACTTACTCTTTTTATATCGATATATGCATCTACTACAAACAAATACTGGAAATAAAAATTACAATACAGCTGAAATGGAAATTATACTATTAGTAGTAGGCATCCGTATATTTTTTTTTCAAACACACATATTATATATTATTATTATTATTATTATTATTATTATAATTACTTCCTCCTCCATCACATTCATGGATATGGATTTATCCAGAAATCCATATTGCGCTCGTCGTACTTCCAGACGAGTCGCTCTCCCACCTATCTCATCCTCTCGCTACTTTCTAAGATTTCCTCACCAAATGTCCTAAGTTCTTGTACATTTTCTACACTCATTGGGGGTGCAGGTTCTAGGACTAGGTTTGGAATCTGGGGCATGGGTTCCTAGTATGGGTATGGATTCTCTAGAATCTCCCTAATGAATACATCGTTATCGTAATAGGGATCTAAAGGGTCCAAACCCGGGTATGCTCCTATATTCGGCATAGGCATGTTTTCTTGTATGGGGTAACGTTGCACGTAGTCCCTATTGTCGTCCCACCACGGGTCATAGTTTGGATCTAAGGGATTGTGTGCTGGTACCCTAGGTATCTCCTCCGGGTTAAAATCATGCATTTCTACTTGATTTTCTGGGTTTTCTACCTTCATAGGCTGGTTAGGAAATGGTGGTTGGGGTTGGGGTGCTATCAGTTGCTCCAGGTTAGGGTCGGCTGCAGTAGTTGCTAGGATATGGAAATTGGCTAGGCTTCTATTAAGCATGTCTTGGGTGTGGGCATCGGTTTCTCTTTTAGCTGCTGCTAGCACTCGTTGTTCTTGCAACTTTTTCATACGTTTCCCACACTCATGTGCTCCCCGACTGAACCATCCTCTCTTTTTCTGAGGGGATGGCTCTTCAGTCTGAGCCTTAAACACGAATATTCCTTCTTCATTATCAGCAGAATACCCTGAGAGGGTCGGCTGTGAAGAGGCGCCTTCGCTTCTAGGCGAACCAGACAACTGACGATACGCGTCGGATGGTCCTTGGTCGCTCATACTGTAAACTAACAAATAGTCAAATAACATATAACAATAAAATACAATTATACACGTAATTCCGTAATTTATTTCGTAACACTTTAAATAATAATTTGATGTCAGCAGAACACTTCTGTGGTTGAATCAGTGGCTTAGCTCTGATACCACCTTCTGTCGCAACCCCTGCCCCCTATCTGTCCCGGGAACGGGCGGCCGCGAACTCAGTGTCGGTGGTATCGGTGTTTATTAAATTGGCAGCGAAAAATTCATCAGGACCGTATTAAGAAATATTTTATCAGAGTAAAACACCATATTTTATATAAATAAACACATTGGGATAAACCCAAGTTTTCATTACAAACTGATTTATAGGGATAAATCTCATTTTATTGAAATAAAACGTCTTCGTTATTTAGGTAACTTTTATAGCCACTTTTCCAAGCCTTCAGTGCTGTCCAGCTGGCTTCTAGTTGGCTTTCACATTGTGTTACCTAAAACGCGTTTAAAAACATTTTGTCAGTGGGAAATACTGGTGAGTGAATCCCAGTTTAATCAAGAAAAGTTTTATTAATTTAAACAGTATTGAGAGCGATTACAATGTTTACATCTACCCAATTACTCATTCAGTACTGTCAATCCTGACTGGTGGGTCATATTACACATTGGCTAACTCTTTGTCCAATGGTAACGTGTTCCACATTTTGTATACAAAACCCCAACATACCGACAGTAATCGTAGAATTACAAAGACTCAATCACTGCTAAATTGCTTTGTAAAACATTTAAGGTTTTGTAAAAACTGTTTACAAAAAGGAGATTACTCACATTGCTGTCTTAGGTTTTCTGTAAGGGTTTCCTGGTGACAATCTATAAATTACACAAATACACACGTGTTAGTATAATAACCCATTTTAACATTAGTAATACCCTCCCCGAGACGGCATTCCAACGACTACGTCGGGCAGAACCACGACAGCCGTTACGGAACCCTAGATCAATCGGCCAGCGTATCTAATACGTATCCATGGGTTATGATACTTACAACGGAGCAGAACTTCGTTATTTAGGGGGGTATTATGCCCGGAAATTATGTTATCTATTCAGAAATTCGTTGAGAGTGAAAGAGATTGAGCGATTTGGGACTGAAGCCCGAGCTCCCAATTTATAGGGCTGTAATCCAAGTCTCTCGCGGCCCGCATAAATGTAAGCTTAGGCTTACGCGGCCCGCGTCGTAGGGGGGTCTAGGCCGTAGCTGGTCCGGGTCACGATATAGGTTCAACACGTTGCTGCCACGTGGCAGCTCAGGGCTGCGTCTGATCTTGTAGCTGTCGCGCCCCACATAAGATCCTTAAGGGATCTACGTGACCAGCGAGCGACATAGAATTTTTGTTTTTTTTTTATGCTAGATAGTATTTTGGGCTCGGTTTTCACATACGGGGTGTATTTTAAGACATATTGGGGTATTTTAATATAGTTTAGGGTGTCGAAATATTTAGGAGGGTGTCGGTTTATTTTAGGGTTGTTATATCATCCCCACCTTGTTTTAGAGCTCGTCCCCGAGATCTACTGGAACAAGTGTGGATATTTCCTTTGCATTTCTGATTCAAGCTCCCATGTGTATTCTGGTCCCCTTTTGGAGTCCCATTTTACTTTGGCCAGAACTAATCTCTTGTGCTTGAGGTTCTTAATCTTCCTGTCTTCAATCTGTAGAGGTTTCTCTACAAACTTTAGCTGTGCTTAGATTCAACTTGGTTCTCATTGCTTTTTGGAAACTTGCCCAAAAATGAGAGGTAAAACGACTATCTCTGTCAGAAACAATTGATAAATGAATTCCATGTAATGAAACTATTTCATTTACATATAACTTAGCTAATTGTTCCATACTGAAAGTTTCTTTCATTTGTAGGAAATGAGCTGACTTAGTGAGCCTGTCTACAATCACCCAGATTGTATCATTACCTTTTCTTCTTTTTGGTAATTTGGTAACAAAATCCATTGTTATCAATTCCCATTTCCATACTGGCATTTCTAACTGTTGCAGCAATCCTGAGGGTTTCTGATGTTCAGCTTTGACGTGTGAACAGGTCAAACACTTAGAAACATAAGCTGCTATATCCTTTTCCATTCCTATCCACCAAAAATTCTTTCTTAAATCCTGATACATCTTATCACTTCCAGGATGCATCGTATACGTAGACTTATGGGCTTCTTCTAATATATGGTGACGCAGGTTTCCTAATTTAGGTATCCACATTCTTTTCTTATGGAATCTCCAAATTCCATCTGTTCCTTGTTCTAATTCCTTAATCATTCCTTTTAATTTTTCAGTATCATCCTTGATTACTGGTTCTTGTGCTTTTCTTATCTGATCATTTAAATCTACTTGCATATTTAATTTAAGAGAATGTACCCTCTTTGGCTTTTCATGATACTTTCGACTTAAAGCATCAGCCACTACATTTGCCTTTCCTTCATGATACTGGATATTACAATCATAATCACTAAGTATCTCCATCCAGCGTCTTTGCCTCATATTCAGCTCTTTTTGTCCGAAGACATACCTTAAACTCTTATGATCTGTGAATATGGTAAACTTACTACCATAAAGGTAATGTCTCCAAATCTTAAGGGCAAAAATTATGGCTCCTAATTCCAAATCATAGGTTGAATAGTTCTCTTCATGATTCTTAAGTTGTCCATAAATGCGGCTGTGGCATTGGTTAAACCAAATGGCATGACAGTAAATTCATAATGGTCGTACCTTGTTCTAAACGCGGTCTTTGGAATGTACTCTTCCCGTACCTTTAATTGATGGTATCCTGATCTTAAATCGATTTTTGAGAAAAATCGAGCTCCTTGCAATTGATCAATCAGATCATCGATTCTTGGTAATGGGTACCGATTCTTAATCATGACCTTGTTCAATTCGCGGTAGTCAATGCACATACGCATAGATCCATCTTTCTTTTTAACGAACAGAATCGGTGCTCCCCATGGTGATGAACTGGGCTGTATGAATCCTTTCTCCAACAATTCGTCTGACTGTTTCTTAAGTTCCTGCATTTCTGCGGGTGTCAAACGGTAAGGTGCTTTGGCAATTGGTGATGTCCCTGGTAGTAGGTGGATTCTGAATTCAACTTCCCTGTCTAGCGGTAGTCTTGGTAATTCTTCCGGAAACACATCTGAAAACCGAGACACTACTGGAATGTCTTTTAGTTCTTTTCCTTTAGTGTTAGTGATTATGAAAATCAAATACACTAAAGATTCTTTTCTTATATAACTTGTTGTTTTAATCACAGAGATGAATTTCGTGGATCTAGAGGGTTTATCTCCTTTTTATTGTGATCTTTTCACCCATTGGTGAATTTACTTGAATTGACTTTTGATCACATAAAATACTGGCTTTATTGGCTATTGACCAATCCATTCCTAATACAACATCAAATCCTGCCAGATTCATTGGATTAAGGTTTGCCATAAATTTTTGATTTAAAAATTCCATTATTGCTCCCTGCAAGATATCAGAAATCTTAATGGTTTCTCCATTCGCTGTTTCTACTAGACATTCTTGTGGGAGTTTAGTTAATGATTGATTAATAAGTTTGCAAAATGAAATATTAATAAAACTTTGGTTCGCACCAGAGTCAAATAATATTTTAGTAAAAACATCATTAACTAAAAACGTACCGGCTATCACGTTCGGAATCATCTTGGCTTCATCTGCTGTCAGAACAAATGCTCTAGCATTTTTAGTGTTCTTGTTGTTCGTAGCTGGAACTAATTTCGGACAGGAGGGCTTGATATGATCTTGTTCTCCGCAGTTGTAGCATATCCTGTTGTTGGCTTTCTTCCTGCAGTCTTCTTCCTTGTGTCACTATATTTTGCAGAAATTGCAATATATGAAACATCTTCCAGAATGCTTTCTTTTGCAATACTTGCAATAAGTTGCAGATGTGGAACCTACAGTTTCCTTGTAGGTAAGGTACCCGGTAAATCATTACATGCTTACACTTGTTTTGACAAGTTGGTTTAGTGGTTGGTCAATTGGTTTCTCTCTTTAAGGTTCCAAGTTCAACTATCAATAGCATCACTTTGAAGAACATTGATTTGATTGACGCGTTTACACGATTCAGAGCATTCCAGAATAATTATCCGACGATTTAGTTGGTTCGTTAGAGCATTCACATTCAATCCACCATATTTTCACCCTAAATTACACTAAAAAACACTACATTTTCTCTCTCATTTTCAATTAAATAATATTTTTTATACCTTTATCACTACCTTTTCTCTTTCCTTCACTCACAACCACTTTATAAATATATTAAAAAATTATAGGGGTGAACGGTGTCCCCCCAAATATACAGATGAACAGTAACATTTTCTCTCTCCTCCACTCACAACCACTTTTTATATTTTAAAAACACCACACACTTTTTGATTGTTTGGATGTGAATGCTCTAGATGGTTACACTTACACAACATGCTTCAACATCATTCGTGGAGAACCACTGACCATTAGCCGACACAAAAATCTCAATAAATGCACCAATGACCATTATACCCTCAATCTTTCTTTCCCACAACCACACAATCCCCTTACACAAAGGGCAAAATCGTAAACCCCTCGTCTATTTATCCTCTTGAATATCACCCAACAAAATATCCACTTTCTAAAACTAGTGATTTTCCGACCATCATTTCCCACCGGAAAAAAATGGACTCCATCATGAGCAGCATCAAAACCGCCACCGGCACCGGCGGCGACGACAAAAGCAAAACCAACCCAGACCAATCATCCAACAGTGACCTCATGACAAGCGCCAAGACGGTGGCGGGGAACGCGCAGTCCGCCATAAGCAACCAATCCGAGAAAATCGTCGTAGCCGCCAAGGAGTACGGAAGTGGGTTTGGGGCGGCGGAGGAGAAGAAGGTTGAGGCTCCCAACAGTGACCTCATGACAAGCGCCAAGACAATGGCGGGGAACGCGCAGTCCGCCATAAGCAACCAATCCGAGAAAATCGTCGTAGCCGCCACGGACCTCATGACAAGCGCCAAGGAGTACGGAAGTGGGTTTGGGGCGGCGGAGGAGAAGAAGGTTGAGGCTCCGAAGAAGGAAGAATCTGGAAGTGGGTTTGGGGCGGATGCTTTCAAGGCTGCCGGAAATTTGTTCAAGAAGAATTAAGTGGAAGTGCAAGTGCATTGTAACTTGTACACTGTGGTTTAAATGTTGTACGTTGTTTTCTCTAATAATTTGATTTGCATGAAGTGTGTGACCATTGTTGTTGACTAATTTGGCATTGTGAATTTGTGACTTGTGTGTTAAAAAAGTTGTAATGTGACGTAACATGCTTGATATTTTTTAGATCATTATAGTAAGTTGCAAAACTCGTGATGAATAAAGTATATATTAAATATGTTAGGAAATTTGTAATTTGAAGCTCGAGCTCGGCTCGCGAGTAAAATCCAAAGCTCGAGCTCGGCTCGAGTTATTTTAAGAAGAACATCGTATGAGCTAAGAACTCGGCTCGAGCTCGCTTTAGTATCGTTTAAACAAGTCAAAGCTCGGCTCGCCAATGTTATCATCATTATTACTATATTATATATAAAATAAATAAATTTTTGTTTGGAGAGCCTAAACGAGCCTTGTATTTCAGACTCGAGCTCGGACTCGTTAAAGCTCGGACCGTTCGAGTTTTTAACCGAGCCGATAACGAGCAGCTCTCGAACCTCTCGAACCTCTGGGCCTGTTTACACCCCCTAGTGGCAATGAAGTTTAAAACTAGGCCTCTATTGAAACTACCAGTTTGAAACCGAGCCAAAACGGATTTTACCAAGGTGAGCTGGCTCTGACCGTTACGAAGGAGTTGATACATTTGCACTATTCAGAGCACTCCAGAATAATTATCCGGTGATTTATTCGTGGAGAACCACTTGTAAAGCTAACACCCTGCCACGTTAGAACCAATCCAACCGAGGTCCCACACGAAGTGGCCGACATAAAATCTCACTAAATGCGCGAATGACCATTATACCCTCAATCTTTCTTTCCCACAACCACACTATCCCCCTTACACAAAGGGCAAAACCGTAAACACCTCCTCTATTTATACTCTTGTAACTTGCATCAATATCACCCAACAAAATATCCACTATCGTTATTTTCCGACGATCATTTCCCACCGGAAAAAATGAACTCCTTCATGAGCAGCATCAAAACCGCCGCCGCCTCCTCCATCACCGGCGCCGACGACAAAAACAAAGCCAACCCAGACCAATCATTCAACAGTGACCTCATGTCAGACGCCAAGACGGTGGCGGAGGCGGCGCAGGCCGCCGCAAGCAACCAATCCGACAAAATCGACAAACCGGAAGTCGCCGGAGCCGCCGCGGACCTCCTTGACGCCGCCAAGCAGTACGGAAAGTTCGATGAAACTCAAGGGGTGGGGCAGTATTTGAAACAGGCTGATGATTATCTTCACCAGTATGAGAAGTCCGGTACCACCCCCGCCGTTGCACCACCAGCTACAGAGGAGAAGAAGGGTGAGGAGGTGGCGCCGCCGGCGGAGGAGAAGAAGGTTGAGGCTCCGGCGCCGGTGGAGGAGAAGAAGGAAGAATCTGGAAGTGGGTTTGGGGCGGCGGATGCTTTCAAGGCTGCCGGAAGTTTCTTTAAGTAGAATTAAGTGGAAGTGGAAGTGCATCGTGACTTGTACACTGTGTTTTAAATGTTGTACGTTGGTTTTGATTTGCCTGAAGTGTGTGACTATCTATTGTTTGTTGTTGACTATTTTGGGTTTGTGAATTTGTGACGTGTGTGTTTAAAAAGTTGTAATGTGATGTAAAATGGTTGATTTTTTGTTTTTTTTGTTTTATATGATTATGTTACAAAACTCGTGATGTATAACGTATATATTAAATATGTTAGGAGATTCGCAATTTAGAAAAAAGTTTAAACAAATAAAACATTTCTTTTACTTTTTTGATCATAAAATATATAAAACTGAAAACCCACCCCCCAGCAAGAAGTTGTGTTGTTAGAGCATTCACATCCTAACCATCAAATTATGTGAGGAGTGGTTTTTATATTATAAAGGGTATAAAAAGTGGTTGTGAGTAGAGGAGAGAGAAAATGTTACTGTTTATCTGTATATTTGGGGGGACACTGTTCACCCGTTATAATTTTTTAATATATTTTGAAAGTGGTTGTGAGTGGAAGTGAGAGAAAAATGTAATGATAATATTATTTAATTGAAATGAGAGAGAAAAAGTATTTGTTTTTAGTGAAAATATATTGATATAGGAGTTGTTTTTTAGTGGAATATATGTATTATTTATATGTTTTCTAATCTAATAGAAAAACCAAGTCTTTTAAAAATATCATCCATATATATTTGGAATTTTATAACTTATAACATTACTATACGTATGCATGATTATGTTTGGAATTTCAGTTGGTTTGAAAAAAAAAACAGTGAATTAATTACAAAAGTGATTGTGGTGATACCACTGATAAAATCCCAAATATTATTTTTCGAGTAAAATGAAATTTTACCCTCTGTAGTTCAGGGGCGCTGACACCCTTACCCCTTATTTATAAAATTTTGCTGCTTTACAACTCGCATTTGCCTGATTGCATCAATGTTCACCCCTTAAGGGGTAACACTATAATCTTACCAAAGGTCAATTTCGTAATCTTACTTATATTTATAGAGCAAACTTCAGTTGTACACCCTGCACTTTACCTCCGCTGACACGTTTAAATCCTGTTTTTTTAAACGCGCCTTCTCCAACGATATTCCAACCACCGGAGAAAAACTCGTCTTCTCCGGTGACAATCAACACATCAAGCTTATAAAATGCACAATTTACATGGGCTAAGAATTCAAAATAGATTATATTCACATGAAAGAAATAACCATTAAAATGCTCGATCCTCGCAGGTGATATTCATAATTTTATGTGAATAGATTATATTTATTAAAAAGAAAGAATTCAAAATATCAACAGGTTAAATAAAAAATATAAAGGAGTCGGGTTTCAGACTCTGGCCGGAACCGGCGGGCTTGTTCCGACGGTGTCCAATGGCACAGAAACGAGGTAGCAACAATGTTTTAAAGGTGTATTCGTGCCGGTAAGATTTGTTGGCTGAATTTTGAACTAAAAGGAACAAGTATTTAAAGGTGTATTCGTTCGGCCGGGAAGATTTGTTGGGCGAATTATATATACTTATAATTTGCAACAATTTGGTGCAATGAAGGTTGTACTTTGTGCTTTGTGGTTTGTGCTTTGTGATGTTGTATGTACAAGTTCAAATGTTGTACCTTCTGCCACCGTTCCATCCCTGGTTTTCTAGAATGTAAACCACTTGGGTTTCATTCATTTTAGACAGAGAGAGAGTGAGAGCGAGCGGCATCAAGAGAATGCAGGAGAGAGAGAAAGACGGAGGAAGAGGAAGCCGGCCACCCCAAGCCGATGAAGGGGATGATGGCGATGGCTTAGGGCTAAGGTAGATAACCAGATTCGCAGCGATGGCAGCTAGGGTTTCGGATTAGGGGTTTTGAAACCAGATCATGGAGGTGTTGGGGACGATTTCAACCTTTAAGCACCAAGAAACCAATCGCCGAACAAAACTTTTAAAACCCTTGCACCACTCTCTTCCCTATGAATATTGGCGATCAAGCATACATTTTTATTCTTAAAAAGGTAAAGCATATCAGATTCGTAACAGGTAATTTTCAATTCATAATTAGTTCTGATACGGCCAAACTACGTTGTTGATTACTGACTAGCCGACTAGGGTTAGATTCACATGGATTTCCTTTTAATTTTAAAGAATTTATTAATATTTCTACGCTTTGTGGATACTGTGACATTTTAACCTACGAGACTTTTTAACTTCCTTTGTTTATGGTGGTGTTAGTATTTGTATGATTTGTACATTGTTAACAATCAGTTTGTGTGTGTTTTAATGTTTGTGTTCCACTGTTCCTCATTGATTACTACTAGGTTACACTTTTTGGTCCAGATAAGTGTGTGGTTTGATTGAAGTTGCAAGAGTGTATATTCTGACCAGCTGAATTTCTGTTTGGAGTGGCCGAGTGGGAACATCAGTATACCAAGTATGCTCTGCTCAGTTTTCCTTTTGGTTTCCTTCCAGTTTTCTTCTTCTGATTGTTGGATGGGTTGGGGACTCAGTACAAAATGGGTTTTTTTTATGAATTCATCTCTATATGGTTTTGTAGATTGAAGGTGCATATCTTGAAGATTGTAAAAAACTCAACAATTGGGATGTGTTTTCTGTTTCCCAACAACACTTTTTTTTTCTTTTATATATTTAAGTTAGGTTTTATTAATTCATTTTTATGTAAATTGGTGTCTTTTTATGAATGTTTGTTTTGTTTTTAATGTGTAGGCACCATTTGTAGTGGTCACAATGGATTCGTAGCTGATGATGAGAGATGAGTATCACCGGTATCTACATAGTTTATTCGTTTTTCTCTAATTTATATAAAAATTTTACTATCAGTTCTGTAAAACTATTTGAATCTGATTAATTGTAGAAAGATATTGAGATCATTCAATCTGTTGGTGTGGGTGCTTAGCGTTTCTCTCTATAATGGTCAAGAATTTTTCCAGGTATGATATGCAACTGAAAAAAATGTTAAAAAAGACCATATATGTTTGTTTGTTAATCATCTTGCATTGTTGGTTTTTTTCGAGTTTATCGGATACCCGGCTGCGCACGATAGCGCCTCTCACTTCCGACGCATAAACGACTGCCATGGCGGTGGTGAGTTGTGGAGTTGTGCTTCGGAAACAAACCCGGGCCGGTCAACGAACCCGGTTCAAGGCGTTTGTGGTGGTGGATGATGGTAACGGGCACGTGGGTTTGGGGGTGAAGTGTTCGAAGGAGGTTGCGACTGCTATTAGGGGTGCGATTATTCTGGAGTGTATTCCGGTAAACTATGATGAGTCTCCGGCGAAGAGCCGGTAAGTCTTCTATTCTGTTTCATGTTATAATTTCACTTAGATCAGCTCTTGATGCGTCGTTTCAGACTATTTTCGGTAATAAATAATTCCGGCAAGAATCCGGTCACGTTCCGACCAAGCTCCGATGAAGGAAACTTGACCTGCATGTCTTGTTTGATGTAAAATAGAACACCAAATGTAGCATCTTTCACCACTTTTTTCTTTATTTCAATAAATAATAGTGTAATTCATTCTAGCAATTTTAGGAATTAATTATTATTGACATTGGAAATAAAACAATGAATGGGTTCCTATTTGATGCAGTGTAAGAAATTTTGACAGTTGATATCTATTGAAACCAACAGTTCAAAGAGGCAAAGTATGAAGATTTGACTCAAGGTATTACTAATCATAATAAAGTTCATATTGTGTGTTACAACTAGAATGATATATAGCAAAGCTGCTTCTTATGCTTTAACTATATGGTTTAAGTTGTTTGTTCAATAATCTTAGCTGCTTTTTATGGTTTAACAATATGATCAATGTTGCATTTATACATTGTTTGATGGATAATGTTGTTTTGTGTATGCAGTTATTGGTTTTTGAGCTGAGTTAGGGGTTGCTACAATTTAGTAATTATTTTGGGTTCTCATCAAAACCTGTTATTAAATTTGTAATATTGATTTCAGATGTTAGCAAAGAAAGTAGACACTTTAACCAAGGCTATAGAAGTTGAAGCTAAAAAGATAAGACGTGAGGTAGCTGCAATGGAGAAGGAGGTAGCTGCTATGCGTGTCGACAAAGAACAGGATAATCAGGCTAAACGGTTTGCGAACGTCAAGAACACCTCTCAGCTTCCAGCCAGGTACGCAAAATAAATGTATATTGTATTGTATATATATTTAGGGGTGTTAAATGGACCGTGCTTGTGGGTTGGCGGGTTGAACCCGAAACAACACGAGCTTTCGTTGGTTGACTCCATTTAACTTGAATACTTTATAGTTATAGTTACTACTTAACTACGAATTATGATCCGGAGGTTAATTATAACCGGAGTTTGCTTGTCGACTACACATAAACGCGTAGTCAATTTCGTTGCCCGCGGCGCAACGCGCGCGTGCCACTTTTCTAGTTTCGAACTAAAAAGGAACAAGTATTTAGTTAGGACGAGTTACAAAACAAATGAAAACATATGATAACATATATTTATATTTGAATGACTATCATAACTGTAACATATTGATAACGATAAACACTTAGATGGTTTACATAATTTATCCGTAGATAAAACTATTAATTGAGTACTAAATTATTTATATATTGTTTAAACATCTCAAAGATACACGCTATTTATATTGGCTATCTTAATAAGGCTTGAGTTATAATACAAAGTATTTAAAAATAAGAATGGTAAAAAGCCACCAGATAGTGACAAGTGTCGAGGAATTAAATGGAAAGGGTAATTTTGTCTATAAGAGGAAAGAGAATATACACATGCAAGTCACATGTTATTTCCCCCCAATTTTTAAATGTCCGTAACTTTTTTATACATCATTTGTTTTAAAAAAAATTATACCATAAAATCGAGCGTTTTTTATCTTTAATATGAGTACCATATTGTTATATTTTTCAAAAAAAATTCAAAAACCCAGTTGCATATTACACAATGGACATGATGTAAAACACAATGTACATGTAGATCAAAAACACAATCAATGACAACATATAAAGACACAATGGACAACATACTAAAACACAATGATCATAACGTATAACACAATGGCGATAACATATAACACAATAAGTATCAGACTAAATAAAAACACAATTGACGACAACAGATAAAATGCACAATTAATGACAACAGATAAAAGACACAATGGAGAGCAGATGAAGACACAATAGAAAACAAACTAAAACACAATACACAACAAACTAAAACACAATGAACAAAGATAATAAAAAATGAACAAATTATTAAAACACAATGGACAACATATTAAAACACAATGAATAACATATTAAACACAATGACCTGAACTAATAACACAATTTATAGAAAACCCAGATATAACACCATCTTCATTGTGTCATTTATTGTGTTATAGGTTCTTATAAAAACGCAATGGATAGAACCCAAATTAACATTGTGTTATAGGTTATAATAATTACACAATGTATAGAAACTCTACTGACCAAAACCCAGTTAAAAGACACAATGACCTGAACAATTAACACAGTGCAAAAAAAAAAAAAAAAAAACCCAGTAAAAATGAAATTTTTTATTTTATTTTTATATGATAATATGGTACTCATATTAAAGATAAAAAAACGCTCGTTATTATGGTGAAATTTAAAAAAAAAATGTCGTATGAAAAAGTTATGGACGTTTTAAATCGATGGGGGAATTGGCATGTGCCTTACATGTGGAGAGAGAAAATCCATAAATATAGGATTCTCTTTATGCCCTTCTATTATCTTCTTTTCCCTACAACTAATCTCAACCCTCCAAATCTAAGATCAATGGACTAGAATTCTTCTTACCCTTCTTATTTATTTTATCCTTTGTATTTGATCCTAACCCATCTTAATAATAGTACTTTTGTTAAGCGGCTTATTGCTTAAGCCACAAAAATATCACATTGCATATCATGTTATGCATGTGGTTGTGATACAAATCACAAATGAGTATTTTTTATTTTGTTAAACCATATAAAATATCATGTCCGCATGTGTGATCATGGTCGGGACAATTTTCTTATTTTTATTATTTTTAAATATCAACCAATTGCCTAACTCTCTTACAAAGTGTAGTTGTCACGAATTAAATGATGATTTTGCTCGATTATTTCATAAAAACAACACTTTCCCTTTCATCCAACCTTATATTGTCATCATCACAATGGAGACAAAATCTAACAAGACAAGAACACAAGAATATAACTAACGCTTGTATGGTCTATAATATGTTTAATAAATAGACAGGGTTGGCAACTATAGAGCGTTTAATAATTTTGTTGTATTCGTCTTCCCTCTTAAAATCAACTAAGCTATGCCCCTGACCACCACCACTCTTCACGTCAGCCCCATGTCACCCTACTGACATCCACCACCCTATATGGTGTGGTCATGACCCAACCCAACCCCACCATCTACCATTTATTTTTTTAATTTATTCCTAAACATCAAAATCATCAGATAGGGCTTGTGGTTACCATGGATTGAACCACGCAAACCACGGTGGTTCAACAAGGGAGGTGGTGTAACGATGGATCCATATTCCACGTGGCAAAGCATGACCCAACCCATGACCCCATACCCTGTAGCGTAAGAACGTAGAAAACAATCTGAACTTCTAATCAAATCATTTAAATGATAAATTAATTTGATGACAGTTATGTAATTAATTGGTAGTTTGAATAGATTGGAAAGAGTAAAAAAAGGAGATTTTGCTCATTTGTGTTCGACTTTTTTCCGTTATATACTACTTTCACTAATACTTTTAAACTGCCATAACTAATATATCTCACTCTATGTAACTTTAAAGTTAAAGAATGTAAAGAAAACCGTTAGTTTTGCAAAATGTTTATCTTTCAGGTGCAAACAGTTTGGGTAAATTAATGCTAAAATACCCGTAATTTGCCTCACAAACTTGACATCATTATCAACTAAACACTTACATATATCAATTAATAAGGGACTGTTTGTTTACCTCTTAATGAGACTCTTAATGGTTCAGACCTCTTACTGATTCAGCACTTAATCGTTCAGACTGTTTGTTTTACGAGCAGATATCTGAATGGTTCAGACATTTGCCTCTGAATGGTTAAGCATTATACTGAGTCTGAATGGTTAAGACCTCTAATCTGAATTGGTCAGACATTTGCCTCTTAACTGTTAAGCATTATACTAGGTCTTAATGGTTCAGACATCTTACTGGTTCAAACCTCTTATTGGTTCAGCACTTAACCATTCAGATATTGCCAAACAGCCCCTAATTCTTTATAACTCAATTCATTTAACAAGTTCAATTTATGTAAAAGAATTACGTAAATCAAACCGGTCGTTATAAAGTCATCAATTCTTTAATGGTCCACGAGTCAAGCCGAGCTTGATGAACCTAAACGATGCAGGCTCGGACTACGTTTGAAGAGGATTCGATATCGCCACAAAAAGCTCTAATATTTCTATAAAAAAAATATTTTTTTATAACCAACAAACCCTTTTTAAATATATATATAAACTATAGCAAAACCTCACCATAAGTTAAATCACTATTACAAAAGAGATGATAATCCCCATTTGGGACACAACAGATAGATGTAGATTATCAAGAACAAAACTTTGAAATTCTTTTATACTGTTTTGTTTTTGTGGGAATAAATAATAAAGCTAATACTATTCAAGCACTCGTAACAAATTGGGCGACTAAAACAAGAAATCCGAGTCTGATAATTCGAGTACTTTGTGAATACCAATCGGGTTCACACCGGGTCGAAATGAATTCCCTTCGATATATCTGCAAAAGGGCACAGTAGTAACTAGTAAGCAGCTATATTCTCCCACTAAACTGAAAGATAAAAAAGAATAAGACTCACAGTTCTTTTAGATAGGGGTGCTTGTAGAAAGCATCCGGAATTCTCCCAGTAAATTGATTGTGATCCAGGTACCTAACAATAAACTCTTCAATCAGATCAAGCCGTAAAACCACAGTTATTATGGGTGTTCATGGTTTTTGAAACCGTAAAACCACCCAAACCAGTTATCAATTTGGTTATGCAAACGATTTTCAAAATATTTTGGCCGGTCGGCTTAGAAATCTTTAAACCGCACCAAATGGTTCAATTTACGCGTTATACTCAAAACTGGTTGAAAAAAAAACCGAGAAAACCAAACCAGGCCGTAGGATTTTGGGCTATGTAACTTTTATATTTTATTTGGGCATTTAATTATATTAAGTTAGACTATACACATGATTGAGATTTACTTAAAATATAATACATAGAGTCGCGCTTTTAAGTTTTAACTATAAGAACATGATCACTTCTTTATTGTAATTGTATTATGCGCATTTTTATTTGTAAATGCCCAATAAGCCAAAACCGTGAAATCAAACCGAAGCCAAACCATTAGTAATGGATTTGCTTTTGGTTGTCAAAAACCGTTTCTAAGAATTTGATCAAAAAATCGTCAAACCGAACCGTGAACACCATTTTTAGAATAAAGAACATTTTGCTTCACAATGGTCAAACATCATTTCTAGCAATGACCATGAACATCTAATATATTATAGAATGAAGAACATCTTTATCTGATGTAAACCTTATGATTAGCTTCTAGGTCAACAAATGGTCTCATCATTACACCTGGGTAACTTTTTACCTGTTCAACCCATTTGATCCGTTTTTTTAAGCCTTTTTTTTTCTACCGGTCTGATCCGTTAGATATAAAACATAACCAAGCCGAAATTTCTTTTACTATGTTTCTATAGATGACTAGATTTTGGGGAACGTACAAGTAAGTGAGCTTTGGGATATGAGCAAGTCCAGCTGGCACGATCCCAGACATCTTGTTGTAAGATAAATACCTAAAATCATAACCATTGTTGTCAGGTTCATGAAACTTAGTATAGTATATACTATTATCCTCAAAAGCAATTTGAATAAGCAATACTTACAAGATTTCCAGATTACTCATGTTTGCAAGCTGTGCCGGAATTCCTCCGGTCAGGTAGTTATTATTTAAATAACTGCAAATTCCACCAACAGTAAACAAAAGCTTCTAAACATTTGTGGAAATAACAGAGATGGCATTTTAACCAATTTATTTATGAATGAGTCGATTTGGGTTTATTTTTATTACACACGAGCCAAATGGACCAGATCAAAATATTCAGTTAAAAAATGGGTCAAACGGTCAAAAGAAATAACAAAATTTAACATAAAAATTAAATGATTTTCAAAGTATTATAAATGAAAATGTCTTAATAAAAACTTTGGAGAAAAATAAAGATAGATTAGAAGGTTAGTTTACATGAACAATACTAATTAAAAAGGTTAAATATATTAACTTAAGTGTAAACATTTAAGAAAGATTCTTAAACCTTGGATTAAACTTTTTACTTTAGAATCTTACGTATTTTTTTCCAAAAACCGAAAACCGAACATTTCGGTTTCGGTTTTACCCAAAAAGGCAAAAACCGAACCGAACCGTGCACACCCCTAGTTTCAACTGGTACCAAAGAATAATATATTTTTTGTCATCATGTTTAACACACTAATAATTTATCAAAACTTTCAACAAATTGGGCCATCCTGGCACAACCTGTTTAGACCGATACCAAAGAATACCCTTTGACCCGTTACCAGCCTCACCCATTTTGCTACTTCTAGGAAAAAGTATCAATCTTGCAAGCAGAAATGACGTACAGATTGCGAATAACTGGAAAGCATCCTTCTATACGTATCAGTTCTCTTATAGTTCCAACCAAGTGATTGTTTCCAACATCTCTACAAGCACAATTTCGCCACATCAGCATCATTCAGATTTGCAAATTTAACAGATACCTCCACATCTTTTTAGAAAAAAGAAAGGTCAACTCTAGATGAACTGTTATAGAGGCCACCCAGGAATCAATTTGGTTTTATTTATGTCAATTACTCAATTCCGGCAAAAGACTTGCAAGAAATTTGTAAAATGACAAATACTCTCTTAAACTAAAAGCTTCTGTAACATCAAGAGCTGTAAAAATGATAAAAACGCACCGGAACCTACTCAAAGAATCAACTCTAGATGAACTGCAAAATATATTGAGTAGATTGCAGGGCGTTTGTCATTTTATACTCTAGGAGTGACAAAAACTTCAAATTTAGGATCATTTCATCGATTTACAACTTTTAACATAAAAGAAAACAAATTGACATTCGGGTGGCGCTAATGGAAGCTTTAAAGGACTTGTTGGCAATGTGGCAAATGTATGCATTATATCCTATTACATGCACAAAGAGATATTTTTCTTAGTTTTCACTGAAGATAAAGACATTAAGTGGATCCGTTTCAAAATATAAGTTATAGATTAGCGACAAAAAAATGGTAGCAAAAAGGTTGAAAGGTACAAGTGGCGAAGATTTCGTAAGGTCCCTAATTCTGCTGGAATTCGCCCAATAAAGCGATTTTCATGAAGATGAAGATATTGTAGGTCGGGAAGATTGGCAAGTTCCCTTGGGATTTCACCCTTAAAGCTGTTAAAACTCAAGTACCTGAAGATGTACAAGTAAGTATCTAAAGCAAAATGTGTTTTTTTCTTCATTTTAATATATAACTGGCCTTAGAATAAATGATACAAATTACTTACAGGTGTGTTAGTCTCTTCAGTTCGCCTATTTCAGGCGGAATTACATCCTGCAGCTTGTTCCACCTCAAATTACTGAAAAGATGACACACATTGAGAATTAAAAACAGTTCAATTTGAGTGTGACTATTAGTTGATTATCTAAGGTGCCCCTAAATAAAGACAAAAGTGAGGAATCTTATGGACCAACATCAATCTTACTGATGGTATGTAATGAGTATGCATACAACTACATAATAAGACAATGCACCTTCTGGGAGCATAGCTGACATTACAAAACACACAGACACACACACACACACACACACACATATTTAACAAATACGATGAAATTCAGAATTTGATATTGTGAAGCTTCCTTCATTAGCAATATACTTATATAACCACAAAATATTTTAATATCATTGAATCAAATGAAGAAACATACAGTACTTTAAGACGCTTCAAACGCCCGATTTGAGGTGGAATTGGTCCAGTCAGCTTATTGTTGTGGAGATCCCTGCCAACAGAAAACGTAAAAAAAAAAAAATCACTCCACATGTCACAAACACAATAGTTAACACGAAACCTTGTTTAAATATTATACCAAATAAACCTATAAATACTAAAAAGAGGTGTGAGTGTGTGACTACACAGTAGGAAAGAAAGTCTTACAGTCTTGTAAGATCTAGAAGATTGGTTACAGCAGTAGGAAAAGGCCCAATAATTGAAACAGCATATACTTCCCTGAAATGGATCAAAGGTACACACGCTCAGATCAACTGACAGATTCATAAACAGGTAACATAAGAAAACAAGCCAAAATGAACTTATCCTTACAGTTCAGTAACTACTCTATAATCACCTTGTGTGGAACAGGTGACTCCAGACCAAGCTGGTAAATCACCATCTCCACACGGATCATCTCCAACCCATGCATACACCACCCTCCATCCAAGAGATGCTTTTATTTCGTTAAGTGCTTTCACTACAATCAAACACAAGTACAATTAATTATCTCCAAGAAAAGTTCATAGTGTACTTTCATCATCATAATTTTCACAAATCAAGTTTCTTACTAGTACTAATATGCATTCTAAGGGAAAACAATGCAAGGATGTGATTAAAATTCCTTAAAGCAGATACGTTATCTTTCATGAGAACGCTCCCTAGAAGCTTGGTTCAAAATAGCGCGCAAGAAGCTTGGTTTAAAAGAGCGTGCCTAGGCGCAGGCCTCCTTGCTTCAGCCTACATAAGGCGCATGTTTGACAGGAAGCACATGAGGCGCTTTTTTGGCAAAAAAAAAACTCGTGTACATCCCTCACTTTTGTGCAGCAGGATGATGTACAACATGCTTTTCAGGTTGTACATGTAAATAATTTATGTACTAAAACATATATAAAGTTTATTTGTGTCTAAATATCGGGCAAACGATGCTAGAAACCTATAAAAAATATATAAAAATGTATATATAATAATTTGCGCCTAGCGTTGGCACTTCGGGCCTCGGTTTTAAACCCTATCACTTTTTAAACATTGCACATTTGTACCCTATCATATAAGTCATGTTTGGACTTCAATTCCATACTTAATGAAGCAAAATCAGTTAAACACAAACTAATTAAACTCACTTCCACATTTTAACCTAATTCTGTTTAATCAATTGCACAATAGCATACTTTCTAAACTATCAAAACCTAAAAATGTTAGTTAATCGCTTAATCCTCACTAATCAAAACACATTCCGAATTAAACAATAAAACAGATTTAAATGCATATACACATCATCATCTAACACAATAATACATAAAAAACCATAACCTAATCATGTAATAACGGAAAATTCATAACATAATTGAAAAATTACCGTCTCGTTTTAGCGTTTTTGCCTCAACAGCAACATTTAAGAGGCAAGGAAGCAAGAGAATCAATGAAATCGATGCAAATTGACGAACACACGCCATTTTCAGTCAAATCAATTGCGATTCGCTTTTGTTTCGAGCTTCAGATCCTCATTCGGTGGCTGTGTGATTATATATGTATATACAGATCAGTAGAGTGAGATACAGATCGATTAAAGGTTGAATCAGAGCAAGATGTTAGTAGAAATACAGGCAGAAAGATGACGCTGCAGATCTCAAGCTCTGAGTTTGCCTTTTTGGGTAGTTATTTTCATTTTTCATTTGATACCCTGAAGTTGTAAGAAAATAACAATGACGCCCCTCTTGTTTTTTGCATTTCATGTTATTTGAATATCCGTTTGTTTGTTTGCCCTTAACATTCCGGTGTGTAAATAAACATATAACATTATACTGGTGGGATGAGACCTGAGCTTTGCGGTAGGGCTGTAAACGAGTCGAATCGAGCTTGGCTCGAACTTAATTCGAGTTGGCTCGGCAAAGCTCGAATTTCAAATCGAGCTGAGATTTGAGGCTCGAGCTCGACTCGATTAAAATTCGAGCTAGCTCGGCTTGGCTTGATCTAGCTCGAACTAACAAAGAACCGCAAAGTTTGCTACTTAAAAAGCCCTAAAAAATGAATCTCTTTATAGACTAAGGGTCATAATTGCAATTTAATTTAACCAAATGGCTAAATATGCAAATATAAATTGTTAGAACACTTTGTAATTGTCTTTACCTTCTTTTATAGGAAGACAAGCCCTTAGTTTTTGTCTTCTGAGCGATGTGGGACAAAAAAATAAGGGTGTAAACCTTGTCGATCCGGCTCACGAGCCGAGCTGGCTCATTTGTAACCGAACCAATTTCAAGCTGAGCTTTTTTCGAACGAGTTTCGAGCGAGTTGTGAGCCGCGAGTTTTTTGAACACCCCTACTTTGCGTCATGTGGGTACAATGAGAAAACAAAAAATATTTAGTCGTGTATACGCAAAACGTGTTTAGTTTATTGTTTTTTTTATTAAGTTTTAATTAGACATCAAATTGAAAAAAAAAAAAACAAAATAAAAAAATCTAAAATATTATTTAGTTAAATTTAAGCCAAACAAAACAAATGTCCAAAAAGAAAATGAAAAACTAAAATTAAAACTGAAAAAAAAAAACAACAAATAAATATAAAAAGGAAAAAAAGCCAAAGGAAACAGGAAGAGAAGAGGGGTAATTCTCAAGGCGTGGCTTCAAACACACTCATTCGGAGTTCTTAAACATAAAAACACCACCCGTGATTCCAAGCTCTTAAATGTATACGCAGTGGCGGATCTTGCCCGTTGAACATGCCAAGGCCGTAAGATACGGGCACTAAAAAAAACCCGGACAAGCCCGGGCCAAACATAGTATATATAAAAAATTTCGATTGAAATGCGGAAAATTAGCACTACAGCTGAAAAACTTGCCCGGGCCGTGGCCATGCCACGGCTCTTCTAAGAACCGCCCCTGTGTATACGCGAAACCAATAAGACCAAATGTTGTTTTTAATCTAGAACACATAAAAAGTGATGGCCATTTGCTATGGATACCAACTACCGTTTCTAATATTATACGTAACTTTAAAAATTTCTTACTAAAAACTAACATATTTATATAATTTCTTATATCTTCTATACTAAAAGATTATAGACAATTTATGTGTACACGATGTCATGCATCAAGAAATATACACATGCTCAAGCTAAGAATTGAGAGCATAGCGTTGGAAAGTCACATATATGTCCACATGTCTTGAGTACATTATCAATTCAATAGGGCATGTTTGTTACATAACTAGTTTAAGTAGAAAATGTGATTATCTTATAAACACTTATATATTTTGTTTTAATGTGATGCAAAGAATGGTAATGTAACTGTCTATTTCATTATAATTCTAACTTTTACTATATATGTCAAACACTGCGTACAAATGTATCATGTGATTCTTACAATTCTTTATCTAAAACTACAAAATTATAGTTAGCGTGTACCGCGTTCAACAACTATAGTAATTTTTATAGATATAAAGAGGTTTGCCTACTTCCATGTCGATTGTACTTGCGCTTGCATCTAGAAGAACATTGAAAATTAGGATGCGAATAAAAGAAAATTTATGGGAACTTCTTTCTTGACTATTTTTTTGTTTCTTCTTAAGGATAAAACATTTTGAGTTGTGTCATGTTTCAAGTGGATTTAAACAAATAGAAAGATTATATCTTCAAGTTAAAATTACATCGAAATAGAAGGTAAACGAACAATAAATTGCGCCGATATCCCTTTTTAAATAGTAAAATCAAGTCTTTTAAAAACTATATCCATTTCAAGTTATTTTTAAATTGTATAGAAGCTCTCTTTATATAATATGTTAAGATAAGATGTATTAACACTATTTATATATATTTTTTTATAAAAACATCTTTAATAATCTCTCTGACAAAATGGTATCAAGTCGGGGATTTTTACGAATATCTCGCTCTTTCCATCCATCTCTCACTTGCTCCTTCTCCGTCCGTAGTCTTGAAAATTTGTGGACTCCACAACATCTAAATTCAATTGGCAGATGCTATTTTGTTAAATATTTATCAGAGTTGTAAATTCTTAATTATAGCATAATATTAAACAAACCCTTGTTTTTATTAGTAGAAAGAGCCCACATATTTTTCGACCCATAAATTTATATAACATGTATATACCTGAAACTTTTCCTATTAAATTCATACTTTAGGGAATCACTGGATTATTCAATTTTTAATTATTAAAAACAAATTGTAAATTGTAATACAAATTTAAAAAGAGTTTAACGATGACAACACCAATAATACAGAGTTAAGTAAAATAATAATAATAATAATAATAATAACAACATATGTATGTATTAATAATATATATATATATATATATATATATATATATATATATATATATTTATAATAATAGGGGGCCGCTAGAATGAGAACCACCACGAGTTATGAGAACCACGAGAACCAAGTGCCACGGAGGGGCGTTGACCACGAAATTTTTTTTACACCTACATCCGTATATTTTAAGACCGGGTGTAAAAAAAAAATTTCAAACGGCGCGCCCGAGGGGGTAGTTTTTTACACCCAAAGTTTGGTGTTTTTAATTTTTTTTTCTTTTTTCTTTTTTTTTTTACAAACTTTGGGTGTAAAAAACTACCCCCTCGGGCGCGCCGTTTGAAAAAAATTTTTTACACCCGGTCTTAAAATATACGGATCTAGGTGTAAAAAAAATTTCGTGGTCAACGCCCCTCCGTGGCACTTGGTTCTCGTGGTTCTCATTCTAGCGGCTCCCTATAATAATATATATATATATATATATATATATATTTAAGGGTAAATGCCATAAAAAACCAACATATTTTTCTGTTTTACTTAGGGCTGTAAACGAACCGAACGTTCAGCGAACAGTTCGTGAACCGTTCGGCGGGAAGTTCGTTTATGTTCGTTCGATAAGCTTAACGAACGAACACGAACAAAAAATTTCGTTCGACAAGCTTAATGAACGAACACGAACAAAGGTCTCGTTCGTTCGACTGCGTTCGTGAACGTTTGGTAATATGTTCGTTTATGTTCATTCGTATTCGTTCGTTTACGTCCGTTTGTGTTCGGTTTTTTATGTTTATTTTTCTAAAAGTTTTTAATGTTTTATTAATTTTTTACTTTCCCCCATATGTATTATTTTCCTCTCTCTGGCCCTCTCCCACTTTTGATATCACGCTCCTTCATTCAGTTTATCTCCAATCGATTGAACCCAATATTATCCATCCCTTCAATCTTTAAATGGTTATATTTAACTACTTTCATTGTGTACAATGTTTAAGATTAACGGTGCTTTTTTTAATTTTCAAAATTAAAGTTCATTTGTGTTCGTTTGCGTTCGTGGTTAGTGTTCACGAACTGTTCGCGAACAACCAAAATTCCTTAACGAACGAACACGAACACAAACTTCTGTTCGTCATGTGTTCGCGAACAGTTCACGAACATCCAAATTTCCTTAACGAACGAACACGAACATAGCCTTGTTCGTGTTCGTTCGGTTCGTTTACAGCCCTTTACTCATATTAATAATATATATTTAAGGGTACATGCCCATATAAAACCAACATATTTTTCTGTTTTACTCATAAAAGTCCTTTAACATAATTTTTTATAGCAAAATCACTTAACTTGTTAATTTTATGGAAAATATGTTAGTTTTTTATGAAGTTGACCTATATTTAACTCGGACTCTTGCAATTCTATCGATTTCATTTATGCTGTATAATTCTATATGAAATGAAATTATATACGAATAATGAGATTATCAAATTAACTATCACATTTATTTCATAATTCATAATATTATAAAAATGAAAATATAAACATTTTCATGGTTTTCTTTTTTTTTTTTTTTTTTTTTGTTGGTTTCTAGAGAATCAATATTAACGTAGATATTATTTTAAATAATTAAAACACATGTTAAAAATATAAATCAGCACTTGGTTTGCATAACACGTAACTAGAGACGTAAGTACGTAACCATATGCATTAACAAAGTCAACAAATATTTAACCATTGAATAAGCAAAATTACTATCTTACCCCCAAGAGTTTACAAAACTACAACCTCAACCTCCCATTGAATTTATCAACCATCTTCCTCATGAGAAAAAAGCCTGCAAATTTAATGCAACTCATGGATTTCTCTTGATACCACCCCCCAACCTATAAACACATTAAAAAAGTACAACTACCATTGCTGTCAGTACAACTACTTTTCATGATTTCATCATCTATTTTGGCTATTTCCATTCTTGTTTTTGCTGCTTCCAGACCAACATCTTGCAGATTCACCATCAATGCTGTATGTAACCCTCTGTTTTTTTCTAATTCAAATTCAAGAACAAGGATGGAAAGGAAAAAGTGATTCTGGGTCACATTTGTAAGAAGAACCATCGAACTTAATTGTGTAATATTGGATCATGTGTTCAAGAAGTTGAAAAGATTCAAAGAATGATTTGAAGAAAGAAACAGGGGAACTTGAAAATTTTGAATTTTGATAAAATGGGTGGTGAAAAAGAACTGAAAATTATCAAATGTGAAGTGGGTTTGGTTCAGAAGGGGATAAATGTATAATCTTGGATCATGTTTCAAGAAAAATAAAAGGAAAGATTTAGAGAAAGAAACAGGGGATCGTGTAAATGATGAATTTTTATCAATTGTGAAGTGGGTTTGGTCCGGAAGGGACTAATCTTTTTGCTACACCGTATCTTGGATCAATTTCTTCCGGCGGTGGTGGTTGTGGGTGGTGCGGCGGTGGTGGTGGGAGAGGTGGCCGGTGGTGGAGTCGTTGGGATTGGAAACAGGGAGGAGGCTGGTGTTTTGTGGTGGTGGTGGCGCAATGGTGGTGGTGGTGGATGGAAGTATCCGGTGAATTGGTGGAGGAAGTGACGGTAATAAAGAAGAGGAGGAGGAGGAGTAACGGCGGCAAAAGGATATTCCGGCGAGGAGGATGGGTTGACGTGAGAAAGAGTTTCATTTTCGTAAGTATTTTTTGGGAGAGAGATGGTGACGGTGAAAAGATGAGGTATTTATAACACTATCTGTATTCGTTAAGCCATCTAACCTCTTGTATATAGACATGGTTATATGACATATGGCAAATATGTAAAACGAGGTTATATACGGGATTATATAATTTGAGTGTAATGTAGTGTTTTTTAGTGTAATATAGGGTAAAAATATGGTAGAATTGATATGAATACTCTTTCAATTATACATATATATGTATGTATATGTATATTAGCAGGATGTCTGCGCGATGCGGTGAGAGTGACACATCACATTGCGATACTCAGTTTTAGTAGTTTTCTTATTCATATAATATTTATTGTAGCATTATTGTGATAGACACACATGAAAAGCGAAGTAATCGGGTAATTCATTTCATTGTGCTATGTATGGTTCGGTCGGTTCGTTTATTATCCACAACCGAATTCGAAACCAAAGTCATTGGTTATTCTATTTTATTAACCAATCGGTTTCGTTAATCACTTTGGTTTATTTGGTTAAATTGACGGTTTTTTGTTTGGTTCATTTAATTTCAGTTAATAGCAAAAACCAAATTTTAGCTAAACTGTTACTTAGAAATATATGAAAATGAGGTATAAAATATGAATATACGAACTCGAGGTATAAAAGCTAGAAATATGTTAAAATATGAATGATTCGGTTCGGTTCAGCTAATTTTGGTTAAAAGAGAGCAAAAATAAATTGATAATCAGTTTTTGGTTAATTAGGTTTTCAGTTTTTGGTTGATTTTGGTTCGGTTTCGTTTGTTTTTTTTTTGTTTTGTTTAGGTTAACGATTTAGTTATTGCTCACCGATAACTGGTTTTGGTTAATACCCGATAGGTGCGCGCGTGATGCGGCGGGAAACACAGATATTGCCACAGTGTGCATTGTTCGGTTGGTTAAAGTATTATCCTCAACCGAAATCGAAGTCATCGATTAATCTATTTTATTAACCAGTCTGTTTTTAGTTAATCGGTTTGGTTTATTCAGTTAGATTGACGGTTTTTGGTTTGATTCATTTAATTTCGGTTAATAGCCAAAACCAAACTTGGGCTAAAACTGTTGATTAGAAATACATGAAATTTAGGTATAAATACATGAAATAGATGTATAAGTATATGAAATCAGTGGCGGAGCTAGCCCAAAAATTCAGGGGTATCCCAATTTTTTTTTTTTGGGATTAGAGGTATCCTTTATATAAAATCATAAAAATTTTATATTACGTAGACGAAGTTGAAGGGTATTTTTACACTACAAAGAGAGAGTTGAGGGGTAGCCCGGGCTACCCCTCCTTGTGCATTGGTTCCGCCACTGTATGAAATGGAGGTATAAATACATAAAATGAGGGTATAAATCTGAAATACATGAGCTAAATGTATAAAAGCTAGAAATATATGAAAATATAAATGGTTTGTTCAGTTCATTTTGGTTAAACGAGGGTACACAAAAATCGATAACCATTTTTTGGTTAATTCGAGTTTCGATTAATCAGTTTTCAGTTAATTCAATTTTTGGTTTATTTCGGTTAAGGATTTAGTTATTACTTACCCTTAGACATTGTTAATCTATGTAATATATCAATATTTTTAATTAAAAAACTATAGTAGTACTTTACTCAAATTAAAGAAAATCAAAATACTCGTTTGTATGGTGTAATTTAATTAAAAAAATATTAACGTACAAACAGTTATAACCATTTAAAATCGTGCGGGGGCGGGGGGGGGGGGTTAGTTTTTTTATAAGGGGATAAAATGTAACTACTAACTAATTATCTATAATTTTGTTAAAGATAAGGTATTAAAGTGTAATATAGATGAGAGTATTAAATTGACAGTATTTAATGGCTTGACATTATATAGCTGTTAAACATTGTGGGATAATGACTACGTTTGTCTTTAATCACTTGTACACTAAGGCATCATCTATTTGTACATTTTAATTCACACGTCAATACTGACCAAGGCAACTATCAAAACGTTGAAAAAAATGAGTATGTCGTCAGGTACTTTTAGATTTTTTTTAAACATTAGAGTTTATAAGATATGGCAATAATACATAAAATAGTTATAAGTTTGTTGTACAGGGGAAAAATGTAACTAATTCACCATTATTTTAGGGGGTGTATTTATAAAATAAAAAGAAAAAGAAAAAGTTCTTTTTTTTAGTATCTTAAAATGCCATCCATCATGCATTATAATATAGTATAGACTAGTTTTTTACCTGTGTCGCGCGTTGCGGCGACAACCTAGCATTTGCAACTTCGTTACATTTACGTTTACGATGTTGACATTAACATATACATGACATATATAACAAAGTGGCCCACCATATGGTGTCGGCTCGTTAATCGTAATTTTGCCATTACTAATGTACACTATTAAGAAAACCATTTTATTACCGTATTTGTACAGCCTAAATCAATCCCCGTGACGAGGTATGACCCGGATTGGCTAACCCGACCCGGTCATCACCTATTATTTTATTACAAATACTTAATTACAAACTTTTATTCTAGAATGTTCTATTCTACATGGATAAACCACGTAACCAAATCCCCAATCTTTTGGGAAGATCATGCAAATCCCTAACTTATCGGAGCCCATCCTAAGTTAGAGGAAACCCTAATGGTAAACTATAAATAGAGGTAAACATCTAAGGTATGATCATCTTGCTCTCGTTTACTCTCTCTCTCTCTTTCTCTACATTCATACTTTCTTTCTCCCAAACCGAGATTTATTCTCACGCCGGAGGGTGGTTACAGGAATAACCCCATTCCTGTAACGAGTCCTAACGGTGTTCTGTTTTGCATTCAGCTGTTCGGATCGCCAAAGAGTCGAAGTCCTAGCCGGAGCGTACCCATAAGGCCAGTGTTTCTTCATTGGCGCCATCCGTGGGACCTTTCGGTAACAACAACAAGACTGAACCCAATGGCAAGCGATCAGAACACGGCAGTAACACCAAGTCAGGCAATGATAACCAGCAACCCGTTGCTGGAGACGAGTCCTGTAACCACCATATCAGTTTCACCAGCTGTAACAAGGTCTCTAGACCTAGAATTCGAAGCAGAAGCACCACCACCAGGTTTCGCAGTCACCTCTGCTGTATCTTCTGGGACGAAAACAGTAGACCCTTTTCCATACACCTCCTTGAAGCTCCGGTCAGTAGTAGCAACCACAACAGGCACCAATGCCTCTACTCCAGCATCAATCATGAGTGCACAGACTATACGTCATAGCACCATGCCGGTTATCACATCCGCAAGTCCGAATATTATTACACCGCCCATGAGCATTGCTCAATACTATCAGCCCTCAGTCACATACGCCATGCCGCCTCTATACTCGGCAGCACTAACAGCGGCGTTGTCCACTCCACCACACCAGCCAGTTGTCATGCATCCAGGGATCATGAATGCCCCAGTTACGCCGGGGAATCAAGCCTACTTCCCAGGATACTACCATGCACCCCCATACGGGTATTTACCCCCCATATAATACCCAATCATACACTCCACAGATGGCGGCACAAAGTTATGCTCAGCAGTCGCCATACGCGGCTTATATGCCATCTTGGTGGACTTTTCCAAAATCCCAGCCGGCTTACAGTCAGACTCCGCCGACGGCGGAACCTGTGTATGACAGAGGAAATGCATCTAGGCCTCGTTTTTCTCCAAGGGGGGGGGGCAGCTCTACACTGAACATCACCTCGGCTCAACCCCCTATTACCCAGGGAACCAGTCAGGGCGGAGCAACCCCTCCAGTTCAACCCATTAACGTTGAAGAAGACGTTCTCACTAGACCTTACAAACCAGTGGACGCTACTTTCAAGTCCAAGTTCACTAGAAGAATAGCTGAAGCTCCAATTAAGGAAAACCCAAGATGCCTCAAACTGTGGGCAAGTACGATGGTCTAGGCGACCCTGATGATCATCTCAACCTGTTCAAGAGCGCTGGGGAAGTAGCCTGTTGGCCCATGCCCCTCTGGTGTAAGATGTTTGTCCAAACGCTGGTAGGAGTAGCACGAGTCTAGTGGGATAGTCTGCCCGTCGGGGAAATTGATAGCTTTGAAGATTTAAAGGCCAAGTTCACGTTGCAATTTAGCCAACAGAGAAGGCACACAAAGGATCGAAACGAACTCCTGCACATTCGTCGACGAGACAATGAAACAGTGGAGAGTTTCATCGTTAGATTCAACAAAGAAAGCCTGGCAATCCCTGGTGTCACAAACGATCTAGCGTGTGGAGCTTTCCTACAATGGGTAAATGATGACGAATTGCTAAGAACACTCTATGGGAGGGATGGTGTACCTCCCACCATAGACGAAATCCTGAGGATAGCCAAGGTATACGTTACGCAAGAAAAAACCGTTACAGTCAGTCACGCGGCCAACAGAAAGAAAGAGGCTCAGAAAAGCCAGGATGACAGAGAGCAGCGGAGCTCTAAGGGTAAAGGTAGAGGGGACCGATATCAAAAAGTGACAGAACAGACTCACGGCACGATAGGTCTAGAAGCACTTACTCAAGAAACGAGTCCTCTTCTAAACCGCGATCCAACTACCCAAACTTAAGCAAAACGCCGGCACAGATCCTGGCCTCTGAAAACCTCCAGTTTAACCCTCCAAAGCCATTGAAGGACGCTCCCAACAAAGACACTAGTAAGTACTGTGAATACCACAAGGGGAGCGACCACGATACCAACGATTGTTTTCAATTGAAAAAGCCAATCGAGTATTTTGTAAAGGCGGGTAAGTTGGCTCACCTGGTTCGAGACATAAAACAGGGTCCGCCTCCCGTCAAAGAAGAAAATGATAAAATGGCGGGTAAGAGACAGCGAGTGCTAAACATGGTGTACGCCGATAAGGGAAAGGGGGCAAAACGGAGTTTCTCCACGCTTGAACCCTGGATGCTGGCAACCATGACAATCGAACCACGCGTAGAGGATTTGCACCTCACCACTGACCCCCTAATCATATCCGCCACGGTAGGCGATTATAATATGAGGAGAATCCTGGTAGACACCGGGAGTTCTGAAGACATCATTTATGAGCATTACTTTAACAGAATGCAACCAGAAGACAGAAAATTGCTCGAGTCAGTGCACGCCCCTATTAAAGGCTTCACCGGAGAAAAGGTCGATCCAATTGGCCAGATCACTTTCCCAGTTACATTCGGACAAACCCCCCGGGAAAGAACAATACTCCTCACGTTTCTTGTGGAACGTGCAGAGTCTTACCACAATGTAATCATAGGAAGGTTTACCCTGGGAAAACTGGATGCCATAGTCTCCACGGCGCGTGGGTTTATGAAATTCCCCACCCCGCGGGGTATTGCAACAGTATACCGAGATAAGCTGGGAGAAGTATTGGATAACAAAATATGCCGTCAAGGGCCTACCGGCGCCATCGGCCCGGAAAGATGGGTCTTAAGCACACGCCATCCAGAACAAATAGTGCCAATAGGGGATAGTCTTTCTCCTGAGGTAAAAAACAACTTGAAACAGTTGCTGAGAAGGAATGCAGACATCTTTGCTTTTAAACACTCCGATATGACTGGGATACCCCGGGATAAGGCAGAGTACAAGTTGGCAACACTCCCGGGCATTAAACCGGTCGCACAAGGTAAACGGAGCATGGCTCCTGACAGAAAAGCAGCGGTAGTTAAAGAAGTACAAAAGCTGGTCGAAACTGGAATACTTAGAGAAACAAAGTATCACACATGGGTATCAAACCCTGTAATGGTTAAGAAACCAGACGACACATGGCGGATGTGCATCGACTTTAAAGACTTGAATAAGGCATGCCCTAAAGACGCTAATCCACTGCCTGAGATGGACTTCAAGGTCGACTCTCTGGTCCCTTATAGGTACAAGTGCTTTCTAGACGCCTATAAGGGTTACCACAAGATCAAAATGTCAAAAGAAGACGAAGAAAAAACGACATTCCATACCGATGTAGGCATTTTCTGCTATACCAAAATGCCTTTTGGCCTTCGAAACGCCGGAGCAACTTACCAGCGCCTCATGGACAAGGCTTTCGAAAAACAAATCGGCAGGAACTTGGAAATATATGTCGACGATTTGGTGATCAAGAGCAGAGAAGAAAATCAAATGCTCGAAGACATCAAGGAGACTTCCAGAAGTTGAGAGAATATAACATCAAGCTTAACCCCAAAAAGTGTTCGTTTGGGGTAGAAGAAGGTAAGTTCCCAGTGCTGAGCTCTGCAGAAGCTGAAAATTTAATAAAAATCCTAAAAAAATAGAAAAATAAAAAAAAAAAAAAACGATTAAGCCGTTGATTCCTAACTTTCTTAAAATCCTTGTTTCCCCGGCACGGCCCCGTGTCCATTGGGCACGGCCCCGTGTCCACCCATCTTCTCTTTCTTCATTAATTGCAGTTTGTTTGCATTAGTTGACCACTCCCCCGTGTCCGCTGGGCACGACCCCGTGTGCAGAAGCGTATCTGTACTATCAAGGTTTGCCTAGATTCTGCGAATCTTAGCGTTGACCACGGCCCCGTGTCCACTGGCCACGCCCCCGTGTTGGGAAATAGAAGCTTCTACAGCTTTGTCTTTTCTGCAGACACTTGGGCACGCCCCCGTGTTGATTGAGCACGGGGCGTTTTCAGCCTTCTGATGTCTTGTTTTTGCTTGGTAAGATGCTGTCGAGGGGTCGGGTGTAACACCCCAAAAATGGGTTTGGTAATCAAACCACGTTAATAGTGACAACGGGTAAAATACCGTTAGTGGTAAAAATTAACCCGGTAAATATTAGAAATTAAATAAATAAACTTGATGTTAATTAAAAGAGGATAAATACTTTGAGAAAACAAAAGTATATAGAAGGCCAGAGTTAACGGGACTTAAAATAAAACGGGTTATGACTTCCCGAACCCATTAAGTTAACTAGGAATGTTTAACCTAGTTAATAAGGGGAATGTTACTAGAAATAGGTGGGTTATGGTCTACTTAATGACTAACCAAACTAGAGGGACCTAAGTTGCCAAAAAGGAGACTTGAATTATAAAAACTAAAAAATCAAAACACAACACACACTTTGTGTGTGTGTGTGTGTGCGCGTACGCCCAGGAGCAAGAATAAGGGGCTCTAAACCCTAGTTCAACAAATTGATCAAATTGAAGCCCAAATCAAGAGCCAAATCAATGCATGAACACAAATTCATGATCACCTAAGCATGGGGATCACAAGGTATGTTGAATTTTGTTATTTGGTGATACTTTGAAAATTTGATTAACATTCTTAAACGAAATTCTTGTATGAATGATGAATGTTATAGTGAAATTTAGATGTCTATGGGTCTAGGAACGAACCCTAGATGTAAACTTGTTGATTTGGAGCCATAAATTTGTGTTTCGGTTAACTAATTATGTAGGTGCTAAGTGAGTTTTATGATAAAAAGATGAACACTTGAATTAAAGTGTTAAATGGATGAACATTGATGTTGTGATGCTAGTTCTAGATGTAGCTCATGTACACTAGACATAGGGGCTTGATTTTGATGCTAAAACTTAGTGACATATGTGTATTTGTAATGATATGTTGATAAAATTTGGGGCAGGGTATTCAAGAGATAGGTTAGAGACTAATCTTGAATACGAAACCCGCCAAGTGTTCGATGAAATGCTTAAATAATATAGTGCAGGCCTGAATTTTAAAAATTCACAATAAATCATAGAAAAATCGTATGGGTGTGTACTTTATATGCCTAGAAAGGTCTCGGAGTAATTTGCATTTCGTTAGTTAACATGATGATTTGGTTCAGATGTTAAATGGGTCAAAAACGTCGAATTCAGTGGCTATTTCGAAAAGACAGCATGCTGTTTGGGCTAAAAATAAGTTGTTGTCCTGATTTTGTAAAAATCATATAAAATCATAGAAAAATCTTTAGAAGACGTACCATATATGCCTAGAAACCTATTTGAGAGTTCTACGATCCATCTTTGAATATGTTGATATAATTCAGCTTTTAAATGGGTCAAAATGGTCAATTACAGCAGCTGAATACAAAATTGCTGCACATTAATAATGTTCTTATTAACCAAGAAAAAGGCATAGGATTGTAAATACTTGTTTTAGGCATGAAGTATTGATTGTTGGGAACAAATAACACTTTATGTGACGTGCTTAAAGTGTTTAAAATCACTTACTAACTAGTTTATATAAGTAACATCGCTAACGGGTCAAACGGTTAGTGAATGAAAAGAATTATGATATAAAACTAGTTGTTGAATATATGGCATGTTTTGATTGATAAGTGTGAAAAAAAAAAGACCATAGGGTGATGGCCATTGTAAAGAATGACCAATCTAACCATCTTATGGATGTTATGATATACTTTGACTCTAAACAAGCTAGGTGGGAGCTTGGAAAGGAACGGGTCAACGGATGATGGATGCGGAGGATGTTTGCGTGGACGCGAGGTAAGTAAAGCTTACACCTTTATCATAAGATATGTATTTAATTATAGATTATAAATACATACGACAAGGTTATAATCAAAATATGATTTTGACACGAGAAGATACGGGTTGGAACGTATCAAAAGACGAAAAATCATGTTTAATGGTAAAATTGGTGAAATGGTAATTTGGTCATGGGATGGCAAAAATAAAAATGATTTTTGAATGGCTACTTTCTAAGTAAGCCTAAATGAATAAAAAAAAGAAAAGGGTAAAATGGTGATCTAGTCAAATATGAGCTCAAAATGTTTGGTCGTTTAGACCAAACGGGTCAAATGGTAATGTTGATACCATTTGACAATTAACGACTAATAAGTGTTTGTGGAGTTTTACGCACACAGGATAAATGAGCTTATGAATTAGAGATGCTATGAATTAGCGATTATTGAGACAAGGTATTAAAACGGGTCAATATGTTGATCCGAGCCAGGTACGCATAAATAAGTTTATAGTTAAAAAAAATGGGTCATTAGCGTAAAATGACTAACCGAATGGTAAAACTTAGGATAATGGGTTCAATAAGTTAAATACACCACAAAAATAGTGGTGGCGGAATATGAGTAGATATTAAAATATGGGAATATGAAGTTAGAAATGAATGAGTATGGCTTGTGCGTAAAAGCGCTTAAATACCCTTAACGGGTCAAAACAAGCGCATAAGTATAAACGGGATAATGATGTATACTAACCCGTGATTTGAACCTCGTGTGATAGAAAACCCTAAAATAAGAAATCCATGAGAATTAGAGTGTAGTAAACAAGTTGGTTTGATAATAGTGTAAACGGGTCAAAAGCTTTGTTAAAAGTTTAATAATTAAAATTAAGTCGAAGGCCTAAAACCTAGAAAATTGTAAATCCGGATGTTGGATTTTAACTCTATGTGATGGTGAATCAAATTACGAACGCATAGGAAAAAGAATCACGCAAATCAGATAAGTAGATAAAAAGTTATGCATCTTAGAAGTTGAAAAATTGAAAGAAAATGGTGTTGGGCAAAAGTGCAGGATTTAAACCTGCACCCGCTGGAAAACGGTCTCCCCCGCGGCACGCGAAGGGAGTCACTTGTTCCGGCGTGACACGCGGGCGCGCTCGCGGCTCGCGAAGGATTGAAAGGAATCTGTCGCGTGGCGCGACAGATAAAAAATTTAAAATTTTATTCTTTTGTTATTTGTATGATACCAGAATTTGTTTATACATGTTATAAAGTTGTCAAAACTAACAATTGATGTGGTTTTGACCTTAGGTGATGTTCGTCTCATTCTGGATGCCGATCAAGCAAGAATTCAAGAACCGAACACAAAGTTTGAAAGCTTCCGCATTAATCTAATCTTGTTTTAGACAATGTTTATTTTGTAAACACTAAACTTGATGTTGAATGTTTAAACTAGTTAGTTTATAAACTAGAATACCATAACCATGTAAACTTAGTTTTTATAACTAAGTTTTGAAATGATGCATTTTGAAATAATATAAAAAAACAACAAATGTGTGATTTTAGTTTAAAATCTTAAAATAATGAGACGGGTGTTACAAGTTGGTATCAGAGCTCAAGGTTAAAGAGTAAAGCGTGTTCGGTTCGAGGCTTGATCGCTAATCCGGTAAGTACATGTATATCAATGGTTTAGTATGATTAAAGTGTTGAAAACAACACATATGGTTATCGTGTAATACACGTTATACCAATAAAAAAATGATATAGAATAGATATAGTCAACGAAATTAGACGCGTTGATGCGAATAGTAGAAAAACCTTGTATTATAATACGGGCATTCATTAATGTCGAAATTACTAACTGTTGTAAATGTTTTAGTTGAAGGACACTCGCATATGAAGATAGCGAGAGTTTAACAAATCGCGGATTTGATAGAGGGACGGTCCAAAGAGTATGCTCATCAAGGACCTAAAACACGTAGCGATCGCAAACAAGGCTTGTTGGACCGTGTTCCGACCCTAAACAATCAGTCAAGGCAGTTCATCTTCACGTATAAAGGCGGAATCAGTATACACGAAGTTACACAGCTTATCCTTTCAATTTTCTTCTTTATTTATGCTTTCTGAGTTCAATTTGACAGAGTTCCGACACCTAGCATATGACCTGGTTTCGCTCCAACGGTTACAGAATGAGATCACATGTGAAGTATTTATAGATGGACTGATTTCGCTCATATGGCATGTCCATATAAGCGAAATCACCATGTGATCATATAAGCAAAATCACCAGGTGACCTAATGAGCGAAATCCCTATGACCTTAAAAGCGAAATCACCTATCTACCCTATCTACTGATTTCGCTTTTAATGACCAACATGTCATTAAGAGCGAAATTAACATATTAAAACCTAATTTCACTTTCAAACTCTAATCTTGACTATCTTGACCTAAGACTTAATGTAGACGTAGTCAACAGACATTCCGTGCACCAACAGACTCCCCCTTGGATGTTGACGAAGTCTTCAGCTCCGAGTCTTCAGTCTTGGTCTTTTCTCCATCTTTGCCTTTACATCATAAACAACTTTATCTTCACAGGTTTAGAATCTTGTCCTGGCTCCATCTTCAAACTCCCCTTTGACTGTTGATCCAGACTCCCCCTTTCACAGACTCCCCCTCTCAATATGCTAGAATCTGAGGTCTTGATCTGGTTCAAGTTTTGACATTTAGTTTCCGTGGGAATGATGAAGTCCAAAACCTGTTAACCTGCACTTCCTCTACCTCAACATAAGTTTCACAAATTTATAACAATTGTATTTAAGAAACTTACTGGTAGACATCATTTATTCAACAAACATACTAGTTACATCAAGTTCAAATGAATGACCTTGATTAACTAAACACATAATCTTTCAAAACATTTGTATATGACATTCAAAGTTTTCAACATATTCTCCCAACCCAATTCATCATGTTTAGCACTTGGAATTTTGAATATCAGCTCTTCAACATCAGTTGTCGAAAATCTTTTTGAATTTTCAAAATTTTAGGCTAAAACACACTAAAATCTTTTTGGATTTTGTGTTTAAAGAAATGCAGTAAACAAATATATACAAACAATATTTTTGTGAGTTTGTGTAAGAGGATCATATCAGTTTATGAGACAAATCACTAGCACCGTTAAGCTTTAATCATATTAAGTTCTAAACGATTCACCTTGATTGTCAGTATACTGGTCCACTTAAATTTTCACACAAAGTTCAACTGCTTCGAGATACGAGTTTAATGTCTTAGATACTTAAACTTAATCACGTGTCCCACCTCAGAATATACTCCCGTATCCAGATCCCAATATTCAGTCTTACAGGTAAGTATAACACCACTGATATATGTAAGGGGTTAATAATTTATGAAGAATCATGAGAGCTCAGGTCAGAACCACCGTTCAGCAGAGAGATCATGACTCAACTTGTAGGTGTGTCCCCTTTAGAGGATCTTTTTTTACAACAGCATTGCTAAGCAATTTTATTGTCTTATCATTGATGCTGAGGGTGATGCTATGTTTCAAGCATTTGCAGAAAGTATTATTCGGGGACTAGGTCAGAACTTCCATTCAGCAGAAGTCCCGGAATAATACCCCAGATATCACTGAGTATAAAGACCTAGTATATCAGAAAAAGGAATCTTTCAAACGAGATTTCGGGGGTTACCCATATATCCGAGAGATGTTACCCACGATATAAGCAAGTTTGAATTTAGGTTTATATCTCGTCACAATCTACTAAATGTGCAAAAACCTACTGGCATATCATCAGTGAAGCCGTTTATCACATTTGACATTTCATATCTTTAGCATGCTGTGATAGTTCACTGATTTACTATCATTTCCTTTTTTATACACCAAAACTCATTTTTGCTTTTTCAATGTTTTTCATATTTTCAAATTTTCTATTTTTTTAAAATTTTTCTCCCCCTAAAATCAAAATATGTTTCAATTTTGATTTTCAAGGAAAATTTGAAAACAAACTGACAACCGATATCGAATTACTTCAATTCGCCATTCACCTGGCATAAACAATCAGAACTCCCCCTGACAACAAACTATTTTCCCATTTAGATTTCAAAACACTTAAGTTTGTTTTAATCAAAATGGTTTTTCCGGAAAATTAGTTTTGTTGAATTAACAAACCACTTGTTGGTTAGGGGATTACTTCATCACTTTGTTCTCCTTTAACCATTTTGAAAGATTTAACAGTTCAAGATTCTATCAACACAAACACTTGTAGGAAATCAAGTACAACTTAATGTCCCTGATTTACCACATGTAAAGCGAAAAATCACCAGAGTGAAATTTCTCAAGAAATGTGCCGATTCATGTTCCACGCTTACCAACCTGGGAACTCCGGCAAGTCAGGTTTTTCTATTTGAAAAGATTCACCCAAGCCTGACCAGCCTTGGGTGATTTTGAATTCTTGTTCAACAATGGTGGATAATTTGCATCATCCCTTGTTAAACCTGAATTCTCCTTTTTTACCTCAACACTAGGCTCCTCTGGCTTTGATGAACCAGAATCATTGCCTGCACATGGCTTGTCTGACTTTGACCTGTCAGATTCATTGCCTGATGGTGGCTTGTCTGACTTTGAGACGTCAGATTCATCGCCGACCATTTTCTTCTTCTTATTTTCTTCTTTCGTCCTCAGATTTGTATCCGATGAATTCATCTTTCTTGACTTTGCAATCGAGTTAGTTGATTCATCAAAACTCTTATTCAATCTATCCGGTGAACCTGAAGACAAAATCTTCTCCAGATACTCTCTCGCCTTCTTCCTTTTCTTTCGCAATCTGTCTTTCTGCCCCTGTGAAAGTTTAACTTTCTTTTCTTGAATTGTCTGATCTTGAACTTTAGGTTTTAGAACCTTCTGTTCATGGGGCTTGACGTTGACTAGCTTCTTTGCCATTCTTTGAGATTCAACCCTCGATCTTCCCATTGATCTCCTTGGGCAATCTCTGGCAATATGTCCTCTGATATGACAATTATAGCATCTTCTTGTCTCATAACTCCAATTCTGGCAGTTAACAGCAATGTGTCCTCTCACACCACATGTGTAGCACACTCTGTTATCGTACCATTCACCACTTTCACACCATATGCTTAGATCATAACATTGTCTGGCTTTGTTATAGTCATTTCTCCTCCTCAATGCTGGATTTGGCTTTTGAGCACTGTGGTCAAACCTGCACCACTTATTACCAACATTTTGTGAGTTTTGATTTTTAACTTTTTGTGATTTTTCAAAATGATTGGATGACTTATCTGATGAGCTTTTATTTACATTTTTATAATTTTTCAAATTTTTATCTTTTTGTTTCTGTTCTGCATTCTTCTTAACAGGTTTTTGCATTGAGCATTCACCTTTCTCAGTAGAATGTAAAACAGTATTTTTAAACATTTCATTTAATTTCAAAAAAAAAATCTTTTTTCTTCTTTTTCTTTTTCATCATCAGATTTATCATCACAATCTTCAATTTTGACTTTGTCAAAATTTGTGACATTGTCACTTATTGGAACAGAATTGATCGGTTTTGGACAGGAAAAATTCAAACTATCTGATGAAGTCACAAAACCTTTCAACTTCTTTTCAAGTTCATCAATCTTGTTTCTTGAATTTTCAGCTTCGTTTTCAAGCTGAGATATTCTTTCAAGATGAGACTTGATTGATTTTTCATTCACAATATTGTTCTCTTCAAGAACAGATTTTTCATTTTCCAAAACTCTTATCTGATCTTGAAATTTTGTTTCTTTTTCTTTTAAAACTTTATTTTCTAATTTGATCCAAGAAACATTTTCATTTTCACTTTTAATTTTCTCAAAATCTTTGTTTTCTAATGTCAAACTCTCAATATTTTTCAAAAGTTTGTCATTTTCAGATTTTAATTTTTCGCAGTTCAATCGCAACTCCAAAATCTGTTCATTATCAGCTTTCTTCTCGTCTTTCAAAGCTTTATTTTCCAATGTCAAACTCTCCACATCCTTCAAGAGTTTCACATTGTCTGCTTCTGATTTTTCGCATTTCGAGCACACGATTTTAGAACTTGAAGATCCATTCTTCTTGGATTCTTCTTTCTCGGAAATTACTTCTTCAAGAACCTGCTGTTTTTCAGTAACATCTTCTTTCTCTTTCTCAGTTTTTACTGCTTCCACTTTGACTTCCTCTAAAGCCTTCTTCTTCTTCAAATCTTCAACCATCTTTTTCACCTCATCTTCTTTTCGCTTCTTCATTTCTACCACCTTCGGTAAACTTGCTTCACAAGCCTCTCTTATCTTTTTCTCCAAATCAGGCAGATATGTTTTATCAGATAACCTTCGTGTGTTGAAAGTAGCCTGTCTTGGAAGCAAATTTGTTACAGCATCAAAATCCACCTTTGATGGGTCAACAATTGGATTACCCCATGGATCCATGTAACATTCCAATTCATCATTCCATCTTTTAGCTCTTTGAGCTTCTTTGAATGGTTCCCTGAATTTTTCAATTTCCCATCTTGCATAATCTATTTTCCACCGTCTATCAGGATCAACCTCACTACTTGACATCTTCAAACACCTGAGAGCAAACAAACAAACTCAATCAGTTTAAACACTTAGCAAAATTTTCGAAATTTTGGAAAACCGTAACACAAAATCAAAATCAGCTTTATTGACACAAAAGCGAAATCAGTTTTGTGACTGATAAGCGAAATCAGATTATATGTCTGTATAAGCGAAATCAGCAATATGTTGACACAAAAGCGAAATAGCAACTTTGACAGAAAAGCGAAACCAGATAGATGTCACAAGAGGGAAATCAAGAGTGTCACTATAAGCGAAATACCAACTAGTGTCCGTATGAGCGAAATAGTAATGTTCAGATAAGCGAAATCAAGCTTATGTCCTTATCAGCGAAAACAGGCAATTACTTATCAATGGTCATAAAAGCGAAATAGCTTCGATGTCCGAATAAGCGAAATCAGGTTTTAGCCAATTTTCACCGTGTTTTAGTCCGAATTTTAATCTGATTCTTTCTAGGGTTTGTTAATCGTATGTTTTACACGTTATACTCGAATTTCAGATCATTTCAACCGTAGGAACTAGTTCAAATCGAAAAAATATGAAAGAAAGTGAGTAGAAATCAGAGAATTCGGTAGAATCAAGCTGTAGTAGTATGAACTCCTCGTCCTGAGCTCTGATACCACTTGTTGGACCGTGTTCCGACCCTAAACAGTCAGTCAAGGCAGTTCATCTTCACGTATAAAGGCGGAATCAGTATACACGAAGTTACACAACTTATCCTTTCAATTTTCTTCTTTATTTATGCTTTCTGAGTTCAATTTGACAGAGTTCCGACACCTAGCATATGACCTGGTTTCGCTCCAACGGTTACAGAATGAGATCACATGTGAAGTATTTATAGATGGACTGATTTCGCTCATATGGAATGTCCATATAAGCGAAATCACCATGTGATCATATAAGCGAAATCACCAGGTGACCTAATGAGCGAAATCCCTATGACCTTAAAAGCGAAATCACCTATCTACTGATTTCGCTTTTAATGACCAACATGTCATTAAGAGCGAAATTAACATATTAAACCCTAATTTCACTTTCAAACTCTAATCTTGACTATCTTGACCTAAGACTTAATGTAGACGTAGTCAACAGACATTCCGTGCACCAACAAGGCTAATGGCAAAAGAAGCCCGTTAGGGCAAGCATTACCAGGTGCACATTTTAAATTTAATTGCATAAATAGTAATATGCAACAAATACGTAGAGATTGAAAGTTGCATATGTAGATTGAAAACTTGGAAAACCCCGAATAGAAAACCTATCCGGGATATTGTTTCCAAGAGAAACAAATAGAGGCATTACTTACATGGGGTGTAATGTGAAAATTATAAAAAGGTCATGTATACCAGGTATTGATCGCTTACTCTGGCCAAGTAAGTGGTGAGCACGTGGCACCATGAACTTTTTATGATGGACATGCTTACATCCGATGTAGTAAGGACGGGTTGAGTGGGACAAATTAAAAAGTACCCAACTGAATCAAATGAGCAAAATATTTGATAATAATGTAAACGCACAGCCGGATGACGGAAGCGTATGACATTAGGATAATGAGCCCGAGTGAAGGGACAAAGAAACATGTAAAATGATTAAAGTACGCACTGGGAGGGGGTGTACTTACACTCGAACCCGGAGAATGCAAACATGTAAAACGATTAAGGTACGCACTGGGAGGGGGTGTACTTACACTCGAACCCGGAGAATGCAAACATGTAAAATGATTAGGATATGCATTGGGAGGGAGTGTGTTTACACTCGAACCCGGAAAATGCAAATATGTCTCTTAACGGGCCGTTTTTGGTAAAACGTAAAACTTGAGGACAAAGTCGGAATATAAAAATGAAGTGAGGTCTTAATGCGTACCGGGAGGGTTGCAATAATAACGACTTCGGTAAAACACCCGGATGATGGGTAAGAATTAAACACATGCGTAGACCGAGAAACGGGAACTCGGATGGAAAGTTAAAAGACTCGGGTTTTGAGTCATAACCAAAAGACGACAAGATAATGTAAATAGAAATTTTGAATAAGTTATGTTCAAGTATTTTAAAGTTGAACGGGTTGAATATAATATCATGCCGGACGGCATGAGTAAACGCAAGCGGGATAATGGTAGCGTTAAAAGCAAAAGAATAATGAGCCCGAAAATGGGATATAATCAAATACGAATGTATGTAAACTGGATAATGGTGAGCATAAGATAAACCGACGCATAAATGACGTGAGAAGTCATAAAGTCGGAAAATTTGTCCGAAAGGAAACGAATGTAGCCTTAGACTACGGTCAAGGTCAAAGAAAATACCAAGGCGAAAATAAATGATTCTTCAAACAAAAACAGGGTGCCTTGACACCAAACATGTATTTTAAGAACGACATGAGTAAAGAATGAACTACGGGGTCAACCTAGCCTTTGGGGTTATAAACAATGGAAAGATCTAAAAGACTAAAACGACCCACGAGTCATGACTAGAAAGAAATAGATTATGAGGATCTCGCCTTAAAGAGGTGAAGGTCTAATAAAATAGCCCATAGGCTAAGTGATAAAACCTACAGGTTAATTAGACAAAGCAATGGAATCAATTGAGAATCCTCGCATAAAACAAAGACTGTAAAAGAATAAATTTTGGATTATCAATATCCCGGTATGGATAATTGACAAGAGTTAAAGAGAAGATGCTAAACTAAAACTTCGGTTTTGGTAAGAAATGACGTTTTTACAAATATGAATTTTGATAGACGTATAAATAGTAAGCATGAAAGATATAAGTCTTGACACTGATAATTGCAAGATGATATATTCGAAAAGTGATATTTTTTAAAATAAAAAGGTTGATATAAAATTTGGCATGACGTGACATGATCACGGTCAAAAAGTGTAATGTGAAATGTAATCACATTAGAGCCGAGCGATGAATATTGTTAAGTTAATTAAACTAGTGGAAATAACGAGATTACGTTATTTCAAGTTGCATTATATCATATAAGATACGTAGATGATTAATAACTAAAAAGATATTACCACACTTTTCTGGTAACACTAACAATTGGTTAAAATATGAGCAATGCTCAATTGATTATCGAGAGCAAATGCATGGAGTTAAACTCGATAAATTATGTAAGAAAAGGTTTCGAGGACGAAACCTCTTTAAGGGGGTAGACTTGTAACACCCCAAAAATGGGTTTGGTAATCAAACCACGTTAATAGTGACAACGGGTAAAATACCGTTAGTGGTAAAAATTAACCCGGTAAATATTAGAAATTAAATAAATAAACTTGATGTTAATTAAAAGAGGATAAATACTTTGAGACAACAAAAGTATATAGAAGGCCCGAGTTAACGGGACTTAAAATAAAACGGGTTATGACTTCCCGAACCCATTAAATTAACTAGGAATGTTTAACCTAGTTAATAAGGGGAATGTTACTAGAAATAGGTGGGTTATGGTCTACTTAATGACTAACCTAACTAGAGGGACCTAAGTTGCCAAAAAGGAGACTTGAATTATAAAAACAAAAAAATCAAAACACAACACACACTTTGTGTGTGTGTGCGCGTACGCCCAGGAGCAAGAATAAGGGGCTATAAACCTTAATTCAACAAATTGATCAAATTGAAGCCCAAATCAAGAGCCAAATCAATGCATGAACACAAATTCATGATCACCTAAGCATGGGGATCACAAGGTATGTTGAATTTTGTTATTTGGTGATACTTTGAAAATTTGATTAACATTCTTAAACGAAATTCTTGTATGAATGATGAATGTTATAGTGAAATTTAGATGTCTATGGGTCTAGGAACGAACCCTAGATGTAAACTTGTTGATTTAGAGCCATAAATTTGTGTTTCGGTTAACTAATTATGTAGGTGCTAAGTGAGTTTTATGATAAAAAGATGAACACTTGAATTAAAGTGTTAAATGGATGAACATTGATGTTGTGGTGCTAGTTCTAGATGTAGCTCATGTACACTAGACATAGGGGCTTGATTTTGATGCTAAAACTTAGTGACATATGTGTATTTGTAATGATATGTTGATAAAATTTGGGGCAAGGTATTCAAGAGATAGGTTAGAGACTAATCTTGAATACGAAACCTGCCAAGTGTTCGATGAAATGCTTAAATAATATAGTGCAGACCTGAATTTTAAAAATTCACAATAAATCATAGAAAAATCGTATGGGTGTGTACTTTATATGCCTAGAAAGGTCTCGGAGTAATTTGCATTTCTTTAGTTAACATGATGATTTGGTTCAGATGTTAAATGGGTCAAAAACGTCGAATTCAGTGGCTATTTCGAAAAGACAGCATGCTGTTAGTGCTAAAAATAAGTTGTTGTCCTGATTTTGTAAAAATCATATAAAATCATAGAAAAATCGTTAGAAGACGTACCATATATGCCTAGAAAGCTATTTGAGAGTTCTACGATCCATCTTTGAACATGTTGATCTAATTCAGCTTTTAAATGGGTCAAAATGGTCAATTACAGCAGCTGAATACAAAATCGCTGCACATTAATAATGTTTTTATTAACCAAGAAAAATGCATAGGATTGTAAATACTTGTTTTAGGCATGAAGTATTGATTGTTGGGAACAAATAACACTTTATGTGACGTGCTTAAAGTGTTTAAAATCAGTTACTAACTAGTTTATATAAGTAACTTCGCTAACAGGTCAAACGGTTAGTGAATGAAAAGAATTATGGTATAAAACTAGTTGTTGAATATATGGCATGTTTTGATTGATAAGTGTGTAAAAAAAAGAAGAAGACCATAGGGTGATGGCCATTGTAAAGAATGACCAATCTAACCATCTTATGGATGTTATGATATACTTTGACTCTAAACAAGCTAGATGGGAGCTTGGAAAGGAACGGGTCAACGGATGATGGATGCGAAGGATGTTTGCGCGGACACGAGGTAAGTAAAGCTTACACCTTTATCGTAAGATATGTATTTAATTATAGATTATAAATACATACGACAAGGTTATATTCAAAATATGATTTTGACACGAGAAAATACGGGCTGGAACGTATCAAAAGACGAAAAATCATGTTTAATGGTAAAATGGGTGAAATGGTAATTTGGTCATAGGATGGCAAAAATAAAAATGATTTTTGAATGGCTACTTTCTAAGTAAGCCTAAATGAATAAAAAAATGGTAAAATGGTGATCTAGTCAAATATGAGCTCAAAATGTTTGGTCGTTTAGACCAAACGGGTCAAATTGTAATGTTGATACCATTTGACAATTAACGACTAATAAGTGTTTGTGGAGTTTTATGCACACAGGATAAATGAGCTTATGAATTAGAGATGCTATGAATTAGCGATTATTGAGACAAGGTATTAAAACGGGTCAATATGTTGATCCGAGCCAGGTACGCATAAATAAGTTTATAGTTAAAAAAATTGGTCATTAGCGTAAAATGACTAACCGAATGGTAAAACTTAGGATAATGGGTTCAATATGTTAAATACACCACAAAAATAGTGGTGGCGGAATATGAGTAGATATTAAAATATGGGAATATGAAGTTAGAAATGAATGAGTATGGCTTGTGCGTAAACCCTAAAACAAGCGCATAAGTATAAACGGGATAATGATGTATACTAACCCGTGATTTGAACCTCGTGTGATAGAAAACCCTAAAATAAGAAATCCACGAGAATTAGAGTGTAGTAAACAAGTTGGTTTGATGATAGTGTAAACGGGTCAAAAGCTTTGTTAAAAGTTTAATAATTAAAATTAAGCCGAAGGCCTAAAACCTAGAAAATTGTAAATCCGGATGTTGAATTTTAACTCTATGTGATGGTGAATCAAATTACGAACGCATAGAAAAAAGAATCACGCAAATCAGATAAGTAGATAAAAAGTTATGCACCTTAGAAGTTGAAAAATTGAAAGAAAATGGTGTTGGGCAAAAGTGCAGGATTTAAACCTGCACCCGCTGGAAAACGGTCTCCCCCGCGGCACGCGAAGGGAGTCACTTGTTCCGGCGCGACACGCAGGCACGCTCGCGGCTCGCGAAGTATTGAAAGGAATCTGTCGCGTGGCGCGACAGATCAAAAAATTTAAAATTTTATTCTTTTGTTATTTGTATGATACCAGAATTTGTTTATACATGTTATAAAGTTGTCAAAACTAACAATTAATGTGGTTTTGACCTTAGGTGATGTTCGTCTCATTCTGGATGCCGATCAAGCAAGAATTCAAGAACCGAACACAAAGTTTGAAAGCTTCCGCGTTAATCTAATCTTGTTTTAGACAATGTTTATTTTGTAAACACTAAACTTGATGTTGAATGTTTAAACTAGTTAGTTTATAAACTAGAATACCATAACCATGTAAACTTAGTTTTTATAACTAAGTTTTGAAATGATGCATTTTGAAATAATATAAAAAAAAACAACAAATGCGTGATTTTAGTTTAAAATCTTAAAATAATGAGACGGGTGTTACATCGGGCATGCCACGTTTATTCCTTTTCTTGTATTATTGTTAGATTTGGTTGCATTTTTACTTCTTTTGTTCATTTAAGCTCCTTTAATCCTGAAAATACAAAAGGAAGACAAAAGCACACTTTTTCCAATATTAGTACTAAAAAAGGGTTAGTTTTATGCCTCATTTGATGTAATTTATATGTTGCATTTTGCACACATCAAATACCGCCACACTTGAATCTTTGTTTGTCCTCAAGCAAAACTCTTTATTTTGTGGCTTACACACCCAAATGGAATGGGTAGAAGAGAAGGTTTTGAGCTTGTCATAGAGTGTTGGGATTCCAAGATTCTTTATTAGGTTTTATCTTTACTTTATTTAAAATCTTATTCGTTATGATTTATTTAAAACATTACATAAGAGAAATTATTTATTTGGGCATAACATGCCTTTTTAAAATTCCATTTATATACAAGTTCACATACCTCTCAGGGGATCACTCAACACTCGGCCGAAAATGTATTTTTGTGAAACACTCGAGAGCGGCATGGAACTTACTTCTACCATATGTTTGCCAAGCAATCAATCCTCATCCTTTTTAACTATAAACCTTTGTAAATATCAAGAGGACTTTGGGGAAGGGTTAGGCTTGGGTTAAATGTAGGTGGTTGGGTTAGTGGTTAGTAGAAAATGGCGAAAGGCGTAAAAAGCGTCGGTTTTCGTAAAACATTTTGTTTTTGTGACTTTTTATTTCAATGAAACATTATTCAAACAAGCCTTCTTTTGATGAGCTTTGTTTGTTTATTGCTAACTTCATTTTTCTTTTCTTCTCTAAAAATATTATTATTATTTATTATTATTTTTTTATAAGGAAATCATAAGAAAACCGAGCTTTGTTACTAAAATAAAGGGTTTAAAATGAAAAAGGGTTTTGGTGGGTAAAAGGGTGTCTGTTTTGGGTTTAGAAATGAAAAGGTTTAAGCTCAAAGAGGTTAACTAGGGGGATTTTGGGTAGGTGGTAAAAAAAAGAAAATAATGGTGTTGAAATAAAAAGTTAGTCCTAATGCCTCCATCATTCACTTACTTGGGTTTAAGTTGGTAAGGACCGGAAATGTATCGTCGTGGCAAGTTCTAGAGTCATAAGAAACCACGCGGCTATTCACACAAGAAACGAAAAATGAGCATTTAGTTTAAAGATGTGTATTTGTATGCTCAATAAAGGCTCAAAACTCACTTTTTGTAGGAATGAGTTTTTATGTGATCAAGTATATATAATCAAATTTTAACTAGATTTGTCATGTCTTTTCATAATTTTCTTATGTTTGTTTTTTTTATCACGACGCTATCGGTTGTAAATTTGTAAAAGTATAACATTTTTAGAACTTGTTATTCCCAAATTAAACCAAGACAAGTAAAAAAAATGAGAAATTTTTTTTTGAAAAAATTTGGGGTATTTAGCGGTTCCAATAGAGTTTTGTGTAAGACTTGTAATTAGGACTTGCAAAATTCAAGGTTTTAGCATCCCCCCCACACTTAAATTACACATTGTTCTCAATGTGTCCCAAAAATAAGTTTTTAGGTTGATTGAATGTGTAAAAGGTGTGTTAAAAACAAAATTTTATGTTACTGGGCATCTGGACACGGGCCCGTGGTGTCCGGGCACGACCCCGTGTTCAGTTTGCCAGTAGCACAAATTATCAGAAAGTAACAGAAGCATGGACACGGGGGCGTGTTCGCTACCTGAACTGGGCGATTTCCTGCAGACTGTTCAGCACGGGGCCGTGTTGGCGGGACACGGCCCGTGCTGAACTTGCTGTAACGAAGAAAATTGTCGGGAGGCTCTGTTTTTGTGCATGGGGTGCTGGTTCAAGTTTCCCTTAGTATCCTTCACCATCCCGAGTGTGTTTTATTCCTGAAAATTAAAGCTAAACTAGAAAGCATAAAAGAAAATTAATTTAAACTAAACTAAGGATAGTTCCGCGGAATGCCTCCGTGGTGCGCCACGTTTATAAGGGTCCTTGGCTAGACCCAAAGCTATTCATATGTTACCCTAGTGGGATGTTTTGCATCCCATTTTGCACCGTCGGAGAGCATCATCCAAACTTGAGTCTATGACTTTCATGTAATTGACCGGGTCATCGTCTTCTACTTTCTTACCAACTCTGAACTTCATTTCCTTGTCTCCAACCCTTAATGTTAGTGTTCCTCCATTCATGTCTACCACTGCGTGGGCCGTAGCTAAGAATGGCCTCCCTAAAATTAGTGGTACTTCGGTATCTTCCTCCATATCTAGTATGACAAAGTCGGGTGGGAAGACAAATTCTCCGACTTTGAGTAATAGATTTTCAGCGACACCTTGCGGGTATTTAACTGACCTATCGGCGAGTTGTATGCTCATTTTCGTAGGGCTTGTTTTCCCTAGGCCGAGTCGGTCGAACATTGACGCGAGCATGAGGTTAATACTAGCCCCGAGGTCGGCTAGTGCGTTGCGATTGAGTGATTCCCCAATCGAACAAGGGATCGTGAAGCTTCCGGGATCGATCTTCTTTTGCAGGAGTTTGTTGAGTAGCAAGGCGGAGCATTCTTCGCTTAAATTAACTAATTGCAATGATTCAATCTTCCTTTTGTGAGTGAGGAAGTCCCTCATGAATTTTGAATATTTAGGCATTTGGGTTAGGACTTCAACAAATGGAATATTAACATGCAATTGTTTTAGTAAATTTACGAACTTTGAGAACTGCTTATCGGTCTTTTGGCGAATTAACCGACCGGGGTATGCTACCGGAGGATTCTTGGTGGGCTCTTGAATTGGTGGAGGAGCCGTCTCTTGTTGGGGTGTCGGTGGAGTTGTGGTTTGGCTAGATCGGCTCATTTCAATTAGAGGTAACGGAGCCTCCTCGGGACCCACGGTATGGTTTCTCAATGTGATAAGATGCACTTACGCCTTTGGGTTGGTTTCGGTATTGATTGGTAACGAGCCTTGAGGTCTCTCGGAGAAATTTTGAGCTAGTTGATTTACTTGTTTTTCAATGTTTTGGATACTAGCTTGTTGATTTCTAAAGTTCGATTCCAGGTGTTGAAATCGATCCGAGTTGTTCTTTTCGGAGTCGGAGATGAGGCGAGATACGGTATCTTCAAGCCTCTCTCGTCCCCCTTGTTGTTGTTGAGAGAAATTTTGTGACTCGTTTCTTGGTTGTTGAAAGTTTGTTCGTTGGTTTAGATTTTGTTGGTTACTACTATTGTCGGGTTCTCTCCAACCAACGTTAGGGTGATTACGCCATCCTTGGTTGTAGGGTACCCGTTGGAGGACCCGACGGCCTAGGCCTATTATCAATGTAGTTTACCGATTCTGTTTGATTGTCCATTTCTTTCATACAACTCCAATTTTCATGTGGCCCACCACACCTCTCGCAAGCCATAACCGAGGCCGTTTTTGCCATTTCTAACTTTTTGATTTTTGAAGAAAGGACCTCGATTTGGTCTTGCACGGAGGTGCTTTCATCAACCTTATGGGCGTCCGGGGCAATAGATTTGTTGCCTCGGGTAGTGTGCCACTGAAAATTGGTTTGAGCAATTTCCTCAATTTGATTATAAATTTCATTTGGGCGACGATTACCTAAAACTCCCCCGGAGCTAGAGTCAAGTGTTTGTCTTGTGTGTGGCAACAACCCATTGTAGAAAGTGGATACTTGTTGCCATACTGCAAGACCATGATGAGGACACTTTCTCTGTAGCTCCTTGAACCTTTCCCAAGTTTCATACAAGGATTCCCTGTCCTCTTGTGAATATGTATTAATTTCAGTCATTAATTTAGCCGTTTTAGCAGGAGGGAAATACTTATATAAAAACTTTTAGGCTAGTTCATCTCAGGTGTTTACCGAGCCAACTGGGAGGGTATTAAGCCAAGCCTTAGCTCGGTCTTTTAGTGAAAATGGAAACATTCGAAGGCGGATGACGTCGTTTGATGCTCCATTGATCCGAAACGTATCACATATTTCTAGGAAGTTAGTGATATGCAAATGGGGATCTTCGTCCGCAATCCCATGGAAGGTTGCAGAGTTTTGGAACATTTGTATCAAATGTGGCCGAAGTTCGAAGTTGTTGGCCTCGACATTCGATGCATTGATAGCGGCGCCAAGATTACCCACGGTGGGTCGTAGGTAATCCATGAGGGTACGTTGATCCGACATTGGAAGTAGATCCCCCGAAACTTTCTCTTGGTTTTTGGCTTTAAGTCTTTTTCTTAGAAAGCGTTCGGGTTCTTCTAGAGGTTCTTTTATGTCTCTACTAGAACTGGAGCTCATACACTACGTAGAAAGTTCAGATGTGGTGCCTGGGTTCCAAGTCCTGCAATAAAAACAGAAAAGAAAGTTGGTCAGAAGGTTCACCACGGCCCCATGCTCAGGTGAATACGGCCCGTGGTCAGAGATACAGTAGTTGTTTTCCGGATCCCTGTTACTGGGGAGCTCGACACGGCACCGTGCTGCACCGACACGGCCCCGTGCTCAACTCTCTGTAACTCGGAAAATAAAAATTGCCAGTGACAATGCTGGGCACGGCCCGTGCTGGCTCTGCAGAAGATGAAAATTTAATAAAAATCCTAAAAAAATAGAAAAAAAATAATAATTAGGCCGTTGATTCCTAACTTTCTTAAAATCCTTGTGTCCCCGGCAACGGCGCCAAAAACTTGATGTGCGTTAGGTGTGATATATATTTAAGTATATTTTAAGCCCTTTTAACACTTTAGCCAAGTTTTAAATTTATAAAACACGATATTTACTAACACTAAACACACATATGGGCAAGTGCACCCATCGTGAGCGTAGTACAGTGTTGGTAAGATACCGAGGTCGTCCAATGATACAATCCTAAAGGGTTGGATTATTGAAAGATAATTAATTAAGTTATTAATGCATAATGTGGTAGGCCCCTCTTTTGAAGGTGACGTTACCCTCGGCTAAGTAGTTTGAGTCAGCAGGGATACAATCCTAAGTAGCCGGGTTAAAGTTTTAATAGTAGTTTACATATGAGGGGATCAAGGAGTTCGGACCCCCGCCATCCAATACCAGTGGGTATGGAAGGAGGTCCTACTAAACTTGACTCAGGTCCTTGCAGGATCTATACACTGAACAAGGCAAGACGCTTACCAAACCATTCCCTTAACCCCCGACCAGGTAGCCAACATATCTCCATATAGACCGTGGAGATATGAATGGTGAAAATCTTTTATTTTATATAGACAGTAAAATAATGCCAAGACACCACGGACAAATGAATTGGAAGTTTCACCTTCAACATAAGAAACTAGTTATTAAAGTCATTAATACATAACCAAATAAAAAGTGCGAAAAGATTAAAAATAAAAAGTGTTACACTAAATGCTTGTCTTCACCAAGTGATGTAAGAGACTTAGGCAAACATGGCCTTTGATTGTCAAGAACTCTTACGATCAATCTTGGATCCCGAGACTACTCACACACTCTATGATGGATGATGGATGATGGTGGTGGATGTGGGTTGTGATGGTGGTGGTGGTGGTGGGTGGGTGAAGTGTGAGAGAGGTGGTTTGCCAAGGGATGGTTTGTCTTCTGATTTCTTGTTTTTGCTTGGGAAGATGCTGTCGAGGGGTCGGGCATGCCACGTTTATTCCTTTTCTTGTATTATTGTTAGATTTGGCTGCATTTTTGCTTCTTTTGTTCATTTAAGCTCTTTTAGTCCTGAAAATACAAAAGGAAAACAAAAGCACACTTTTTCCAACATTAGTACTAAAAAAGGGTTAGTTTTATGCCTCATTTGATGTAATTTATATGTTGCATTTTGCACACATCAATTGCCTTAACAAGAAAAACTTCAAGTGGACCAGTGAAGCGGAAGAAGCTTTGCAAGACATGAAGCGATTCATCGAAAAACTACCCATGTTGACAGCGCCATTGTAACACCCCGAAAATGGGTTTGGTGATCAAACCACATTAGCACTAAAAGACGGGTAAAGTACCGTTACTGGTAAAATTTACCCGGTAAATATTAGGATTTAAATAATTAATCCTAATATTAAATAAAAAGTGAATAAAAACTTTTAAGGTAATAAAATGGATAAAAGGCCCGAGTTAACGGGACCTAAAATAAACTTAGTCATAAATATTCCCGAACCCGCTAAGTTAACTAGGAATATTAAACCTAGTTAATAAGTGGGAATATTATTGAAAATAATTAGGTTGTGACCTAATTAATAACTAACCAAACACGAGGGACCAAAGCCGGGTAACTTGAAAAAGGAATTATAAACTTAAAAAAATAAACACAACACACACACAAGAGTGTGTGTGCGTGCGTGAGAATGGCCAGGAGAAGCTCCTAGAGAGCTCAAACCCTAGAATCAACAAATTCACCAAATTGGAGCTCGAATCAAGATCCAAATCAATGCATGAACGCGTAGAAACGATCACCAAGTCAAGGGGATCGTGAGGTATGTTGAATTTCTAACATTCGTGAAGTTGTAAAAATTTGATAATCATCCTAATCGCGAATTAGGCATGAATTAGAGAAGCTATGGCTAGATTAGTGATGTATACTTGCTTAGGAACGAAACCCTAAGTGAAAATCATGCATATAATGCTATGACTTGAATGATTTGGTGATTACCTATATGTGTGTTAAATGGGTTTATTGACAATATGAAGAACACTCGGATTAGAGTGTTAATTTGATGAATATTGATTGTTATGAAATAAGTTCTTGATGTAGTTCATGAACACTAGACATAGAGGTTTGATTTTGATGTAAATCTTGGGGAAAATAATTAGTTATGAACTAGTTAGTAAATATGTGAAATTATGCACATTAGGTGTTTGTTAAAATGCCTAAATGAGAACTAAAGTATTGAATTTTAGAGTGAAAACGCATATTTGAATGATATGGCAATTACGCGTGATATGAAGTGATGAGAGTTCTAAATACTATGTTGATTTAGACTTAATGTAGTAAACATGTGATTGAAAGTAGTTAACTTTAGATAAGTTAACTAATCATGAAGCCGAATAGTAGCTTCGGCATAGAAAATAAGTGAGGTGGAATAGTCGTGATTGTTAATGACTAATTTAACCGCCTTGTAAATGTTTGACAATAGTTTGACGCGTAACAAGCTAGGTGAAAGCTTGGAAGAGGGAGCGGGTCAAACGGAGCAAGTACGGAAAGAAAAGCGTGGCGTGGATGCGAGGTAAGTGTAATTTACACACTTATGTAGAATACTCGTTTATTCGATACGTTGTAAACGTGATAATGATAATATTGGAAATATGGAAATTTGTCAAGTGTCGACTAATGTAAATCAAGGATAAAAGGATACCCATGGTGTAAGCTGAAATGAGTTGAAATTGTAAGAAAAGAGTGTAAAAGAAAAAGGGTATGGTTATAAAATCCGGGATGGGATGGATGTATGAATTGGAAATCAAAAACGATGTTTTTGATTAAATAAATAATGTTGGGCATATAGTCCAAACGGGTTGAATGGTGGTGATAACACCATTTGACAATATCGACTAATGTGGTTGTCAAGTCTTATGTTAACAGGACCGATTAGCAAATCGGATAATTGCGTCACCATTGATGGTGTGATAATGAAAACAAGGTATAAATCGGGTCTACTTGTTGATCCGGGCCAGGTACGTGTAATTATGTTGTAGTTAAAAGTGCTATTTTGGTCGAATAATTTGAGAGAGAGTCCTTAGTCATAAAAGGACTAAAATCGACCAAAACGCCCTTGTAGGCTAAATGGAACAAATGATCCTTAAAGGTTGTTTGGAAACGAGTTTTACAATTAGATAATTACTTAGGAGTAGTATAGAAGTTGAAGGATGTAACACGTTAGTCAAATGGCTCTATTCGAGTCTTTGCCGTAAAATAACGATTTGAAGGGTAAATTTTGGTATATATAAATCACCACATTGAATCCACCACAAATATAGTTGTGGTGGAAGATCCTTTGATAAGAAATGTGGACATATGTATTTGGAAATGAATGAAAGCAATTGGTGCTTATAATATGCTTAAATACCTCAAACGGGTCAAAATAAGCATATGGGTGAAAATGGGTTAAAGAAGGTATATAATTCTATAATCGGAACCTAATATATTAGACATCATTGAATTTAATAGGTTTGTGAGAAATAAGGGTCAAACAAACTTGTATGTTTGATAAAATCACAAACGGGTCAAATTTTGGTAAAAGAGTAATAAGCCGAAGACTTAAAAGTCTTAAATTTTATCAAGCCGGATGTCGGATTTTAACTCCATATGATGGAGAATCAAATTTCAAACATGTAGGAAGAAACGGTAGGTCAAACGGATAAGCGGTTTGAAAGATACGAAAGATTTCGTGTCAAATTACGGCAAAATGGAAAAGCTGGATGCAGGGTCCACCGTAAATTACGGTGCCACCGTAATTTACGGTGGAGCTGATATGGTTACGGTGGTAACCTACTGTTGTACGGTAGAAGAATATGAACACAGGGGCCACCGTAACTTACGGTGCCACCGTAAGTTACGGTGGAGATCATTTTTAAGTTCTCCGTAAGACTAAAGCATATCATGTTATTGAAATGTAGGTACACTTTGGGATGCCGGAAGTCGATCAAGCTCAACGAAGAACCGAACACGATATAGATACATGCTTCCGCACTTTGCCACGTTGTAAATTTTAAACAACGAATTCAACCACGTGATGTAGAATGTCTTATGATTTGTAAAAGTTTTAATAAACCCGTATTTTTATAGTAGGTGTAGTCCTAGCCACACATCAGATTGTGGTATTTTACATGTAAAATCGCTAAATCGAAAATAGGGTGTTACAGCCATACCCAGAAGAACTACTAAAAATGTACCTGGCGGCATCTCATAACGCGGTAAGCGCGGTACTCATGGTGGAAAGAGATGGAAAACAAACACCTATATATTATATCAGCCGAGTTCTGGCGGGACCCGTAACGCGGTATCCAACACTTGAAAAGTTGGTACTGCCATTAGTCCACGCTACCCGACGTCTTAGAAGATATTTTCAAGGGTATCGCGTACAGGTCTTAACAAATTACCCGCTACAGCAAATTTTGCACAAACCAGAGATCTCTGGGAGATTGGCTAAATGGGCGATCGAGTTGGGAGCCTTAGATATCGAATATCGAAAGCGAACAACAATTAAAGGGTAGGTGATCGCCGATTTCTTGGCTGAGATTCCTGACGGAGAAGTAATACAGGACCCAGTGGTCCAAGACATACCGGAGTCCAGCACAGCCAGGCAAACCTTGAAGTTGTACACCGACGGATCATCCAGCGGAAAAGGTTCCGGGGTAGGTCTCATGTTGATAAGCCCAGTCGAGATAAGGCTGATGTACGCCTTACGGTTTGACTTTGAATGCTCCAACAACGAAGCAGAATATGTGGCGCTACTCGCGGGCTTAAGAATGGCCCAATATATGGGAGCAACAAGGGTCGATGCATACGTTAACTCTCTGCTAGTCAATAATCAAGTAAATGAAACTTATGAAGCCAAGGATGAACCAATGGCAAAGTATTTGGCTAAGACCAAGGAGCTCATAGCTTCCTTTGACAGTGTCACGCTTAATCACGTCCACAGAGGAAAAAACCAAATAGCAGACGCCTTAAGCAAACTTGCCACCTCGGGTATGGAAAGAGAAGTAAAGGTAGATAGTGTGCCGATTCGGACTGCCGCTAAAAAGTTTCTATGGGAGCACATAGTGTGCCGATTCGGACTGCCGCTATACTTGGTAAGTGACAACAGAACGCAATTCACCGACAGGGTCTTGCAGGATTGGTGTGCAGAACTTCAGATTCAACAAATCTTTACATCTGTAGCACATCCCTAGGGAAACGGCAAGGTGGAGCGGGCAACAGGAGCTTGCTTGATGGAATAAAAAGAAGGTTAGGTTACGAAGGGAGCTCTTGGGTGGAAGAACTGCCTAATGTCCTCTGGGTACATCGAACAATGCCCAAGACAAGTAACAATGAAACCCCCTTCAGCCTAACCTATGGCGCGGAAGCAATGATACCCGCGGAAGTCGGATTACCCTCGCTACGGCGCCTCTCTACTAATAATGACAATGACAGGCTCCTAAGGGAAGGCTTAGATCTACTTGAAGAGCGGCGTGAGGCAGCCGCTATCAGCGAGGCAAAATACAAAAAAAAACTTTGGAGAAGTACTACAACCAGCGCATGGCTCGGCATACGTTAAAGGAAGGCGAGTACGTCATGCGTGATAACGAAGCCAGTAGAGCGGAGCTCTCAGGCAAGCTGGGACCCAATTAGGAAGGACCCTATGTCATCCAAGAAGACCTTGGCAAAGGGGCCTACCGCCTGTCCAGACTAGATGGTACCGCGGTCCCGCGTAGCTGGAACGCGGCTCAATTGAAAAAGTGTTATATGTAAAGCCCTGCCCCTAACGGCGGGTTTGATTGTTTTTTCTTTTACAAAAAAGTGTAATCCATCTCTAACGATGGTAGTCGGGTCCGCCGGCACAGATGGTAGCAAAAACTGCTCCAAGTGGAACTTCAGCACATCAGGCTCCTGTTCACCAATCACGCGGTCCGCAGCCCTTAAAGCAGCGTTCCGCGGAGGAGTCGCAAAGTCAAACAAACTCCATTTGCCTGTAACATGTACACATGTTAATTCACATACAATTAACAAAGCATATGCAAGGCCAGATACGATATAGGCGGTGTTCCGATCGCTGGTAGGTGTGTGGTTGAGTGAAGGTGCAGAAGCAATTGATTGAAGGTTTGGCAAGCGTGTAGAAGACAATGGAACAACAAAAGGGGTAGTTTTGTAATTTGATTGGTGCACCGACCTTTGTTTTTAAGGATATATAAAATGTGTGTGAGAGAGAAACCAATGGTGGCGTCGCTATGCATATCACGGCCATGTTCCATAAAGGCATAAACCCATAATGTGTGTGTGTGTGTGTGTGTGGGGGGGGGGGGGGTTCCAAGCGTTATAGCCCAATATAACGCCTGTATAACCCCACACTAGGCATGATCTAAATGTGCATTTTCGGTTTCAATTCTCATTTCCTACTTAAATTAAATATTTATATTAATTGTGTCGTAAATTTGTGTTTAGTTTGTTGAAACTTAGAGGAATTTAAATGCAACTTATATAAGACTAAATATTTTACAATGGAAAGAAAATAAATAAGTTATCTTATAAAAGGCTTTGAATTTCTAATAAAAAGAAAATAGAAAGTTAATTCTTATGAGGGAATGGACTATTTTATACTATAGGAACCCGCATGTTGCGTCAGAGTTAACAATTCATAATTTCATATGATTGTATTTCTTTTTCGTTAGTTTATCAATTATTTCAGTTTTGTTAGATTTCGAATTACCTAAAAGAATTAGTAATAAGATAGCTTATTATTATTATTATTATTATTTTGTTTAAATACCTAAATTGATCTAAATATTAAAATTATATTATAAATGCCAAAAGTATTAAATACCTTTGTTTACATATCAAATTGCATTAAATAATAAAGAGTAAAATGCAAAAATCGTCTCTAAGTATAGGTCACTTTTCCCGCATCAGCTAAAAAATGAAACTTTTTGTATCTGGATCTCTGAGATTTCATTTTGTTGACTTTTCCATCCAAATTGACAAACTTGGGTTAGAAATTTTTGTTAACCTCTCCACTTATTGTCGTTTTTCTCATAAGAGTATATAGTCATTTTTGTCGTATAAACGAGTAAATACTTAAATGATGGGTCAATTAATATTACCAGTGACTAATTGATTAATTAAATTAATATGGCGAACAAATGTAGAAGAATCAAAATAATCACACATAAAAGAAAGCAAATGAATAAATATGTGAAAGTTCATGATTATAAATCAATAAAAAGATGTGTTCGTGTTATTTCGTTAGGGTTTGCAATTCAGAAAGGGGTGGCGACGCAGTTTGTTGCCCGTCTACCTTCTGTTTTGATGTAACTTGGCAAGTTTTTCAGTAAAATAAACGAAATTTATATTAAGAAAAGTTTGTTTATTAAATAGGCAGTCAAAAGATAACTTTCTGCCTATGACCCTGTGGTCTAGTGGTGGGAAGAGTGGGGTTTCTCCATGGAGAGCCCGGTTCGATCCCCACTGTCTGCAGGTGAGGTGAGGGTGGGTTTACACCCCAGCGTGGTTCCCATCCTCAGGTCACGGGTTCGATTCCTGGCAGCCCCGAGTCACCTTTGGCCGGGCCTCGGTTTGGTATGCTTGTCGCAGACGCCTACGGCGCCGTCTCGAACCCGGGCCGCGCGCAATACCCGTGTTGAGACAAACCGGTGAGCAGCCGTTCAAAAAAAAAAAAAAAAAAAAAAAAGATAACTTTCTAGTTAATCGTTAATCGGTTACTATATGTTTCGTTCCACATACTCAAGCGTTGCGATTAGGTTGGTCAACAACTCCGATGACGGCACACGCAAGACGGCTCCGTGACATTAAACACCTTTAACTATCATGTCTTGGATGAAGTTGATGCATGTTTTTTTAAGAGTTTCATTTTATTAATTGCATATTGGTGAAAGTTTACACGTTAAATCTTGATTGGATTTGTGTTTTCAAATCGATATCAAATAGTTCGGTTGGAGGGTATGGTTGAAACCCCATAGGGGCTTCGTTGCGACACGTCATCGCTACGTTGGATAAGGGACTCCATTGCCTTTTTAGAATAAAGCCTACCACATGGAATGGAGTCCCTTCAATGTTTTCCTATTTAATTTTTTTTTAATATTTCTTACATTAAAATAAATAGATAAAAACCAAACATCTAAATAAATTAGAAATTAAATACATAACATTTAAATAACATAGAAATAAAAACATAACATTTAAAAAACTTAGAAAAAAAACATAACAAATAAAATAAAAATCAAACATATAAATAAAACAAACGTAATCTAAGGTCGTGCTGCGAAAAGCCCTTCATTTCGGGCTCGAAAAACCCTCCAAGCCACAATGTGATCAAACGGCCTTAAGTATTTTGCTTCGTACTCGGTAAGTGCCTCAACAAGCGCTACATCCTCGGCTACACCTTCCTCGCGGTTCAACGCAGTGACGTAGCACCTCTCAAAATTTGAACATTTTAGGCGCAGATGCATAAACCTTATGAGAATTTGTTCTCTTCCACGAATATTCTCACTAACACGTTCGTAGAATGCGGTCCTAATCATGCTCCAAGTTTGAGGCACTTCGTTAGGGAATCCTAAATCGACCCTATTCGCCCAATTGGTGGCTACCGTGATATCCTCTGCCTCGGTCCAACAACATATCATTTAAATAAAAAGGTTGAGGGTGTTAAAAAAATTGAGAGGATGGATGAGTTTTTTTTGTGGAATAAAATATGAGCGAGTGAATATATATATATAGGATGAATTATTTGATTTTTGAAATATTTTTTTTTTTACTTTTACCGTTGCATCAACGGTCAAATGGCACAAAGTTCAACTAGATCCAGATCAAGCTCGTGAATGATCGTTATTGCGCTGGCGAGACATCAATAACGCCCCCTATGGCGCCCACGGTATAAGCGTGGGGCGCTATTGTGGAATTTTGGTTGAGGTGGATATGGGTTAGCTCCCCGTACCATGCAATCTTAGAGCAAAACAATCATTTTTAACTATAGCTAATACTTAGATGTTTAATTCTCTTTGGACTTGCAGAATATGTTAATCATTGCTTTATTGTATTAGATATTGAGATTGAGTTTATCTAAATAGTAAGTGATTAATTGTTTGTGGCAGTTTACACGTTAAGTCTTGAACTTTACTATATCTTGTATGACTTTTATGTCATTATATTTATAAGCATCGCGAAATTTGGGATTACAAGTTACGGAAACTTATTAACAAACACCAAACTCTTCAAGCATGTCGTTGTCTACCTTACTCTTTCAAATCCATGAATAGTCTTCTAAGCTAGTTTTAAACCTGATTTCGAACATATTGGAGATAGTCTTAAACCTCTACCATGTGGCAAATGCATCATCTGATCATATTTGTAGACACGTATCCAACTATTCGTAGACAAAAGTTGTAAGGAGATTGCTAGTGAGTATGCATGATATTTTCTTTACAATATAAGCAATCTAATGTCTTTTTAAGTTTTTAATCATGAATCGAACCGTTAACCGTCATTTTTTAAACTATAGACTAGGGATTAAACAACTAAACACGGTTTTTAAAACCATCAAATGACCGATTTACTTCGACTTACACGGGTCAATGAGGCTTAATGTTTTATAAGCACTATTGTCTACCATTGAAGTTGTTATATGATATACGTTGTTTATGTATATTATATTGTATTTTAGTTGAACATATATTAAAATTAGTGACGTAGAAATCTCCTTGTGACATGTGACATCTAGTGTTATTTTACTAAAGGGCGCATTAAGGTAATTGAATAACTACAACTATTTATGGAAGATTTTATATCATAAGAATAAAGGACTCTTTTTATGGAAAGTTATGTCTATTAACCAATGTTTTAAAATCCGGTTTTTTAATCATACCGGGTTAGGCACAAAAATCGTTTAACCGATTGAACCGGTTTGTATCGGGCGGTTCAACCGGGTTGACTAGTTAACAGTATAATTCTATAACTTACAACATCAACTCAACAAATAATCCAAAATTGGATGTAGATGTAAATCTGGAACGAATGATGAAGTGATGGAAGTCTGGAACAAGTCACGAATGATGGATTGATGAAGCAAGTTTTGAATTTTGATCGATGGAGATAAATTATTAAAAGTCGTTAGGTTAAGGTTGAGAGTAAACATGAAGATGGGCCGATAAAAAGTAAAATCTTAACCCAAAAACAGACCTAAGCCGGTACCGGTATAACGGTTCAAACCGGTATACCGGATTTTACCGGCGGTACAAAGTCGATGCCGTTGCTCCTACTTACCGGGGTGTTTCGTACCGGATTTAAATCCGAAAACGGTAATACCGGTATAACCGGCCGGTATTTACCGGTTTTTAAAACAATGCTATTAACTATTCAAAATTGGCAGTTACATCATTCGTATCCACAATTAATTTATCCGAAGTTCGAAACATAAAACAAATTCATCATTTCTTAACATTGTGTTTTATCAGTTTACGGTTTCTTCACACCGTGTTATATCAATTTTCACAATTAAACACACCCCTCATATATTTCGAAACATAAAACACATTCATTATTTCTTGACGTGTTTTATCAACTGATTTCTTCACATTGTGTTATACCAGTTTTCACAATTAAACACACTCATCACTCATAAAACACAAGTACACAACAATGTCTGAAATGCACAATATAAAACACACCAGTGAAATACACAATATAAAACACGCACACACTATATAAAACACACCAGTGTCTGAATTACTTGAATCTTAATTTTTTAGATGTATAGCAATACGGTACTTATATTAAAGATAAAAAAACGCTCATTATTATGGTATAATTAAAAAAAAAACAAATTATGTATAAAAAGTTATTGACGTTTTAAAAAGATGGGGGGAAGTTACATGTGAGTTGCATGTGATTCCTAAATTTAAGGCATACGAAATTTACTTTTATACCCTTAATTCAATAAATTAATCAATTTAATTAAAATAAATATTACAATTTTGCCATTCATTTAATCTTATCCATCAATTACCTAATCTACTGGTCATAATCACTTCTTACACTTTTTAGACAAAACACACTTTGTAGAGGAACCCCGCCCATATAATTGTTAGCAGTTAAGTATTTAATATATAAGTATACTCGTGGACGCGATGAATAATGACACAAGTACATGATCGGTACGTGACATAGTTTTATAATCAAGCATAGAGATGACAATTAAAGTCAAGTTCGATAGGAATGCCCGAAAGATTCGTGACGAGCATGGGGCCGAGTAATCTGGTATGAGATTATTTGTTATTTTTTCGTAAGTACAAGATGAGTATAAGATTTGATAATATAATCGTTTACCCGACCTAATTACCCGATAACATATATCCGTTTACCCGATTACACACCAAAATAATTTTTTACTCATTTTATTTGTGTCGTACATATCTAAAGTAACGTAGTTTTCTTCTTTAAAATGACATCGAATCATCACATTTTAGTACCCAATCACACTTCTTTCATTCTAACTTGCACTAAAATACACCTTTCAAAATTCTTAAGATCTTTGAAGATGACGCCTCTATCTTCCTTATCTCTTCACTCGTAAATCTGTAAGCATCTTCTAGCCTATAATTGGTTAATAATTACCCGACAAATACGTAGTTATGGGTCAGATATACCAACAGGTATCCAAAACCTACAGGCATACCTAATACCCGATAGATACATACGAGTTAGGACTAACCTTTATAATCGGGTATCAGGTCGGGTACACGGGTATATCCACAAATCTTGTGCAAAGTACAACTATCCGATGCACCAACCAATCTTGTCGAATCACATCTCGACTTCTGTCAAGAACACGACTGATTAACAAACCAAAAAGTCTCCAATCCAACCATCAACAAATCTCTTTCGATCTTGCTTTCATCTCAATCAAAACACACATATCATCTCATATTTATCATCTTCCCCATTAACCCAATGCCAAAATCCCCCACACAATGAACCCACCAACCCCCCTTTCATCCTTCTTCACCTTCATCTTCTTCTTCTTCTTCTTATTCATAACCCCATCAATCTCAAACCCACCTTCACTTTCTCTCTCTACACCCTCTCTCTCTAGATCAAACAACTCGGTCACGATCACCTGGACCGGAGTCGACTCACCTTCACAACTCGACTGGCTCGGTATCTACTCACCACCCGACTCATCTCTCCGTAACTTCATCGGGTATTTATACCTCAACACCTCACCCACCTGGCAATCCGGGTCGGGTTCTATTACCATCCCGTTAATCAACCTCAGATCCAATTACAAGATCCGAATCTTCCGATGGACCGAGTCAGAAATCGTCCCGACCCGACGAGATCACGACCACAACCCGTTGCCCCAGCCCAAACATTTGTTAGCGGAAACGGAAGAATTCGGGTTCGGGTCGGGTTATGGGCCGGATCAGGTCCATTTGGCGTTGACGGGTGAGAGGGGGGAGATGCGGGTTATGTTTGTGAGTGGGGGTGGGGGGGAGAGTGTGGTGAGATATGGGTTGAGTTCGGGTAGGATGGACCGGGTGGTTCGGGCTCGGGTTGGGCGGTATGAGAGGGAGGATATGTGTGATGCTCCGGCGAATACGAGTGTCGGGTGGAGAGATCCCGGGTTTATACATGATGGGGTGATGGTGGGTTTGGAGGGTGGAAAGAGGTATTTTTATAAGGTAATTTGTTGAATGATTTTGTGGTTTTTGGGATTGAGTTAGGCTTATGGTTAGTTGGTTACTGAAGTTGTAGTTAGATTTTGTTTGTTTTAGCTCGTAATGGTTCAGACTTCTTACTGGTTTAGCCTTTAATGGTCAGACTGTTTATTCAGACATTTGTTTTTGAATGGTTAAACATTATACTGAGTGTCTGAATGGTTAAGAACTCTTATCTGAATTGGTGAGACATTTTAAGCATTATGCTGGCTCTTAATGGACCTTTTACTGGTTCATTACTTAGTACTTACCCATTCAAAATTTGCCAAACAGCCTTCATGACAATCATTATTTTTTACTCAAAAGTTATGATCATGTTAGTTTTGTGATTGCAAGTAGTTTCTTTTACTTAAAGTGTTTCTATGAATTTTAAGATTCAGGGATGTCATTAGAAATGTAAAGTATTTATGCCATAAAATCGGAAATTTGATATATATGTAGCAAAGGTAGTAGTAACCTAGCGGTATTAAGGTGTGAAGATAAGGTGTTCTTCCTGGTGAGGTTGAGTGTTCAAGTGAGACGGTGAGGTTGAATGCTCAAGTGAGACGGTGGACAAAAATGTGTAGATCTAGGAACTAGGAGTAGAATTAGAAGGGTGTGCGAGTCTATCGGTAAAAAGTATATATGGTGTTAATTTTGTACCTATTTCTGGCTCACATGGCCATTTTCAGTAGGGGCATATGAACATTTACCTGAAAATAAGGCTTGATTGTTTATTTATTGATACATTTAACATTAGTAGTTTTTGAGCAGGCTGCATTTATAAAAATGTTAGGTTTCCAGAATCAGAATATATTCAGAATTTACACTTTAAATGCCTAGAAAGGCAGGTAGGACCTAAGCGCGAGACTCTTGAAGGTATGTGGGCAAGAGCTTCACGTATGCGAGGCGTGACTCTATTTATAACCAAATAAGTTTTGTGTACGAACCAAAAGTTGTAATTATTTCGCCTCTTTTACATGTCAGCCTTTCTTATCAAATAAACCATTCATAATCGCTGCTGTTTAGTCGTTTTTACATATCAGTCTTCTACAGCCATAAGCTTGACCAATTTTGACCCCAGATATATTATGAATCGCCGCCTTAATGCCCTCTAGCGTGCTTTTAAAACCGAAGCTGAAGTGTGCAAGACTGCAAGGGGTGTTTGGGATTAGTTATTGAAACTACTTATTGATTATTTAGTGACATACTATTGCAAAAACCCCCACCTTTGAAAGACTTTATGAACATAACTGAGTCAAGTTACACCACATTGGGTTTAGTTTCTTGATCAATAGGCATAAATGATAAAACCCAAGATTTCTATATGGTGTTGCATAAATTTCTTTGCTGATTATATATTTTGAAATGTTCTTTGCTGAATATTTGTATAACTTATGTACCGGTCGGTATAACAGGTGGGAAGTGATGCAGAGGGTTGGAGCAACACTTTCAGCTTCGTTTCACCCGATGAAAACTCAGGCGAAACAATAGCGTTTTTATACGGGGATATGGGAACCTCAACACCATATAACACATATATTAGAACACAAGAAGAAAGTATCTCAACCATAAACTGGATCGCGCGTGACATCGAAGCACTTGGTGATAAACCAGCTTTTATCTCCCACATTGGAGACATAAGCTACGCTCGCGGCTACTCATGGGTATGGGACCATTTCTTCAACCAAATCGAGCCTGTGGCCTCAAAAGTCCCGTACCACGTCTGCATCGGGAATCACGAATACGATTGGCCGTTGCAGCCTTGGAAACCGGACTGGGCCATGTATATTTACGCAAAAGACGGAGGTGGTGAATGTGGTGTACCGTATAGTTTGAAATTCAACATGCCCGGAAATTCGTCCGAGTTGACCGGGTCCCGGGCCCCACCGACTCGAAACCTATACTACTCGTTTGATTTCGGCGTTGTTCATTTCGTGTATCTATCAACGGAAACAAATTTTCTAAAAGGGAGTAAGCAATACGAGTTTTTAAAGAAGGATTTGGAGTCGGTTGACCGGGTCAAAACACCGTTTGTCGTCGTCCAGGGTCATAGACCGATGTACACCACGAGCAATGAGGTCCGCGACGCTCCGATTAGAGAAAAAATGCTCGAGCATTTAGAACCGTTGTTGGTGGACAATAAAGTGAACCTGGCCCTGTGGGGCCATGTTCACAGATACGAACGTTTTTGTCCGATAAATAATTTCAAGTGTGGTAGTGGGCCGGTCCATGTGGTGATCGGTATGGCTGGTGCAGACTGGCAACCCATGTGGGAACCGAGATCCAACCACCAAGACATGCCGGTCTATCCACAACCGGCCCGCTCCATATACCGAGGCGGTGAGTTTGGGTACACCAAACTCGTCGCTAACAAGGAGAAGCTAACGTTAACGTATATCGGAAACCATGACGGCAAGATGCACGACAGCGTAGAGATACTTGCCACGGGCGAAGTCGTAAATGGTAAAATTACTATTTTAACCACTAATGAGGGTAAAGTGAATAATGTTGGTAAGGGTAAAGAAGGAAAAACATCATATTTGTGGTATGTTGAGGTTGGGGGTGTGATATTATTTAGTGTTTTAGTGGGATTTTTTCTTGGATTTATGTCACGTGCAAAGAAAGAAGTTGTTACGAATAAGGAGTGGATTCCACTTAAGACGATAGAAGATGCATAATTCTTTGTTATTATATTTTGTTTTGTTTTGTTTTGTTTAGTTTGTATTTTAAGTTACATATTTAGGATCATAACGTTTTTGTTTTGCGTTGTTGGGCATATAGATTATTTGTTGTGTAACGTTGGATAAGAAAATGTTGCGGTTTTGAGCACTGTTCATATAAGTGGGCCGGTTGGACTGTGATTAGCTACATAACTAGTTTGGTTGAGTCCGCTTGAACCGTTTGCATTTGAACTGGTCGGATCGGTTGAATTGGACTTCAAAATATTTTATTTTTTTATATCCTGTTTATTACATTCAAGCTTTATGTTACTTCTTTTCAAACTTCAAATTTTATTGTATATCTAGGTTTGTTGAGGTCGTTACGACGAAATAGAGCAGATGATAGTGTAAAACAAACGTTATTTAAAATCAAGCTAGCTGTTTAGAAAGTCAAACCTGTAGAATTAGTTTAGTTTATTATCATACCGTTTTACGACATCAAATAAATACTCTATTTTGAATATACTTTATTTTTAACAAAACTTATACCGGAATGTTGAGGGGAAAAAATAAACACAGCTACGTAGTTAAGTTTTTAGAAGAAAAAAAAGAATGTAAGTTATTAAAGAAATTTCGAAATTATGTGATAACGGAACTATGATTTAAAAATAATAATAATAATAAAAGAAATATGGTTTTAAAAATGTAAAATAACAATAAAAATATGTTAAATCTTAAAAGTAAATATAATAATAAACTTTTATAATATTAAACAGCTATATGTTATTATTAAATAAAATCACTATTCATGATCCTTAGAAAAAATTAACGAACATAAGTTATTAAAAATATATCAGACTAGTTGATAAAGGAAATACGATTTAAGAAAAAAATAAAAGAATTAATAAAAACAAATTACCTTTATTCTTAAAGATAAATGTCGGTGCACCAGTGAAAAGACACTAATGCCCCTGAGAAGTCGTGCGCTAGAAAAGTATGTCCCTAGGGTTTTCTTCCAGATCTTTCATCATTCTGCTCTCACCATCTCCATCTTGCTTGCTCTGGCCATCTTCCAACCATTGTTGCTGTCAATATCTCTCAACGGCTTAGGTTAGTATCAAATTACTTTTCTTCTCTTTCGTCTTCTATATTCATGCTTTGCAAAGACCAGCCGGAATCCTCCAAAACACGACAGATCTCCCTCAATTCCTCACCACAATCGGCGATTCTGTTTCTTATTTTCTTCGGACACTGGTAATTCAGTTTCTAGGGTTCTTTTCAGATTATTTTTTTTGCTTGAAATTGATTACACGCTGATTGTACGCCCAATTCGAATTTTGATTGTTGTAAATAGGTTGCGACTTAAATTTGAGTTGAATGTTGTGTAATTTCAGTTCCTGAATTGATGATTTTTGAGTCAGAGTGCATGATTGATGGATGATCTATGGCTAAGCTGATTGATTTATGCTTTTTTTTTAAATCCTAAGTTGACAAATGAATTTGTGATCATAGGGTTTTGATTAGGGTTAAAGTATGATTTTTTTGTTAAATTTGGCTTTTAGATTGTTTCTTGCATTTTGTGATGAGGTTGAATGCTCTATTCAAGGTGCCATAACATGATAATCAACTCTAAAAATCAACTAAAGTGGATTTGTAACATGATATTTGCTGTGTAATGACTATCATACTGTATTTATTCCTTTTCATGAAGAATGAAGTTATTTTTATTATTATTATTATTATTGTTATTATTATTATTATTATTATTATTATTATTATTATTATTATTTGTTTGAGAAAGAGAAAATTATCATTTATTGAGTAATTGACTCAACAGATAAGTTTTATTCATCTAGCATAATCATCTTTATATATTCGTCTGTTACATTAGTTTCAAATGTCAGGTGAGCTATTTCAGATCAACGTTTATTAGTCCCTAAATTTGTTTTGCATGCGCAGCGGCTACAATATGTGATGCCTTGCCATTTGATGAAGATACGGACACCCTTGAGTGACACTTATTGACATCATAAAATTCAGTTATTAAGTGACCGTGATTCCAGTTTACTACATTAGAAGGGTCTTCTGTGCTGCTAGAGGACCCTTCTGTTCACAAGATTTCTGCAATAATAAAAAAAAAAAAAAAATCATGCCAGCAATGCAGAAGCTTTACAATACTTGTAAAGTATCTATGTCTCCTAATGGACCCGTGTCTGAAGATGCTCTTGAAAAAGTCCATGCGCTCTTAGGTATGTATGGTACACCATGCTTCTTTATATCTTACTGGATTTTATATGTACTTTTAGTTGCCTATTAAGATGCAAAATAATGTTTTAATCTTGGATTTTGATGGTATGGCACATATTACTAATACTCCTGATGGTATGTTTTAATCTTGGATTTTGGATATGTACTGGGTTGGGCGTACGGTCTGCATGCATGGGGCGGGTCGTATATGTCATGGGTTGTTTTGTGGTGATGGGAGATGCTTCGTCGCCCGATGGAGAACCGTAGAACCCTATAGATTGCTGTTCGTGCGGGCCCGCATAGAAGTGTTGAGAGACTGCATTTAAGCCAAAAGCCTCTTGAACATGGTGTCATGCTGGAAAAAACGATCGTGGGTTTGTTGTTGGAATTCGGCATTGGTGAGTTTCGGTTTTCCATTGGATCTAGACCACTCTAATACCACTGATGTGGATTAATCAGTGGTTGAAATGGCTAAATAAATAAGATAAGGACTTGAAAGAAGTTTAGAGGGAAGACTTGGATCAAACTTTCTCATGCATCGAGATGGCCTTTAAATAGGAAATACATGGGACTTGACTCAACTAGCCTACTGGTACGTGGGAATCATAACACAACTAACAATTAATTACGTGGGATATCGCCACACATTCGGAAATAGAAACAAATAAAAAACTGACAAATAACCCATGACATTCAATGGCGTAGCTTGAGATTTCCGACCGGGGGTCGGAAGTCGCCGGACCTAAAATTATAAAACCAGGGGGTCGAAAACGTATATAACTAAAAAATTCTATACGAAAACTACATACCGGGCACTACTGAGCGAAAAGTTTGGAGGGTCGAGGCCCCCCCCAAGTAACCTACGCCCTTGATGACATTTCCGACCCAACCCCATGCATGCCAACCCATGATGCTTTTAGTTTCATGTCAGTTATAAAATAGAAAAAAACACACTTTTATTACATCAATGTCTCTTTCTACATATGATGTTAGCTCTGGCTTTTTACTCAAAATGTTGAAATAGTCAAATATAAAAATAATAACTTTATTGTCTATCAACGTTGCTTTGTAAATACTATAGGTTGTGTTTTTTAAGGCAAGAGTCTTGAGGTGACTTACAAAAAGGCTAATCTTCTATAGTCTTATGAATCAAACCTTATGTGTTTGCATTGTGATATAAACAAAACTTTTTCCTTTGCCAGGGGTTCAAAGAATTGTTGCAGCGTTTACAAGTGCAGAGGTAAATGTTATATGCTTTTGTATTGTGTTATTGAACTTTTGATTTGTGCTGCATGATGGTTAATGGTTATGTTTTGTTATTATATTTTTTTTTTTGTGGTGATAAGACTTATTTATATAGTATACTACTACATGGTGCAGTAGTAGACTTATTTATGTAGTATAGTTTAGCATATTCATGTAACATTGCAAACGGTAAACTTATTTATATAGTATAGGATATTCATGTAACATCGCAAATGGTCAACTTATTTATATAGTATAGTATATTCATGTAACCTCACAAATGGGTCGGTTGTTACCACAAGGGCAATTTTTATTGTGGATTGGACAAAATCAAAGATAAGGGTATTTAAGGAATATTATAAAAATCACAACGCATTTTAATTCAAAACCTTACTATTTCCTTCTTAATTCAACCCATTTTGTATAGCTGGTTATACACTTTTAGGGTTCCAAAGTTCATCGATCTTCATTTTGTTTACAACAGATTCATGAGAAAATAGAAGACAACTGGGATGGGAAGAGATAATCAAGAAGGGTGGATATATCAGCTTATCCGAGATCAAGTGCGAATGATCGTCATATGCTAATGCCTTGACAAGGGATCTATTGAGTTTCACATAACATTATATAACTAATACCTGCAAAATATTGAATATGAATCCATCTATGTACATTGTATCAAACACATAATACACTTGGATTTTCTTTTATTGTATGTGCCTAAATAATGGCTAACTTGGTTGTATCTGGAGTTGATAATACTTTTGTTGATTTAGTACTTTGAGTATGTGAATATACGGTTTTGCCGCCGCAAAGCGCGGCATGGCTAAATCCTAGTGTTAAATGAAAAAGAAAACACGGTTCTGGTTCGGTCCCGGTTCGGTCCGGTTCTTATATTTAGCATTGAACGGTTCCGGTTCGGTCCCGGTTTGGTTCAGTTCGGTCCGGTTCTGAACCGTTGCACACCCCTAATAATTGGTCCGACCAATGGTCCAATGGAGCAGTAAAACATTAAGTTGGATAACCGATTTGGTATGAAAATATTGGTTTCGGGCCCATTTCTTCCTCTCGTACATTAGACTTTTGAATTTGAAGTCAAAAGTGGGATTTTGGAAGAAAATAATACACCCTATCCAATTTGCGTTTCTAAACTAAAATATTTGTTAGAATTAATTACACGGTTGGTTAAAATATTAATTTCAAGTGGACTGAGAACATGATGCTATAATTTTTAACTGGGTTGTTGACATAATATTTATTCATACATTGTTATAATACACCGTTTTTATGGATAAACTATTTTTATAGAATACAAACAATATAATACGGTCTCAAGACTTTTAAAAATATCATGCAACAAAAGTCTTATAACAAGATTACATTGTACAAAACTATACAATCGTTTTGTTTTTAGTTCTTTTCTTCGCAAAATTTTAGGATTTTAATCCATGCTTCGAGCCGGCTTAAATATAATATGTTTTTACCTCTTCTTTTCTCGCCTTCGTTTTCCATAAACATTGAATTTAAAAACATCACGTTTTCCGAATTTCCATGTGTACTGGTGCAAGTCTCTTATTTTATCTACGTTTTGAACCCGTAACGGAGCGTGGATCTATTCTAATTTACCTATTTTTATCTACGTTTTGAACTCATAGCGAAGCACGGGTGGTAACCACTAGTTCACCATCCACTATCATCATAACCGCCTAACACGGTACATATGAGCGCCCAATTTCACATCAATAGGTGTGGCCACGGGCATATAGGTGTATGTACACCCAAGAAGAGCTACATTCATGGACCATATCATCTCTTTGCCTTCCATTGAAACTCGTGGTCATATTTTTTTTTACGAACTGTCAACGAAATAAAAATGCAGCTACTCGGGTTAACCCATTATTTAATTTAGTTCTACACTGTGCAATAACTTGGTGTTACATATTCGAACTTGATTTTTATTTTTTGAATTCACTCAAAATTATGATCCCGAGATTTATAGACGTAGTTTTTAAAAAACTTCGTTTTGCTATTAAAAAAGGGGTAGCTTAGTTTAAATAAAAGCATATATAGAGGTTTATATAATATTTAGCAAGTCATGGACAAGAATTGATTCTAGAAGAATGCATTTCATAGAGGTTTAAATAAAAGCATATATAATGCTTTGTGATATCGAAGATCCCACGTGTAAAACTTCTTGCTTTACGACGTGAGAGATTTATATAATAAAATACTGAAAGTGTTAAATATTTTATTAGAATACTTTAGTATTTAAAGACTTTGAATAATAATAAAGATGGTTATTACCGGGTAATACTATGTCAACGTTCAAAGTAAACCAAGTCTTTCTTTTAACCTTAAGAAAAGTTAAAGTGATTGTGATATGTGATTGGGTTACATTTACACTTTAAACCAACAAAAACAAAATCAACAATTATAGCATAGTAGCATCTTAGGGGATGGAACAACGCTTAGGTCACACGGGGTGGAAGCGTTAATTACCGTGATAGAATCCTATCACTCGTGGAACACCGCCCCGCCCATTAAGTTTCACTCGTTATTTTTATAACTCGTCATAATCTTCACGCGTTGAACTTCAGGTTCTTTTGTCCCGCCCATTAAGATTCTTTTGTCCTTTTGTAACAATTGAATACAAAGTTTGATGAAAAGTTCAATTCAGGTCCCTCAACTTTTGTAACCTATTTTTAAATAGCTTTCCTATCACTAGTGATACCACCCCCCTACATTTGTATCACTAGTGATAGAATATTGGTTGTACACATGGCATGACTTGATTGGATAGTGGGAGTGATAGAATATATCACTAGTGAACCACCCCCCTCCCCTTAGTGACTATTAAGTCCTGAGTTCGATTTTCACAAGAGGGACTTTTCTAGATTTATTAGGTTTCCTTCTAAATTGATGTATAAACATTATAGTCTAGTGAACATGGATATGATCGGGTGATTTCGTTGGTGGCATGATTATACTCCAGTAGTCCGTCAGTCAGTGGCGAAGCTTGAAATTTCCGACCGAGGGGTTGAAAACATATATGCCCAAAATTTTCTATAAAACCGGGGGTCAAAAACATATATACCAAAAATTTCTATACGAAAACTACATACTCTCCATACCGAGCGAAAAGTTCGGGGGGCGGCCGCCCCCTCCCGCCCCCACTATGCTGCGCCATTACCGTCAGTGATCCGAATTTACCGTTAAAAAAAACTGAATCAAGTGGGTTGTGGTTTGACTTAATTGCTTTCCATACGGAATTAATTTTCGCCCAAATTTATTTTAAATAAAGAACGTCGAAAACTACATAATATAATTGTAAATAGTGTGAAAAATAATCAGATGATATATAGTTTATAGAGAGATAAAGAGAGACGGATATGCAATCCAAATTTTTTATGAGATAAAGAGAGCCGGTTGTATTTGAAATCAGTTATGCATTGATAACACTAGTCTTATTATTATTTATGCATACAACTTTCAAAAAAGTTTTTTTATTTTTGCAAAAATTCAGATTATTATTACTATAGTTATATGTATAAAAAGGTAAAAAATACAACTCGCACAAAATAAAGGTATTTGTTTTAGCCCAAACTCTTTGGTCAGCCTTCTTTTCCTAGCTTAATCATTGTCATCATAATAGAATCGAATCAAACCAAACCTTTAATCTATCTTATTACTTGTTCACTGATCGGATTAATCGGACAGAATAATATGGAATATAAAATATGCAAGTTCTAACAATAAATAGAAGTAATTTTATATCGGTAGTCTATAGTTATATAATATAAATTTAACATTACATGATAGATAGTATAATATATATTTATTTACTATATAACATTTAGCAACTTTTATTGATAGTAAATAGTTTTGATTGGTGCATATGTTAAAAGTTTACAGGTATATGTTTTAACTCATTTTTTTTAACATTTTTAGTTTTAAATCCACCCTTTGCACCATATATAATATACGACTTTATCCCAATAATTTTATTTTAGAGTAAATTACGTTTTTGTCCCCTGTGGTTATATCAGTTTTACTATATTGGCCCAAAATAAGATTTTTTAACATATTTGCCCCCATGGTCCCTATAACTAACCGTTTTGGCCCCTAAATCTAACCAAACCCTAACTCAGGTTAATTTATTGGTCACATGAGGGGTATAATGGTAATTTCATCCTGATTTCTTTTTAACCCCTTCTCTCTTATCATCTTCCCCAGAACCCTCTTCAATCCCACTAATCATCTTCCCCAAAATTCAAAGCAACGGACGAACAAGCAATCAATCAATCTCAAGGGAGATGGTGTCTAATTTTTTAAAACATAAAACACCCCACCCCATCCACGAACCTGCAACTTCCAGCGACTTTACCTAGGAAAATCGATCGGATTTGTGAGATCAGGGGTTGTGCGTTGTGGATCAAGTGTTGGTGGGGAGAATCTGGGGATGAGCAGTGGAGTGTTGTTTCAGCCGTTTGAAGAAGTGAAGAAGGAGGAGTTTATTGTGTCGATTTCGCCTCAGAAGCTGCCATTAACGAGCAAATAAAGTAAGTTTGTGCCGATTTAGCCACTGTTTCTTCTGTTATATGAGTGAATCGACTGCTTGTGCTTGTTGACTAATATGCTCCGATTGCTTGTGCTTGTTGACTGTACTGCTTCTGATATGCTCCGATTGCTTCTGCTTCTGATATGCTCCGATTGCTTGTGCTTGTTGACTAATATGCTCCGATTGCTTGTGCTTGTTGACTGTACTGCTTCTGATATGCTCCGATTGCTTCTGCTTCTGATATGCTCCGATTGCTTGTGCTTGTTGACTAATATGCTCCGATTGCTTGTGCTTATATGGTTTAGTTGCCTAATATGCTCTGATTGCTTGTGCTTGTTGACTGTACTGCTTCTGGTGCTCATTCTTGTTGACCGTACTGATCTGTTTCTTCTGTTATATGGTTGAAGATGATGATGTTCGTTAAAGATCTGGGTTAGATTTAATTGAAGATATGGGGATGATGATGATGAGATCTGGGTTAGATTTAAATAAGATCTGGGGATGATGATGGTTGAAGATGATGATGTTCTTGAAAAATCTGGGTTGAAGATGATGATGTTCTTGAAAAATCTGGGTTAGATGATGATGTTCTTGAAAAATCTGGGTTAGATGATGATGGGAGGGAAAATTACCAATTTACCCATCATGTGCCCATCATGTGCCTAATAATTAACCAGAGTTAGGGTTTGGTTAGATTTAGGGGCCAAAACGGTTAGTTATAGGGACCATGGGGGCAAATCTGTTAAAAAATCTTATTTTGGGCCAATATAGTAAAACTGATATAACCACAGGGGCCAAAAACATAATTTACTCTTTATTTTATCTTAAAACTTTCTTTCGTTAAATTTTAACAAAAACTAATTACTATATAACATTTAGCAAGTTTTATTAATAGTAAATAGTTTTGATTGGTGCATATATTGAAAGTTTATAGGTATATGTTTTAACTCTCTCTCTCTCTCTATCTTTACATTTTTTAGTTTCAAATCCACCCTTAGCACTATAGATAATTTACGAATTTAACCCAATAGTTTTATTTAATCTTATAACTTTCGTTCGTTAATTTGTTTTTAACAAAAACTAAATGCACATAATTCTTTTTGAAAACGGATCGAGCTGATACCCATCGAAAAACATCAGTACCGGTATTGGTACTATTAGAACCATTACTGGTATTCGTTTACTATGGTTTTCAATCAATGCAAAACATGTGTCGACATCCTTTTGGACTTATGGCGACTTTATTTTTTACGTTTCTTTTTCGGTTGCTATATCGAGTATCGGTACCATATCAATACCGTAATGAACCAAATCAATATCGACTGGATTCCATCCATTAACGTTATTCTTACCATTGCGTCTACATTTCCATTTAAAATATATTATAAATTGGCTCGCCCGCGCGTAACGCGGGTGTAACCCAGTAGTGTATTTACATATATTAGTTCCTTAAAATTAAAATTAAAACTAGAATTACTATATATTAACGAAGGAAATGAAATGAATAGTGATTTTAATATTATAATAATATATAGTTTTTTAATACTTTTATTATTTTAATATTATAAAAATAGTTATTTTCTTTACTTTTTAACTTTAATATTTTTTTTCATATCAGGGGTTGGGATAAGCTTGGTGTCAACCGGTATCGAACCAGTATTGGTATCGAAAATACCGGGACGGTGCTGTTCGGTATCAGTACATGAACGTAAAATCCGTCACTAATACAGAAAACGTCAAAAGTTGGTGCCGAATTGATTTTGGAAATCTTTTGGTTCGGGAAATTCAGTGCTGCTACCTGGTACCATTTGCTCATCCTTGATCACGGTTACCGTACGAACAATGGTATCGTACAACTTTTTTTTGTTGATTTTCTTCAACTTTTAATTTTTTCTTTTTTTAGTTTAAGAGATTGCGATGAGCTCGGTGCCAACCGATATAGAATCAGTACTGTTAGGGGAGGATTTCTCAATGACCTGTGATCCTCAATTACTGTTGGGTTTGGTGATCCTTACTTCTGTTTGAATTGGTGATCCTCAGAAGTGTTTCAGGATCAGGATCATGGATCATCTTAAGGATCCTTATACTAACGATTGTCTACTTTGAATATGGTGTTGTTTTGCAGGAGTACCAGCTTGGACTTGGTCTTGGCGATATTCCTGGAGCATATTCCATGACTTATTCCGCACGTGCTTACCTGAAGTGGACGTTATGGAGTTCGTGGGGGACTTGCATGAATTGCGGAATGTTAGTTAGTATAGATATTTTCCATTTTAAAAGGGGTAGCGAGCTAAATAGAAAACACTTGGCTATTTTTGGCTACACACACACTAACAACTGCTCTCACCAGCTCTCGGCAATCCGCTTAGCAATTTCATACACTTTTCTTACACCTTTTACACGTTACACTATAGTGATCATTGTAATTAGCTCGCTATCATCCGAAGTTGTAACACATTTCTTGTTTAATTTGAGTTGGTGATCGGTAGTTTCCATCACCCGAGGTTTTTTATGCCGGAGATCATTCATTGATCAAGGGATTTTTCCTCGTATAAATCGTTGTGTCACTTGTTCATTACATTTCAGAGTGATCCTTATTGTTGTTCATCAATTCAAACATCATACCTCACAACAAAAAGTTTGGTTGCATTATCATTGCTTGATTTTTGACCAAAACAGTTTGGCGCCCACCGTGGGGCAATTGGTGCTTCATTCCTAAGAAGATTCGTATTTTCGTGATCATTTCGGTTCATAACAACCAGGCAGATGACTTCCTCAGCGAAAAACACCTCAAACTTGATGCCGTAATTCAGTTCTTCACAAGGCGTTCCTCCCTTGCCTCCACCACCTTCTGGATCCCAGAAGAATGCTGAGAATGCTGCGAAGAAACAGACCCCCATTTTCACAAAACCACCAACTTCTTCTGTTTCAACTAATCCTACTACTAATGATCTTTATGCTCTGATTTTGCAGATGAGGAATTATGCACAAGAGCAGGACAAAACCAACGAAAGGATCCTCCGGGAGATCGATGAGATCAAGAAACAGAAGAAATCAGTAGAGGATCACTCCCCTCTGATGCCAAGGTTGCTGAACTTCGACACTCCAGTCATAACTTCCCAACACTTAGCAGTTCCGGACGTGCAATACTTGGGTGAATTTGTGACAACCCGTGATTTACGGATCTTAATTACGTGATTAACAGATAATTAACGCGATAATAAATAGTGTTTACAACGCGAATTAACTTAATTAGGCCTTTGGAGTGCCTAGGAACGTTTATCCGACTTTACAATGCGCAAACGGTGGTTTACAGAGAAGCCTGTGAAACGTTAAACGGCAACGGATTGATACCGTACAAGATACTGACAACGCCGACAAACATTAAACATTTTACGCTATATTTAGCCTCGTAATTAATTTTAGTGACTACAGTCGAAACCGGATCAAAAACGGATTAAAGGCGGCACCGATGGAATTCTTCGCGATTATTATCGTAATTAATGAACGGGCAACGACTACCGACCGTATTTTTGTGTATTTTAATTTTTGACGTTAAACAGAGTTCGGGTTTTGACAACGGGTCTCGTAGGAATTAGGGGCCGCTTAAACACGGGGATTAAGCTTGTGGGCCCTGGGCCCAAGCCCAAAACCCACAAACCTAAACCTGCGCATAATATAATAAAATCTCTACAAATCTTTTGCAAATCTCTGCAAAATCTTTACCTTAGAAATCTGTTGAAGATCTCTACAAATCTTAGTAAATCCCTATATAATCTTTACAAAAGATTTCATGTCTCAAAAGATGAAACCATACAATCTATAAAGATGTTGACTGATCCTATATATATACTACATACACATACATAACTTTACCCACAAAGAAATCAAATACACACACAACCCTGCACCTTTCTCTCTCTCGAATATAGTTGCAGGCAACAACAAAATAGCCAAACACCCTCATCATTTGGCTGCACATTCATACATACACAAGAAAAGGATATTTCTTCTCCTTCATGACACAAAACCAACAACTCATCACCCTCCCTCACCCAACATTGCAGCAACCGGAGCCGGGTATGGCGGTGCTCCGGCGTCCCCTTCTTCTCCGGGGATCGCACATCAGGCCCACAGCCCCTCCCCCTTTCTTCGATCTACATACGGAGCACCACCACCACTGTCCGGTGGGGGTGCAGCGGTGCGACACAAAGAGACAGGGAGAGAGAGAGGAGATCGCGGTGAGAGAGAGGACGATAGAGATGGAGCCGACGTCGGAGGACGGCAGCGGCGCCGCCGTAGACGGCGGCAGCGGTGGTTTTTGTTTTTGTCCGACAATTTCCGGTAAAGCCCTCTCCTACTTCTTTTGTTTTTCTGAGAATTTATGGTGATGATGAGCCTGCAGAGAAGATGATGGTGATGTTGAAGGCGGCTCAGGTTTTGGTTCAGCCCGGGGTCACGTACAGTTCAGTTTCGGGTTTCGGTGTTACGGGTTCGAGTCACAAATCAACAGACCCCTCCATCTCAGTTATGTTTCGAGTTCGGGTCAGATTTGGTGGTGATTCGGGTTATGTTTCGTCTCGGGTCAGGTTATGTTCGGGTCTGAGTTTGGTTTCGGGTCAAACCCGGTTGACTCGGTCAACACCCGAGTCAACTCGGGTCAACAGCAGGTCAAACGAGTCAACAGATTGGTTCGGGTTCGGGTCTTGACTCAGTCCAACTCGGTGCAACTCGGTGTATTTCGGTTCGACTCGGTCAAACTTAGGTCAACAGTGAGTTGACTCGGTCAGCTCGGTTTTCGACACGAGAAGATGGTAAAGATTTTACGGCGCAATACATTTCATTATTCTTATAATTTTGTTTATTTCGTGAACGAGCTCGACCGATACTTTTAGCGACTATTTACACTTTAATTTGGCATATTTGATGAAAAGCTATTTATATTGCGTGAATTGTGTTGAATTTTTGAAAATAAAACGACGACTTGTGTTGTCGGGGGCGTCCAAAAACAGAGGAAACTCTGCCCGTTTTTCGAGAAAAACCCGTAAACAAAACACGTTTTATTATGAGACGAAACTTTTATCCGAGGAGCTTTTATAAAGACAAATACGAATGTAAAACCTCTTTCGACAACAACTTACAACTTTCGATATCAAAGATTCGGAAATTATTTACAACACATAAATATAGTTATTATATTTATTTTAAACTTCGAAAATTCGACGAATCTTTTATGAAATCAATATAATTATTTGTATTGTTTCAAATGCCGAACACGCCTTCGTTTTACAAAATAAATATATTTTTATATATTTCAAGTATCAAACGACACGAATTCGTTTTTAGAAAAATAAATATAGTTTGTATATTTATTTCAAGTATCATACAATACGAATTCTCTTATTAAAATAAATATGATTTTATATTTATTTTATACGCCTAAACGGCATATACGTATATTTTTGGCAAATATACACAAGACGTGATATACATAATACAAGTTATTATATATTATTTTCATACGAAACGCGATACGAGTTTGTTATATGATATTTTCATAGAAATATTCTTTTATACACGTATGACTACTCGAGACGGCTAACACACCTACAACGATTTATTTATATATTTTTATATAAATATTTATTCATTTTAAGTCTCTTGGAAACTAAGTCTTTTTCAAGACTTGTTAAACTGCTACTGACATTAAACGAGACTTAACACATATAACTTAATCTTTTCCATTAAGTTAACAACTTACCGTTGAATCGTTCGATTAACGATTCGGTAGAGCTCGATGACACGTAGTTTAGTTACTATGTTATTTAGAAACTTATAAGATATTCCGTGCTAGGAATATTATAGAACGCACGCTAGCAAGTCAAGTCTTGGAAACGACATCACAAAGTCGTAAATTAGCTAGCTTTGCACAGGAATATTCAGGTGAGTTCATAACCCCCACTTTTTACTGTTTTACATTTTTGTAAATGTTTTCGGGGTGGAAAGACATGCACGTTTTGCAAAAACATACAAAGTTTTGAACAAAAGCAAAACTCGTATTTCTAAATCATATTACGAAGGTATTTCGAGGAACACAAATGATTTACGAAAGGTTTTTACTAAACATACCGGTTTTCAAACAAACGTATCTTTCGGAATATGCATACCCACAAATTCTAGTTTTCTAAACTACGGGTAAATACAAGAAACACTCTTGGTGAGAACGAGTACCAAGTATGATGCAGATGCTTATTTTTGAAATGTGAAATGATTTTCGGTCAGGGTGACCAGGGATTTTCGGTCAGGGTGACCAGGGATTTGGTCGGGGAGACCAGGGATTTTTATACATGGTATGATTAGCGTAAGGAGGGTTTACTACTTAGATCATGTGAGTGGGTAGGTGGTACTTGAGGCCATTAATCCTCATTGTAGGACCGAGGGGCACGATGCGGTAGATCTATCTGGGTGTAGCGAGCCCAGCCCCAGGCCCAGCAGAACGGACCTCGGGGTGACTATGTTCCCGACGCACAAATCCGCTAGGTTTGAGTCTTCCTACTTGCACTTCACACATATCAATGGCCTTGCAAACCATTGGTGATCTCTTTTTCCTTATTTGCTACATACCAGGGACATATATTCTTACGAAACTACTTGTTCATACAAATTAAATGCCATGTTTTATACAAAATTTAAAGCACAGGATTATGCGGGTATGGAGTCAAAGTCAGGGTGGGCATTGACGGTTATGCGAACATTACAAATACATGGTTTTTATGAACATACTGTGTTACAAACACATCGTTTCCATATAACTTGGCTAGAAAATGATTTTTAAATTCATTTTCTCAATACTATTTCAAAAACCGGTTACTCCAAAGATTTATTTCAAATCTTTCACAACTCAAAAGATTTATTTCAAATCTTTTACAAACAAACTTTGAACTCGCTCAACTTTATGTTGACTTTTCGCATGTTTCTTTCTCAGGTTACAGTTCTAAGACAAGGCACGGTTGGAATAGGAGAACCATCGAAGAGTCGAGTACTTAGTGGCGTTCAATTTCTAGAAAGTCTTAGCTTTACTTGCTTCCGCTGTGCAATGAAGATACCAGTCCAGTCACGCCAATGCTCTGATATTTCGGGGTGTGACAGAATTACCAGGAAGGCGTTATGGAACAGCAACTATGAGTCAGGCATTTGGCTCTCACTTCCAGCCTCAAGGATCCTCTTCTCAACCATCAGGATCCTCTTCTCAGCATTAGGGATACTTCACGTCAGGAGGATATTTGGGAATGCATGCAGTTCAAAGATCCTCCCAGGTCTAAGGATCCTCCCAGGTCCAAGGATCCTTCCCGGTCCAAGGATCCTCCCTTGTCCCAGGATCCTCTCTGGTTCCAGGATCCTTTCAGGTTCAAGGATCATCTCAACTTCAAGGATCCAACATCCTTCAGGATCAAGGATTCTTAAGAAGTATGCAGCCTCAGAGCTCGGACGTTCATCAAGGTGACTTCATACCAATGCAGACCATTGCTCCCTCTGGTCCTTCAATCATGCCAGAGACTCGTCAATATGGATTCACATCCGCAATTCCAAACACGAATCCTATGGGAGGTAACACTTTTAATAATTCATATAACACTAACCATGGCTTAATGCAGGATACAGGTATTAATCAGGCTATGGCTAGAGAGCTACAGAAGCTTAAGGATATGATATCCAGTGTACCAGGAGTGGTTAAACCCATTCCTGAAATTGCAGATGGTAGCCATAGGATATCTCGTTTTGCACCACCTTTATGTGATGCTGAGATACCTAAAAGGTTCCAGATACCCTCTATGAAGCTGTATGATGGTTCAACGGATCCAGAAGAGCATGTAGCTCAGTACAGGGAAAGGATGGAGATCAATCCAATTCCTGAAAGGTTAAAAGAAGCGTGTCTATGCAAGGGGTTTGGATCCACACTTACAGGATCTGCCCTTAAATGGCTGCTAAGTCTTCCCCCTTACTCTATTACTTCATTTGCTAATCTAGTTAATTTGTTTAATAGTCAATTCTCTTGTAGTAGAAAATTTGAACGATTAACTAGTGATTTATATAGGGTAACTCAAGGTCAAAATGAATCACTTAGAGATTACATCACTAAGTTTAGTAAAGAATCCTTAGATATTCCTAATTTGGATATTGCTACGGCTGTAGACGCCTTTAAAATGGGATTGCTTAGGGATTCACTATTCTATGATGATCTTGTTATGACACCTTGCAGGAACCTTGATGAAGTAAGAACCAGGGCCCTTAGGTTCATCCGCTTAGAGGATGACAAAAGGATCCAGGATAGATTGACAGGATCCTCAAAACAGAAGAAACAAGGATCCTACTTCAGGAACAACAAATCCAAGTTCTACAATAAGTCTGACAACCAGAACGTGCATTCAGTGGAACAAGAAGAGGATAATGAGGATTATCCTCCTATTTCTGGATATTGTTTTTCTGTTGATAACAATGAACTAATCCTTGCAATGCAGAATCTAGGTGAGAAAGCTAGGTGGCCAAGGAAAAGTGATAAACCAGCTACTACAAAGGATAAGTCCAAGTGGTGTGCATATCATGAGGATTTTGGGCATCTCACTGAAGAGTGTATTGCACTAAGAAAGGAAATTGGTTACTTGTTGAGCAAGGGGCATTTGAAGGAACTCTTGGGACGGAAGAAGTCAAGGACCCAGGATCCTGAAAGGATCCCGGAAAAGGCTCCTGCTCCTCCAGCAGATGCACAAGTCATAAACTTTATATCCGGTGGATCAGCCATTTGTGGTACTTCCTTTTCAGCAGCTAAAAGACATGCTAAGGAAACCAAGATGGATAATGGAGACAGACCCGTCCGGACCTCCGTTGTCACCCAGGATAAAGTCATAACCTTTGATGAGGATGATCGTGTTGATGTCCAGGATCCTCATCATGATGGTCTTGTAATTACATTGGTTATTTCTAACCACTTTGTTCGCAGGATCCTTATAGATGGAGGAAGCTCTGTGAACATCATTCAGCTTGACGTCCTCAAGAAGATGAATATCCCGGAGTCTGATATTATCCCAAGATCCTCAGTACTTGTGGGATTCAGTGGAGAAACGAAGAATACATTGGGGGACATCAAACTCCCAATCTATATTGAAGGATTGCATTCTTATAAAAAATTTTGTGTTATAGATTGCTTATCATGTTGCAATGTTATCCTTGGCAGGCCATGGATACATGATATGAAGGCAGTTCCATCCACCTATCATCAATGTGTAAAGCTTCTAAGTCCTTGGGGAGTGGTGAAAATTTAGAGTGATCAACAAGAAGCTAAGAATTGCTATACCTCATCAATGAAGCCAGCCTCAAGACCAAGGGAGCAATAGCAATTAAAGTATCCTTCAAGAGATGTCTTGGAGGCGAGAGAACAGGATTTGAAGGAAATCCTCATGGATCCTGATGATCCTGAATCCAAGATCTTTATAGGATCAGGGATCCTTAGCGACATTGAACAGGAACTAGTATCCTTCCTTAAAAGAAGGAAAACTACCTTTGCCTGGAAACATGAGGATATGACATGTATATCTAAAGATATAATTACTCATAAACTTGGCATTGACATGTCATTCAAGCCAATTCATCAAAAGAGGAGGAACTTTGCACCTGAAAGGAATGCTATTATCCAGGAAGAAGGAGATAAACTACTTCGGGCAGGTATGATAAGAGAGGTTAAGTATCCAAGATGGTTAGCCAATGTGGTTGTTGTTCAAAAGAAAAATGGAAAGTGGAGGGTATGTGTCGATTTCACTGATTTAAACAAGGCATGTCCCAAGGATCCTTTCCCATTACCCCACATTGACTCCATGGTGGATGCTACCGCGGGTTATGAGTTGTTGACTTTTATGGATGCTTCATCTGGATTTCAACAAATTCAGATGGAACCATCTGATCAGGAGGATACAGCCTTTATGACCCCAACTGGTATATATTGTTATATTGCTATGCCATTTAGATTAAGGAATGCATGTGCTACTTATTAAAGGCTAGTCAATATGATGTTCAAGGAACAAATTGGACACACTATGGAAGTCTATATTGATGACATGGTGGTTAAGTCCAAGAAAGCTGAGGATCACCTTAAAGACTTGGAGGAAGCATTCAATATCCTTGACAAATTTAATATGAAACTTAACCCTTCCAAGTGTCATTTTGGTGTTAAGGCAGGTAAATTCTTAGGCTATATGGTGACAAAGAGGGGCATTGAAGCAAGTCCAGAGCAAATCAAGGCTATTGTGAATATCAAATCTCCTGCCAATGCTAAGGATGTGCAAAGATTGACAGGCAGGATCGCAGCCTTGAACAGATTCATATCCAAATCCTCAGAAAAGTGTAAGGAATTCTATGACATCCTAAGGAAGAACAAGAAATTTGAATGGACTGAGAAGCATGAAAGTGCCCTCAAAGCTCTTAAGGATTACCTATCCTCAGCCCCGGCCTTGATGAAACCAGAAAAAGGGGATGTATTATCCTTGTACCTAGCAGTATCCTCAAAAGCAGTAAGTGCGGTCCTTGTTAAGGATCACCAAGGTACACAACATCCTGTTTATTATGTAAGTAAGAGTTTACTTGATGCTGAATCCAGGTATTCACACTTAGAGAAACTTATCCTTGCATTAATAATGGCATCTACTAAATTAAGACATTATTTTGAGACTCATGCCATTATTGTTAAGACTAATTTTCCAATTAAGAATGTTCTCAGGAAACCCGAAATGTCAGGAAGGATGGCTAAGTGGGCAGTGAAGCTTAGGGCTTATGATATAAGATATGAGCCTAGAACTGCCATTAAATCCCAAGCCTTAGCTGACTTTGTGGCAGATTTCAGTAGTGACTTGCAAAACGAAGCTGAGTTAGAAGTCCAACAGCTTGAAGAAACTAAGGATCCTTGGATACTCTTCACAGATGGTGCTTCTAATGTCAAAGGAACGGGGCTTGGTATACTACTAAAATCGTCACAGGGGGACATAATACCCCACTCCATAGCTTGTGAATTTCAAACTACCAACAATGAGGCTGAGTATGAAGCCTTAATAGCTGGTTTGCAAATTGCTAAGCATATGAGGATCAGGTATCTTGAGGTACATGTAGATTCATTATTAATCACTAATCACTTTAATGGATCCTATGCTGTTAAAGGTGAGAAGCTAATCAAATATTTGGAGATAGTCAAAGAATTGGCACTCTCTTTTGTATCCTTTAGTTTGACACAGGTACCAAGGGAAGAAAATGCAGAAGCTGATGCATTAGCCAATCTAGGATCATCTTTGAAGATCCCTGAGGATATAAAGATCCCTATTATCCATATCCTGACCCCTGCTATCGAGGATCATGTAGCTATGGAGATAGGAGAAGATTCTGCAGTCATACCTAGTGATGATACTCAATCTCATTCAGGATCATGGATCCTCCCAATCATGAGATACATACAACATGGAGAAATTCCTACAGCAGAAAACCCAAGGGCTTTCAAAACTAAGGTATCTCAATTTACAATATTGAATAATATGTTGTATAAACGATCTCTTGCAGGACCATATCTAAGATGCATTGAGGATCCTGAAATCCAAGAAGTCCTAAAGGATTTCCATGAAGGAGATTGTGGAAACCACACTGGGGGCAGGGCATTATTCTCAAGGATCCTGAGGACAGGATACTACTGGCCCACTATGAAGAAGGATGCTGTGGAGTATGCCAAGAAGTGTGATCCTTGTCAGAGGCATAGTAATATCCTTCACCAACCAGCAGAGCTCTTGCATCCTATATCCTCTTCCTGGCCATTCATGAGATGGGGAATGGATATAGTTGGAAAGCTTCCTAAGGCACCTGGTGGAAAAGTATTCATGCTTGCTATGACTGATTACTTCTCTAAGTGGATAGAGGCTGAAGCCTTTGCTCAAGTCAGAGAAAAGGAAGTTATATCCTTTATTAAAAGAAACATTATTACTAGATTTGGTATCCCTTCTGAAATTGTTTGTGATAATGGATCCCAATTTATTGGGAATAGAACCACTAACTTTTGTGACAGCTGGGGGATTAAGATGATAACTGTTAGGGGTGGATTTCTAAATGATCAGTGATCCTCATTTACTGTTGGGTTTAGTGATCCTCAATTCTGTCTGAAGTAGTGATCCTCATAAATGTTGCAGGATCAGGATCATGGATCATCATAAGGATCCTTGTACTAACGGTTGTCTACTTTGAATTCGAAATTGTTTTGCAGGAGTACCAGCTTGGACTTGGTCTTGGCGATATTCCTGGAGAATATTCTACGTTTATTCCGCACGTGCCTGGCCAAAAGTGGACGTTATGGAGTCGTGGAGGACTTGCACCATTTGCGGAATGTTAGTTAGTGTAGATATTTTCCATTTTTAAAGGGGTAGCGAGCTAATTAGAAAACACTTGGCTATTTTTGGCTACACACACACTCTTACAACTGCTCTCACCAGCTCTCGTTAACTCACTTGGCGATTACACACTTTTTTACACAATACACTATAGTGATCCTTGTACTTAGCTCGCTATCATCCGAAGTTGTATTACATTTCTTGTTTAATTGGAGTTGGTGATCGGTAGTTTCCATCACCCGAGGTTTTTTATGCCGGAGATCATTCATTGATCAAGGGCTTTTTCCTCGTATAAATCTTCGTGTCACTTGTTCATTACATTTCATAGTGATCCTTATTGTTGTTCATCAATTCAAGCATCATACCTCACAACAGAAAGTTTGGTTGCATTATCATTGCTTGATTTTTGACCAAAACAGTTTGGCGCCCACCGTGGGGCAATTGGTGCTTCATTCCTAAGAAGATTTGTGTTTTCGTGGTTATTTCGGTTCACTACAACCAGACAGATGGCTTCCTCAGCGAAGAATACTTCAAGCTTAATGCCGTCATTCAGTTCTTCACAAGGCGTTCCTCCTTTGCCTCCACCACCTTCTGGATCCCAGAAGAATGCTGAGAATGCTGCGAAGAAACCAACCCTCATTTTCCAAAAACCACCAACTTCTTCTGTTTCGACTAATCCTACTACTAATGATCTTTACATTCTGATTTTGCAGATGAGGAATCATGCACAAGAGCAGGACAAAACCAATGAAAGGATTCTCCGGGAGATTGATGAGATCAAGAAACAGAAGAAATCAGTGGAGGATCACTCCCCTCTGATGCCAAGGTCGCTGAACTTCAACACTCCAGTCATAACTTCCCAACACTTAGCAGTTCCGGACGTGCAATACTTGGGTGAATTACCAGGAAGGCGTTATGGAACAACAACTATGAGTCTGGCATTTGGCTCTCACTTCCAGCCTCAAGGATTCTCTTCTCAACCATCAGGATCCTCTTCTCAGCATCAGGGATACTACAAGTCAGGAGGATATTTGGGAATGCATGCAGTTCAAGGATCCTCCCAGGTCCAAGGATCCTCCCAGGTCCAAGGATCCTTCCCGGTCCAAGGATCCTCCTTTGCCCCAGGATCCTCTCTGGTTCCAGGATCCTTTCAGGTTCAAGGATCATCTCAACTTCAAGGATCCAACGTCCTTCATGATCAAGGATTTTTGAGAAGTATGCAGCCTCAGAGCTCAGACATTCATCAAGGAGACTTCATACCAATGCAGACCATTGCTCCCTCTGGTCCTTTAATCATGCCAGAGTCTCGACAATATGGATTCACATCCGCAATTCCGAACACGAATCCTGTGGGAGGTAACACTTTTAATAATTCATATAACACTAACCATGGCTTAATGCAGGATACAAGTATTAATCAGGCTATGGCTAGAGAGCTACAGAAGCTTAAGGATATGATATCCAGTGTACCGGGAGTGGTTAAACCCATTCCTGAAATTGCAGATGGTAGCCATAGGATATCTCGTTTTGCACCACCCTTATGTGATGCTGAGATCCCTAAAAGATTCCAGATACCATCTATGAAGCTATATGATGGTTCAACGGATCCAGAGGAGCATGTAGCTCAGTACAGGGAGAGGATGGAGATCAATCCAATTCCTGAAAGGTTAAAAGAAGCATGTCTATGCAAGGGATTTGGATCCACACTTACAGGATCTGCTCTTAAATGGCTGCTAAGTCTTCCCCCTTACTCTATTACTTCATTTGCTAACCTAGTTAATTTGTTTAATAGTCAATTCTCTTGTAGTAGGAAATTTGAACGATTAACTAGCGATCTATATAGGGTAACACAAGGTCAAAATGAATCACTTAGAGACTACATCACTAAGTTTAGTAAAGAATCCTTGGATATTCCTAATTTGGATATCGCTACGGCTGTAGAAGCCTTTAAAATGGGACTGGTTAGGGATTCACTGTTCTATGATGATCTTGTTATGACACCTTGCAGGAACCTTGATGAAGTAAGAACCAGGGCCCTTAGGTTCATCCGCCTAGAGGATGACAAAAGGATCCAGGATAGATTAGCAGGATCCTCAAAACAGGAGAAACCAGGATCCTACTTCAGAAACAACAAATCCAAGTTCTACAATAAGTCTGATAACCAGAATGTGCATTCAGTGGAACAAGAAGAGGACGAAGAGGATTATCCTCCTATTTCTGAATACTGTTTTTCTGTTGATAACAATGAACTAATCCTTGCAATGCAGAATTTAGGTGAGAAAACTAGGTGGCCAAGGAAGAGCGATAAACCAGCTGCTACAAAGGATAAGTCCAAGTGGTGTGCATATCATGAGGATTTTGGGTATCTCACTGAAGAGTGTATTGCACTAAGAAAGGAAATCGGTTACTTGTTGAGCAAGGGGCATTTGAAGGAACTCTTGGGTCGGAAGAAGTCAAGGATCACGTATCCTGAAAGGATCCCAGAAAGGGCTCCTGCTCCTCCCGCAGATGCACAAGTCATAAATTTCATATCCGGTGGATCAGATATCTGTGGTACCTCCTTTTCAGCAGCAATAAGACATGCTAAGGAAACCAAGATGGATAATGGAGACAGACCCGTCCGGACCTCCGTTGTCACCCAGGATAAAGTTATAACTTTTGACGAGGATGATCGTGTTGATGTCCAGGATCCTCACCATGATGGTCTTGTAATTACATTATTTATTTCTAACCACTTTGTTCGCAGGACCCTTATAGATGGAGGAAGCTCTGTGAACATCATTCAGCTTGATGTCCTCAAGAAGATGAATATCCCAGAGTCTGATATTATCCCAAGATCCTCAGTACTTGTGGGATTCAGTGGAGAAACTAAGAATACATTGGGGGACATCAAACTCCCAATCTATATTAAAGGATTGCATTCTTATCAAAAGTTTTGTGTTATTGATTGCTTATCATGTTGTAATGTTATCCTTGGCAGGCCATGGATACATGACATGAAGGCAGTCCCGTCCACCTATCATCAATGTGTAAAGCTTCCAAGTCCTTGGGGAGTGGTGAAAATTGAGAGTGATCGACAAGAAGCTAAGAATTGTTATACCTCATCAATGAAACCAGCTTCAAGACCAAGGGAGCAATAGCAATTAAAGTATCCTTCAAGAGATGTCTTGGAGGCAAGAGAACAGGATTTGAAGGAAATCCTCATGGATCCTGAGGATCCTGAATCCAAGATCTTCATAGGATCAGGGATCCTTAGCGACATCGAACAGGAGCTAGTATCCTTCCTTAAGAGAAGGAAATCCACCTTTGCCTGGAAACATGAAGACATGACAGGTATATCTAAGGATATAATCACTCACAAACTTGGCATTGACAGGTCATTCAAGCCTATACATCAAAAGAGGAGGAAATTTGCACCTGAAAGGAATGCTATTATCCAGGAAGAGGTAGATAAGCTACTTCGAGCAGGTATGATAAGAGAGGTTAAGTATCCAAGATGGTTAGCCAATGTGGTTGTTGTTCAAAAGAAAAATGGAAAGTGGAGAGTATGTGTCGATTTTACAGATTTAAACAAGGCATGTGCTAAGGATCCTTTCCCATTACCCCACATTGACTCCATGGTGGATGCTACCGCGGGTCATGAGTTGTTGACTTTTATGGATACTTCATCTGGATTTCAACAAATTCAGATGGAACCATCTGATCAAGAGGATACAGCCTTTATGACCCCAACTGGTATATATTGTTATATTGCTATGCCATTTGGACTAAGGAATGCAGGTGCTACTTACCAAAGGCTTGTCAATATGATGTTCAAGGCACAAATTGGACACACTATGGAAGTCTATATTGATGACATGGTGGTTAAGTCCAAGAAAGCTGAGGATCACCTTAAAGACTTGGAGGAAGCATTCAATATCCTTGATAAATATAATATGAAACTTAATCCTTCTAAGTGTCATTTTGGTGTGAAGGCAGGTAAATTCTTAGGATATATGGTAACAAAGAGGGGCATTGAAGCAAGTCCAGAACAAATTAAGGCTATTTTGAATATCAAATCTCCTGCCAATGCTAAGGATGTGCAAAGATTGACGGGCAGGATCGCAGCCTTGAACAGATTCATATCCAAATCCTCAGAAAAGTGTAAGGAATTCTATGATATCCTGAGGAAGAACAAGAAATTTGAATGGACTGAGAAGCATGAAGGTGCCCTCAAAGCTCTTAAAGATTACCTATCCTCAGCCCCAGCCTTGATGAAACTAGAAAAAGGAGATGTGTTATCCTTATACTTGGCGGTATCCTCAAAAGCAGAAACCTGAAATGCCAGGAAGGATGGCTAAGTGGGCAGTGAAGCTTAGTGCATACGATATATGATATGAACCAAGGACTGCCATCAAATCCCAAGCCTTAGCTGACTTTGTGGCAGATTTTAGTAGTGATTTTGCAAAAGGAAGCTGAGTTAGAAGTCCAACAGCTAGAAGAAACTAAGGATCCTTGGATACTCTTCACTGATAGAGCCTCTAATGTAAAAGGAACAGGACTTGGAATACTACTAAAATCGCCACAGGGGGACATAATACCCCACTCCATAGCTTGTGAATTTCAAACTACCAACAACGAGGCTGAGTATGAAGCCTTGATAGCTGGTTTGCAAATTGCAAAGCATATGAGGATCAGGTATCTTGAGGTACATGTAGATTCTTTACTGATCACTAATCACTTTAATGGATCCTATGCTGTTAAAGGTGAAAAGCTAATCAAATATTTGGAGATAGTCAAAGAATTGGCACTCTCTTTTGTATCCTTTAGTTTGACACAGGTACCAAGGGAAGAGAATGCAGAAGCTGATGCATTAGCCAATTTAGGATCATCTTTGAAGATCCCTGAGGATATCAAGATCCCTATTGATGCGTGTGAAGTGTTATATATATTAGGTGTATATTTTAAGCCCCTTTAACACTTATTTTTAGCCAAGTTTTAAATTTATAAAACACGATATTTCACTAACACTAAACACACATATGGGCAAGTGCACCCATTGTGAGCGTAATATAGTGTTGGTAAGATACCGAGGTCGTCCAAGGACACAAGAGCTTTTAGTACCGGTTTATCCTCAACGTCTAATCAAATAAAAAATTTAAGAAAAATGTTTTAAACTAAGAAAAATAAAAACTAACTAAAAATGCTGAAAATAAAAATAAAAGAAAAACAGATAGACAAGATGAATCACTTGGTTTCGACTCGTATCTAGTGTAACCTTTGATTATTTCCGCACTTTTGCACTGTTTTAAGAGATTATCTTAGTTATTGTAGTAGGCCCCTCTTTTGAAGGTGACGTTACCCTCACCCCAGTAGTTTGAGTCAGCAAGGATACAATCCTAAAAGGGTGGATTATTGGAAGATAATTAATTAAGTTATTAATGCAAATTATGGTAGGCCCCTCTTTTGGAGGTGACGTTACCCTCGACTAAGTAGTCTGAGTCAGCAGGGATACAGTCCTAAATAGCCGGGTTATAGTATTAATAGTAGTTAGCTTATGAGGGGATCAAAGAGTTTGGACCCCCGCCATCCAATACCGTTAAGTATTGAAGGAGGTCCTACTAAATTTGACCCAGGTCCATTGCAGGACCTCTAAACGCTGAACAATGGCAAGACCTTTACCAAACCGTTCCCTTAACCCCCGACTAGGTAGCCAACATACCTCCATATAGACCGTGGAGATATGAATGGTGAAAATCTTTTATTTTATATAGACAGTAAAATAATGCCAAGACACCACGGACAAACGATAAGGAAATATCACCTTCAACATAAGCAACTAGTTATTAAAGTCATTAATACAAAACCAAGTAAAAAGTGAGAAAAGATTAGAAATAAAAAGTATTACACTAGACACTTTGTCTTCACCAAGTGATGTAAGAGACTTAGGCAAACAGGGCCTTGATTGTCAAGAACTCTTACGATCAATCTTGGATCCCGAGACGACTCACACACTCTATGATGGACAATGGATGATGGTGGTGGATGATGGTGTTATGGTGGTGGTGGGTGGTGGGTGAAGTGTGAGAGAGGTGGTGTGCCAAGGGATGGTTTGAGCTTGAGCCAAGCACTCCTATTTATAGGCTGAACAGAAGCTCGGGCACGGCCCCGTGTCCACATCCTTCTCTTTCTTCATTTATTGCAGCTTGTCTTATTAGTTGACCACGCCCCCGTGTCCGCTGAGCACGACCCCATGTGCAGAAGAATCTTTGTACTATGAAGATTTGGCTGGATTGTGCGAATCTTATAGTTGACCACGGCCCCGTGTCCGCTGAGCACGGCCCCGTGGTGGGCAATAGAAGCTTCTACCACTTTGTCTTTTCTGCTGACACTTGGGCACGCCCCCGTGCTGGCTGAGCACGGGGCGTGTTCAGTCCTCTGTTGTCTTGTTTTGCTTGGGAAGATGCTGTTGTGGGGTCGGGCATGTCACGTCTTGTTCCTTTTCTTGTATTTATGTTAGATTTTGATGTCTTTTTGCTTCTTTTGTTAATTTGAGCTCATTTAATCCTGAAAATACAAAAGGAAGACAAAAGCATACTTTTTCCAACATTAGTACTAAAAAAGGGTTAGTTTTATGCCACAATTGATGTAATTTATATGTTGCATTTTGCACACATCAAATACCCCCACACTTGAATCTTAGCTTGTCCTCAAGCAAAACTCTTTAATATGTGGCTATTACACTCCCAAATGGAATGGGTAGAAAAGAAGGTTTTTTGGGCTTATCATAGAGTGTCGGGATTTCCAAGATTCTTTATTTAGTTTTATTTTTATTTATTTACAATCCTATTCGTCATGATTTATTTAAAACTTTTCATAAGATAAATTACTTATTAGGGCATAACATGCCTTTTTAAAATTTTATTTATATACAAGTTCACATACCTCACGGGGATCACTCAACACTCGGCCGAAAATGTATTTTTGTGAATCACTCGAGAGCGGCATGGACTTACTCCTACCATAGGCTTGCCAAGCAATCAATCCTCTTCCTTTTTAACTTATATACCTTTATAAATATCAAGAGGACTTTGTGGGTGAAAGGTTAGGCTTGGGTTAAAGGTAGGTGGTTGGGTTAGTGGTTAGTGGTTAGTAGAAAAAGGCGAAAAGCGTAACAAGTGTCGGTTTTCGTAAGACTTTCTATTTTTGTAACTTTTATTTTGATGAAGTTATTATTCAAACAAAGTTATTTTTGATGAACTTGTTTGTTTATTTTCTTTTGCTTCATCATCAACACAAAATTATTTATTTATTTATTTTTGAAGTCATACGAAAAACCGAACTTGTTACTAAAACAAAGGGTTAAAAATAAAAAAGGTTTTGGTGGGTAAAATGGTGTTTGGTTTGGGTTATGAAATGAAAAGGTTTAGGCTCAAAGGGGCTAAATAGGGGGATTTTGGGTAGGTGGTAAAAAAAAAAAAAGAAAAAAAAATGGTGTGGAAAAAAAAAAGGGTTAGTCCTAATGCCTCCATCATTTACTTACTCGGGTTTAAGTTGGTAAGGACCGGGAATGTATCGTCATGGCAAGTTCTAGAGTCGTAAGAACCAAGCGGCTATTCACACAAGAAACGAAAAATGAGCATTTAGTCTAATGATATGTAATTGTATGCTCAATAAAGGCTCAAAACTCACTTTTGTGGGAATGGGTTTTTATGTGATCAAGTATATATGATTAAATTTTAACTAAGCTTGTCATGCCTTTTCATAATTTCCTTATGTTGGTTCTTTTTATCACGACGCTATCGGTTGTAAATTCGTAAAAATATAACCTTTTTAAGAACTTGAATTTCCCGAGTTGAACCTAGACAAGTAAAAAAAATGAAAATTTTTGAAAATTTTTTGGGGTGATTAACGGTTCCAATAGAGTTTTGTGTAAGGCTTGTATTTAGGATTTGCAAGATTCAAGGTTTTAGCATCCCCCCACACTTAAATTACACATTGTCCTCAATGTGTCCCAAAAATAAGTTTTTAGGTTGATTGAATGTGTAAAAAGGTGTAAAAAGCAAAATTTTTGTGTTACTGGGCGCTGAACACGGCCTCGTGTTGTCCGGGCACGGCCCCGTGTTCAAGTGCCAGTAACAAAATTAAATCAAGAGAAACAGAAGCCTGGACACGGGGGCGTGTTGGGTGAACACGGCCCGTGTCCAGTTACCTGAACTGGGTCTTTTTCTGCAGACTGTGCAGCACGGGGCCGTGTTGGGTGGACACGGCCCGTGCCGAGCTTACTGTAAACGAAGAAATTTGTCGGACGGTTCTGTTTTCCTGCATGGGATGCTGGTTCAAGTTCCCCTTGTATCCTTTGCCATCTCAAGTGTGTTTTATTCATTTCAACACCACCCAAACACCAAATTAACTAAAAACCATCATTCATTAGTCATAGAGAGAATTACATACTAGTCCTAAAAATTAAGATACTAGCTAGTTAGGTCAAAGAAACACAAGAAATCCAAACCAAGAAGTTCTAGCCTAATATTTATTCTACTAGCAAAATTTCCGAAAAGATAGATTTCTCGGTTAAAAGTGGCTTGACAACTTCTTCCCCCGGGTATGGGTTCCTCATACGTCGGCGAGCCACTCTTCGATCTCCCTAGGGAGAAGAAAAGCGGGCTCATGAGCATTGGTTTGAGGAGGTGCAACTTCCACCGGGATTTCTTGGAGTTCTTCAAGAGGAGGTTCCGCCGGAATGTCGTCCCAACCGGTAGGATTTTGGATCCCAAGTGCTAGGTTCCAATCCTCTTGAGGGAGGATTGGCTCCATGGGAGGTGTTACCAGAATGTTTAACCTCTGGTGCAAGAGGTTTATTTCCTGGAAACTGTTTTCCAACCCCACCGAGAGATAGTTTATACGGTCAATGAGGACCTCCTCCACCGAAGTCATCTCGTCAAGGGCTTCACGTAGCGCCATTACGTATCTTACGAGAGTTGCTTCAATCGATGGCCTCCTTTCCCGTCGACTGTTCCTTGAGTGCGCAGAAGAGGTTCCACTGTTTTGGCTAGACATTCTACGAAAAACATAACAAAAATAGTTTGTTTTAATGAAACAGTACAACGGACACGGCCCCGTGCTCAGTGAGCACGGCCCCGTGTTCAACTTTCTGCAGATTTTTAGAATAAGGAATCTTGGAGTTTTAAATTATTTTCTCAACTTATGAAGTGTTTTTGAACAAAAATAACTTAAAACAATGTTGTGTAACTTATTTTTAACAAGATTCATTGAATAAAAACTCAACAATCATCACAATGGAGCTTGGAATCAAACTTCAATGGAGGTGTTGTTGCAAGAAAGATGAAGAAGAAGGCAATAGATAAAAGAGGAAAGGACAAGATGCTTGTAAGAACCTTCTTTTAGAACATACCTAGGATGGTAAGTCAGAAAATCCTTTCAAATCTCTGTCCCTGGATGGTCCAAATGTGCAGGGTTCTTGGCTGCATTTATAGAAAACGACAGCGTGCTGGACACGGCCCCGTGTCGGCTGGACACGGCCCCGTGTGCAGGCAAGATCCTGACACGTTTTGTCCGTATTCTGACAAAAGTCAGAAGGGAATCTTTTGGTGGACACGGGGGCGTGTTGACCTGGGCACGGCCCCGTGTCGGAAGGCTGTTTTATGAAGTGCGTCTATTTTTAAGGAATTTTTCCGGATCGGGCGGTTCCTTACTGGATGGAACAACCCCAAAGTGCCTAAGATACCTTAATTGTTCTAGATTGAGACGAGAACGCAAGAGGTTGTCGGTGAGGGTGATTCCTATGCTACATGTAGGTGGACAAGTCCAACCCTTTTCCGGGCTCTCGTTAAAGAAGGTGTATGTCGAATCGCTCAGGTCTATGTATGCATCAAACGAGGTTGATGGGGAGTCCTTCACGGCACAATCGACACAGGGACGACTATCGCTCAAGTCCTCACTAGAGTTAGGAGTATCGTCGGAAACAATGAAGTTGTTTGAATGCGTTTCCAACCCTTCTTCTTGGTTATCATCTTGGAAAAGATTACCGAAATCTTTCCTAAGTTCTTTTAACCAATTAATAATTAGATCTTCTAGTTGAAATAATTCATCGAGAAGCATTTCTCCTAGAATATCCGGTTGGGCGCATTCGAGGGAGAGATAGGGATTATTTTTACTTTCGCCCCTCTTAAGGATACTAGGGAACGATGGGTCTATATAGTGGGGTTTATAAGTTAGAAAAAAACATTCTAATTCTTTATGGTTACCACCACATAATTGACACCACATAGTACCATAAGAGTGCCGAAAGTAAAAAGTATCAGTATCACTCATATTTGTGTCAGAAATTACCAACCGTCGGGATCTTACGGTTCTGTTTTCAGTAACTGAAACTTGGGCACGGGGGCGTGTTGAGTGGGCACGGCCCCGTGTTCAGCTTACTGTCTGACTTAAAACAGGATTGCCAGTTCCAATGATTGGGCACGGGGCGTGTTCAGCGGGCACGGCCCGTGCTGAGTTCTGCAGAAGCTGAAAAATTAAAAAAATCCTAAAAAAAATGAAAAATAAGAAAAACGATTAGGCCGTTGATTCCTAACTTTCTTAAAATCCTTGTGTCCCCGGCAGCGGAGCCAAAAACTTGATGCGTGTGAAGTGTTATATATATTAGGTGTATATTTTAAGCCCCTTTAACACTTATTTTTAGCCAAGTTTTAAATTTATAAAACACGATACTAACACTAAACACACATATGGGCAAGTGCACCCATCGTGAGCGTAATATAGTGTTGGTAAGATACCGAGGTCGTCCAAGGACACAAGAGCTTTTAGTACCGGTTTATCCTCAACGTCTAATCAAATCAAAAATTTAAGAAAAATGTTTTAAACTAAGAAAAATAAAAACTAACTAAAAATGCTGAAAATAAAAATAAAAGAAAAACAGATAGACAAGATGAATCACTTGGTTCCGACTCGTATCTAGTGTAACCTTTGATTATTTCCGCACTTTTGCACTATTTTAAGAGATTATCTTAGTTATTGTAGTAGGCCCCTCTTTTGAAGGTGACGTTACCCTCACCCCAGTAGTTTGAGTCAGCAAGGATACAATCCTAAAAGGGTGGATTATTGGAAGATAATTAATTAAGTTATTAATTCAAATTATGGTAGGCCCCTCTTTTGGAGGTGACGTTACCCTCGACTAAGTAGTCTGAGTCAGCAGGGATACAGTCCTAAATAGCCGGGTTATAGTATTAATAGTAGTTAACTTATGAGGGGATCAAAGAGTTTGGACCCCCTCCATCCAATACCGTTAAGTATTGAAGGAGGTCCTACTAAATTTGACCCAGGTCCATTGCAGGACCTCTAAACGCTGAACAATGGCAAGACCTTTACCAAACCGTTCCCTTAACCCCCGACCAGGTAGCCAACATACCTCCATATAGACTCTGGAGATATGAATGGTGAAAATCTTTTATTTTATATAGACAGTAAAATAATGCCAAGACACCACGGACAAACGATAAGGAAAGATCACCTTCAACATAAGCAACTAGTTATTAAAGTCATTAATACAAAACCAAGTAAAAAGTGCGAAAATATTAGAAATAAAAAGTATTACACTAGACACTTTGTCTTCACCAAGTGATGTAAGAGACTTAGGCAAACATGGCCTTGATTGTCAAGAAATCTTACGATCAATCTTGGATCCCGAGACGACTCACACACTCTATGATGGACAATGGATGATGGTGGTGGATGATGGTGGTATGGTGGTGGTGGGTGAAGTGTGAGAGAGGTGGTGTGCCAAGGGATGGTTTGAGCTTGAGCTAAGCACTCCTATTTATAGGCTGAACAGAAGCTCGGGCACGGCCCCGTGTCCAGTGGGCACGACCCCGTGTCCACATCCTTCTCTTTCTTCATTTATTGCAGCTTGTCTTATTAGTTGACCACGCCCCCGTGTCCGCTGAGCACGACCCCGTGTGCAGAAGAATCTTTGTACTATGAAGATTTGCCTGGATTGTGCGAATCTTATAGTTGACCACGGCCCCGTGTCCGCTGAGCACGGCCCCGTGGTGGGCAATAGAAGCTTCTACCACTTTGTCTTTTCTGCTGACACTTGGGCACGCCCCCGTGCTGGCTGAGCACGGGGCGTGTTCAGTCCTCTGTTGTCTTGTTTTACTTGGGAAGATGCTGTTGTGGGGTCGGGCATGTCACGTCTTGTTCCTTTTCTTGTATTTATGTTAGATTTTGATGTCTTTTTGCTTCTTTTGTTAATTTGAGCTCATTTAATCCCGAAAATACAAAAGGAAGACAAAAGCACACTTTTTCCAACATTAGTACTAAAAAGGGTTAGTTTTATGCCACAATTGATGTAATTTATATGTTGCATTTTGCACACATCACTATCATCCATATCCTGGCCCCTGCTATCGAGGATCATGTAGCTATGGAGATAGGAGAAGATTCTGCAATCATCCCTAGTGAGGATACTCAATCTCATTCAGGATCATGGATCCTCCCAATCATGAGATACATACAACATGGAGAAATTCCTACAGGAGAAAACCCAAGGGCTTTCAAAATTAAGGTATCTCAATTTACAATATTGAATAATATGTTGTATAAACGATCTCTTGCAGGACCATATTTGAGATGCATTGAGGATCCTGAAATCCAAGAAGTCCTAAAGGATTTCCATGAAGGAGATTGTGGAAACCACACTGGGGGCAGAGCATTGTTCTCAAGGATCCTAAGAACAGGATACTATTGGCCCACTATGAAGAAGGATGCTGTAGAGTATGCCAAGAAGTGTGATCCTTGTCAGAGGCATAGTAATATCCTTCATCAACCAGCAGAGCTCTTGCATCCTATATCCTCTTCCTGGCCATTCATGAGATGGGGAATGGATATAGTGGGAAAGCTTCCTAAGGCACCTGGTGGAAAAGTATTCATGCTTGCTATGACTGATTACTTCTCTAAGTGGATAGAGGCTGAAGCCTTTGCTCAAGTCAGAGAAAAGGAAGTTATATCCTTTATTAAAAGAAACATTATTACTAGATTTGGTATCCCTTCTGAGATTATTTGTGATAATGGATCCCAATTTATTGGGAATAGAACCACTAACTTTTGTGATAGTTGGGGGATTAAGATGATAACATCTACACCAGTCCACCCACAAGCTAATGGTCAGGCAGAATCATCCAACAAGACCATCATCAACAATTTGAAGAAGAAGCTTGGATCCAAGAAAGGAAAATGGGCAGAAGAACTACCTTATGTGCTTTGGGCTGATAGGACAACTCCCAAGAATGCTACAGGCCAAACTCCATTTTCTTTGGTATTTGGGGCAGAATCAGTGATCCCTACAGAGATGGTGGTTCCAACTGCAAGAACAAGCATTCGTGATCCTGGAGAAAATGCTGAAAACTTGGTTCAAGACCTGGATACTATAGAAGAAATCAGGGACTTGGCAAGGATAAGGATGGCCAGTTATCAACAAAGGATGGCTGGAGCTTACAACAAAAATGTCAGGATCAGGAAATTCCAAGTTGGTGATATGGTGTTAAGGAAAGCATTTCAGAATACCACCAATCCCGCTTATGGAAAGCTAGCACCAAAATGGGAAGCCCCCTATTTGATTGAAGCTGAAGCAGGAAAGGGGGCATATCGATTGCTAACAATGGAAGGTGATTTGCTACCAAGGGCTTGGAATGCTATCCATTTGAAGAAATACTTTATGTGACAAGGATCCATGATCCTTACCTGACCAGTATCCTTGAAGGATCCTTACAGAACGGATGATCCTCATCTTGGTAATCTTCTAATCTCAAACTATTTCATTCTTTTATTCTCTTATATAGGGATAAGGATCCTGCATCCTTTATCCTCCTTTCACTTGATTCTGAGTTTTGAAGGTTCAGGTATCCTTAACTAAGGATTGAGTATCCACAGAAGTATCCAGTTATTTGGGCTTGACCCCAGTTATTTGGGCTAGTCCCCAGTTTGGGCCTGTCCCCAGTTTCGCCAGTAGCGCACGATGATCCTGGTATAGTTCATGGCAATGGGACCAGTACTCGCTTTAGGGGCTGACAATTTCATTGTACTGGCTATATTCAGGATCCTACGTATAATGGTAGACGTACCATACATCCGTTCCTAAGGTTTCTAACGTTTTCACGTTAGCTAAGGTTTTGGCATTTCCATGTCACTAAGTTTGGATAGTCGCCAGTGAGGGCCATACTCCAGTTTACATACGATCCTATGGGCTTGTCCCCAGTTATCCTTTGGGCTTGTCCCCAGTTATCCTTTAGGCTTGTCCCTAGTATATTGGGCTTATCCCCAGAATTGTTGGGCTTGTCCCCAGTTACTAACTCTTATCCTATGTTGGCTTAGTCCCAAGTTGTACCTTATTTCAGGTTTTTGGAGATAAATGACCAAGGATCCTTAATCCTTACCTTTTACTAAGGTTTGTCTTTTGGGTTATCCTATTTACAACTGTTAAAGGTTAGGATCCTAACTTGGATTCTCAGGTATGATCCTTAACTATTTTGATTTTATTCATTATTTATTTGAGTAACCCTTATCTTTTGACAACTGAACTTGTGATCCTTAAACTATATAACTTTTCAAAACTAATCAGCTATGGGATACGTGATCTTTGATCATATCCTAAACTTTTTGGGATATTTCTTAAATTTTTCTTTACTTGATAAGTTTAAACAAAATGAACATCACAACAGTTGGAAAGTAAAATGATAACAAGGATATCAACACAGGATAAGCCAGAAAGCTAAAGTTATTTTATTCACAAAAGATTTAACCCTTTAAGGTTGTCAAAATTGCCAACCCACGTTTCTACCAGCAAAACGTGGCCCATCCACATGGGTTGGCAAAGGGTGTCCATTGTCTAAGGGTCTTGATAATGCTGGAATCAAAAGACGGCAGGATCACAATGGCTTCATCCCCCAAACAGAGGATCCCTCCACCATTTGTAATCCTACCTATTGTTCAAAGGATCTATGATCCTTAGCCCTAATTACTATTGTTTGAGTACAACCCATCATTGTTCAACAGGAAAACATCATAACCAAAACAAACTATCCAACTAAAAAAATGGGCTCCGGCTACGTCTAGAAATGTCCTTCATCGCCCATTCATGCAGCCTACACCTTTGCTACATCATCATCCCCTCCTGCTCCGGTATCCTTCGCATGATCCTTGCCACCACCACTAGCCTCGATTGCCAGAACCTCATCAGCCTCGTCAGCCTCATTAGCCTCATCCTCCAACTCAGCCAGCCTAGCCTTCCAGCCTTCCACGTCCCAATTGCTCTTATCAAAGGCAGGATCCTGAGCTTCTTGAGCCATCTGTAGCTTGGTCTTGTACATGGCAATGGCAGCGGAGACCTTGGCATCCTCTGTGATCTCGTGCTTCTCATAATCAACATTGATCAGGATTGCAGCTGTCTGAGTTTTGGCATCCTTGAGATCCTTTTCAAGGGAGGCAATTTTGTGATCCTTGAGCACCGCCACCTTTTGGAGATCATTGTATTTCTCCTCAAGATCCTCAACATTTCCAACGTAGTCCACAATCTCAGCAAATTTCTGCAAAAAAGACAATGCAAAGTTAGGATCATATGATCCTCAAGTGGATAGGATAACTAAGCTGAGTCAGTGATCCTTACATCATTAAAGTACTCGAGGAATTGATGGCGGATCAGAGGCAAGCCTTGAAGGTTGTCAGCTTCAGAGGTTTTTCTTTTCTTTCCACCTCTTCTCTTCGAAGTGGTAGCCTTGGGGATTACAATGGAATGGCTAGCAGCAGACTTTTTTCTTGAGGATCTGACAGTGTCAAGATCAGTTACACTGAACTTGGAGGCAGATTTCGAGGATTTCCCAGCGCCTACACATTCAAAGCAGATAAGTATCCTTATCCTATTTCTATTCAACTATTTATTTAAATATTTGACAATACAAAATACAGGATACTTACTTGACATAGTAACGGAACCTGAGGATACTTCTTGTGAATCCTGGGTGTTTGTTTTGAATGACCTTGTTGCAGGATCAAGTCTTCTGAAAGCAGCGAGCCTTTCCTTGGTAGCAGGTGATGGTATAAGGTGCGAAACAGAGATAGCTGTACAACAGAAACAAAAGGGTGTTAGTGATCCTTATACAAAAGCAAGGTTATTTGGTGATCCTTCTCGGGATCCTCTATCCTACCATGGGTAGTCCACTTCCTTGGCAGATCCTTTCCATCAGAGAGAGAATCCCTTCTGACAAAGAAGAATCTCCGTTTCCAGTTAGTATCATTCTTAGTGGCTTTGAAGATGGGGTGTTCTTCACCAGGTTTACGCTTGAATAAGTATCGGTGGGATCCAAATGTGGTGAGATCATACATTTCTGCCAACTCCGACATTCCTAGGGTAATTCCTTCTTGCTCAATGATCCTTTCAAGGGTATATAGGACCCTCCAGATCATTGACATAGCTTGAATGTAGGAGATGCCGGTGATGGAGAAAAAAGATTGGGTGAATTCAGGGAAAGGATACATGTATCCTATTGTGAACGGTGTGACCGGGAAAGCTACCCAAGTTTCAGAAACATAATCGCTTAGAACGGTGGGATCAAATGGTTTGAAAACGGTATTTGCCGGAAAACAGTGGCGGATTCTGTCTATTTGTGGATCAGTAAAGCAACACCTTTCATTAGCCAAATCTTTGATGATCCCCTGGCTCTTAAGAGGACTGTCATTCTTATGATCCTTCGCCGGTGAGGATCTTAGCATCATCTTGATTGTGAAGAAGATGAAGAAAGAAAGGGCAGAGAAAGAAAACGTAAAGGAAGAAGAGAAAGAGAGATACCTGTTGATCTTCGGATATGAATTTAAAGGGAGTTTCTCTTGAATTTAAATGCAGATTGATCCCTATCTCTAACTCCTATTTATAATGATGATTTTGCAGGATAGTCACCTCATTGACGTCATGTTCGTAACGGCTAGTCCGATTACAACGGCTAGTTATCCGTTGGTTGATTGCGGATAAGAACAAAATATAACTCATTTATTTACATAATTACTCCTTATATTTTGGGGGCAATTGTTAGGGGTGGATTTCTAAATGATCAGTGATCCTCATTTACTGTTGGGTTTAGTGATCCTCAATTCTGTCTGAAGTAGTGATCCTCAGAAGTGTTGCAGGATCAGGATCATGGATCATCATAAGGATCCTTGTACTAACGGTTGTCTACTTTGAATTCGAAATTGTTTTGCAGGAGTACTAGCTTGGACTTGGTCTTGGCGATATTCCTGGAGAATATTCTACGTTTATTCCGCACGTGCCTGGCCAAAAGTGGACGTTATGGAGTCGTGGAGGACTTGCACCATTTGCGGAATGTTAGTTAGTGTAGATATTTTCCATTTTTAAAGGGGTAGCGAGCTAATTAGAAAACACTTGGCTATTTTTGGCTACACACACACTCTTACAACTGCTCTCACCAGCTCTCGTTAACTCACTTGGCGATTACACACTTTTTTACACAATACACTATAGTGATCCTTGTACTTAGCTCGCTATCATCCGAAGTTGTATTACATTTCTTGTTTAATTGGAGTTGGTGATCGGTAGTTTCCATCACCCGAGGTTTTTTATGCCGGAGATCATTCATTGATCAAGGGCTTTTTCCTCGTATAAATCTTTGTGTCACTTGTTCATTACATTTCATAGTGATCCTTATTGTTGTTCATCAATTCAAGCATCATACCTCACAACAGAAAGTTTGGTTGCATTATCATTGCTTGATTTTTGACCAAAACAATAACATCAACACCAGTCCACCCACAAGCTAATGGTCAGGCAGAATCATCCAACAAGATCACCATCAATAATTTGAAGAAGAAGCTTGGATCCAAGAAAGGAAAATGGGCAGAAGAACTACCTTATGTGCTTTGGGCTGATAGGACAACTCCCAAGAATGCCACAGGCCAAACTCCATTTTCTTTGGTATTTGGGGGAATCAGTGATCCCTACAGAGATGGTGGTTCCTACTGCAAGAACATGCATTCGTGATCCTGAAGAAAATGCTGAAAACTTGGTTCAAGACTTGGATACTATAGAAGAAATCAGGGATTTGGCAAGGATAAGGATAACTAGTTATCAACAAAGGATGGCTGGAGCCTACAACAAAAATGTCAGGATCAGGAAATTCCAAGTTGGTGATATGGTATTAAGGAAAGCATTTCAGAATACCACCAATCCTGCTGATGGAAAGTTGGCACCAAAATGGGAAGGCCCTTATTTGATTGAGGCTGAAGCGGGAAAGGGGGCATATCGATTGCTAACAATGGAAGGTGATCTGCTACCAAGAGCTTGGAATGTTGTCCATCTGAAGAAATATTTCATGTGACAAGGATCCATGATCCTCACCTGACAAGTATCCTCGAAGGATCCTTACAGTACAGATGATCCTCATTTTGGTAACGTTCTAATCTCAAACTATTTCATTCTTTTATTCTTTTATATAAGGATAAGGATCCTGCATCCTTTATCCTCCTTTCACTTGATTTTGAGTTTTGAAGGTTCAGGTATCCTTAACTAAGGATTGAGTATCCACAGAAGTATCCAGTTATTTGGGCTTGACCCCAGTTATTTGGGCTAGTCCCCAGTTTGGGCCTGTCCCCAGTTTCGCCAGTAGCGCACGATGATCCTGATATAGTTCATGGCAATGGGACCAGTACTCGCTTTAGGGCCTGACAATTTCATTGTACTGGCTATTGTTAGGGGTGGATTTCTAAATGGCCCGTGATCCTCAAATATTATCCTGTTTGGTGATCCTTACTTCTGTGTCAGTTAGTGATCCTCAGAAGTGCTTCAGGATCAGGATCATGGATCATTCTAAGGATCCTTATACTAATGATTGTTCACTTTGAATTCGATATTGTTTTGCAGGAGTACCGGATTGGACTTGGTCATAGCGACATTCCTGGAGAATATTCCCTGCAATTCTGCACGTGCTGGACCATTTGTGAACGTTATGGAGAACGTGGGGAGAAGGCTCGAAATGCGGATAGTTAGTTAAGCTAGTTATTTTCTGATTTAAATGGGGTAGCGAGCTAATTAGACACAACTTTTTGCTATTTTTGGCTACACACACACTTACAACCGCTCACAACAGCTCTCGTTCATTCACTTAGCAATTTCATACACTTTTTACACAAGAACACTATAGTGATCCTTGTATTTAGCTCGCTATCATCCGAAGTTGTAACACATTATTTGTCTAATTTGAGTTGGTGATCGGTAGTTTCCATCACCCGGGGTTTTTTGTGCCGGAGATCAACTCTTGATCAAGGGCTTTTTCCCCGTATAAACCTTGTGTCACTTGTCCTTTATTTTTCATAGTGATCCTTATTGCTATAAACCAATTCAAGCATCATACCCCATGACAGAGAGTTTGGTTACATTATCATTGTCTGATTTTTTGACCAAAACAGTTTGGCGCCCACCGTGGGGCAATTGGTGCTTCATTTCTAAGAAATTCTCATCTTTGTGATCATTCCGGTTCATTACATACGAGCAGATGGCTTCATCATCAAAGAATACCTCCAGTGCGATGTCTGCAGTCAATTCATCCCAAGGCATTCCACCTTTGCCTCCACCACCTTCTGGACCTCAGAAAAATGCCGAGAAGAAACCAACTCCCATTTTCTCAAAACCTCCAACTTCTTCTGCTTCTTATACTCCTACTACTAGTGACTTGTTTACTCTGATTTTGCAGATGAAGGAGCATATCCAGCAGCAGGACAAGACCAATGAAAAGATCCTTAGAGAAATTGGAGACATCAAGAAACAAAAGAGATCGGCAGAGGATCATTCCCCACTAATGCCCAGATCTTTGAATTTTGATACTCCGGTTATAACTTCTCAGCCTTCAGCGGTTCCAGACGTTCAATATGTTGGAGGACCAAAAGGAGTGCATTACGGGTCATCAGCAATGACTCAGGCTTCAGGGTTACACTTTCAACCATCAGGATCCCTTCCTCAACATATAGGATCCTTTGCAAGCTCAGGAGGATACTCGGGAGCGCAGCAGATTCAAGGGTACTGGCCGTTTCAAGGATCCTCCCAGGTTCAAGGATCCTCCTATGTTCCAGGATCCTCCCAGGTTCAAGGATCCTCCTATGTTCCAGGATCCTCCCAGGTTCAAGGATCCTCCTATGTTCCAGGATCCTCCCAAGTTCAAGGATCCTCCTATGTTCCAGGATCCTCCCAAGTTCAAGGATCCTCCTATGTTCCAGGATCCTCCCAGGTCCAAGGATACTCACAGTTTCAAGGATCCTTAAGGAGTTTGCAATCAGGAAGTTCCGACATCCATCAGGGAGATTTCATTCCAATGCAGACCATTGCTTCTACTGGTCCATCGGTCATTCCAGAGCCTCAACAATATGGATTAACATCCACTCTTCCTAACTTGAATCCGATGGGAGGTAACACTTTTAATAATTCTTATACTACTAACCATGGCCTTATGCAGGATACAGGTATTAATCATGCCATGGCCAGAGAATTGCAAAAGTTAAAGGACATGATATCAAGTGTTCCAGGAGTGGTCAAGCCTATCCCAGAGATTGCAGATGGGAGCCACAAGATATCTCGTTTTGCACCACCAATCTGTGATGCTGAGATACCCAAGAGGTTCCATGTGCCTACCATGAAGTTGTATGATGGTTCAACGGATCCTAAGGAACACATAGCTCAATACAGGGAAAGGATGGAGATCAACCCCATCCCAGAAAGGTTAAAGGAAGCATGTCTGTGCAAGGGATTTGGATCCACTCTTACTGGATCGGCTCTTAAATGGCTGCTAAGTCTTCCCCCTTACTCTATTACCTCATTTGCTAATCTAGTTAATCTATTTAATAACCAGTTTTCTTGTAGTAGAAAATTTGAGCGTTTAACTAGTGATCTGTATAGGATAACCCAGGGTCATAATGAATAATTAAGGGATTATATCACTAAATTTAGTAAAGAATCCTTAGATATTCCTAACCTGGATATAGCTACGGCTGTTGAAGCCTTTAAAATGGGATTGCTTAGGGATTCGTTATTCTATGATGATCTTGTTATGACACCATGCAGGAATTTAGATGAGGTAAGAACCCGGGCCCTTAGGTTCATCCGGTTAGAGGATGACAAAAGGATCCAAGAGAGGTTAGCAGGATCCTCAAAGCAAGAGAAGCAAGGATCCTCATTCAAGAACAACAAGTTCAGATCCTATAATAAATCTGATAACCAGAATGTGCATGCTGTTGAACAAGAAGAGGATGATGAGGATTATCCTCCAATCTCTGAATATTGTTTTTCTGTTGATAACAATGAACTAATCCTTGTGATGCAGAGTTTAGGTGATAAAGCTAGATGGCCCAGAAAAAATGATAGACCAGCTGCAACTAAAGATAAATCAAAGTGGTGTGCATACCATGAAGATTTTGGGCATCTCACAGAAGAATGCATCGCATTGAGAAAAGAAATTGGATACTTGTTGAGCAAGGGGCACTTGAAAGAATTATTGGGGAGAAAGAAGTCAAGGACTCAGGATCCTGAAAGGATCCCAGAGAAAGCTCCAGCCCCTCCAGCAGATGCACAAATTATATACTTTATATCTGGAGGATCAGACATTTGTGGAACATCCTTCTCTGCAGCCAAGAGACATGCGAAGGAAACCAAGATGGATAATGGAGATAGACCCATCCGAACATCCAGCGTCTCCGAAGGAAAAGTTATAACTTTCGATGAGGATGATCGTGTTGACATCCAGGATCCTCATCATGATGGTTTGGTTATCACTCTTTTTATTTCTAACCATTTTGTTCGCAGGATCCTTATAGATGGAGGAAGCTCTGTGAACATTATCCAGCTTGATGTTCTCAAGAAGATGAACATTCCTGAATCCGACATCATACCAAGATCCTCTGTGCTCGTGGGATTCAGTGGCGAGACTAAGAATACTCTGGGGGACATTAAACTCCCAATATATATCGAAGGCCTACATTCTTACCAAAAGTTTTGTGTTATTGACTGTTTATCTTGTTGTAATGTGATCCTTGGCAGACCTTGGATACACGATATGAAGGCAGTCCCATCCACTTATCATCAGTGTGTGAAGCTCCCTAGTCCTTGGGGAATAGTGAAGATTGATAGTGATCAGCAAGAGGCTAAGAACTGCTACACCTCATCAATGAAACCAGCATCAAAGTCCAGGGAGCAATAGCAATCAAAGTGTCCTCCAAGGGATGTCTTGGAGGCAAGCGAACAGGATGTGGTGGAAATCCTTATGGATCCTGATGATCCTGAATCTATAGTTTATATAGGATCAGGGATCCTTGGCAAGATGAAGGAAGACCTCATATCCTTCCTCAAAAGAAGAAAGACTACCTTTGTATGGAAACACGAAGACATGACAGGTATATCTAAAGATGTAATCACTCACAAACTTGGCATTGATAGGTCCTTCAAACCAATCCATCAAAGGAGAAGGAAATTTGCACCAGAAAGAAATGCCATTATCTAGGAGGAGGTAGAGAAACTACTCCGAGCAGGTATGATTAGAGAGGTCAAGTATCCAAGATGGTTGGCCAATGTGGTTGTTGTTCAAAAGAAAAACGGAAAGTGGAGGGTATGTGTCGATTTCACCGATTTAAATAAGGCATGTCCCAAGGATCCTTTCCCATTACCCCACATTGACTCCATGGTGGATGCAACTGCGGGTCATGAACTGTTAACTTTTATGGATGCTTCATCTGGATTTCAACAAATTCAAATGGAACCATCCGATCAAGAGGATACAGCCTTCATGACTCCAACTGGTATATACTGCTATATTGCTATGCCGTTCGGACTAAGAAATGCAGGTGCAACTTATCAAAGGCTAGTGAATATGATGTTCAAGGACCAGATTGGACAAACTATGGAGGTTTACATAGACGATATGGTGGTAAAATCAATAAAGGCTGAGGATCACCTAAGAGACTTGGAGGAAGCATTCAATATCCTTGACAAATATAATATGAAGCTTAATCCTTCAAAATGTCACTTTGGTGTTAAAGCAGGTAAATTCTTAGGATATATGGTGACAAAGAGAGGCATTGAAGCCAGTCCAGAACAAATAAAAGCTATAGTGAACATCAAGTCACCTGCCAATGCTAAGGATGTTCAGAGGTTAACAGGCAGGATTGCAGCCTTAAACAGATTCATATCCAAATCCTCAGAAAAGTGCAAGGAATTCTATGATATCCTAAGGAAGAACAAGAAATTCGAGTGGACTGAGAAGCATGAAAGTGCCTTAAGAGCTCTTAAGGATTACCTATCCTTGGCCCCGGCTTTGATGAAACCAGAAAAAGGAGATGTGTTATCCTTATATCTTGCGGTATCCTCAAAAGCAGTAAGTGCCGTCCTTGTTAAGGATCACGAAGGTACACAACATCCTGTCTATTATGTAAGTAAGAGTTTACTTGATGCTGAATCCAGGTATTCACACTTAGAAAAACTTATCCTTGCATTAATTATGGCATCCACCAAATTAAGACATTATTTTGAAACTCATGTTATTATCGTTAAAACTAATTTTCCAATCAAGAATGTCCTCAGGAAACCTGAAATGTCAGGAAGGATGGCTAAGTGGGCAGTGAAGCTTAGTGCATATGATATAAGATATGAGCCCAGGACAGCCATTAAATCCCAAGCATTAGCTGACTTTGTGGCAGATTTCAGTAGTGATTTGCAAAAGGAAGCTGAATTAGAAGTCCAGCAGCTAGAAGAGACCAAGGATTCTTGGATACTCTACACTGATGGATCCTCAAACATCAAGGGAACAGGGCTTGGAATACTACTAAAATCGCCACAGGGGGACATAATACCCCACTCTATAGCTTGTGAGTTCCAAACCACTAACAATGAGGCTGAATATGAAGCTTTGATAGCTGGCTTGCAAATTGCTAAGCATATGAGGATCAGGTATCTTGAGGTACATGTAGATTCTTTGTTAATCACTAATCACTTTAATGGATCCTATGCTGTTAAAGGTGAAAAGCTAATCAAATATTTGGAGTTAGTCAAAGAATTGGCATTCTCTTTTGTATCCTTTAGTTTGACACAGGTACCAAGGGAAGAGAATGCAGAGGCAGATGCACTAGCTAATTTAGGATCATCCTTGAAGATCCCGGAAGATATTAAGATCCCTATTATCCATATCCTGACCCCGGCTATCGAGGATCATGTGGCTATGGAGATAGGAGAGGATTCTGCAATTATCCCTAGTGAGGATACTCAAACTCATCCAGGATCATGGATCCTCCCAATCATGAGATACATACAACATGGAGAGATTCCTACAGGAGAAAACCCTAGGGCTTTCAAAATTAAGGTATCTCAATTCACAATTTTAAATAATATGTTGTACAAACGATCTCTTGCAGGACCATACTTAAGATGCATTGAGGATCCTGAAATCCAAGAAGTTTTAAAAGACTTCCATGAAGGAGATTGTGGAAAACACACTGGGGGCAGGGCGTTATTCTCAAGGATCCTGAGGACAGGATACTACTGGCCGACCATGAAGAGAGATGCTGTGGAATATGCTAAGAAGTGCGATCCTTGTCAGAGACACAGCAACATCCTTCATCAACCGGCTGAATTATTGCATCCTATATCCTCCACTTGGCCATTCATGAGATGGGGCATGGATATAGTTGGTAAGCTCCCTAAGGCACCTGGTGGAAAAGTGTTCATGCTTGCTATGACTGATTACTTCTCCAAGTGGATAGAGGCTGAAGCTTTTGCCCAAGTCAGAGAAAAGGAAGTTATATCCTTCATTAAAAGGAATATTATAACTAGATTTGGTATTCCTTCTGAAATTATATGTGATAATGGTTCCCAATTCATTGGGGGCAGAACTACTAACTTTTGTGATAGCTGGGGGATTAAGATGATAACATCAACACCAGTCCACCCACAAGCTAATGGTCAGGCAGAATCTTCCAATAAGATCATCATCAACAATCTGAAGAAGAAGCTTGGATCCAAGAAAGGGAATTGGGCAGAAGAATTACCTTATGTGCTTTGGGCTGATAGGACAACTCCTAAGAATGCTACAGGCCAAACTCCATTTTCTTTGGTATTTGGGGCAGAATCAGTGATCCCTACAGAAATGGTGGTTCCAACTGCTAGAACCAGTATTCGTGATCCTGAGGAAAATAATGAGAACTTGGTTCAAGACCTGGATACCATAGAAGAAATCAGAGATTTGGCAAGGATAAGGATGGCCAGTTATCAGCAAAGAATGGCCGGTGCCTACAACAAAAATGTTAGGATCAGGAAATTCCAAGTTGGTGATATGGTACTAAGGAAAGCATTTCAGAATACCACCAATCCTGCTGATGGAAAGTTGGCACCAAAATGGGAAGGCCCTTACTTGATTGAAGCTGAGGCAGGAAAGGGGGCATATCGATTGCTAACAATGGAAGGTGACTTACTACCAAGAGCTTGGAATGCTGTCCATTTGAAGAGATATTTCATGTGATAAGGATCCATGATAAACATCCTTAAAGGATCCTTAAAGCACAGATGATCCTTATTTTTTGTAACATTCTAATCTTGAACTATTTCATTTCCTTACTTTCTCACATAAGGATAAGGATCTTGCATCCTTTATCCCCATTTCACGAGATTTTGAGTTTTGAAGGTTCAGGTACTCTTAGCAAAAGCATGATTATCCACACAAGAAACCAGTTACTTGGGTTTGACCCTAGTTATCCTTGGGTTTGACCCCAGTTCCGCCAGTAGCGCACGATGATCCTGGTATAGTTCATGTCAGTGGGACCAGTACTCGTTTTAGGGGCTGATAATTCCATTGTACTGGCTATACCTAGGATCCTATGTATAATGGTAGACGTACCATACATCCGTTCTTAAGGTTTCTAGCGTTTTCACGTTAGCTAAGGTTTTGACATTTTCATGCCACTAAGTTTGGATAGTCGCCAGTTAGGGCCATACTCCAGTTAACATACGATCCTTGGGCTTGTCCCCAGTTATCCTTGGGCTTGTCCCCAGTTATCCTTAGGCTTGTCCCCAGTTATCCTTGGGCTTGTCCCCAGTTATCCTTTGGGCTTGTCCCCAGTTGCTAACCTTTATCTTATAATGGCTTAGTCCCAAGTTGTGTTCTATTTCAGGTCTTTGAAGTTAAACAACCAAGGATCCTTGATCCTTACCTTTTACTAAGGTTTGTTCTGTGGTTATCCTGTTTATAGTATTAAGAGTTAGGATCCTAACTTGGATCCTCAGGTATGATCCTTAACTATTTTGATCTTATTCATTGATTATTTGAATAACCCTAATACTTTGACAACTGAACTCATGATCCTTAAAATATACCACTTTTTGGAATTTTTCAACTATAGGATATTTGATCCTGCATTATATCCTAAGTTTTTTATCTAAGTTGTTCAACTTTTCTTACTCAGACAAGTGTAAATCAAAACAATTGAAAAATAAAACAACACCAAGGATATCAACACAAGATAAGCCAAAAAAGATTAAGGTTATTTTATTAACAAAAGTTTAACCATCGAAGGTTGTCAAAATCACCTACCCCGAGCATCTACCAGCAATACGTGGCCCGTCCGCTGGGGTAGGTAAAGGGTGTCCATTGTCTAAAGGTCTTGGTAGTGCAGGAATTAAAAAGATGGCAGGATCACAACGGCTTCATCCCCCAAACAGAGGATCCCTCCACCAGTTGTAATCCTACCTATTGTCCAAAGGATCATACATGATCCTTAACCCTAATAGCTATTGTTTAGTTATTACAGACCATCATTGTTTTAAAAACATCACAACCACAAAAAACTACTATCAAATTTAAAAATTGGGCTCCGGCTACGTCTAGTAATGTCCATCATTGCCCAATTGTGCAGCCTACACCTTCGCTGCATCTTCATCCCCTCCAGCTTCGGTATCCTTCACCAGATCCTTCCCACTACCTCCAGCCTCGATCGGCAAAACCTCCTCAGCCTCCTCATCATCTTCAAGATCAGCCAACCTTGCTTTCCAGCCCTCAACATCCCAACTGCTTCTATCGAAGTTAGGATCTTGAGCTTCCTGGGCCATCTTTAGTTTTGTCTGGTACATTGTGATGGCAGCAGAGACCTTTGCACCTTCTATGAGATCATGCTTCTCATAGTCAATGTCGATCAGGATTTTAGCTGTCTTAGTCTTGGCATCTTGAAGGGCTTTTTCAAGATCAGCAATCTTGAGATCCTTAAGCACTGCAACTTGTTGGAGGTCAGCAATCTTCCTATCCTGCTCCTCGACGCTTCCCACATAATCTTCAATCTCTGCAAATTTCTGCAAAGAAAAAGACAAAGCAATTCCAAATCAGATGATCCTCAAATGAGTAGGATACCTAGGCAGAATTGGTGATCCTTACCTCATTGAAGTATTCAAGGAACTGGTGGCGGATCAGTGGTAGGCCTTGTAGGTCCTCTGTGTCAGAAGTTTTCCTCTTCTTGCCACCCCTTCCTTTAGTGGGTGCCTTGGGAATGGAGATGCTAGGACTGGTAGTGGCCCTCTTCTTCCTGGATCGAACAACATCAAGGTCGGCCGTGTTGAACTGGGATGCAGGCTTGGAAGATTTTCCGGCGCCTACACATTTAAAGCAAGATAAGTATCCTTATCCTATTTCAATATAACTATTTATTTTAATATTCAACTATACAAAAAGCAGGATACTTACTTGACATGGTGATGGAACCTGAGGATACTTCTTATGAGTCTTGGGTGTCTATCTTGAATGTCCTTATTTCAGGATCAAGCTTCCAAAAAGCAGCAAGCCTATCCTTGGTTGCGGGTGTTGTGATGAGGTGCGAAACAGAAATAGCTGCATAACACAAGACAAAAAGGGGTTAGTGATCCTTTCACAAGAGCCAGATTACCAGATGATCCTTCTCAGGATCCTTCATCCTACCATTGGTGGACCACTTCCTGGGTAAATGCTTTCCGTCTGGAATGGTATCCCTCCTGACAAAGAAGAAGCGTCGTTTCCAATTTGTATCATTCTTGGTGGCTTTAAAAATGGGGTGTTCTTCGCCGGGTTTTCGCTTAAACAGATATCGATGTGATCCAAACGTCGTGAGATCATACATTTGTGTCAGCTCTGACATTCCTAAATCAACCCCTTCCTGCTCTATGATCCTCTCCAGGGTATACAAGACCCTCCAAATCATCGGCATAGCTTGGATGTAAGAGATGCCGGTAAGGGAAAAGAAGGATTGTGTAAAGTCTGGAAAAGGATAGGTGTATCCTATGGTAAATGGAGTAACTGAAAAGGCAACCCATGTTTCAGAAGCATAGTCGCTCAGAACCGTGGGATCGAAGGGTTTGAAAAAGGCATTCGCTGGAAAGCAGTGACGAATCTTATCTATTTGAGCATCGTTAAAGCAACACCTCTCATGTACTGAGTCTTTGATAATCCCTTGACTCTTCAAGGGGCTATCCTTCTGGCGATCATTGGCGGGGGAGGACCGGAGCATCATTGATGTTGATAAAGAAAGAAAAACAGAGTAAGAGAAGAAGAAATAAAAGAAGAGATACCTGATTAATCTTCGACCGAGAATATAAAGGGAGTTTCTTCGGATTTAAATGCATATTGATCCTATCTCTAACTCCTATTTATAATGATAATTTGCAGGATTGTCACTTCAGTGACGTCAGCTTTGCAACGGCTAGTCCGTCTCCAACGGCTAGTTATCCGTTAGTTTGTTGGGGATAAGATCGAAAAAATATAACTCGTTTATTTACGATATAACTCCTTATATTTTGGGGGCAAATGTTAGGGGTGGATTTCTAAATGGCCCGTGATCCTCAAATATTATCCTGTTTGGTGATCCTTACTTCTGTGTCAGTTAGTGATCCTCAGAAGTGCTTCAGGATCAGGATCATGGATCATTCTAAGGATCCTTATACTAATGATTGTTCACTTTGAATTCGATATTGTTTTGCAGGAGTACCGGATTGGACTTGGTCATAGCGACATTCCTGGAGAATATTCCCTGCAATTCTGCACGTGCTGGACCATTTGTGAACGTTATGGAGAACGTGGGGAGAAGGCACGAAATGCGGATAGTTAGTTAAGCTAGTTATTTTCTGATTTAAATGGGGTAGCGAGCTAATTAGACACAACTTTTTGCTATTTTTGGCTACACACACACTTAAAACCTCTCACAACAGCTCTCGTTCATTCACTTAGCAATTTCATACACTTTTTACACAAGAACACTATAGTGATCCTTGTATTTAGCTCGCTATCATCCGAAGTTGTAACACATTATTTGTCTAATTTGAGTTGGTGATCGGTAGTTTCCATCACCCGGGGTTTTTTGTGCCGGAGATCAACTCTTGATCAAGGGCTTTTTCCCCGTATAAACCTTGTGTCACTTGTCCTTTATTTTTCATAGTGATCCTTATTGCTATAAACCAATTCAAGCATCATACCCCGTGACAGAGAGTTTGGTTACATTATCCTCGTCTGATTTTTTGACCAAAACAGCTATATTCAGGATCCTACGTATAATGGTAGACGTACCATACATCCGTTCCTAAGGTTTCTAACGTTTTCACGTTAGCTAAGGTTTTGGCATTTTCATGTCACTAAGTTTGGATAGTCGCCAGTGAGGGCCATACTCCAGTTTACATACGATCCTTTGGGCTTGTCCCCAGTTATCCTTGGGCTTGTCCCCAGTTGTCATTGGGCTTGTCCCCAGTTATCCTTTTGGGCTTGTCCCCAGTATATTGGGCTTGTCCCCAGAATTGTTGGGCTTGTCCCCAGTTACTAACCCTTATCTTATATTGGCTTAGTCCCAAGTTATATCCTCTTTCAGGTTTTTGAAACTAAATGACCAAGGATCCTTGATCTTTACCGTCTACTAAGGTTTGTCTTTTGGATTATCCTGATTACAACTGTTAAAGGTTAGGATCCTAACTTGGATTCTCAGGTATGATCCTTAACTATTTTGATACTATTCATTATTTGTTTAAGTAACCCTTATCCTTTGACAACTGAACTTGTGATCCTTAAACTATATAACTTTTCAAAACTTGTCGACTATAGGATATGTGATCCTTGATCATATCCTAAACCTTTTGAGGATATTTATTAAATTTTTTCTTGATAAGTTTAGACAAAATGAATATCACAACAATTGAAAAGTAAATTACTAACAAGGATAGCAACACGGGAGATAGCCAAAAAGTTAAAGTTATTTTATTCACAAACGATTAAACCCTTTAAGGTTGTCAAAATTACCAACCCATGTTTCTACCAGCAAAACGTGGCCCGTCCACATGGGTTGGCAAAGGGTGTCCATTGTTCATAGGTCTAACAAGTGCAGGAAATTAAAGATGGAAGGATAACGAGTGGCTTCATCCCCCAAACAGAGGATCCATCCACCACCATTATCCTGCCTATTGTTCAAGGATCCATGATCCTTAGCCCTAATTACTATTGTTCAGATACAACCCATTATTGTTCAACAAAAACCACAACCAAACTTAAAAAATGGGCTCCGGCTACGTCTAGAAATGTCCTTCATCGCCCATTCATGCAGCCTACACCTTCGCTGCATCATCATCTCCTCCAGCTTCCGTATCCTTCACCTGATCCTTGCCACTGCCACCAGCCTCGATTGCCAGAACCTCTTCAGCCTCTTTATCATCCTCCAACTCAGCCAGCCTAGCCTTCCAGCCATCCATGTCCCAGTTGCTCCTGTCAAAGGCAGGATCCTGAGCTTCTTGGGCCATTTGCAACTTAGTCTTGTACATGGCAATGGCAGCGGAGACTTTAGCATCCTCAGTGATCTCGTGTTTCTCATAGTCAGCATTGATCTGAGCTGCAACCATCTTAGTCTTGGCATCATTGAGGTCCTTTTCGAGGGAGACAATCTTGTGATCCTTGAGCACCGCCACTTTTTGGAGGTCAGAGTATTTCTCCTCAAGCTCTTCAACATTCCCAACATAGTCCTCGATCTCAGCAAATTTCTACAAAGAAGACAATGCAAAGATTAGAGTCAAGTGATCCTTAAGTGGGCAGGATAACTAAGCTAAGTTAGTGATCCTTACATCTACGAAATACTCGAGGAACTGATGGCGGATCAGAGGCAAGCCTTGTAGGTTGTCAGCTTCAGAGGTCTTCCTTTTCTTTCCACCTCTTCCCTTTGAAGTAGTTGCCTTGGGGATTACGACGGAGGGACTAGCAGCAGACTTTTTCTTTGAGGATCTGACAGTGTCAAGATCAGTGACGCTGAATTTGGAGGCAGATTTTGAGGATTTCCCAGCGCCTACACACCCAAAACAGATAAGTATCCTTATCCTATTTCTCTTTAACTATTTATTTAAACATTTAATTATGCAAGAAACAGGATACTTACTCGACATAGTGACAGAACCTGAGGATACTTCTTGAGAATCCTGGGTGTTTGTTTTGAATGACCTTGTTGCAGGATCAAGTCTTCTGAAAGCAGCAAGCCTTTCCTTGGTGGCAGGTGACGGTATAAGGTGCGAAACAGAGATAGCTGTACAACAGAAACAAAAAGGGTGTTAGTGATCCTTATACAAAAACAAGATTATTTGGTGATCCTTCTCAGGATCCTCTATCCTACCATGGGTGGTCCATTTCCTAGGCAGATCCTTTCCATCAAAGATAGAATCCCTTCTGACAAAGAAGAATCGCCGTTTCCAGTTGGTATCATTCTTAGTGGCTTTGTAGATGGGGTGTTCTTCACCGGGTTTACGCTTGAGTAGATATCGGTGGGATCCAAATGTTACGAGGTCATACATCTCTGCCAACTCCGACATTCCCAGATCAATGCCTTCTTGCACTATGATCCTTTCGAAGGTATATAAGACCCTCCAGATCATAGGCATAGCTTGAATGTAGGAGATACCGGTGAGGGAGAAGAAAGACTGTGTGAATTCAGGGAAAGGATACGAGTATCCTATTGTGAAAGGGGTGACCGGGGAAGCTACCCAAGTTTCGGAAACGTAATCACTTAGAACGGTGGGATCAAATGGTTTGAAAACGGTATTTGCCGGAAAACAGTGGCGGATTCTGTCTATTTGTGGATCAGTGAAGCAGCATCTTTCTTTCGATGAATCTTTGATGATCCCCTGGCTCTTAAGAGGACTGTCTTTTGTGTGATCCTTAGCCGGAGAGGATCTTAGCATCATCTTGGTCATGAGGGTAAAGAAGAAGATGAACAGAGAAATAAAACGTAAAGGGAGAAGAGGAAGAGAGATACCTGCTTGATCTTTGAATGTGGATATAAAGGGAGTTTCTCTTGAATTTAAATGTGAATTGATCCTATCCATAACTTCAATTTATAATGATGGTTTTGCAGGATAGTCATCTCAATGACGTCATGCTCGTAACGGCTAGTCCGACTCCAACGGCTAGTTATCCGTTGATTTGTTACGGATAAGAACAAAATACAACTCGTTTATTTACATAATTACTCCTTATATTTTGGGGGCAATTGTTAGGGGAGGATTTCTCAATGATCTGTGATCCTCAATTACTGTTGGGTTTGGTGATCTTTACTTCTGTTTGAATTGGTGATCCTCAGAAGTGTTTCAGGATCATGGATCATCTTAAGGATCCTTATACTAATGATTGTCTACTTTGAATATGGTGTTGTTTTGCAGGAGTACCAGCTTGGACTTGGTCTTGGCGATATTCCTGGAGCATATTCCATGACTTATTCCGCACGTGCTTACCTGAAGTGGACGTTATGGAGTTCGTGGGGGACTTGCATGAATTGCGGAATGTTAGTTAGTATAGATATTTTCCATTTTTAAAAGGGGTAGCGAGCTAAATAGAAAACACTTGGCTATTTTTGGCTACACACACACTAACAACTGATCTCACCAGCTCTCGGCAATTCGCTTAGCAATTTCATACACTTTTCTTACACCTTTTACACGTTACACTATAGTGATCCTTGTAATTAGCTCGCTATCATCCGAAGTTGTAACACATTTCTTGTTTAATTTGAGTTGGTGATCGGTAGTTTCCATCACCCGAGGTTTTTTATGCCGGAGATCATTCATTGATCAAGGGCTTTTTCCTCGTATAAATCTTTGTGTCACTTGTTCATTACATTTCAGAGTGATCCTTATTGTTGTTCATTAATTCAAGCATCATACCTCACAACAGAAAGTTTGGTTGCATTATCATTGCTTGATTTTTGACCAAAACAGGTACTGATACCGAAAATACCGGTTATGGTACCGGTATATGAAGGTAAAAAACGGTAGTGAACCGGTACCAGGAATGCCAAAAGTCGGTACCGAATTGGTACTTAAGATTTTTCGGTTCGGCAAATTTGGTACCGGTACTCAGAACAATTTGCTCATCTCTGACCACGGGTTTCATACGAACAACATCGTTACCATACAACTTTTTGGTTGATTTTCTTTCAGTTATCTTTTAGTGTTTTTTCTACATTTTCTTTTTTATTCTTGTCAGCAGTTCTGTTCGCAACACGCTCGTAGTGATTTCAAAATACATGTAAACAAAGACTAAATAACAAAAGTTGCGGCAAAGTTCTTTAAACCTAGTTAAATTAAAATCACAAGTTGATATACCAATTGGTTTAAGTCTTTGAATCGTGGCACATTGCTCAAACTAAAAGGTTTCATCTTATATTATCTTTATAAAAAGGTTTTCCCTTGTTCAATATTACTCAAAAGTAGGAAGCTTTTTTTTTCAATTCCATCCTCTATAAACTAAGAAGCCAAGAAGGTTCTTAAATTATATTGGGTTTGCCAAGTGTCTTGAAGCTGAGAAATGAACTTTGCCTAGCGCGCGCACACACACACCGGACGTGTATACAACTAATGTTTTTGTTTGGAATGCAAAGGAAAAGATACTAATGTTATTATGACATTAAAAAGCCCGTCCACCGGACGGGTATTAAACTAGTTATATTGGGTTTGGTAACTTGGTCCTACCAGATCCTGACCAAGTCCCAACCAAGTTCAAAAATTCATGCAACGACCGGGCGGTTATTTAAAAAAACGGCTCATATAAACATAACAAGACCGCCAGTGGCACTGGTTCCCGGTCCAAGCGTATATTTGTTTAATGATCACATGTAAACTACGTAGTTTGAGCGCGCAGCTTAGTGTTACTCTGAGGGGGCGCCCGACCCCTCGAACTTTTCGATACGTAGTGTTATGAATAGTAATTTCGTATAGAAAATTTTTAGGTATATACGTTTCCACCCCCGGTTTCGGAAAAATTGGGGGGGGGGGGGGGGCGAAGCTTCGCCAATGCTCATTACCACTCGTATTAATATAAAACACGTGTGGAATGTTCGATTTTAAATAATCATGGATGAAATAATAATTATATGAGATGGTGGATGGTGAGATGAGGGTGGAGTGGTGGTGAATGGTTGGTGGGTGGGTGAAGATGGTGATTGTGATGGTTGTTGGGTGGAAAAGGGTGGAGTAATTGGAGAAAATCATTATAATTTGTATACTTTTGTATACTTAGACCATAGGGTATGGTTGGGTAGTCCCTCTGGGGACTATCCGTCACGTCACATTCGATGAAGGACCATCCAAAAGAGTCTATCCAAGGACTACCCAAGGGTGTGGCGACTACCAAATAATAAAAAATTAGTATATAAAATAAAGGAGAGAGAGAAGAAATGAAGGGGCCCCCACCATTTGGTTCGTCGCTGCTGTCTTGAGGGCGACGTGAGCGACGCCGACGGACCGCCGGGGGCGGTGTGGGACGATCCGGAACGCCGGGGACGGGGGGAGACGAGCCCCATACCCTTTGGTCTTATCAATAACTATAGTATGTACCTTTTTGTTCTAATATAATAAGTGGTTTTGTAAGCATTTTTTTAGTAAAATATGGCCTATTGCTAATTGCTTAATATAAGTGTTTAGCATGACCACTTTTTGAATCTACTATAAGAAATTAATCGGTTGGGCCGATGACATATAATTATTTATGACATGGAAAGTGATACTATTAGTTTCGTAGAAATTACAATGATAATGTTCATTATCGGATGGTAGCTTTATTTAATATTTTAGCATCTTGTCACAAGAAAATATATGATTTTTAAGTTGATTTAATATGAACTTACCATATCGTGTTATTAAACGTATACTATTTTCAAATCTGGAAGAATTTAAATTAAATGACATTAAAAAAATAAGGCTTACTTTATACATGACTTCTTTCATACCAAGCATGTTTAGATCACAAATTCCTTCTTTACCAAATCCAAAATGTCGGGTTGTGATTGATTGGAACTGATTAGAAGTTTAGAACCGATGAGCTTGTTGAACCATAATGAAATCACAGTCGATGAACCCCAAACCCATGTTGATAGAATCCACAATGAAATCCAGGTGATGGTGATTGAATTGAATAATATCTAAGTTGACTAGGCGAATCAAAATAAATCAAGTTCCAAGCGATGGTTATGAAATCAAATGAAACCCAAACAACGATGTTGATGATATCAGGCATCAAAACATGTTTTAGGCAAAAAGGGTGATGAAATCGATGTCAATGAATGGGATGCGAATGGTGGATATTAAAGGGGGGATTCTGTAAATATAAACTTTTCCTTCAAATTCCATTTCATTTCGAACATTCAATTCCTCATAAAATTGCATAGTGCGTTTATTTAATTTCATAAAAAAGTGAGCCACGTAGGCAAAAGCTCTCATTCTTTTTTTTTTTTTTTTTTTCACTTTTATGTGTAATAGTTTTATTATCCACCACACATTAAAATAATGTTTGAGTGTCTATATCGTATGTTACAATGTTTAGTGTCTATATCGTATGTTACAACGTTAAGACATGTGTTTCAAACTATCAAGGATCAAAAATAAAATGATTTTCTTACGTAGTGTAGGAAGTGGCATGGAGCTTTGATCTCACTTTTTCAATAGTTACAACTTATAAATGAAGATTGAGGCATTGCTAAATCGTAGATAATGAGTTACCAGTGGTTAAAAGGGTAAAACTAAGTAAACATTTGTCGTTGATTTTTACTTGTGTAGATCTAGTTTCATCAATCATTTTTTATATATTAAATAACTTTTATGTACTTTGTGTTTTCTTAAGAGTTAGACTAAGCATATCCCCTCCCACTAAGTTTTCTATCATACCCAAAACATCAAATCACTTGTTTTTTTTAATGCTATGACAAATGAAGAAGAGGCGCAACAACCCCTTTTAAGTCAGGCAACAAAACTAAGAATTTTAGCATTTTTAATTTAGTAAAGAATGATTTGTTTAAAAGATGGATATTGGATTTAAATAACCTTAATTTTCATCAGTTAGTCGATATCACTCCTAACTTTTGATTTGTACCACACCACTCTCAACTTTCAACTTATTGGCCGATAACACTTTCAAACTAAACAAACACTAACCCAGTTTTCTGACATCAGCTGCCATGTCATCAACCTAGTGCCACATCATCAAAAAGTCAAGTAAGATGACACGTCATCAAGAAAGCCAAGTCAGATGCCACACCATCAAAAATTCTACGTCAACACACAAGTGCCACATCAGCAAAAAAAACTAACTGAGCCAGGGTTTAGTTAGTTTAGGAGTGTTATCGGCCTATAAATTGAAAGTTGGGAGTTTTGTGGTATAAATCAAAAGTTGGGGGGTGCTATCGGCCATTTGATGAAAGTTAGGGTTATTTAAATCTAATATCCCTTAAAAAAGCATTTAGGTACTATTGATTATAAATATAACATTGTGATTTATGTAGTTATATACATACGATGTATAGTATAATAAAGGCACAAATAAATCAGATATGGAATTGTTTATATAGGTACCATTTTGGAAAACAAATGATTAAACAATTATAACTATCTTTGAAAAAAATTATTTGTTTCAATAATATACGAGTTGCAATTATGAGGATAGGGTTTCAAGAAATCCCAATACTTGTTTTCTTTGGAGAGTCTACATGTATCGATGAATACTAATGTGAATTGTGTAAACATCATTGCGTTGAATAAAAACACTAAAATCGGTGTTCACTTATATTTACATGTAAACACACAATATGTTTACAACTAGTAAATTTTCCCGCGCGATGCGACGGTCCAAATGGAAAGTAACTCGGATTTGTACAATAAAGATCTGAATCGTTCCTGAACAAAAGTTAAATCAAAACGTAGATAAACTGAATATGTACATAAAAATAACGTGACAACTGGCACTTTTCCGTACATTCCGTACAATAATTAGACGGTAATATGTGCTTTAATGACTGTGCATGATCTAGTTTATAAGACGAATGAATTTCTGATTTCTGTTATATACATACAATGGCATTTCATGTTGCAAGACTTTTGTCATTACTGCATGCAACCCAATATAGATCTATGAATGCACAAAGTAGAGTAAGCACAGTTGTCAGATAAACTAGAGGGACTGGCGGGAGTTCAGTACTTAGACAGACATGAGGTTAAGACACAATATAAGACACAGGACCAAGTGTTACACTAGTATAGTGTGTAGGAAAGTAGGGATTATAAAACTGTCTTCCTAGTAATGACATAGGTACCGGAAAATGCCAGAAACACACTAAAACTGCAAAATGCTGCAAGAAAATAAATAAATTCAGCAAAAATTCAGCTTTTAATAATTAAATATAATGCAAAATTATGATTTAATGGTCCTGAATGCTTTCCTAAGTGTCGGGAATCGAAACTATCATAAAATGTAACATAAGCACACTAAACTGCACAATTTAGCACTTTAACGAACAATAATGAACCGAACAACCGGACACTACCCGAAACATCATTTTTTTAATAAAAGCATTGTTTTAGTGTTACAAAGCTAGTTATGGTCACCAAACATCATGTTACATCTAATAAACATTAAATACATAAAATACCTAACTAGCACCATTGAATCCTAACTAAATCAAGTAACTAACCGTTAAAAGTTACACTTTACCCCCCCCCCCCCCCATGTTGGACGGTTAGGGGACATGGGTCCCATCCTTGATTTTCTTGTTATATTTTATAAGATTATGTTGAGAATATGCTTAACAACTATGCCATATGCTACTAGAATTTTATAAAAGCCACTAAATTAATACACTCATCATTCATCATCCTCCACCCACAAAACAACTCCTTCTTCTTCCTCCAAACTTACGGCCCAAACACCTCCTCATAACCTAACCATTTTCACTCCAATTCCAAGTAATCCAAGGTGATTCTAAGGTGTCCCGAGCCTATCTAAGAAGGTTGCAAGCAACGGAATTGGAAGGACCTCTCTCTAGTGCTTTTATCCATCTCATTTCTTCTCTTGTTCATCCCTAGCCTTGTGCTAGTAGTAAGACTCTTGTGATCTCATTTTACTTCATATTATGTTGGTTAAAAGATGAAATAAGTTGTTAAATATAAAGATCATAAAGAAACATAAGCATAAACAAGAACATAAAGCTCTAAAACATGAAGATCAAGTTGTTTTAAGTGTATGTGGTATACTTGAATGTTGATATCTTGTGTTTATGATGTTGATCATCATAAGAACCTTGCTAAATGATGATTAAACACATGATTTAGCAAGTGTAAGGATAGATCTTGAGAAATTTGTAATGATCATCCTTTATGTAAATCATGAACTTGAAAATAAACTTGTTTTAGTGTATGATGATTATTTCTACAAGATATAAGTCTTGAAAATAAAAAATTTCAAGAATAATATTTTCAAGAAACTAAAGTTTACTACAAGATTTAACATGGTCATGGTGTTTAAAGTAAGTAAACATGTTTTAAGTGTTAAATTAAAGCTATAAACATATTGTTAACAAGAAAAATACAAGAAGTATTTTTTCAAAAATATTCATACAAGTTGTGAAGAACTAAAATCTTCAAGAATGAGTTTTATAAACTATAAACTATGTTTCTAAGGGTAACTTAACCTACTAAATAGCATACTAAGTTACTACAAATTTTTACAAAGTTTCAAGTTCTTGTCATAGTGTAAATATATTATTTTTGGTACATGGTAAGTCTTGAATGATTTGTTGATAAATGATAATGATTTTAAAAGAAAATGATATGCTTTGAAAGCATGGAAACCTCCATTTTTAGGGGAAACAATGGCAAAATTTTTCTAAAAATTAAAGACTTAGAAAAATATTTCCAAATAAATATTTACAAGTGTATTTTAAACCATGGATTTTTCACATAAAAGTTTGCCATAATTTTTGTTACAAAATATAAATATTGGAGGTTGCTTTTTATAAATAAAAGTGACTTAATATGTATTTAGGAAATATATATTCAGAAGTCACCATGTGTGTGATTGTTTGTATATTTTGTGTATTAGTTATATTATTTTAGGACATGAAATAACATAACTCATCCAAATACCCAAAAATTACAATACAAAATATTACCAAAATTCCAAGAATACGAATATACAAGTTATACACAAAATATTGGTGAAACCGAACTAGAGAATATAACTTACAAAATACTCCAGAAATAATATTCATATGTATATTTTGGTAAATAATATTTTGGACACCAAGTGAATAAAAATATGATTTTTACAATTACTACAAGAATATATCATATTTTTGACAAGGGAAAAATATATTATTTTTGGCAAGTATAAATATATATTTTTCTGGAAATTTTTAGAAGATATATTATTTTTGAAAGAAATATATATTTTCTCAACAAACATGAAATACAACATTTTTGGGTGAAAGATATATTTTCTCAGTTAAATATGAAATATATCGTTTTTGGAGAAATATAAGTTTATATATATTTTCTAATTTAGACTTGAAAATATATTACTTTTGGAACTTATATGAAAATACAAATATTTTGCCAAAGGAAAATTATAAATAATTTTTCTAAGTGATATTTATTGAAATATATATTTTGAAAATATATATTGGTGAACTTTTATTAAAGATAATATTCCGGAATAATTAATACGAAATTAAGTATAAGAATACTTAATAAATACAATAAGGATACGTATTCTCGTACGTATAAATACATATCGGAATACGACCCTAAATACATGGCAAAAATATACAAGTATAAGATACCCCATCCTTAGGAAATTGCAAGTATAAATACTTGAAAAGCATTAAGTTAAAATATATTGCTATAACAATTATTCCAAAATTTAATGAATATAATTTAAGTTAAAATATGTATTATTTTAACAAATAATTATATAACTTGGAATAATGAAGACACAAAGAAACGTAACTCAAAGACACCAATTAATACTAAGTCAAGGCACGACCCACCCGTCTAATAGACCGTAGTATGTTGAAAGTAGTCGTGCACATTACTAGCCGCTTGAGTAACGTCGGATTGAAGAACGCAAACTTATGAGTTCATGTCCCCCTTTTCTTTAAACTGTTTTTGGTTTTATAACTCTCGGGGGTGGAATACATGTTACGGATGTTTAAACGGTATGAAATGAGTTAATTAGATCATGTGAGCATAGATTGAATTTGAAATGCCATTAATACTTAATTAGGGACGAATGTTAAATCTAACGGGTACGACCAAACCCCACTCATGGTACTAATGTGACCACTTGAGTGATTCGGTGTCCCAGTCGAGGTGAATCGACAATAGTCAATGTGAATTGACATGGTCAAGGTAAATTGACATAGTCGAAGGGGAATTCGACATAGTCGAGGGAATCGACGAGGGTATAAGCCTACTCATTTTGAGTGCTCTCTATGTCTTCACATGTTTTAATGTCCTTGCAAAACTTTTATTTGATTTGTTCATAAATGCTTTTCATACCTGTTTTCAAAGGAGTTTCTCAAAGGTTTACAAGGTTTTCAGTACTCATACAAAATGCATGAACTCACTCAACTTTTGTTGATGTTTTCCAAAATTACATGTATTTCAGGTAACAGGTTGGATCTTGGGCGCATGTGTTGTTTCTAGAAGTAGATTTCAAGTTTAGATGTCATCCACTTTTGTTGGTTTGTGACTTAGTCGAAGGTTGTGTTTTAAAACTTAAATAACCGGTGTTTGTAATACTTTAAATTTTATGAATGGATGAACATCGTTTTGAGCATTTAGTTGTTTATTATGATTGAATGCAATGATATTAAACCAGTCACACATCATATGCTTCCGCAAAAGTCAGGGTGTGACAAATAAGCATTAAACATATTATATATGGCCCGACTTATTTGCGAAAGAAATTTACGTCGAACACCAACCTGAACTTATACCGACACGTACATAAAAATAAGTAAAAAAATATGTTTTTGATGTTAAAAATGGCACCGCGCGCCGAAACGTAAAGTAAGTCGAGTTTGTAAATTCTAATGAAAACATATTATATATGACCCGACTTGTTGTAAAATAAAATTTATGCCGAACGTAAATCAACTGAAAACGTACAAAAAAAACATATTATATATGAGCCTACATTTTCAAAGAAACGTAATCAACTTAAATTTATAACAAAACGTACATAAATATAAGCACGTAAAAAGTGTTTATAAAGTTTTTATAAGTTGAAGGATTGTAAATGCCAATACTAAATGTTAAATAAACAAAAAGTTACTAAAAAGAAAAAAAGGATTTTGGCCTATAATAATACCTACTAGACGCATCGTCCATTGGCATTCCCATCTTTTTTTTATCCCCCCCCCCCCCCCCCCGACAGTCTCACCTTTCAACTATTTTTCCTCCACTGATTCTTAGTTAAAAAACTTAACGGCGTTAAGTTTTTTTTTTTTCCGAATTACAAACTGACGTTTTAGGGCTTTTGATCAAAACGTAGATACAAGTCTATTGATGTAAAACTTACCTCGAAACGGTGCTCCAAACGACTTGATTTTTGTTAATTGGAAGTTTAAACACCCGAATTGAAACACCGTTTTCTTCATTTGGAGCACGATTTCAAGGTAAGTTTTACATTGTTCGACTTAAATCCTTGTTCTGATAAAAAAGTCTAAAATGTCAGTTTATAATTCGAAAAAAAACTTAATTCCGTTAGCTTTTTTAACTAAGTAGTTGAAAGGTGGGACTGTCAAGGGGAATAAAAAAAGGTGGGACTATCAATGGCTAATGGCGTCTAGTAGGGATTATTAGAGGCCAATATCCCAAAGAAAAAAGAAAAAAAAACTTAAAAAAAGTTGACCAATGACCAGCTACCATGTGCATTAAGCTGAATATTTCTCTCACATAACATGTACGTCTGTGTGTTGGTTACTTGTACATACTACTCATAACACGATCTCAAAAAAAAATACATCGAGTCAAGCAATTTAAAAAACACAATACCATACTTTTGATTAAAAAAACTAAAACGGTGGAAAGACTATAATTTTAAACTGTGAGCAAAATTGTAATTTTTCAGGACAAATGAGAATGTGCCAGGTTGCCGCCTGACACGAATAAAAATTACATCGAGTCAACCAATTAAAACAAAACACTATTATAATTTCGTCAAAAAAAAAAAAACGATGGCATGACTATAATTTTTCAGGACAATGACGTGTCACCAATCAGCGTGCACCATTTGCTGCTCCATGATCCCCATTAACAGCTGACGAAAGACCCGACAAGGACAACTGCCAGGCCACGTGGATCCAATCACCGTGCACCATCTTCCCTTTCTCCTGCAAACACTAACGATTGTGCTTAGGGAGACAAATGGGATATTCCTTGATGTCGATGTCTGGCCCAAGGCCCATCAGCCCACCTCTTTTGTTACTCTCTTCGGCTATAAATAGAGGACTTCACCTCAATGTTTAAGGATCGTTCTCTTACTCTCTCACTTAATACACACACTTATTATTCTCAAAACAAGTTCTTATTCTCACTGTGTGTTGGTTACTTGTACATACTACTCATAACACGATCTCAAAAAAAAAATACATCGAGTCAAGCAATTTAAAAAACACAATACCATACTTTTGATTAAAAAAACTAAAACGGTGGAAAGACTATAATTTTAAACTGTGAGCAAAATTGTAATTTTTCAGGACAAATGAGAATGTGCCAGGTTGCCGCCTGACACGAATAAAAATTACATCGAGTCAACCAATTAAAACAAAACACTATTATAATTTCGTCAAAAAAAAAAACGATGGCATGACTATAATTTTTCAGGACAATGACGTGTCACCAATCAGCGTGCACCATTTGCTGCTCCATGATCCCCATTAACAGCTGACGAAAGACCCGACAAGGACAACTGCCAGGCCACGTGGATCCAATCACCGTGCACCATCTTCCCTTTCTCCTGCAAACACTAACGATTGTGCTTAGGGAGACAAATGGGATATTCCTTGATGTCGATGTCTGGCCCAAGGCCCATCAGCCCACCTCAATGTTTAAGGATCGTTCTCTTACTCTCTCACTTAATACACACACTTATTATTCTCAAAACAAGTTCTTATTCTCACATTGTAGGGAGGTTATAAGGAGTACCCCCCCCCCCCCCCCCCCCCCCATCTTTCCTCCTTGTAACGAGCTTTACGGTGTTGAGCCGTTTTACAGGACCAACTATTGATCAAAGCAGTTGTTAGACGAGAAAGTAAGGAAGATTAACCTTGTGAACGAGACTAATTCAACAAGTTAATCCTCAAATTAATTTGGTGTTAGACGACAATCACAATTCTCAATTTATTATTGGTTTTGAGATTAGCATATGGTATTTACTAATTACATCCGCACTGTATTTTTTTCTTCAATCAATACTTTTCAAGTTTTCATTTAAGCGAATCTATAGCTAACTAAAAGGTTTTTATTAGTTTTAATTTGACACATTAATCCATTGAATTAAAAATGAATTTAGATTTGATACATTAATCCATTCAATTAAAAATGAATTTAGACAAAATAATTTCAATGTGATGGATGGATTGGAACGGAGAGTACATTTGTGGGCCAAGTTTATTTCTAATTTGATGGTCATTATTGGAACTTTTTCCATGAAATTACTTGTTTATCCTTAAACCAGTTATTGCTTAATAATTGGCTTATAGAATTGCTGTTTGGCAGTTGTTGGTTGTTGTAAGTTGTTGGCTGGTAGCTGATAGTTGTAGCTTTTTTAGATATATTTAAGTATTTGGCAGATTACCTGAAACTTTTAATAAAATGTATAAAATAACCAAAATGAATATAACTAAAAAAACATAATACTAAACGTAATCTCTCTCTCTCACACACAAATATATATATGTTATTTCTCAAATAAATAAAATATGACCATTTTCTAATCTAGATAGGTCAATTTTTGTTTAATTATATTATTACTAATAAACTAAAGATGAATTAAATGCAAATCAAACAATTAATTGAAGGTCACTTTATGCAATATATATGAAACGGTGTGGATAGAAACTAATCAAATAATCATGGTATATTGATCAAACAAGATATTCTTTATGCACACAAGAAGTTTCAGTAATCGATAAAGTCAAAAGTTTCACGTGTAAGGGAAGAGATAACGTACCAGAAAGTCGGTGATGAAGGGGGCGATTGAAGAAGAACGTATGGGAACAACAACATACGAAGATCGTGTATATATAATCAAAGAATTTGTTTAAAAGATAACTAAGAATTTAATTTTTCGTTATCTTTAGAAAAAAAATTAAAAAGTTGGTGCATTAAAAAGTTCATTACCTTTAGAGGTTAAAATAGTCATTTTTTTTTCCTAAAAGCTTGTAGCTCATTCTAAATGCTACTAATAGGAGTATTCAACCAAAAGCTTCAAGCTCCTAAGGTAAAAGTTTCAAGCTCCTTCAAACAAACAAGTTTTTTTTATTAAGTAGAGTTTTTTTTATTAAAAATTTAAAGCTAAAGGCTCTTAAAAGCTCCATGTCAAACATACCGTAAAATTAAAATCTTAAAATTATAAGTTCCGACGTCAAATAACAACCGAACTGATATGTAATGCATTTCTAACAACTATTTTTACTATATAATACGTATATGGAATATATGTTTTCATAATCTTCAGGGCCGGCTTTGAGAATTCATGTACTCTGTTCGAGCTCGAAAAAACGTGCCCTTAGGCCTTAACGAAATTGGGTATTGGGCTCACTAAAGGTCTAAACCAATGCCAATGGGCTAACAACTAATCTAAACCATAAAAATAGTTTTGTAATGGGTATACCCTATTAATTTATTTATTTTTACATATACATATCGGAGTTTTTTTTTTAAAATAACGTGCCTTTTAAAATATCGGACCCTGACCGGTGATCCTCCCCGCCCACCTTCAGGGTCGGCCATGATAATCTTCATTTTAAAACTCTCTTAACTATGCCTTTAGTTGTGGTGGATTTCGATTAATAAACTATCTACCAGAACCGTGTTAGTGTTAGTGAGCTCATGACATTATAGGCTAGTGGCATTTTGAGGGTAGGTTAAAGCTTAGAGACAATTAGGTCCTGAGTTCCATTCCCACAAAGGGGGTTTTTTTTAAATTTATTAGGTTTCCTCCTGAATTGATTATATGCATTATTGTCTAGTTGAGATAGATATGATCGGGTGGTTCCGCTGGTGGCACGATGATACTCTAATGGTCCGTCAGTGATCCAAATTTATCGTTAAAAAAAAGAACCGCATTAGTGAATAAGGGAATCATCTCGTAGAATGATGTTTATACCTTCGTTATGTGATGTGCATGATGAAACATTGGATCGTTCGTGAAGGTTTTCTTGTTGAAGTTTAAAGTTATTGGCATCGTATTTGTTATAGATATATAACTCTTATACACTCACCACATTAGATTTAGATCACGTGTAGTGGTACACATGAATAATACCCCAACCCTGGGGCGTTTTGCGCCATGTGACAGTTCAGTCAGCAATGTGGTATTATAGGGCGTTTTTCATAAATGGGTGTAGTGAGGATGTAGGGCATTATGTTAAAAGGGGTTTAATAGAATTAAATAAAAAAAAACTATCAAAAAATGTTATTGGACAAAAAACCATAAAAAAAGGGTGATTGGTTAACACAGAAGGAGCTTGGGCGTGAAAAAAACAATGCCAAACCAGATTTTATTGAAAAAAAAAACGCCCAAGGGAGTTGGGGTTGGGCGTTGTGGGGCGTTTTTTAGGGGGAAAACGTCCAAAAAACCCCACTACGAATGGGTCTTAATCAAATTCACAAACTTGACACGCTTCAAACCAACACATGAAGAAAGAGTGAGGTTATAAGCAATTGATATTTGATCCCTTTTTAGATAGACCTTTTGCGTGTGATAGAATCACATAGTAGCGCTTACAATCCATAAATTTATTACTAATCTATTTAATGTTCCTCAAAATAAAATAGTTATTAGACATTAGGGGTGTGCATGGGTCGGTTTGGGTCGGTTTTGGGTCATAACCATAACCATAACCGCGATGTCGGTTATGGAAAAGTCATAACCATAACCGCTCGGTTATGGCGGTTTTGATGGTTATGGTGGTCGGTTAACCATGAACTTGGGTCTAGCTAAATTTAGCTCAAAACAATATTATCCATAAATATTAATACTTTTAATCACCGAATGTTTTAACCAAAAATGACATAATCCATAAACTCAAACAAAGTTTTAACCAAAAACACCAAATACTCAAACAAAGTTCAACCAAAATGACATAATCCATAAACTCAAACAAAGTTATAAACATCATCCATAGACATGTAGTGGGGTTTGAAACTAATGCCCATCCCTTGGGCATGAATTAACATGTAGCATATGGGTAGTGGCGGATTCAGGAAATTTTTTCGGTAGGTTCGTTTTGATGTATTCTCACTGGTTTTTTTTTTTCCAAATCATACAAGGTTTTCACTAGTTTTTTTTTTTTTTCATTTTTTTTGCAAACCAAGTGGGTTCATATGAACCCACAAAATATGGCTAGATCCGCCACTGCATATGGGACATTATGGGACTTGAAGTTAAAAAGAGGTGTATTGGTATAATACCCCATAATGCCCAACAATAATTACATAAATATTATCTTAAAAAAAATAAAACAAATAGCATTAGTTGGAAAGTTCTTATTGGTCAAACACAAGTGGAGGAGACGTGTTAAAAAAACGCCAAACACATATTTGGACAAAAAAAAAAAAACGCCCCGGGGGCGGTGTGCAGGGCATTTTATGGCATTATTGAGAAAAACAACGCCTAAAACTTTTACCACTACGGATGGTCTTATATTTTAAATTTTGGGTTTCATTGTTATGCGTATATATTTGTTTATTCACCTTATATACATAGGGGTGGGTTTAATGGAGAACTTTAAAAAAGTTAGGAAGTGATGAACCATACGTTTAATATGTTAAAACATATCATAAAATTTTCAATTGTACATGTAAAAAGTTAATTTTTTTCAGAAAAAAAAAATAAAAAAAATTCAAAGATTTTATATATAAATACATGTAGAAGTATTCTTAATAAAAAAATCAAAAACAATTTTTTAAATGGATAAAAAACAGCTTAGAAAACCTTTTTTTTTTCTTAAAAATGATTTTCTTTGTTAGAATGTCTTCTACACATATTAAAATGCAAAATCTTAAAAAAAGTTGGGAAAAATGATTTTTAAATGTAAAATATTTTTTTTATAATATATTTAGCATATTAAATAGATGTTCCCTATAGAACCTCACTATATATATAAAAATATATATAATTGTAAAAATATTTCACTCTTATTAATTGTTTTAGTAATTTCCGAGCTTATATATACATCACTAGGTTAGAGCCCGTGTACTACACGGGTTGAAAAAATTGATAAAGATAACAAAACTATAACAAATATTAATGATTACATATTGTACATACACGAGTTTGAAGCATCCTAAGGCTGCAGGGTATGGTTTGGAGATGGTAGGGGCTCCATTGCGCCACGTCAATCAGAAACACTATTTGAAATCAACCATACAACTTCAATTGCCTTTTGAGCTTTCACATATATGGTCCAAACAGGTCACATAGAAAACTTTTACTCTTTTAGCAAAAAAGAAGCACGTTAAACAAGTCGGAATTCACACAATGTGTATCCAAGTGCTTACAACCTCTTAAAAGTTTGTTAAAAACTTAAGTTATTGCTTCCTTGATAATAAAACACTTAGGTGTCAACCCAGCCCGTTTTGAACCAACTCATAAATTTACCTTTGAGCTAGTGCTTCAAGTTCAACTCATCTAAGCTTAGACTCAGTCTTATGAGATTTTGTGCTTTATACACAACTAATTTACCTTCGAGCCAGTGCTTCAAATTAAGCTCGTTTAAAGCTTAGACTCAATTATGTAAGATTTTGTGCTTCGAGCTGGTTACCTTCTCGGCATTACCACACAATAAAACCAACTTCCCTAAGACCGTGGGTATGGTGGGGCATGGGTTGGGGGCATGGTGCGACACGTGGAGTATGGGGCACCCAAGACCAAAAGCCAATTTCAAAGGGGTATGGTGGAGCGTGGCTGGGGTGGCGTGACTAGTGCTCTTGGCCAATGAGGTTTCACCATCTCATGTGGGTAGCCCCGCCCAACGCCCGGGCTGAATCCCACGCCAATGGGGCCACGCCCAAACCCAAGCCCACCCGGGGTGATAACTTGGGCGTTTCTCTCCAACCCACGCCCCAACCCCCGCCCCATACCCCATAGTCTAAGTAGACTTCTTCATTTCATATTTTTTGAGATTTTGTGTTTTGATTTGGTCTTTCAAGACCAAGAACGGGTTCAAGAACCAATCATGGAATATATCTTTGGGTTTGTTTGCTCGAGGTACCTTTGTACCATCTTCAGCTAGTATAAAAATAAGCAAACCTGTTGGATGATTATAATTAAGATAATCAAGTAAACTATTGTTAATTAGAAAGTCAACATAAAAGTCAAATGTGTCTAGAAATCACATTTACCGCCCCTGACCACATCACCACTTTTAGCGCCCCCTACCCATCCCTTGCGCGCCAAATGGGGGCGCCATCGATCCTTCGCCAGCCCAGTAACGAGCGCTATTAAGTATGCATGTGGGACCCATTTCTTTTCCACCAATCACATTTCCCTCTTTTTTTTATTTCATTTTTCTTTTTCTTTTTTTATATTGTTTAAAAGGGGCTTTAAACAATTGTAAGGATTTCAAAGGAAGGGGCTTTAAAGCCCCCAATATAAGGTGACGCCTAGGTGGAGCTAATGTGGCGTGATAAAGCCCGTAGAGGCTTTAAACCACACCCTCTAGGCTTATTGTTAGGTAGTTATGTTGGTTGGTTAGTTAGTTAGTTAGTTACAAAGCTGTTACATAACCGTCAAACATGTGGGTATAAATACCCCTCATATGTATGATATCATTTGTGTCGAACAATATAATATTTTGTGTGTTTGTTGTTGTTTTTCCCCACCCCTCTTTTTCGAGAGTCCCTATACATTTATGTGCATACTCATGATCAATTGTTCATCCACATAATGATCCTAAATATGTAATTGATCTTTAGCAACAAAACCTATTGCAAAACTTGATCATATTTATTATAAAGCTAAAAATATTTTGAAAAAACAAAAGTTTTCAAGTACTCGCACATTATTAAACCATAATTGTTGACTTTTTCTGATCATAGAAGTCCCTCGTAGAGACAATAAGTTGGTAGACTAATGCGGATCTTTAACTTCTGTTACAGTTATTAATCCTTCTGAAACCAAGAATTCACCTTGTCGGCGACATTCTTGGAATAAGCTATCAAATAACTACACAAACCGTATTTTAAGCAATCATTTATATATTTTATATATTAACAAATGGTGAAAGGCCTTAAGAACAGTATCGGTATCCAGGTTTCATAAGACCGACATCTTCCGGTATTCCCCACCTGTGCAAAAACCATCTTCCAACTCAACAACAGTCTATTCATCACCGGCATTTCTTCAAGACTTTCATCTCAGTATCCCACCGCTGAAAACACCCAGCCTCATCTAGGTTTCTAGTCCCAATTTCGAATTCCAGGTTCCCAAATCGCGTCTCCATGTTTCCCTTTTAACGATGTCTTTGATCTAATTGTCCAATTGGCGCTCTTTTTTCTCCCGATTGTCTATTTGTGTTCCGGTGGTAGCCTACGGTGGTTTTGGCCACTGCTTCTTCTGTGCTTTTGTTTGTTCAGGTTAGTCACGGGTTTCTATGCTTAATTTCGGTATCATAATCTATAGTTTTGTTTTTCTACATGCAATGGGGTGTTTGGATGAGGGTTTTCTAAAATGATTGTCGCGAGTTGAAAAATCAGAATGCTTACAAAAATTAGAATTATAATCACATTTACCCAAACACTCAAATTTGGTCTTTATGACTTCAAGTCACAATAATTATAAAAGCAAATTTCTAGTTGCTTCAATTTAATATGGGGACCCTAATAGATCCTGACCCTGATTGTACACTTTTAGAGGAACCCTTCATCTATAAAGAACCTAAGGTGGACAATCCATAGTTACATGGATACTTAGGTCTCTTATGAAAAACATATTAGCAAATTCATTTAAAAGTTAAGTGTGTACGCACTAACATGATATGTTGCATAACATTATTACCTGAGAAAGCAAGACCCCTCGGGTATGTCAAGAACGTCGTTGTTGTATTTGACATGGAACGGCAATGTAGTGTACATTTGTCGTTATTAGGGGGGTGGGTGGTCACTAGTGATAGAATTCTATCACTCACAAGCATCCAATCAACTCCTGCCATGTCATCAGCCACTATTCTATCACTCACATCCTTTTTTTAGTGGCAATGGTCATCACTCACAACACCTAACAATAAACCCTCACACCCCCTCACATACACACAATCTTCACGCGTTATAAAAATAACGGAAAACCATCACGTTGAACCTATCACTCGTGAATGTTTTGGTGGCGGTGGACATTTTGAAACTTCCACGCGTTATGGCTCTTTATCACGGAAGTTCAACGTAGTGCCCCCACTCCCCTTAGTGTACACTTGATTGGAAAACATGTTAATGATATTGTTGGTTGTTTAAAGTCGTTATTAGTGTAAACTTGTGAATTAAAAATTACATTGTGACCCTCCAGTTAAAAAAGGTTCGGTTCTGTCAGACGCACGCAACCACTCCCTAAAACTCTTAGAAACTCAGAATGCATAAGCAACACAAGATTCATCCATTAAGTGTTATATGGTTTATGTTTAGAGAATTAGTATGCTTTATCTTTGATTCTATGCAAAGGATCAAACTATAAAAAATGATTTTTGTGTTCTCATATATTTTGTTTTTATTTAGTACTAGATTATTAGACCTGTGTGCCACACGGGTTTAAGGATATAAAATTATAAATTATTTGATTTTATACTGCCTTCATAAATTTACATAAGTGATTTTTTATACCATAAATGGCACAACAGTTGGTGATATGTAAAAACCGATTCTTTTAGAAACAAACAAACTTTACATAGAAATTGTCGTATACTTTTATTTATCGTTACGCCAAAACATAGTGCGAGAGAAAGCTGTCTTCTTTTCAATTTAAACGAAATCCTTCTATTTGGTTGTATTAAATGAAATATAGGGATAAACGTTCGAGTGCCAATATTATTCCCGGGTAATATGAGTGCCTCAATAACCTGATCACCCAGTGATAGGACTTGTAGTCGAATTCCATTACATAAACCATTCTTTCGATCAAAATTTCTTGATAACGTCACCGGAACACTGACCTTTGGTAATTATCAATGGTTTGGTAAGTCTAAAAATATAACTCCATTAGGACATCGCTGAATATAGACTTACATCAAAATTATTATGAAGACATTCTATCCTTAAACTCGTGTATTACACGGGCCTTAAACTCGTGCATTACACGGGTCTACTAACATTAAAAGTGTTTTAAAAGCATGAAAGTACACTGGTTTTCAAGTATCGGATTAACCTATTCTTTACCATTTTTATTATTAATATCTAAGTAAACAATAAAACATTTATTAGTATTAAGTTGTTAAAGAATTTTTCATTGTTTTGTATTAATTAATTAATTATTAATAATTATAATAATGTTTTTTTAACGGCAAAACAATTATAATAATGTTAATATTAGTGAATTGAAGGAGAGAATGTCATGCGACATTAAGTAGACTCTTTTATTAGTATGAGAATACCATTTGACATTAAGTAGACTTTTTATTAGTATTAGATTAGATTAGATTCTAAACAAACCACACCGTGTGTATCTATATAAACCAGTGGGTTACACCCACGCTCTGCGGCGGGGCAACCCAATTTTTAATGAAAACGTAGATACAATATTAAACATAACATTAATGACAGGAATTCGTTTGTTTTTTGTTCGATTCATTAAGATACCAGCACTTACTGAAAAAGAAACAAAAAAAATCATGATACGACCAAAAAAATACCGAGATATGTTTACATTGATCGAAACAATAAAACTGAATATCAACTTTGGTACTGACGTTGTTCGGTCAGTATTAGACTGTGCGTTTTGTTACATGTACAACATCAGGTTCGATTGAAACTTAAAAAAGAAAAACTAAAAAATAGAAAAAAAAAAGATGAAAAATATAACATAAGAGACAAAAAAAAAAAAAAAAATTCAGGATAGCTAAGAAGTTTTTAAATTATATATATAATAATAATTCATGTATACCAATATCAACGTCACAATTTGTGTATTTCCCTTCATGGAAAGATGACCCCATATATTGGGTTTGAAATTGTTTAAATTGTGCAGGGTCGCAGAGAGAATGAAAGCTGGACAAGGAGATGGAGCTTTTTCATGGCATTGATCTAGACAACTTGAGTCCGATGAGAAGCTAAAGGAATGGAAGGAATGTCACGAGGTTCTCAGCTCTTTGAGACTCTCAATCGAAAAGGACGAATGGAAATGGATTATTGATAGCCATAATGGTTTTTCGGTGAAGTCGGTAAAAAAGTCTCTGATTATTGATAGGGGCAACTGTCACCCTCCAAATTTTGTCTGGTGCAATTGGGTGTCCATTAAATGTAATATCATGAATTGGAGATGCAATTTGGATATGCTTCCTACGAGAATTAATTTAAGAAGAAAGAATGTGGATATAGTCTCGGTCATGTGCCCTTTCCGCGACGAATTCGAGGAAATGGTAGAGCATTTGTTCACTCCTTGCTCGATGGCTATAAGGGTGTGGTCGGCTTTCAGCGTGTGGTGCAACATCCCGCCTCTTTTCTTTTTTGAGTAAAAGACATTCTAGAAATACACAGTTTCATTAACAGTAGTAAAAAGGCGGGAAAGATAATTCATGGGTTGACTATGATAGCATGCTAGTGCTTATGGAAAGAAAGGAACGATGTTGTTTTTAACCAGAAAATTTGTAGTCCGTTGGACATCATAGGGGAGATAAAATCGAGAGGTTATACTTGGGTTAAAAATAGATTTTCATGTAAGTATATTAGATGGGCAGAATGGTGTAAATATCCTATGTATATGTTGTAATTTATTTGCCCTTTGCCCGTTTAAGTCGGGGGTTCTGTTGTTTGTTTGGTCTTTTGTCCGTTTGGATTGGAGGTGTGTTCTAATTAAGTTTATTTAAAAAAAAAACATGTTTCACGTTGTGGTGACTTCCAATTTTAAGCCACCATATAAATCTTATCATTGAACCAAGCAACTAACCATCGAGGTTTCTCCACGTTGCTTAGTTTTTATTTAAAATTAATACATTATTAATATATAATTAAAGGTTTAAGATAATAAATAACTCTAGGAGAACTGTTACCCAGTCCACATCAATAAATAGTGTTCGGTGCCTACGAAATATCACGAATTAATTCGTATGGATTAGAAGTTAAGGACCACATAAGTTTATACGTGTTAGTCTAATAATCACAACAAATCATCTATTAGATTATCACTAACCTTATATGTTTTTCTTTCATTCTTTTAGTAAACTGCCAAAATGGCCCTTGAGGTTTGTTCACTTTTGCCACTTAGTTCAAAACTTAAACCTTTTAAATAGGAAAAATTACAAGTTTTGTCCTTTATCTGTATACCACTTTTCAGGCGGTGTCTTTTTTAACGAATGTTGACAGGCGGTGTCCTTTACTAGGTATTTTGTTGCAAGTTTAGTCCTTTACACCCAACCCAGTTAAAAAACCCTGTTAGTTGTTGACAGGCGGTGTCCTTTACTATGTATTTTGTTGCAAGTTTAGTCCTTTACCTAGGTATTTTGTTGCAAGTTTAGTCCTTTACACCCAACAATTAACAGGGTTTTTTAACTGGGTTGGGTGTAAATGACTAAACTTGCAACAAAATACCTAGTAAAGGACACCGCCTGTCAACATTCGTTAAAAAAGACACCGCCTGAAAAGTGGTATAAAGATAAAGAACAAAACTTGTAATTTTTCCTTTTAAATATGGGCCCATGTAGTTTCAATTTTCGTATTTGAATTTAAAGGACCCTTAACACGTAATCAAATTTAAGTGAAAAAGTTGTAACAAACATATAAATATTTGTATATATTAATTTAGCTATGAAATATAAAGGATTATGTAATCGCTTACCCCTCCCTTTCGAATTATTTGTATATAACATTACTAGATACTCTATTCATGTGTTGGATAACATGAATACTTAGAAAACTATTCTGCAAAACCAATTAAGAATTAACGAAAAAAATATAATATGATATGATTATAAGGGTCGACATTATGAAGCGGGGAGGAAGGTGAGTGACGAAGCGGGAGGGAAAACGACGCTGAGGTGGAAGATGGGCGAGGACGAAGAGGATAAAAAAATTTTGTAAGTACTCCTCGATGTGGAGAGTTGTGGGAGTGAAACAAAGTGGAGAGGAGCGGGAGGTGGGAGCAGGAGTTTAGTAGTACCATTTGGTCCAATTCGGGACCACGACAAATTAGCAGGAGGAGCGGTAGATAAGGGTGTTCAAAGCCAGATATTCGAAATTTTCGGATACCTCATTTTTTTTATCCGAATCCGTATCCGATCGGATAGTGAATCGGATATCCAAATATCCAATTTTTTATTTAATTTTTATTATTTTTTAATATTCAGAACAGGATATTTCGGATAGTTTCGGATATCAAATATAAATTTTCGGATACTTTGGATATTTTTTGATATTCGGATATCCAATAAAAAATAAAAATTAAATATATTCGAAATATCCGAAAAAATTTTAAAATCACTATCCGAATCTGAAAATTTGGATATCCGAATTTTTGTATAGTTCGGATTCAAATATCGGATAGTTCGAATCAGATTTTCAGATACAGATAGTTTTGAACATCCCTAACGGTAGATCGAGAAGTGTTTCGTCCCCGTTAGAAGTTAAAATTAAAATTAATATTTCCTTGACATTATTAAAAAAAGTATTTTACATTTTGGGAAAACGTTAAAAATCCATGGACATGACTAATGAGTTAAGTGGGTAGGATAGAAAATGAAAAGGTAAAAGCCAAAAGAGGCATGAGAAGTTGAAAACTCAACTACGTAAAGAATTTTAAACTGAAAAGGCTTTTCAGACAATTGTCCCGATTGAAAACGCACCTTTCTTTTGCTTTCTCCGTTCACGCATAGTTAATCCTATAAATTCCAAAAAAAAAAATCTTTATATACTCCAAATATTATAATCTGATAATTATGATTATTATAAATAACTGATTGTTATTCTATAAACTAATTATCAAACTTGAGTAAACTGCCAAAATGGTACCTGAGGTTTGATTACTTTTGTCATTTTAGTTCAAAATTCAAATCTTTTGAATCTGGTTCTCTGTGGTTTCAATTTTTTTTTTTTGCCATTTTCATCTAAAATTAAAATTTGGTCAGATTTTTTAGTTAACATCTAGTTTTTTTATCTTTTTTCTCCATTTTAATGAAGGGTAAAATGTTCTTTTAACGTTTTATTATAACAAATTAAAAAATCTGACCATTTTGCCTTTTATTAAAAGGAGGAAAAAGACAAAAAAAATTTGAATGTTAAATGAAAAATCTGACTAAATTTTGCTTTTGGATGAAAATGACAACAAAATTGAAACCACAGGGACTCAGATTCAAAATGTTTGAGTTTTTGACTAAAGTGCCAAAAGTGATCGAACCTCGAGGACCATTTTGACACTTTACTCTATCAAACTTTAACAAAGTAGAGTTACATACGTGCATCTTTGAAGGCCGTTAGTTGAATACATTAGAAGACATAAATATAACTTGATGAATCTACACTTAAAAGGATATGAATACACAACTTTTTTTTTTTCTGGATCTTGATTAATTTCAACATAGTTTAAGAATGTAAAGAGGCCCACTTATTAAAAGGTTCTATTTGGTGTTTGATGCTACCATAATAGAGCAGTCTTTAGTATTTTTTATCGTCCAACTTATGATTGAGATATTGTGTATATGGTGTTCTTCTCTATTTCTCTCAAACTCAGATAAAATAACATTATGTAAATGTATTAATTTATTGGACTTATGAAGAATTAGTGAACTAGCCCACTCTGTGCCAGCGTTGGTTTGGCGTTGCACAACCAGCGTCAGTTTGAAGGCCGGCGTTGGGCGGGGAGCAGGTTGAGCTGGCTAGCTGGAATTAGCTGGGGAAATCCGACCGTTGGGGGTAGCCGTTAGCCAAACGGCTAGTTAATTAAAAAAAATCTTTTTTATACCCTATAAATACTACCCCTTTTTACAATTTTTACAACTTTCTCTACATCTCTACTTCTTCTATCTCTGTATTTTTACAAATTTAACCCACATCCTCTACAATGAATCCTTATAACCGTGGATACGACCCGACCAACCCTTTTGGATACCAAGAAACCCCGAACCCTAGCCCGCAACAAAACCGTCAACCAACAAACCGACCTAGCGGCCCTTTCATCTACTCACCGGTTCCCAACCTTGCCGCCGCCGCGTCATATATAGGAAACCATGTTTACACGAATTTTCCATACGACGAATCATCTATTCCCGTCATTAACCTTTCCCAACCGATTCGGTTCCCGAAACACAACCGCAAAACGTGAGCGGTTCGTCATCAAACCCCACGAAAAAAAGAAGTCACAAAAAACGGATGAGGAGAAAGCCATAGCGGCCGCTCAACGAACACAATTAAAGTGGACGCCGCAAGAAGAAACCGTTTTGACAAAATGTTATATCAACGAATCGCAAGATCCAATTGAAGGTATTTTTTATATAAAAATATTAGTTTTTTAGTTTTAATATAATTTTTTTATAATACCTATTTTTTTTTTGGAATAGGGAATTGACGACACCGCCTGCATTTTTGGGATTCCATTAAGAAATCCTTTCATACGCAAATGAAAAGCGAGGAGGTGTATCGTGAAAATGATAGCATCTCATCCAAGTGGAGTGACATAAATACACAAGTCACCGCGTTCAACGGATTTTCCATAAGGCGAGGACCTCGCCAAGGAGCGGTGAAACGGGGGCGGACTTTATCAAGAACGCCATTATAGCATACAGAGACAACAAGAAGCATGAGTTCAAGTACATGCATTGTTGGGATGTATGTAGGTACGCTTCTAAATGGGCGAGAGTTCCTACTGTTAGCGAATCAACTTCATCCAAATGAGCACGAACACCCTCGTCCCAGGCTCAGTCCGATGCTCGTGATCAAGAGCTTGATCTAAATTTGGATGATTTTGATGATTCTCCTCTCCCACCAGGTAGAGACACGTCAAAAAAGCGGGTTCAAAGAGTGAGATCAGGTTCGGCATTGGGTTCGGCCTCGGGTTCGACCCCTAGCTCGGCCTCGGGTAAAGGGTTGTACACCGACCAGTTGGATGAAATTGGAACGAAAATTGACACATTCTGTTTCATCCATTAACAAAGGATGGAGATTAAGAAAAATATGCAAGCCGTGTAAGATAAAAAAAACATATAACAAAGAAAGACGCGAGGATATGAAATTTCTCGCCATGAACGTCGATCACCTTAGCGGCCCAAAATTGGAATTAATGTTGAAGATGAAACAAGAAATCTTAAAAAAGTATGATATGGGCGAATCTTGAAGTATTTATTTTTCTTTTTTTTGTTTTATGTACCTTTTTTATGTAGTTTTTTTTTCTTAATTTTATTGCATTTTTTTTTAAATTATGTTTAGTATTCTGTTTTAGTTAAAACAAAGTTTAAATAGTTTAAAAAAAATAAGAAATGGCACATGGCTGGCTACGCCAACCCACACCCAGCCAGCAGCCCCGCCACGCCACGCCGCACCATCCATGTGACCCCACCAACTTGCCACTTGTCGCTCAATGCCCCAACCTAAGCCCCCAGTCCCCGCAGTCTTAGTACATTGTTATAACCTGATAACTAAACTAACTTACCGAATCACGAGGTCCTATCATTTTTAATAAGTTTCAACAATCTCCCACTTGACCAGTAAACTATGAAATAAAAATAAGTTAGCCACAAGTTAGTTTAACTGCTACGTGAAAACTTACAATATAATACGAATGTAAAAAGGTATGCTCAAGCATGTTACTTTCAACATAAGTGTAACAACTCTTATTTAAAAGTCCTATTTATTACTTTAATTGTCCAATAGGAAACCCTAATTAAGAAACCCAAGTGATTCTGCATAAACCCTGAAATTTTCAGAATAATCGGAATCAGGATCAGGGGGGTAAAACCCAATCGGTAATATCCAAACAGTTTAACGTGTAAATCGAATTTGCATGCAAGACCAACTCAGATAAGCTACTGGGACACGAGGCTACCCCATGTTAATAGGGTACCCCTCGCGCCACGCGACAGGCACAAGAGGACCTCTCGCGACACGCGAGAGGGACAAATTTTAGGTATAAATACAGGGGCTTGGGACTTGACATTCTGCGTTAGTTCGACGTTCAAAGTAATTTCGTACACTGAGATATTGTAGGAACAGTCCTAAAACACACACAATTCACGAAGTGCTGCCGCAAAACAGGGTAATAACTCGATCGCTGATACGATTCAATGTCCGATCGATTAAACTATCAAATGGATGTTTAAGTGCTGCCCACATTAGGGTTTATGCTTTGTCATTCGTTGTTAATTCAATGGATGTTTAAGTATCGCACTTTGTCATTCGTTGTGAAGGTTTAATCTCGTGAGTTATCGTAAATGCTGTATTAGTTACTAACTGAGTTGTGTGCATGTTATTAAATTTAGGTTAATAAGGCTAATCAGTAGACTAGACTCTGTCCGTGTTAAATCTGCAATGTGAGTCATTCTCTTTTGGTCAAATTTGTTTACAAAAGCATGTTTAATTTCAAAGTTATAATTACAGTGATTAAGTTTTTGTAATCACCAAATTACAGCCGGTATGTGGGGTTTTGTATACATTACTTGATAATCTTCACCATTGGACAACGGGGTAGCCAATGGGTGATATGACCATAGTCACAGAAACGAGTCGAGTGACAAATATCGTGGGTAGTTGGTTGATATCTGGAAACATTGTAATCTCTCTTAATACTGTAAATTATAACAAACGTGTCATTTTAGTAAATAGAATGATTCACCAGTATTTCCCGCTGACAAAACATTTTTCAAACATGTTTCAGGTGATCTGTTGTGATCTAGGAAAAGTGCCGAAAAGCACTACAAGCTTAAGGAAGTGGCTCAATATAAAATAAAGGAACATGTTTTGTAAAATAAAGATTTCTCAGTGAAATCATATGATTGTAAACTATCAGGGTTTATCTCGAATTGTGAAATAAAATAATCGGGAAAATTTCAGTTTTAAAAAGATCCTGTTAAAATATTCCGCTGTTAACTCAATTAAATAAATACCATGGGATTTTCTGTCCCGCGGCTCCTGAAACGGGTTAAACCGGGTCGGGGGCCGTGACAGAAAAAGGTGGTATCAGAGCCACTGAGTTAAACTAATTAAGTATTTAGAAATACTTAATTTTTTTCCTGATTATCATTATGTGATTGTGTGTTTTATTAACTGACTATTTGTTAATTACAGTATGGGTAAGCAAAAGCTTTCAAACATCTATCTTAAATTAGATAGTTTGCCAAAAGAGAAGGGAAGTTCATCCCAATCCTCAAGATACTCAGTAGATACTGAGGAGGGAATATTTGTTCGTAAAGCTCAATATGAGGAACCACTTTCTCCTAATAAAAGAAGTTTGATTATTAGGAAAAGTCAGGAGAAATTAAAAAAAATCACAACCAAAAGAAAAGAGAGTTAATCAGAAAACCCAAGAACTAGGCAGTAACCCACCATGGGAAGATGTCACACCCCGATTTCCACGTGTCACCGGTGGGCCCGGTAGGGGAGTATCGTGACGTGGTTGGCAACATAATAGTCAAACAACACAATATATAAATATGCACAGCGGAAGCAAATGAGAAATATAATTCAACTTTATTAATATTGTAATATCGTGTATCATAACAGTTGAAGGCTTGTCCACAGAAGGATCCAAAAATAAATAATAGTTCAACAGACGGTAGGCATCTTAAGCTTGCGAGACTTCTAGTGATGCTAAGGAGAAATCCCAGCCAATTACGCCTAGTACCTGCATTTAATCTTTTTGGGAAAATACGTCAGTTTACACTGGTAAATACAATCAACTGACTCATTTTGGAAAATGATTGAAAATTGGTTTGGATGCACGTGGCATAAACATTTTATAACTTGGGAGAATTATTTAAATATATAATCTTGTGAACGAATTACATGTTTCTTGTGCGTTCAGTAGCCTGGATCGTGTCCGGGTTAAAGATCAATAGACACACCACATTATTCTTTTGTGCACTGACGGGTGTACGCCTACACCCGCGCTTAAGTCGTGGTCATTTCGTAAAATGATGCCAAGGATATTCGGGACATGGTCATTAACCCCCCAAAGGCTTTAAGTAACAAGGCTGTTTAAACGAGCCGATCAAATTATTCAATTAACCACCCAACGATGGAAGATTTGATGCCCGATCAAGCGGTATTCTATATACCGTAACCCAAGCCCGTATAGGGAAAATAAGTTAAAAGTATTTACCTGAGCAAAGTATAAATCACAATAACCAAATTGCAAGTAGCTTTTACTGGTCCTCCTAATCTGGAATGAAGGTTTATAATAAGCTATTAGAATCCTAACGGGTCTTTAGTTAAGCTTAAGCTTAGACCGGTTAGTTTCAAAGATACGGTTCGTACGCACGATTAAGCGAAAACCGGATAGAATGTGATTTAGACCCGACAAGTTCAGAGACTTGCTTAATATAGGTATTTCATACACATTCTGGATTTTAAGATAAAACCGATAAGGTTTGACCCGTTTCGGCTAATTTATGTAAACTAGTTACATAAACCGAACCGAACGCGTAATAAGCGTAACGGGTAATAATGAGAGCCATTTACAGGTTTCCTAAGTTAATATGCTCCAAATATGTTGTGACATCAGTAAGATATCATTTATTATGCCCGAGATGAATTTAAACACAAACTATGCCCCGTAGGGGTAGTTCGGTCATTTACAAGGTTATAAAAGAGTTTAGGTAGTATCCTGAGTTACGGGCCTGATGTAATCAGCAAAAGTAATCAATTTGCTAAATTATATCACTGGGGTATTGTATATATGTGAAATTTATCAATTATAACCAAACTATGCACCGTAGGGGCATTTTGGTAATTTCACATAAGCCGAAAAGCTCAGAACTGAAGTCTGAGTTAAACAACTTTTGCTTACTGTTAAAATATTATAATTTGCCTCAAATATCAGTAGGTATCACCCTTTGTATGTTTAAAATAGTTTTAGTACATACTATGCGTTAAAAACGCTTAAAAAGGCGATTAGAAACCGTTTCCGGGTTCTATATAGAAATCTGATATTTTTATTATTCCATAGGGTTTAAAATAATTTATTTATCATTTAGAATCAGTAGCAAAAGGTTTGGAGTCGTTTAGATATGTAAAACTCATTTTATGGCCCGTAAGGGCAAAACCGACAATTACCGGATTAAGCCTACGACTATTAGTTATGCTCAGCCTAAAATTAATTAAAAATCTTCAAAAATCCCAAAATAATATATTACTTCAGTGGGTAATAAGTTTGGTATCAGAAAGTAGGCTTAACTAGACCATACGCTAATTACGCCGTTTTATTAACATAAAGCCTTCAATTTACGCTAATGAGCATAACTCTCAATCTACAACTCAAACTGATGTCAAACATTGCATACAAGTTTACATATCAGTAACTAAGGTTTCTACACTTTTATATTTTCACAAATCACGTTTTAAAGTGAAAAGGGCATAATGGTCAACATATGAGCAATTAACGGAATCATGCGTATTAATAGGTTAACTAATGAACCATGGTGTATAATCACAGAGGGTTATACTAGCATGTAACCTGGTCCAAATGAAGCTCTTAGGTATTTCTAAATCATACCAAAACGGGTCAGAACTGAAGTCAAAGCAAAAGTCAAAGCTTTGTGACTTTCGGTTCCGAACCGGGTCAAAACAGTAAATTGTCGGGTTGAACATGTTTAGACATGTTCTTACACTAATTACCAAGTTATATTAATGATCAAACAGGTTGTATGTGTTCTACATTGTTAATCATGCATAAATTAGAATTTAAGTATCCTGTTGACTTTTTATTAATAAGTTTGACCCGACATTTGACCTAGTTAGAGTGGGAATCAGGGGGAACCCTTTTAAGGGTTTATTACCCACATAATTACCAACTTATAACTACTTTCAATTCGACTAATCACTGGACCATTGGTGATTAATCGTTAAGTCAACCGTTAATTACGACGGTTTGACTTTTTAAGCTAAAACTAAGCTAAAACTTAATTAAGAAAGGTTAAGTAAACTTACCAAGGTCCTATGCACGAAATGTGATCACTTGAGAGGAGTCTTGAGCTCCAGAAATGATCAGGAATTGCAAGAGAATATGTGAAGAACTTGTTGCAACTTAAGGGCTTTATGTAGTGATTTAATCACCATAAAAAGTTGACACACAAGTCTACAACTCACCACAACTGATCCACAAGTGTCCCTAGATGTTTAGGGGGTGCCTAGGGGTCAAGAGAGATGTGGAAAATCGGTTAAAGGTCGATTACAAGGGCTATGGCAGACAAGGAAGTAAAGAATTCGCAACAGATGGCCCTAGGCGTGACGCGAAGGACCCCCCTTGGGCCTCGCGTCGCGCGATGCCTTGTCTGACTCAAATCCAAGTTTTAGATTTTTGTGTTTTGATCCTTGTCTCTTCAAACTTTGCTTAGACCTCCTTTCTTGCATTTTGAACCCTCCAAATTGATGTTTAGGGGCCTTAATACATATACCCATTTAGTTAAGTCCCCGGTTAACCTTATTGTTACCCGAAAAGTCCTAACTTTCAACGTTGACGCTTTAACCCCTCGCACACGAATTTGATCATAACTTTATCATACGATAACGAAACTTTATGAAATTTATATCGTGTATTCTAGTGAGCATAATTAACCGTTACAAAGCTTCGGGTTTGTCAAAAGGTCACTCAGAGGTATAACTTAAACATGTTGACACATTTAACCCCTGTAGTTTGTAATCTCTCACTTTTAGCTTCGCATGATCCATGATTTATTCGTTTGATGCTATAAACATCATACAGGGTTAATGTACAATTTATTTATTCACTGTTGACATTTAGAACTCGTATATTCACATACTTTCCATGATTGTCAACTTTAGTCCTTTCAGAACATTCTTTCACACGTTCAATCATATGACACGTGTCTACTCATTATAGGACGTGAATTTTCGAGGTGTTACAGAAGACAAGTTAGATGAAAAATGGGCAGATCTCTATATGCTAGCTACTGTAGCAGTAAATGCAAATCTTTAAATACTCTGACTCAAGTTTTAGTAACCTTATCTCCTACAAGCCAGAAATATTATTTAGTAAAATAAATAAGCTACAGTAAACCCTGATGTGTTTTAATTTTTAGTTGTCTTTGTTAGTCACACGGTATGAAATAATATTTAAAGGTTATTTATGAAAATTTTGTTATAAAACTTTTAACTTAGCAATTTTTGTGTATTTTGCATATATGCTAAACAGCATGAATGACTTGTCTGAAGCCCTTCAGAACTTAAATCTCTATCCGGTGAAAATAGAGGTTTCCAGAGATTTTAATAGGTATATACCTAATATAGAAGAACCTATGGAATTCAACGCTCCACCTCCAGAGAAACCCAAGCCTAAGAAAATGAGAAGATTCATGGGATGGAGGCGTGTGCGCAGAAGGAAACCCGCTACCAGGAAAATTCCCAAAATAGAAAATCCTTTAGACAAAGGGAAGGGGCTTGAAGTCGGGGAAGGTTCTAGGCAAATGGAAATGGAGTTTGGGGAAGGTTCTAGGCAAACCAAGATAGAAATGGGGGAAAGCTCTAGACAAATTGAGGAGTTACCATTTCAGGAGGAATTGGATCGTGCCTTGGCGAGCTGTGATGTCATCAGGCCTATCAATAATAATCTATACCCTTATCCTGCTGAAACTCAATTACCAATGAACTTGGAACCAACCATCCCAGAACCTATAATCCACACCCAACCTCTAGGAATGGATGAGTGGTGGACCAATGATTGGCAATTCCAAAACCTGCTCAACATTCCTTATTCCTTTCTCCCTCAATTCGACCCAGAACCTATACCTAACCCACCTATGAGCAATGAGAATTTAGCTGAACTCCGCCACTTTGGCGAGGAGTTAGTGGATGCGGGAAATAGGATCAGGGAAGTAGGAGAACAGATCTCCTGGAAATACGACGAGAGGGAACGTCGTTATTAAAATATCAACTGACAAGGGATAATGGGGTTGTGAAACTGTGGTTGTATAATAAATAGAAAAATATAATCATGTAAAATAACTACAAATAAAACTTTGCAAAATAATGGTGTGTATTGATGCATACTATAAAATATAAAAATGGGAATCGAGAAATCGATAGTTTTGGCTATATGTGCGTATTTGAAAATTGTATGATTGTTTTATGTATAATTGTTATTTATTTGATACTAATAAATTATATATATTAATTATCAGATGGAAAACGCTAATAATCAATCTGAGCAACATCCGGAGGATCAATTTATGACTAGGCATGATATAGAAAATATTGTTGCTCAAGGAATAGCCAATGCTATTCCAGCAATACTTGTTGCTGCCCAGAAACCCGTTAAACCTCAACAAATCATTCCTAGCAAACGTATTTCTGAAGATAACTTCAGTAACAGTGTAAACGGAGGCGGTAATAATCACAATGATGATTCACGGCAGGCTCCGCTCCCTAAGAAAATGAAACCTGCAACGCCTGGTTGCACTTACAAAGAATTTCTTGCTTGTAAACCCAATAAATTTGCAGGCAATGAAGGAGCTACTGCGGCACTGCGTTGGTTAGAGAAAACCGAGGCAGTAATTACAATAAGTAAATGTGCCAAGGACGATAAGGTCATGTACGCTTCAAATCTGTTTAAAGAAGGGGCACTAGAATGGTGGAATACAGTACTTCAAGCCAAAGGAAGAACTGTGGCTTATGCCATGAACTGGGAAGAATCTAAGAGTCTTGTAGAAAGAAAATTATGTCCCGAATATGAAAAAGATCAAATGGCAAATAAATTCCTAAACCATCGGATGATGGGTGTAGACTGTCAAGGATATACTTCGACATTCTTCGAATATGCTAGAGTAGTACCAACGCTGGCTTCGCCATCGCCGGTACTCATTTATCGCTATATTTGGGGATTAATTAGCGAAATCCGTAATATTGTTAAAGCTGCGAGACCTCGCACTATTGACGATACGGTAGAATTAGCTAACACCCTAACTGACGAATTGGTACGCACAAGAGATGAAAACAAGAAAAAGGAACTGGCTCAGAAAATTACCCAAGGATTTCGTACGGGTAATAACAACAGTTTCAAGAAAAGAGGAACAGGGCAATCCTCAACTCCACCATTCTGCAGGAATTGCAGAAAGAAACATTATGGAAGATGCAATATAACCTGCAACTTTTGCAAAGCTGTAGGACATCGTGAAGAAAACTGCAGAAAGAAAACCATAATCTGCTTTAATTGTGGAGAAGCGGGGCATTTTAAAACAAAATGTCCTAAATTGGCCAAACCAGCAGACAACAAAACCAAGACGGCCGACGGAGCTATTAAAAAAAATGCCAGAGCATTCCAGCTGACCACTCAAGAAGCAGAACTCATTCCAGATGTAATAGCTGGTACGTTCTTAGTTCACAACGTTTACGCAAAAGTATTATTTGACTCTGGTGCAAACCAAATTTTTATCAATACTTTATTCTGCCAAACTCTTAATTTACCCTTAACCAACCTTAGGCAGATTTTTACAGTCGAAACGGCGAATGAGAATTCAGTTAAAATAGATAAGGTTTTGCAAAATGTAGAAATAGAACTTTCAAGTCATAAATTCTCTGCAAACATGTTACCTATGAGATTAGCTGAATTCGATGTTGTGTTAGGAATGGATTGGTTAGTAGCCAACCATGCTCGAATCCTTTGTGAAAAGAACTCTATAGAGATTTAGGCAACCACTGGAGAAGTAATCATGATTACAGGAGATAAACCACGTAAACCCATGAAGTTCATATCAGTAATGAAAGTTGCTAGTTATGAACGAAAGCAAGGAATAGTATATATGATTTCAGTAATCATTAGTACTAAGAATAAAGAACTTAAGGAGATTCCTGTAGTTTCAGAATACCCAGATGTATTCCCAGAAGAGTTACCAGGAGTACCACCAGATAGGGAAGTAGAATTTAGAATTCATCTAATTCCCGGAACTACACCGATAGCCAAGACACCTTATCGATTAGCACCCACAGATATGGTAGAACTGAAAAAGAAATTAGATGAATTACTAAGTAAAGGTTTCATACAACCTAGTTCATCCCCGTGGGGAGCACCAGTATTGTTTGTGAAAAAGAAGGATGGTTCGATGAGAATGTGTATTGATTATAGAGAATTGAATAAGGTTACAATTAAAAATCGATACCCATTACCTAGAATTGATGATCTTTTTGATCAACTTCAAGGAGCTAGATATTTTTCTAAGATCGATTTACGTTCTGGATATCATCAATTAAAGGTACAAGAAGAAGACATACCTAAAACTGCTTTCAGAACTAGGTATGGTCATTACGAGTTTCCAGTCATGCCCTTCGGATTAACGAATGCACCTGCAGCATTCATGGACATGATGAATAGAATCTGTAAACCATACTTGGATGTCACACCCCGATTTCCACGTGTCACCGGTGGGCCCGGTGGGGGATTATCGTGACGTGGTTGGCAACATAATAGTCAAACAACACAATATTTAATATGCACAGCGGAAGCAATTTAAAAGATATGATACAACCGAATTTAATATTGTAATATCATATGTCACAATATTCGGGAGTTTATCCACAGAAGGATCGAAACAAAATATGAAAAAAATAATATTAATGGTTCAACAGACTTCAGGCATCCTAAGCTTGCGAGACTTCTAATGATGCTAAGGAGAAATCCCAGCCAATTACGCATAGTACCTGCATTTAATCTTTTTGGGAAAATACGTCAGTTTACACAGGTAAATACAATCAACTGACTCATTTTGGAAAATGATTGAAAATTGATTTGGATGCACGTGGCATAAACATTTTATTTAACTTGGGAGAATTATTTAAATATATAATCTTGTGAACGAATTACATGTTACTTATGCGTTCAGTAGCCCGGATCTTGTCCGGGTTAAAGATCAATAGACACACCACATTTATTCTTTTGTGCGCTGACAGGTGTACGCCTACACCCCGCGCTTAAGTCGTGGCCATTACTTCGAATGATGCCATGGATATCCGGGACATGGTCATTAACCCCCCAAAGGCTTTAAGTAACAAGACTGTTTAAACGAGCCGATCAAATTAGTCAATTACCCACTCAACGGTGGAGGATTTGATGCCCGATCAAGCGGTATGCTATATACCGTAACCCAAGCCCGTATAGGGAAAATAAGTTAAAAGTATTTACCTGAGCAATGTATAAATCACAATAAGCAAAATGCACGTAGCTTTTACTGGTCCTCCTAATCTGGAACAAAGGTTTTATAATAACCTATTAGAATCCTAACGGGTCTTTAATTAAGCTTAAGCTTAGACCGGCTAGTTTCAAGGACACGGTTCGTACGCACGATTAAGCGAAGACCGGATAGAATGTGATTTAGACCCAAAAAGTTTGAAGACTTGTTTAATATGGGTTTATTATTCACACTCTGGATTTTGAGATAAAACCGTTAAGGTTTGACCCGTTTCGGCTAATTTATGTAAACTTGTTACATAAACCGAACCGTACGCGTAATAAGCGTGACGGGTATTCATGAGAGCTATATACTGGTTTCCTAAGTTAATTATGCCTCAAATATGTTGTGACATCAGTAAGATGTCTTTCATTATGCCCGAAACGTGTTTAAACACAAACTAGGCCCCGTAGGGGTAGTTTGGTCATTTTAAAGGATGTAAAAGGGTTTAAGTATTTAACTGAGTTACAGGTCTGATGTAATCAGTAAACATACTCAAATTAATGAGTTATAACAGTAGGATAAAGTACATATGTGAAATTTATCAATTATAACCAAACTATGCCCCGTAGGGGTATTTTGGTAATTTCACATAAGCCGAAAAGCTCAAAACTGAAGTCTGAGTTTAACAACCTTTGCTTACTGTTAAAATATTATAATTTGCCTCAAATATCAGTAGGTATCAACCCTTGTATGTTTAAAATACTTCTAGTACATAATATGCGTTAAAAACGCTTAAAAAGGCGATTAAAGGCCATTTCCGGGTTTGATACATAAATCTGATATTTTTATATTTCCAGAAGGCTTAAAATAATTTATTTATCATATGTGATCAGTAGCAAAAGGTTTGGATTCGTATAGATATGTAAAACTCATTTTATGGCCCGTAAGGGCAAAACCGACAATTACCGGGTTAAGCCTACGACTATGAGTTATGCTCAGCCTAAAATTAATTAAAAATCTTTAAAAATCCCAAAATAATATATTACATCAGTGGGTAAAGAGATTGATATCAAAAAGTATGTTTAAGAAGGCTATACGCTAATTACGCCATTTTATTAACATAAAGCTTTTAATTTACGATAATGAGCATAACTCTCAATCTACAATTCAAACTGATGTCAAACTTTGCATACAAGTTTATATATCAGTAATTAAAGTTTCTACTCTTTTACATTTCCAAAAATCACGTTTTAAGGTAATAAGGGCATAATGGTCAACATATGAGCAATTAACGGAAACATGCATATTAATTGGATAACTAATGAACCAAGGTGTATAATCACAGAGGGTTATTCTAACATGTATCCTAGTCCAATTAAAGATCCGAGGCATTTCTAAAACATGCCTAAACGGGTCAGAACTGAAAGTCAAAGTGAAAGTCAAACTATGTGACTTTCGGTTACGAACCGGGTATTTACAGGAATTTGTCGGGTTGAACATGTTTAGACATGTTCTTACACTTATTACCAAGTTATAACAATGATCAAACAGGTTGTATATGATCTACATTGCTAATCATGCATAAATTGTAATTTAAACATTCTGTTGACTTTTTCTTAGCAAGTTTGACCCGACTTTAGACCTGGTTAGAGTGGGAATCAGGGGGAACCCTTTTGAGGGTTTATTACCCACATAATTACCAACTTATAACTACTTTTGATTCGACTAATCACTGGACCATTAGTGATTAATCTTAAAGTCAACCGTTAATTACGACGGTTTGACTTTTAAGCTAAAACTCAATTAAGAAAGGATTAGTAGACTTACTGAAGTCCTATGCACGAAATGTGATCAGTTGAGAGAAGGCTTGAGCTCCAGAATTGATCAGAAGTGCAGAAATGAAGGTGTGATCAAAGTGGTAAAGCATGAGGCCTTTTATAGTAAAATTTTCACCACAATTCTTTGACACACAACTCTATTACTGACCACAATCCTCCAACATGTGTCCCTAGTGCTCTAGAACAGTTTAGGGGTCGCCCATAATGCAAAAATATCGCTTAAAGATCGGTTTAGCGCCTTTGCAGGAGCCTGTCTCGTTTTTCTGCATCTGATGTCCTGATGCGGCCCGCGTAAGGGTGTTGATGGACCTTACGCGGCCCGCCTTAACCCTTCTGATCAGCTTTTTCATTTTCAAGTTTCCGCATATTGTCCCTTGGCCTTTCGAAAGGGTAACTGAGCTAAATACTTGCAATTTGACCCCCTTATATTTACCTACAAGGGCTTCAAGACTTGTACCCACTTTACCAAGTCCCTGGACACTTCCGGTTAGCCCGAAAAGTCATAACTTTCAACGTTAACGCTTTAACCCCTTGCACACGAATTTGATCATAACTTTCTCATACGATTACGAAACTTTATGAAATTTATATCGTGCATTCTAGTGAGCATATTTAACAGTTACAAAGCTTCGGGTTTGTCAAAAGGTCACTCAGAGGTATAAATTAAACATGTTGACACATTTAGTCCCTGTAGTTTGAAATCTCTCACTTTTAACTTCGTATGATCCGTGATTTATTCGTTTGAAGGTATGAGCATCATGTAGGGTTAATGTACATTATATTTATTCATAGTTGACACTTAGAATACGTATATTCACATACTTTCCATGTTTGTCAACTTTAGTCCTTCTATAATACGTTTTAAACATATGACACGTGGCAACACATTATAGGACGTGAATTTTCTAGGTGTTACATCCTCACCCCCTTAAAATAAATCTCGACCCGAGATTTACTGAAATAAGTAAGGGTACTTTTCTTTCATCGTGGATTCAACCTCCCACGTGTATTCGGGACCTCTACGGGCATCCCATTTGACCTTTACAATAGGTACATGCTTCCTTCGAAGCTTCTTTACCTGTCGATCTTCAATCGACAAATGTTTTTCAACAAATTTCAAGCTCTCGTCTATATGCACATCTGTATGGGGTATTACCAGCGATTCATTAGCGAAGCACTTTTTCAGATTGCAGATGTGGAACACATTGTGAATTCCACTGAGCTCTTCCGGTAAGTTTAACTTATAGGCAACTGACCCGACACGTTCGATAACCTCGAAAGGTCCTATGTATCTCGGGCTTAGCTTGCCTTTCTTACCAAATCGCATCACCCCCTTCCAGGGTGACACTTTAAGCAACACTTTATCACCTACTTCGAAGTGAAAAGCTTTACGCTTCGGATCTGCGTAGCTCTTCTGCCTATCACGGGCAGCTTTGAGACGGTCACGAATCTGGACAATCTTGTCCGTCGTTTCAAATACTATCTCTGGTCCTGATAATTGGACATCTCCAACTTCCGCCCAACAAACAGGCGACCTACACTTTCTACCGTATAATGCCTCAAAAGGCGCAGCCTTTATGCTGGTGTGGTAGCTATTGTTGTAGGAGAATTCGATTAATGGTAAGTTCTTATCCCAACTACCACCCAAATCGATCGCACATGCACGTAGCATGTCTTCTAACGTTTGAATAGTACGCTCACTCTGGCCGTCAGTCTGAGGATGATAAGTTGTACTAAAATTCAAGCGTGTGCCCAAAGATTGTTGGAAACTCTTCCAAAAATGTGACGTGTACCTAGTATCTCTATCAGAGATAATAGACACAAGTATGCCATGTAAGGCTACAATCTTATCAACGTATAACTGGGCTAACATGTCGGAGCTATAAGTCTCCTTGATGGGTAAGAAATGTGCTGACTTAGTCAGTCTATCAACTATAACCCATATTGTATCATTTCCTTTCCTTGTCTTGGGTAACTTGGTAATAAAATCCATAGTTACCATTTCCCACTTCCACGTAGGAAGTTCAGGCTGTTGTAGCAAACCTGATGGTTTTTGATGCTCGGCTTTGACTTGCGCACATGTCAAGCATTTAGCTACATGGGTGGCTACAGACTTTTTCAAGCCTATCCACCAATAATTTGCCTTTAGATCCTGGTACATCTTATCAGCTCCAGGATGAACGGAGTATTTGGAACTATGGGCTTCTTGGAGGATGACATCTCGAAGTCCTCCATAAATTGGAACCCATATTCGTCCATTTAATCGTAAAATTCCGTCCTTGCTAAGAGTTAACTGCTCCTCAGTTACTCCTAACTTTTCGTTAGGATAGTTAGCTTCCAACACAGCTTCCTTCTGTGCAGCTAACAACCTTTCAATCAAATTGTTCTTTATTTCCATGCGCTTGGCATTGATTCGGATGGGTTTAACCCTTTCCTTTCTGCTCAAGGCGTCAGCGACTACATTCGCTTTGCCGGGATGGTATTTGATTTCACAATCATAATCATTCAAAGTCTCCATCCAACGGCGTTGCCTCATGTTTAACTCTTTCTGATTAAACAGGTGCTGGAGGCTCTTGTGATCAGAATAGATCACACACTTAATACCATATAAATAATGCCTCCACAGTTTTAGTGCGAATACAACGGCACCCAACTCCAAGTCGTGGGTGGTGTAATTCTTTTCGTGCACTTTTAACTGTCGTGATACATAGGCAATAACCTTGCCTTTCTGCATAAGCACACACCCCATCCCGGTGTGTGATGCATCACAATAAACTACAAATTCTTCGATTCCATCAGGCAATGTCAACACAGGAGCATTGCTCAACTTCTGCTTGAGAATATCGAAAGCTTCTTGCTGCTTAGGGCCCCAAACGAACTTTACTTTCTTCTTGGTCAAGGAAGTTAGGGGTGCAGCAATTCTTGAAAAATTTTCAATGAAACGCCTGTAATATCCTACCAATCCCAGGAAGCTACGAATCTCTGTAGGCGTCTTTGGTTCTTGCCAGTTCATAACTGCTTCAACCTTAGCGGGATCCACTTGGATACCATGCTCACTAACCACGTGTCCAAGGAATTTGACTTCCCGAAGCCAAAATTCGCACTTGGAAAATTTGGGGTAGCGTTTCTCCTGATGCAGGAGTTTGAGAATACATCGAAGGTGTTTCTCATGGTCAGCTTGATTCTTTGAATAGATAAGAATGTCGTCGATGAAAACTATGACGAATTTATCTAAGTACGGCTTGCAAACGTGATTCATGAGATCCATGAACGCAGCCGGTGCATTAGTGAGCCCAAAAGGCATCACTAGGAACTCGTAATGACCATAACGAGTCCTAAATGCGGTTTTATGAACGTCTTCATCTCTAACCTTCAGTTGATGGTAGCCTGACCTCAAATCGATCTTTGAAAAATAACTTGGCCCCTGTAACTGATCGAACAAATCGTCGATCCTGGGCAAAGGATATCTATTCTTGACCGTGACCTTGTTAAGCTCACGATAATCGATGCACAAACGCATCGATCCATCCTTCTTCTTGACAAACAGGACTGGCGCTCCCCAAGGAGACGAACTAGGTTTAATGAAACCTTTGGCTAGCAATTCGTCTAGCTGTGTCCTCAATTCTTTCATCTCCGTTGGAGCCAACCTATAGGGTGCTCTGGCAACTGGTGCTGCTCCGGGGATGATATCAATCCTGAATTCCACTTGCCTATTTGGTGGCAAACCAGGTAGTTCCTCCGGAAAAACTTCTGGGAATTCAGAGATGACAGGGATGTCTTCTATCTTTGGTTTGGGCTCATCAATAATTACTTGTGCCATGTAGATGACACAACCTTTCTTTAAACATTTTGAAGCCTTGCGCATAGTCGCTTGCTCAGGCAGCCCATACTGGGTATCTCCCCGAATGGTAAGTGATTCACCAGACGGGGTCTTTATCACCACTTGTTTCTTGTTACAGACAATTTGGGCCTGGTTATGAGATAACCAGTCCATACCCAGAACTATGTCAAAACCAGCTAACTTAAATGGAAGTAGAGACAGAGGAAAAGAATGGTTCTTAATGGATATAACACATCCATCTAACACAGTTGAGACAGTTTCTAGGGTGCCGTCTGCTAGCTCCACCTCATAATTCACATTTAAGGTTTTGACAGGTAATTTCAACAATTCACAAAACTTATTATCAACGAAAGACTTATCTGCGCCTGAATCAAAAAGTACTCTAGCATAGACGTCATTTACAAGGAAAGTACCTGTAATAACGTTGTCGTCTAGAACCGCTTCTTTTGCGTCCATTCTGAAGACTCTGGCATTTGTCTTCTTGGCCTCTTCAGGCTTCTTGGTGTACTTAGGGCAGTTGGTTTTAATGTGCCCCTTTTCATTGCAACGGTAGCACGTTGCATCTTTCATCTTCTTGCAATCCAAGGTTTTGTGATCCGTGGACTTGCAAATACCACAAGCATAGGTTTTTGACTGAGTCTGTGAGTTTGACTCAAGTCTGCACTTTCCAAAGTGCTGCTTCTTGCAAATTTTGCATTTGGGCTTCTCACCAGAATTATGCCCATCTTTCCATGACTCCGATCCTTTCTTGTTGTCACCGTTCCCACGGTGTTTCTTGTTCGATCTTCGTGAACCATCATCTTCACGTTTTCTCTTCTCAGCCTCCTTATTCCTCAGCGATCTCTGCCTGACCGCATCCAAGGTGAGGGATAAGGAAATGTCAGCTACGGATCTAAAAGTAGCTGGCCGAGAAGCTTTCACGCTTGCCTTGATTTCCGGTGCTAAACCACCGATAAAACGAGCGATTCTTTTTGGTTCCAGGGTTACCAGATAAGGAACCAACCGGGACATCGTGTTGAAGCTCGTTAGGTAAGCTTGACAGTCAAGGTTTGTCATCACCAATGATAGAAAGTCAGACTCTATCTTCTCCACCTCATGCTGAGGGCAGTAATTTTCCCTGATAAGGGCAACAAATTGATCCCATGACATATTGTACAATGGGATTTTCCCGGTGGCTTGAATCAGAGATCTCCACCATGCTAACGCTTCACCCTTAAAAGACTGTGACACAAACTTGACCACGTCTCTCTCAGCGCATCCGCTGATGTCTACAACCGTATCCATCTCATCCAGCCACGCCATACAGTCAATGGCTCCCTTCTCCCCAGTGAAATCCCGGGGTTTGCAGGAAACGAAATATTTATACGAGCAACCCTTGTCACGGGGTCCTTGATTAAGTATAACCTGCTGAGATGGAGCACTGTGGTTCGAGGAGCGTCGATCATCATCTTTCTTCGAGTCGTCTTTCTTGGACGGTGACTTTGAAGGCTGTGTAGATTGGGTCCTACTACGAGTCCCACTATACTCTTCATACTGCCTTTCCAAAGCCTGTGTAACAGCGCCGTCTATGATCGCTTTCAATTCCGCACCCGTTAGATTAATTCGGGCGTCATTATTAACCTCCACTGGATGGCTATTACCCTCGTCCGAGTTAGCCATTTTAATTGAACTGTTGCAGAAAACAAGGACAATAGTTTATTTGGGAGTTTATTATGGAATTGCCCCTTAGGGAAATTCATTAACCATGGTAAACAGAGACCATATTTGGTTAATTTATTAATCATATTTATTTAGGATTTCTTATAATAATTTATCCTAATTATAAAACAACAACAGTTTTATTTGTGGCACAAAAGGCCTAGTCACGTGGACATTTTTATTTAATCTATGATTTCAGAGAATCAAAACATTAAGGTATACTGGCACAATAGGCCTGGTCACAAGGACATTTATAAATTATAAGCTATGATTTCAGAGAATCAAAGCATGAAGGTTTGAACCTAGTTCATTACCTTTATCTGACAGGGAGTCATCGCTACCACTGTCTTTTGGCTCATATGGAAATGAGCAGGGCCCATAGGCACTATATTACCACGTATGGTAAAAATATGATCATCTTAATTGATGATTTACCCCATGATTCAGAGATCATTTAATTGGGTTTGGAATCTTTGAAAGATCCTTATATAATAAAATAACGTGTGTGATTTCAAATGAATCACATCTGCCAGGAGTGTTAGCATGTTTTCAGATGTTAACAGGGATTTGAATCTTTTTAACAGGTCTTACCATCTTGGCCCGGCCTTATAATGACCCAAAGGCTAGGTTTCACTCTTTAAGATCCTTATTTAAAATTTACATAGGCAGATTATTTCAAAAGGAATGATTTTAATTTATTTATTTCATTTATAATTTATATATGCACAATATGGCAAACATGAAATTTATAAAAAAAAACCTTCCATTAATTTATTTAAAATATTACAAGCTGCCCTAGACGGGTCTTTTCAATCAACAATTACCCACGCAGGGGTTAAACAACATATTAGTCCACGCAGGGACTTTAAACAAACATACTAGTCCACGCAGGGACTTTAAACAAACAATATCATACCCACGTTGGGTTAACGGAAAATAGACCCACGCAGGGGTCAAAACAACACACATACATACCCACGCAGGGGCTTAAACAAATACACCCACGCAGGGGCTCAACAATAATTGGAAGGATTCAATGATCCTTCTGGTTCTTCCCTTTGATCAAGCTTGCCAATCCTTGGAAGAAGCTCTGTCTCTCCCTACGGTCACGGTGGAAGCCTCGCTCTACTTCATCCAACCTTTGTAGGATTTCCTCCCTTTCTGGGGGAGAAAATCGTGGCGGCTGCGATTGTGTCCGGATAATAGGTCGAGGAGGTATCTGGTATCCCTGAGTCGGGTAACCTACTCCCCTTGGAGCTCCGTATGGTCCCTCCGGGTGAAGAGCGTTATAATTAGCCGCTACCATGTAAGGATCGGCCTCCGCGTAACCATAGTTGTGGTGAGTCGGTGGTTCAAACGGGTTGTATGCCATGGAACCCGTATATGCTGGAATTGGGTTGTCAAAACCCATCGGAGGCGGCTGCGGTACAGCTGGGTTAGAGGGTCCACCCATTTGTGGGTCCTCCTGGTGTGGCGGATAGTGGCTGCCACTGGATTGACGTGGGGAACTGAAATGGAAATCCCCTGCTCGTGACGACATGCGCGCACCGGTTCTCCTTCGCCTCGGCGGTTGCGGAGGTGCCGGCTGCACTGGCGGCGGTGGAGGCGGTGGCGTGACTGCCACGAATCTGGAATCCTCAGAGGGATCCTGCTGTTGCTGCGGCTGCTGCTGCTGAGGCGACGAATGGTGAGGAGGTGTATAGTACCATTCGTGCCGGGTGAACATAGCTTGGAAGCTATCTGGACCAACATAGGGTGATCCATGGAAAGAAGATCCGTCAGAGATCTCTATCGAGTGGTTCGGAGTACCACTTGCAGGTTCGACGGGGTCCGTATCCTCGTCCATGTCGTCCGCATGATTGCCAGAGAAATGATCCTCTGGCCCCAGTGGGTTAAAACCCACGGGTTCTTGGATGTAATTGGCCGGGTTAAACCGGCCCCTGAAAGCAGGTGTGGGGTCCCCGAAAGAATGATGCGATAAAGATCGCTGTAATGGTATATATGAGGGTTGAGGGTTGTTGGGCTCGTACTCCGGCTGTGGCCCGTAAGTGTTTTGGACCGAAGGTGTAGAGCTGTGGGATACCGATCGTCTGGCTGGTTCAAACAAGTTCCTCCTGTTCTGCCGAGGGTCGTCACTCTCGGTAGTAGACGGAGCTCGCGCATGTGATGGTCCAGCTTCATTATCATTGGGGGCGGTGATTGGCCCCTTGCCTCTTCCTCTCCTCCTGAAGAATCTTGGCGGCATTTTCAAATCCTGTCATTATAACATGAGATAACAAAACAACATATATACAAATTTAAAGGACAAAACAAAACCAAATAAGGTAGAATTTTTCCTATGTTATATGTCTAGACTCGAAAGTTTAGATATGTGCAATTGTGTAACTGAGATTAAACACAAAAGGCTAGTGTTTAATTCACTCAGTGTTGGCTCTGATACCAACCAGTCACACCCCGATTTCCACGTGTCACCGGTGGGCCCGGTGGGGGATTATCGTGACGTGGTTGGCAACATAATAGTCAAACAACATAATATTTAATATGCACAGCGGAAGCAATTTAAAAGATATGATACAACCGAATTTAATATTGTAATATCATATGTCACAATATTCGGGAGTTTATCCACAGAAGGATCGAAACAAAATATGAAAAAAATAATATTAATGGTTCAACAGACTTCAGGCATCCTAAGCTTGCGAGACTTCTAATGATGCTAAGGAGAAATCCCAGCCAATTACGCATAGTACCTGCATTTAATCTTTTTGGGAAAATACGTCAGTTTACACAGGTAAATACAATCAACTGACTCATTTTGGAAAATGATTGAAAATTGATTTGGATGCACGTGGCATAAACATTTTATTTAACTTGGGAGAATTATTTAAATATATAATCTTGTGAACGAATTACATGTTACTTATGCGTTCAGTAGCCCGGATCTTGTCCGGGTTAAAGATCAATAGACACACCACATTTATTCTTTTGTGCGCTAACAGGTGTACGCCTACACCCCGCGCTTAAGTCGTGGCCATTACTTCGAATGATGCCATGGATATCCGGGACATGGTCATTAACCCCCCAAAGGCTTTAAGTAACAAGACTGTTTAAACGAGCCGATCAAATTAGTCAATTACCCACTCAACGGTGGAGGATTTGATGCCCGATCAAGCGGTATGCTATATACCGTAACCCAAGCCCGTATAGGGAAAATAAGTTAAAAGTATTTACCTGAGCAATGTATAAATCACAATAAGCAAAATGCACGTAGCTTTTACTGGTCCTCCTAATCTGGAACAAAGGTTTTATAATAACCTATTAGAATCCTAACGGGTCTTTAATTAAGCTTAAGCTTAGACCGGCTAGTTTCAAGGATACGGTTCGTACGCACGATTAAGCGAAGACCGGATAGAATGTGATTTAGACCCAAAAAGTTTGAAGACTTGTTTAATATGGGTTTATTATTCACACTCTGGATTTTGAGATAAAACCGTTAAGGTTTGACCCGTTTCGGCTAATTTATGTAAACTTGTTACATAAACCGAACCGTACGCGTAATAAGCGTGACGGGTATTCATGAGAGCTATATACTGGTTTCCTAAGTTAATTATGCCTCAAATATGTTGTGACATCAGTAAGATGTCTTTCATTATGCCCGAAACGTGTTTAAACACAAACTAGGCCCCGTAGGGGTAGTTTGGTCATTTTAAAGGATGTAAAAGGGTTTAAGTATTTAACTGAGTTACAGGTCTGATGTAATCAGTAAACATACTCAAATTAATGAGTTATAACAGTAGGATAAAGTACATATGTGAAATTTATCAATTATAACCAAACTATGCCCCGTAGGGGTATTTTGGTAATTTCACATAAGCCGAAAAGCTCAAAACTGAAGTCTGAGTTTAACAACCTTTGCTTACTGTTAAAATATTATAATTTGCCTCAAATATCAGTAGGTATCAACCCTTGTATGTTTAAAATACTTCTAGTACATAATATGCGTTAAAAACGCTTAAAAAGGCGATTAAAGGCCATTTCCGGGTTTGATACATAAATCTGATATTTTTATATTTCCAGAAGGCTTAAAATAATTTATTTATCATATGTGATCAGTAGCAAAAGGTTTGGATTCGTATAGATATGTAAAACTCATTTTATGGCCCGTAAGGGCAAAACCGACAATTACCGGGTTAAGCCTACGACTATGAGTTATGCTCAGCCTAAAATTAATTAAAAATCTTTAAAAATCCCAAAATAATATATTACATCAGTGGGTAAAGAGATTGATATCAAAAAGTATGTTTAAGAAGGCTATACGCTAATTACGCCATTTTATTAACATAAAGCTTTTAATTTACGATAATGAGCATAACTCTCAATCTACAATTCAAACTGATGTCAAACTTTGCATACAAGTTTATATATCAGTAATTAAAGTTTCTACTCTTTTACATTTCCAAAAATCACGTTTTAAGGTAATAAGGGCATAATGGTCAACATATGAGCAATTAACGGAAACATGCATATTAATTGGATAACTAATGAACCAAGGTGTATAATCACAGAGGGTTATTCTAACATGTATCCTAGTCCAATTAAAGCTCCGAGGCATTTCTAAAACATGCCTAAACGGGTCAGAACTGAAAGTCAAAGTGAAAGTCAAACTATGTGACTTTCGGTTCCGAACCGGGTATTTACAGGAATTTGTCGGGTTGAACATGTTTAGACATGTTCTTACACTTATTACCAAGTTATAACAATGATCAAACAGGTTGTATATGATCTACATTGCTAATCATGCATAAATTGTAATTTAAACATTCTGTTGACTTTTTCTTAGCAAGTTTGACCCGACTTTAGACCTGGTTAGAGTGGGAATCAGGGGGAACCCTTTTGAGGGTTTATTACCCACATAATTACCAACTTATAACTACTTTTGATTCGACTAATCACTGGACCATTAGTGATTAATCTTAAAGTCAACCGTTAATTACGACGGTTTGACTTTTAAGCTAAAACTCAATTAAGAAAGGATTAGTAGACTTACTGAAGTCCTATGCACGAAATGTGATCAGTCGAGAGAAGGCTTGAGCTCCAGAATTGATCAGAAGTGCAGAAATGAAGGTGTGATCAAAGTGGTAAAGCATGAGGCCTTTTATAGTAAAATTTTCACCACAATTCTTTGACACACAACTCTATTACTGACCACAATCCTCCAACATGTGTCCCTAGTGCTCTAGAACAGTTTAGGGGTCGCCCATAATGCAAAAATATCGCTTAAAGATCGGTTTAGCGCCTTTGCAGGAGCCTGTCTCGTTTTTCTGCATCTGATGTCCTGATGCGGCCCGCGTAAGGGTGTTGATGGACCTTACGCGGCCCGCCTTAACCCTTCTGATCAGCTTTTTCATTTTCAAGTTTCCGCATATTGTCCCTTGGCCTTTCGAAAGGGCAACTGAGCTAAATACTTGCAATTTGACCCCCTTATATTTACCTACAAGGGCTTCAAGACTTGTACCCACTTTACCAAGTCCCTGGACACTTCCGGTTAGCCCGAAAAGTCATAACTTTCAACGTTAACGCTTTAACCCCTCGCACACGAATTTGATCATAACTTTCTCATAAGATTACGAAACTTTATGAAATTTATATCGTGCATTCTAGTGAGCATATTTAACAGTTACAAAGCTTCGGGTTTGTCAAATGGTCACTCAGAGGTATAAATTAAACATGTTGACACATTTAGTCCCTGTAGTTTGAAATCTCTCACTTTTAACTTCGTATGATCCGTGATTTATTCGTTTGAAGGTATGAGCATCATGTAGGGTTAATGTACATTATATTTATTCATAGTTGACACTTAGAATACGTATATTCACATACTTTCCATGTTTGTCAACTTTAGTCCTTCTATAATACGTTTTAAACATATGACACGTGGCAACACATTATAGGACGTGAATTTTCTTGGTGTTACATCCTCACCCCCTTAAAATAAATCTCGACCCGAGATTTACTGAAATAAGTAAGGGTACTTTTCTTTCATCGTGGATTCAACCTCCCACGTGTATTCGGGACCTCTACGGGCATCCCATTTGACCTTTACAATAGGTACATGCTTCCTTCGAAGCTTCTTTACCTGTCGATCTTCAATCGTCAAACCGCTTCTTGTAAAGCTTTAGACGGAACATGAGGAGTCAATTCCCGTCATGTTGAACGGATACCAGAAATAAAACAATCAGCTGGCCCGAGATGGCCCAGGAAAACTAGAGGCCAGATCGTTCAGATATGTGATCATATCAGGACAGCCCGCATAATACAGAAAGATAGCGCCGATGAGCGGCAGAAGTCGAAAGAATTTGAGACAAGAAGTATGGCCTTGATGAGAGCCTCGCCTAGAGAAGGCGTAGTGTGAGTTGGAAAACGAAAAGGTTGAATCCCCGGTGTAGGGATCAGAACCATTGCTCACAAGATGAAGCTCCCAGAAAAAGATCAGTAGTGATCGCGACACATTCATGTGTCTAGTCTGTAGAGGAGTCTGACCTAAGGAACAGTCGTTGTTCCCACAAATAAGATTCACGTCAATGACAAACGACAAGAATTACTATAGAAACCTGTTGAGGTTTTGGACCAAGAGTCCGTGATACTATAGAAACCTGTTGAGGTTATGGACCAAGAGTCCACAAGATACAGAAAAGTCATGATCGACTTACTTGAGTATGATAGAATTCATGACATGACCCAGAGATTTCATGGGAACATGAAGACAAATCATGAATCTAAGTGACCATATTGGTTTCACAACTCCCCTGCGACCGATGGCATCGCTTGAATTTCGGGACGAAATTCTTTTAACGGGGGGAGACTGTGACAACCGTCACTTTTCCGTACATTCCGTACACTAGATGAACAGTAATTTGTGCTTTAATGACTGTACATGATCTAGTTTACCAGAAAAATAAATTTCTGAATTCCATACAAGTGAATTCATGCATGATATATGCTACAAGAATTACGTTATGATAGCGTTGCGTCAAAAATATTAGTAAACTCACCGGTAAGACACATCGTGTCAACAGAACTGCAGAAAGCAGTCAGACAATAAAATTGGAGCCTAGGTGTAGGTCCGACAACAAGAATGCACTAAAACCCAAGAGTACATACAAGGGTTTAATATATACACTCTCCGGAAGCAAAAATAAGCTCTAAAAAGCACCCGAAACGCACTTTAAGTGCAGAATTTTAATGAATTCAGCTCTAATCAGCTTTTAGACTTATAAATATTATGCAGAAATTACGTTTTATTATCCAGAATACTTCCCCAAGTGTTGGGAACTGAAAGGATGCAAAAAGGTACTTAAAAGACACTAAAAAGTGTGATTTAGCACTTTAACGAACCGGTGTCTAACCGAACAACCGGACAATATCCGGAACACCAAAATAATGCTAGAAGCATTGTTTTTATTTTTCTAAGCTAGTTAGGGTCCCCGAACACCCTAACACACTATACATTAAATAATACACACTAGTATCCTAACTAACACCTTTGAGTCCTAACTAAATCAAGTAACTAACCATTAAAAGTTACACTTTACCCCCCCCCCCCCCTTGGTGGCCGGTTAGGGGACATAAATCCCACTCCTTGATTTCTTTCTTATATTTTAATGGATGGTGTGGTCCTTTAGAAACACATTACACTTGGGTTAATACTAAAACATGGATTATAAAGTTACACATAAGGCTCATGTCTTCATTCCATTCATCACTCAACCTCAAGAACTCTCTTCCTTCCTTCTCCCTTGGCTACGGCCTCACCCACACACCACCACACTTTCATTTTCAATCACCATTCAAGCATTCTAAGCATAAACAAAGGTGTAAGAAGGTCACTAACGAAGCTCGGTGCAAGCGGATCTTGAAGGACCTTCTTCATTTGCTTTTATCCACCTCTTTTGTCCTCTTGAACTCCCCTAGCCTTGTGCTAGTAGTAAGTGCTCTAAATCATCATCTTGTTCTTGTTTATGGTGGTTAATAGGTGATTTAACGGTTAAAAATCATGAACATTAAAGATCTCAAGCTAAAAGTCTTGTAAAATGATGAACTTGATGGATAAAAGGAAAGTATTGGTGTAAAACTTGTTAAACTTGTTTTGTTATGATATTTTGTGTTGTTTGATACTCGTAGTAGTTCGAATCGTCATCTAACCCGGCTAGGTCATGTCCATAGAACATGAACTAGTGTATGTTAAAGTATGAAAAGGACTAGATGAGGAACACTACTACATATTAGCATGAACTTGTGTAAAAGTAATTTTTCTTATAAAATGAAGTTCTAAACTAGTAGATCTAAAGATCTACAAGTGGTTTTTCGGAAGAACCAAGCAAAAATATTAGTTTTGTTAAAACCCGGATCTTATCCGAACTAAAAGCATTTTTAGTAAATAAACAAGTGTGTAGACACTTGTGTAACAAGGGAGTTCTACAAAGAAATATTTTTGTGAACCTTGACTAGAAGTTGTGAAACTTCATATTCTTTAAAAATAAAGTTTTTAAGAAACTAATCATATTTTTAAAGATGACAAGACTTACTAAATGTGCTAGTAAGTTACTACATATTTTTACAAACTTTCAAGTTCATAAGTTGTGATATATGCTTGTTTGACAAGTTTGATAAATAAATATTGTTGTTGATTGTTGTTGAAAATTGGTTGTTGATGATTTTAAAAGAAAATAAACACATGTTTTGAAAACATGGGAAACCTCCATTTTTAGGGGAAACTCTGTCAAAATTTTTATAAATTTTGACACTTAGAAAAATATAAGTTTTTGAGAAACTTATTCCCTAAAAATGTATCTAAAAATATTACCAAGGTTTTCCCTAATTTTTGGTGATAAGAAATGAGGATTTCTTCAAAAATAAAAATGGATATAAGTATGTATATTTTTGAGAAAAAAAATATATATTATTTTATCACCAACTTTTGTGCTAAGTGTATACAGTATGTGTTATACGTGCTAGTGTATTAAGACTTAAAAATACACTAAATACTCATGAGGAGTATAAACATAAAAAAATACACATACAACACACAAGATACATAATTCAGGTGCAAAGTGCAAAGTACAAAAAGCTTATATTTATTTTTGAGAAAATAATATAAGTAAGATACTTAGTTAAAAATATAAAATATTTTTAACACAAGAATATATACACAAAAGAGAGTGACTGTACTTGTGCGACGCAAGTTTAGTGACTAACGATAATAAAACACGTTTAGGTCACGACGCTCTATAAGCAAAATCCGGTGAAGTTTACGACGCAAGGAACGCAAAGTTGTGAGTTCATGCTCCCCCTTTTCTCTAACTGTTTTTGGTTTTATAACTCTCGGGGGTGAAATACATGTTACAAATATTATAATTTTTACAAAGGGTAAAAATACAAGAAGCACTCTTGGTGAGAACGAGAACCGAGTGCAATATGATTTGAGAATACGAGAAGCACTCGTGGTGAGTGCAATATGATGAGCTTTAAGAAAAGCCTGGAAAATACTAGATCATGTGAGCTTAAACTAGATATTGAGATGCCATTAATACTTAATTAGGGACGAGGGTTAGATCTAACGGGTACGGCCGAGCCCCACTCAGGGTCCTTATGTGACCACTTGAGTGCTTCGGTGTCCCAGTCGAGGGAAATCGACACAGTCGAGGTTAATCGACACAGTCGAGGGTAATCGACACAGTCAAGGGAAATTGACGCAGTCGAGGTTAATCGACACAGTCGAGGGTAATCGACACCGTTAAAGGAGAAAATACTAATGCTCCCTATGTCCTCACATGCCTTGAAGGAGAATATACTAATGCTCCCTATGTCCTCACGTGCCTTAATAAACAATCATTTAAAACGTGGGGTACACAAGAAAACTTGAATGATACTTGAGTACGTGGGGTACTCAAGAAAACGGGAATTATACTTGAGTACGTGGGGTACTCAAGAAAGACTTGAATTATACATGACACATACTATGTTTTCATACAAAGTATAAAAACGTGAAATACAAAAACGCATGAACTCGCTCAACTTTATGTTGATGTTTTCCAAAATTACATGTATTTCAGGTGACAGGATGGATCTTGGGCGCAAGTGTCGTAACTAGGAGTAGACTACAAGTTTAGATGTCATCCACTTTTGTTGAATTGTAACCTTGTCAAAGGTCGTGTTTTGAAAACTTAAATAACAAGTGTTTGTAACACTCAAATTTTCATGAATGGATGAACATCGTTTTGATCATGTAGTTGTTTATTATGATTGAATGCAATGATAACAAGCTAGTCACACATCATACGCTTCCGCAAAAGACAGGGTGTGACAGTTTGGTATCAGAGCTTCGATTGTAGTGAACTAGGATTCTTTCTCGAGTCTAGACTACAATCACTAGAGTTCTCTCACGAAAACATTTTACAAAAAGGTTTTCATTGCATTCACGAAAGCGCCAAGATCCCCAGTGAAATCCCGGGGTTTGCAGGAAACGAAATATTTATACGAGCAACCCTTGTCACGGGGTCCTTGATTAAGTATAACCTGCTGAGATGGAGCACTGTGGTTCGAGGAGCGTCGATCATCATCTTTCTTCGAGTCGTCTTTCTTGGACGGTGACTTTGAAGGCTGTGTAGATTGGGTCCTACTACGAGTCCCACTATACTCTTCATACTGCCTTTCCAAAGCCTGTGTAACAGCGCCGTCTATGATCGCTTTCAATTCCGCACCCGTTAGATTAATTCGGGCGTCATTATTAACCTCCACTGGATGGCTATTACCCTCGTCCGAGTTAGCCATTTTAATTGAACTGTTGCAGAAAACAAGGACAATAGTTTATTTGGGAGTTTATTATGGAATTGCCCCTTAGGGAAATTCATTAACCATGGTAAACAGAGACCATATTTGGTTAATTTATTAATCATATTTATTTAGGATTTCTTATAATAATTTATCCTAATTATAAAACAACAACAGTTTTATTTGTGGCACAAAAGGCCTAGTCACGTGGACATTTTTATTTAATCTATGATTTCAGAGAATCAAAACATTAAGGTATACTGCACAATAGGCTTGGTCACAAGGACATTTATAAATTATAAGCTATGATTTCAGAGAATCAAAGCATGAAGGTTTGAACCTAGTTCATTACCTTTATCTGACAGGGAGTCATCGCTACCACTGTCTTTTGGCTCATATGGAAATGAGCAGGGCCCATAGGCACTATATTACCACGTATGGTAAAAATATGATCATCTTAATTGATGATTTACCCCATGATTCAGAGATCATTTAATTGGGTTTGGAATCTTTGAAAGATCCTTATATAATAAAATAACGTGTGTGATTTCAAATGAATCACATCTGCCAGGAGTGTTAGCATGTTTTCAGATGTTAACAGGGATTTGAATCTTTTTAACAGGTCTTACCATCTTGGCCCGGCCTTATAATGACCCAAAGGCTAGGTTTCACTCTTTAAGATCCTTATTTAAAATTTACATAGGCAGATTATTTCAAAAGGAATGATTTTAATTTATTTATTTCATTTATAATTTATATATGCACAATATGGCAAACATGAAATTTATAAAACAAACCTTCCATTAATTTATTTAAAATATTACAAGCTGCCCTAGACGGGTCTTTTCAATCAACAATTACCCACGCAGGGGTTAAACAACATATTAGTCCACGCAGGGACTTTAAACAAACATACTAGTCCACGCAGGGACTTTAAACAAACAATCTCATACCCACGCAGGGGTTAACGGAAAATAGACCCACGCAGGGGTCAAAACAACACACATACATACCCACGCAGGGGCTTAAACAAATACACCCACGCAGGGGCTCAACAATAATTGGAAGGATTCAATGATCCTTCTTGTTCTTCCCTTAGATCAAGCTTGCCAATCCTTGGAAGAAGCTCTGTCTCTCCCTACGGTCACGGTGGAAGCCTCGCTTTACTTCATCCAACCTTTGTAGGATTTCCTCCTTTTCTGGGGGAGAAAACCGTGGCGGCTGCGATTGTGTCCGGATAATAGGTCGAGGAGGTATCTGGTATCCCTGAGTCGGGTAACCTACTCCCCATGGAGCTCCGTATGGTCCCTCTGGGTGAAGAGCGTTATAATTAGCCGCTACCATGTAAGGATCGGCCTCCGCGTAACCATAGTTGTGGTGAGTCGGTGGTTCAAACGGGTTGTATGCCATGGAACCCGTATATGCTGGAATTGGGTTGTCAAAACCCATCGGAGGCGGCTGCGGTACAGCTGGGTTAGAAGGTCCACCCATTTGTGGGTCCTCCTGGTGTGGCGGATAGTGGCTGCCACTGGATTGACGTGGGGAACTGAAATGGAAATCCCCTGCTCGTGACAACATGCGCGCACCGGTTCTCCTTCGCCTCGGCGGTTGCGGAGGTGCCGGCTGCACTGGCGGCGGTGGAGGCGGTGGCGTGACTGCCACGAATCTGGAATCCTCAGAGGGATTCTGCTGTTGCTGCGGCTGCTGAGGCGACGAATGGTGAGGAGGTGTATAGTACCATTCGTGCCGGGTGAACATAGCTTGGAAGCTATCTGGACCAACATAGGGTGATCCATGGAAAGAAGATCCGTCAGAGATCTCTATCGGGTGGTTCGGAGTACCACTTGCAGGTTCGACGGGGTCCGTATCCTCGTCCATGTCGTCCGCGTGATTGCCAGAGAAATGATCCTCTGGCCCCAGTGGGTTAAAACCCACGGGTTCTTGGATGTAATTGGCCGGGTTAAACCGGCCCCTGAAAGCAGGTGTGGGGTCCCCGAAAGAATGATGCGATAAAGATCGCTGTAATGGTATATATGAGGGTTGAGGGTTGTTGGGCTCGTACTCCGGCTGTGGCCCGTAAGGGTTTTGGACCGGAGGTGTAGAGCTGTGGGATACCGATCGTCTGGCTGGTTCAAACAAGTTCCTCCTGTTCTGCCGAGGGCCGTCACTCTCGGTAGTAGACGGAGCTCGCGCATGTGATGGTCCAGCTTCATTATCATTGGGGGCGGTGATTGGCCCCTTGCCTCTTCCTCTCCTCCTGAAGAATCTTGGCGGCATTTTCAAATCCTGTCATTATAACATGAGATAACAAAACAACATATATACAAATTTAAAGGACAAAACAAAACCAAATAAGGTAGAATTTGTCCTATGTTATATGTCTAGACTCGAAAGTTTAGATATGTGCAATTGTGTAACTGAGATTAAACACAAAAGGCTAGTGTTTAATTCACTCAGTGTTGGCTCTGATACCAACCTGTCACACCCCGATTTCCACGTGTCACCGGTGGGCCCGGTGGGGGATTATCGTGACGTGGTTGGCAACATAATAGTCAAACAACACAATATTTAATATGCACAGCGGAAGCAATTTAAAAGATATGATACAACCGAATTTAATATTGTAATATCATATGTCACAATATTCGGGAGTTTATCCACAGAAGGATCGAAACAAAATATGAAAAAAATAATATTAATGGTTCAACAGACTTCAGGTATCCTAAGCTTGCGAGACTTCTAATGATGCTAAGGAGAAATCCCAGCCAATTACGCATAGTACCTGCATTTAATCTTTTTGGGAAAATACGTCAGTTTACACAGGTAAATACAATCAACTGACTCATTTTGGAAAATGATTGAAAATTGATTTGGATGCACGTAGCATAAACATTTTATTTAACTTGGGAGAATTATTTAAATATATAATCTTGTGAACGAATTACATGTTACTTATGCGTTCAGTAGCCCGGATCTTGTCCGGGTTAAAGATCAATAGACACACCACATTTATTCTTTTGTGCGCTAACAGGTGTACGCCTACACCCCGCGCTTAAGTCGTGGCCATTACTTCGAATGATGCCATGGATATCCGGGACATGGTCATTAACCCCCCAAAGGCTTTAAGTAACAAGACTGTTTAAACGAGCCGATCAAATTAGTCAATTACCCACTCAACGGTGGAGGATTTGATGCCCGATCAAGCGGTATGCTATATACCGTAACCCAAGCCCGTATAGGGAAAATAAGTTAAAAGTATTTACCTGAGCAATGTATAACTCACAATAAGCAAAATGCACGTAGCTTTTACTGGTCCTCCTAATCTGGAACGAAGGTTTTATAATAACCTATTAGAATCCTAACGGGTCTTTAATTAAGCTTAAGCTTAGACCGGCTAGTTTCAAGGATACGGTTCGTACGCACGATTAAGCGAAGACCGGATAGAATGTGATTTAGACCCGACAAGTTTGAAGACTTGTTTAATATGGGTTTATTATTCACACTCTGGATTTTGAGATAAAACCGTTAAGGTTTGACCCGTTTCGGCTAATTTATGTAAACTTGTTACATAAACCGAACCGTACGCGTAATAAGCGTGACGGGTATTCATGAGAGCTATATACAGGTTTCCTAAGTTAATTATGCCTCAAATATGTTGTGACATCAGTAAGATGTCTTTCATTATGCCCGAAACGTGTTTAAACACAAACTAGGCCCCGTAGGGGTAGTTTGGTCATTTTAAAGGTTGTAAAAGGGTTTAAGTGTTTAACTGAGTTACAGGTCTGATGTAATCAGTAAACATACTCAAATTAATGAGTTATAACAGTAGGATAAAGTACATATGTGAAATTTATCAATTATAACCAAACTATGCCCCGTAGGGGTATTTTGGTAATTTCACATAAGCCGAAAAGCTCAAAACTGAAGTCTGAGTTTAACAACCTTTGCTTACTGTTAAAATATTATAATTTGCCTCAAATATCAGTAGGTATCAACCCTTGTATGTTTAAAATACTTCTAGTACATAATATGCGTTAAAAACGCTTAAAAAGGCGATTAAAGGCCATTTCCGGGTTTGATACATAAATCTGATATTTTTATATTTCCAGAAGGCTTAAAATAATTTATTTATCATATGTGATCAGTAGCAAAAGGTTTGGAGTCGTATAGATATGTAAAACTCATTTTATGGCCCGTAAGGGCAAAACCGACAATTACCGGGTTAAGCCTACGACTATGAGTTATGCTCAGCCTAAAATTAATTAAAAATCTTTAAAAATCCCAAAATAATATATTACATCAGTGGGTAAAGAGATTGATATCAAAAAGTATGTTTAAGAAGGCTATACGCTAATTACGCCATTTTATTAACATAAAGCTTTTAATTTACGATAATGAGCATAACTCTCAATCTACAATTCAAACTGATGTCAAACTTTGCATACAAGTTTATATATCAGTAATTAAAGTTTCTACTCTTTTACATTTCCAAAAATCACGTTTTAAGGTAATAAGGGCATAATGGTCAACATATGAGCAATTAACGGAAACATGCATATTAATTGGATAACTAATGAACCAAGGTGTATAATCACAGAGGGTTATTCTAACATGTATCCTAGTCCAATTAAAGCTCCGAGGCATTTCTAAAACATGCCTAAACGGGTCAGAACTGAAAGTCAAAGTGAAAGTCAAACTATGTGACTTTCGGTTCCGAACCGGGTATTTACAGGAATTTGTCGGGTTGAACATGTTTAGACATGTTCTTACACTTATTACCAAGTTATAACAATGATCAAACAGGTTGTATATGATCTACATTGCTAATCATGCATAAATTGTAATTTAAACATTCTGTTGACTTTTTCTTAGCAAGTTTGACCCGACTTTAGACCTGGTTAGAGTGGGAATCAGGGGGAACCCTTTTGAGGGTTTATTACCCACATAATTACCAACTTATAACTACTTTTGATTCGACTAATCACTGGACCATTAGTGATTAATCTTAAAGTCAACCGTTAATTACGACGGTTTGACTTTTAAGCTAAAACTCAATTAAGAAAGGATTAGTAGACTTACTGAAGTCCTATGCACGAAATGTGATCAGTTGAGAGAAGGCTTGAGCTCCAGAATTGATCAGAAGTGCAGAAATGAAGGTGTGATCAAAGTGGTAAAGCATGAGGCCTTTTATAGTAAAATTTTCACCACAATTCTTTGACACACAACTCTATTACTGACCACAATCCTCCAACATGTGTCCCTAGTGCTCTAGAACAGTTTAGGGGTCGCCCATAATGCAAAAATATCGCTTAAAGATCGGTTTAGCGCCTTTGCAGGAGCCTGTCTCGTTTTTCTGCATCTGATGTCCTGATGCGGCCCGCGTAAGGGTGTTGATGGACCTTACGCGGCCCGCCTTAACCCTTCTGATCAGCTTTTTCATTTTCAAGTTTCCGCATATTGTCCCTTGGCCTTTCGAAAGGGCAACTGAGCTAAATACTTGCAATTTGACCCCCTTATATTTACCTACAAGGGCTTTAAGACTTGTACCCACTTTACCAAGTCCCTGGACACTTCCGGTTAGCCCGAAAAGTCATAACTTTCAACGTTAACGCTTTAACCCCTCGCACACGAATTTGATCATAACTTTCTCATAAGATTACGAAACTTTATGAAATTTATATCGTGCATTCTAGTGAGCATATTTAACAGTTACAAAGCTTCGGGTTTGTCAAAAGGTCACTCAGAGGTATAAATTAAACATGTTGACACATTTAGTCCCTGTAGTTTGAAATCCCTCACTTTTAGCTTCGTATGATCCATGATTTATTCGTTTGAAGGTATGAGCATCATGTAGGGTTAATGTACATTATATTTATTCACAGTTGACACTTAGAATACGTATATTCACATACTTTCCATGTTTGTCAACTTTAGTCCTTCTATAATACGTTTTAAACATATGACACGTGTCAACACATTATAGGACGTGAATTTTCGAGGTGTTACATTGGATAAATTTGTAATTGTTTTTATTGACGATATACTTATTTATTCCAAAAACCAGGACGAACATTGTCAGCACTTGCATGCACTCTTAACTTTGTTAAGAAATGAAAAACTTTATGCCAAATTCTTGAAGTGTGAATTTTGGCTACAAGAAGTGCAATTCTTAGGTCACATGGTAAATCATGAAGGCATTCATGTAGATCCCTCTAAAATAGAGGCAATTACCAAATGGAAGGCTCCACAATCCGCAATGGAAATTAGAAGTTTTATAGGTTTAGCTGGGTACTATAGACGGTTTATTAAGGATTTATCCAAAATAGCTGTACCATTAACTAAGCTAACCTGTAAAGCAGTTAAGTTTGAATGGGTACCTAAGCAAGAAGAAGCTTTTAGGATTCTAAAGCAAAAGTTAACAAATGCCCCAATCCTAGCTTTACCAGAAGGAACTGAAGATTTTGAAGTTTACTGTGATGCTTCAAAACTAGGATTAGGATGTATGCTAATGCAACACAAAAAGGTAATTGCATATGCTTCAAGACAATTGAAAAGGCACGAAGAAAACTATACGACTCATGATTTAGAATTAGGAGCCATAATTTTTGCCCTTAAGATTTGGAGACATTATCTGTACGGAAGTAAATTTACTGTTTATACGGATCACAAAAGTTTAAGATATATATTTGGGCAAAAAGAGTTAAACATGAGGCAAAGAAGATGGATGGAAATCCTAAGTGACTATGACTGTGATATTCAGTATCACGAAGGAAAGGCAAATGTAGTTGCAGATGCCTTAAGTCGTAAATATCATGAAAAGCAAAAGCGAGTTCGTGCTCTCAGATTAAATCTACAGTTAGATTTAATGGAACAACTAAAGAATGTTCAGGAAACAGCAATCAAGGATGATGATGAAGGAATGAAATGACGAATAAAAGAATTAGAGAAAGGAGCTGATGGAATTTGGAGATTTCAACAACGCAAAATTTGGGTACCTAAGCAAGGAGAATTAAGAAATAAAATATTAGAAGAAGCCCATAAATCTAGGTATACCATGCACCCTGGAAACAATAAAATGTACCAAGATTTAAGAAATAATTTATGGTGGATAGGCATGAAAAAGGATATAGCTAGATATGTTTCTAAGTGTCTTACTTGTTCACAAGTTAAGGCAGAACACCAGAAACCTTCAGGTCTACTACAACAATTAGAAATGCCAGTATGGAAATGGGAACTCATAACAATGGATTTTGTTACTAAGTTACCCAAAACCAGAAAAGGTAATGATGCGATTTGGGTAATTGTGGATCGATTAACCAAATCAGCTCATTTTCTACCCATGAAAGAAACCTTTAGCATGGAAAGGTTGGCAAAGTTGTATGTAGATGAAGTCATATCGCTACATGGAGTTCCACTCTCCATTGTATCAGATAGAGATAGTCGTTTCACTTCTCATTTCTGGACAAGTTTCCAAGAAGCTATGGGAACTAAACTAAACTTGAGCACTGCATATCATCCTCAAACAGACGGACAAAGTGAAAGGACAATACAAACTCTAGAAGACATGCTCCGAGCATGTGTGATAGATTTTGGTGGAAACTGGGATGACCACTTACCTTTAATTGAATTTTCCTATAACAATAGTTATCATTCAAGTATCGAATCTGCCCCATTCGAAGCTCTATATGGACGAAAGTGCAGAACTCCAGTATGTTGGGCAGAAATAGGAGAAAGTCAAATATCAGGACCAGAGATTGTGCAAGAAACTACCGACAAAATCTCCCAAATCAAGGAAAGACTAAAGACGGCACGAGATCGTCAAAAGAGTTATGCCGATAATCGACGCAAACCACTGGAATTTCAAGTCGGAGATCGGGTACTCTTAAAAGTTTCTCCTTGGAAAGGAGTAGTTAGATTCAGTAAGAAAGGAAAACTAAGTCCACGATATGTAGGACCATTTTCGGTGATCCAACGTATAGGACCAGTTGCTTATCGTTTACAACTACCAGAGGAACTGGCAGGAGTACATGACGTATTTCATGTATCCAATCTCAAGAAATGTTTGTCTGATGAATCCCTGGTAGTACCTCTTCAAGATGTAGAGGTAAATGAAAAGCTGAAATTCGTAGAAAAACCTCTTCAAATTGAAGATAGAAAAATCAAGTTTCTCAAGCACAAGAGACTAAAACTGGTTAAAGTTAAGTGGGATTCGAAGAGAGGATCTGAATACACTTGGGAGTTAGAATCAGAAATGAAGCGAAAGTATCCCTACTTGTTCCAGTAAATCTCGAGGACGAGATTTTTATTAAGGTGGGGAGAATGTAACAACTCTTATTTAAAAGTCCTATTTATTACTTTAATTGTCCAATAGGAAACCCTAATTAAGAAACCCAAGTGATTCTGCATAAACCCTGAAATTTTCAGAATAATCGGAATCAGGATCAGGGCCCCTAAAACTCGGGGGGGGGGGGGGGTAAAACCCAGTCGGTAATATCCAAACAGTTTAACGTGTAAATCGAATTTGCATGCAAGACCAACTCAGATAAGCTACAGGGACACGAGGCTACCCTATGTTAATAGGGTACCCCTCGCGCCACGCGACAGGCGCAAGAGGACCTCTCGCGACACGCGAGAGGGACAAATTTTAGGTATAAATACAGGGGCTTGGGACTTGACATTCTGCGTTAGTTCGACGTTCAAAGTAATTTCGTACACTGAGATATTGTAGGAACAGTCCTAAAACACACACAATTCACGAAGTGCTGCCGCAAAACAGGGTAATAACTCGATCGCTGATACGATTCAATGTCCGATCGATTAAACTATCCAATGGATGTTTAAGTGCTGCCCACATTAGGGTTTATGCTTTGTCATTCGTTGTTAATTCAATGGATGTTTAAGTATCGCACTTTGTCATTCGTTGTGAAGGTTTAATCTCGTGAGTTATCATAAATGCTGTATTAGTTACTAACCGAGTTGTGTGCATGTTATTAAATTTAGGTTAACAAGGCTAATCAGTAGACTAGACTCTGTCCGTGTTAAATCTGCAATGTGAGTCATTCTCTTTTGGTCAAATTTGTTTACAAAAGCATGTTTAATTTCAAAGTTATAATTACAGTGATTAAGTTTTTGTAATCACCAAATTACAGCCGGTATGTGGGGTTTTGTATACATTACTTGATAATCTTCACCATTGGACAACGGGGTAGCCAATGGGTGATATGACCATAGTCACAGAAACGAGTCGAGTGACAAATACCGTGGGTAGTTGGTTGATATCTAGAAACATTGTAATCTCTCTTAATACTGTAAATTATAACAAACGTGTCATTTTAGTAAATAGAATGATTCACCAGTATTTCCCGCTGACAAAACCTTTTTCAAACATGTTTCAGGTGATCTGTTGTGATCCAGGAAAAGTGCCGAAAAGCACTACAAGCTTAAGGAAGTGGCTCAATATAAAATAAAGGAACATGTTTTGTAAAATAAAGATTTCTCAGTGAAATCATATGATTGTAAACTATCAGGGTTTATCTCGAATTGTGAAATAAAATAATCGGGAACATTTCAGTTTTAAAAAGATCCTGTTAAAATCTTCCGCTGTTAACTCAATTAAATAAATACCATGGGATTTTCTGTCCCGCGGCTCCTGAAACGGGTTAAACCGGGTCGGGGGCCGTGACAATAAGGGTGTTACTTATTCGATTTAAAAATGAATACACCGAAAAGCAAACCAAAACAAAAGCATTAAAAACCGAACCGAATTACTTATTTGGTTTGAAGAGATATGGGCCCAAACCGTCATTACTGACCCAAATCTAATATCTCATTACCTTGTCACAAGGTACGTTAGGTCAAACTCAGGTATTACGTGAGAGGCACGTGATAGAAGTTGATGTGGAAAGACCTCATTTTTCCGTGTGAGGATGTATCCATGATAAGACGAGAGGTGACACCAGCATTCTAGTTACATCTCTAACACTTCAGTGACAACTATCTGGGGACCACCTCCTATGGAGAAAGCGACGTCTAACGTTACCAAGTATAAACGAAAGGTGAGGTCACACTTAATAGGTACTAACAACGTGTTTTTTGATAACGACTCTATTGATTCTCACACCGGATGATGACCAGAGAGAGAGCCCCTCTTTGTGTCAAGTACTAACGGTGTTTTCTCTTTTATAGTTTATCACATGAAATCTTAGAGCTCATTGGTATTGCCACTTTGCCCCTACTGAAGCCCAAGTTGAACATATACTTGGTTTGGTGTTTCTTCACCCGTCGTTCTCTTCATGAAATGCCCCCACACCCAAGAGGCGGTATTCCACACCTCCACGCCCCCTTAACCAATTTCGGTCAGAACATGCTTTAATTCAACTACAATGTAACCCAAAATCATTTGACCTGTCACCCGAACTGCTACCGGTTCTAAGTGGCTTATGAGTTACATCAAAGACATATTTATGCTACACTTAAAGTTTCCATTTGTGAACGTATAGGTTTAAACAAGTATACAATTTGATAAGAAATCGAATGAAACCAGTAGTTGGTTAGAAGTAGTTAATTCGATTAGATTTGATTTGATGTGATATAAATTTACGGTGTATCCTAACACCTATATTAAGATCGCAAGTGATCCACACTCAACATTTGATGCGCGTGGTGTTAGACTACCAACAACTTTCTTCCTTCTATTCGCTTCTCCTCCGTACTATTTAAATGTTGACACCTATTTTTTAATATTATCGTTTACCTATTCTTTCTTCACAAGCAAAAATAACAAGAAAATATTAAATTCAAAACCGGATTTCTTCACAAGCAAAAATAATAAGAAAATATTAAATTCAAAACCGGAAATTATTATATATTATATAATAATAATAATAATAATAACAATATAATAAGAAGTTATATTAAAGAGAAATTATATTTTAATAAATTTAAGTTTAACCTATTGGTGGTTAATCCTAATCTATCCAAACTTTGAAGTTTAACATATATTTATTCAGCGATGTCATATTAACAGAAATTTAACCTAGTTAGTTTTTACTGATATGAATTACTTAGGTGGAAAAAAACAAAGTTTTAATGACGAGACTTGTCTTATGTGACAAAGTTTTGATGAGATGGATTGATTATGTGCCCGTCCATCTCAGCAAAAATTAATTGAGCTAACTTTCAGTTTGTATAAGATCGCTCAGTTTGTATAAGAAGGTTGAAAAAAATACATTCAATGTTGCGACTGTCGGTAAAAATTTTATGAGTTGAAATTAATCTTGACCAGTAGGTTAAAGTTGAAATTATTAATATATGTATTAAATATCATCCCAGTCTTAGGATCCTGTAAAAATGACATGTTTCGTGAGAAGTGTGAGAAGGCATAAAAATTCATATGTAGACATCATGTTTTGGACTTACACATAATGTTTTGCGTTGTTTTGGCAAGAAAAACACTAAACATAACAATTTAAGACACAACGCAATGAATTCTAGGCTTAAAACTTAAAACACCATGTCAAGAACATTAAGTTGTGTGTTCTAAGTGTTAAATAGTGTCTTTTAAATTTCACGTCCATAATATGTTTCATTGTGTTTTAAATTGTTATGTTTGGTGTTTTTCTTGCCATAACAACAAAAAACATCATGCCTAAGTTCAAAACATGATGCCTATATGTCAATTTCTATGCATTCTCACACTTCTCACGAAAAGAGTCCTTTTTACAGGAACCTCACCCATCACCCCATATACATTTTATATTTGCTTTTTAAAGTTTCAAATTAATTATTACACTATTAGTAAATAAACAATACAACTTTTTTTTTTTGAAACAACACCATGTCACCACCATTTGATTTCGTTCAGGTCACTACACCACGTCATAGGTATTAGATCACCGTTTTCTCTTCTATCTATCACATTTTATTTCGTTTTAAGTTGTTTTACACATTTATATTTGGTAGCTTCTACTAAATCTTTAATGGATGATTTATAAGAAGTAGAGGTGTGTAATAACCGAACCGTTAACCGAAATTGAACCGAACCATTTATACTTTTATATATTGCACGCTTTTATACCTCAATTTCATGTATTTATACCTAAATTTATTTTATTTATATATCCAATTCATGCATTTATACCCTCAGTTTCATTTATTTATACATTCATTTTATGTATTTAGATCAGGGGCGGACCTATGTGGACACAAGGGGGAGCGCCCGCTACCGCTTGGCGGGGAAAAATTTGACGTTTTTAGTGTAAATTTTGGAAAAAATTTGACGTTTTTTCGATTTCGTTACCGCTTTTCTTATAAAACGTTCCTGCTTGGCGTGAATCCTAGATCCGCCACTGATTTAGATATCTATTTCATTAATTTATACCTCAATTACATGTATTTTAAGCAAAAATTTTCGCACTTGTTTAATTAGGTTATTAACCGAAAATAATTGAATCAAACCGAAAACCAACAAATTAACCGAATTAAACAAACCAATTAATCGATAACTTCGATTAATGTTTTTTTTAACGGCCAACAAACTCAATCCCGAACACTCTTGGGGCACCCACTGGACAAACGGAGTACTCCGAGAGTAACCCGAGTCCACCACCAATTCCGGGGAAAACCCGGTAACCCACCCGCCCGTAGGCACGACGATAAAATTACCGCTAAAACCCGTTTGGCTCAAGGATCCAACCCATATTTCCCTGGGTCTACTATCATTGCTCACCAGTACCTCACTCTACACCAAGTGGGAGTCGAACCTACATCTCTCAAAAGAAATGCAAGTTAATAATGATAAACGTACCGAACCGAATCGTGCACACACCTCATATTCCCACGAACACAAGGTAGGCAAATCCTATCCTAATAAAATAATGAAACAAATAGTAAATAAAACACCAATCAATCGTCGACTAGAAACCCCCAACAAAAACTTCACGCGTTCTCTCCCCCCTCTCTCTCTCTAAAAACCTAAAACCCTAGCTTTTACCCTCTCTTTCTCTCTCTAAACTCGCTCGATTTCTCTCTGATCTGCAACGGAGATTAGTGTATGGATGATAACGATAAAGTTGATCCGATCGCCGGCGGTTTCTCCGATTCCACGTGGACGTTCTCCGGCGATTACAGCTTTTTCGGCACAGATGTGAGAGAAAACAGCGTTTTAAACGATTTCGGATGGAACTTCAATCCTCAACCGCCGGTTTTCGATCGGATTGGATCCGACGGTGGCGGAACCTCCGTATCGTTGCCGGAAGTAGGTACAGGTGCAGGTGCGGTTGCTAGTGATGTGCTGTCAGGATCTGTTGAGGAAGCAGGGGATGTATCGGTGTCTAATCCGTTAGCTTCATCGAGCTCATCGGAGGATCGACCGGAGCTTTCTACCGCTTCAAACGACGCCGTTTCCGGCGGTAAACCTCCGTCGTCAGATCGAGCGTGAGTTTGTTGCTGTTGCAGCGATAATGACGTCATTAGTATCATTACTTTCTATTTTATTCTCACGTGTGATACAGATATCATAATTAACAATGCTTTTTTAATTATAAATACTGATTTCATGAAGATTTTGTTAGTTCATAAATCATAATCATTTTCAGTGTTTGTTGTTCATCGTGAACATGAAAATCTAGTAGAGATATTTTCTAAAAAATAGAGTGAATAATATTTTATAATTATTAACTTTTTTTAGAACAATTTGTGAAAACTTTTTCCCTCGTAAATTTGTTATAGAGAGAAGAAACAAGTTGTTACGAAAAGCTGCTAACGCAAGTTGCAATGGCATTTCTGTGAATTAGTTAAAAGTATAAGGGCGTTTTTTCAAGCTAGAGAGCATCAATTCCGCCGCTATGGCGGTGGCGTGCTGGTTTTTCCACATAAAATGACGACAGTGAGTCAGTCAGTGGTTGGAATAATGCTTTTTCCCGACGGTTGTAAACTGTTATCTTTTTAATATGACGTTAACTTACAGTATCTATCATATGTATACATAAATGTGTGCTTTAGTGCATGTCGGTTTATATCTAAGAGAGACTGTTTGGCAACATCTGAATGATTAAGTGCTGAACCAGTAAGAGGTCTGAACCATTAAGTGCTGAACCAGTAAGAGGTCTGAACAATTAAAAGCTTGTATAATGCTTAACCGTTCAGAGGTAAATGTCTGAGCAATTCAGATTAGAGGTCTTAACCATTCAGACTCTGTATAAATCTTAACCATTCAAAGGCAAATGTCTGAATCATTCAGACATCTGCTCGTGAAACAAACAGTCTGAACCATTAAGTGCTGAACCAGTAAGAGGTCTGAACCATTAAGAGCCTCATTAAGAGGTAAACAAATAGCCCCTAATATTGTTTAAAAACGAAAATGATAGCTTAATATATACAATTGTTTTTAGTTTTTATAATGTTTATAAATGTAATTAACTGTTTTTCTTCTGTCAGTTTTATATTTTTCTTATTTTGGTAGGAACATTATCTAAGATATTGTAATGATTTTTCATGTATAATATATAGTGACATGTTAGTATGAGTAAAATACCTTTTCTGCAACTTTTCTAAAACAAGTAAATTATGATTGTCTTTATTTCAGGAACATGTAAATCGTTAGACACTAATTTTGCTTTTTGGTATTGCACATGTGGCTCCGTAAAAATTGCATAAAAGTTACTAAACATAATGCATCTAATCAAAGTTTTTGTTGACATATATGTTTCAATACATCAACCAAGTTTTGCATTTGTGGCCCCTAATGAATGAGAGAACCGTTATTAAACAACATCTCACTGTGTCCTACATTTAAAATCAATCATAGATCTGGTTTTCATTTATGGCTTGCCTATACCTTTTGGTTTTGCTTGGGTTTTGCAGTAGGTGTACCTTTCGTTCATCTATTATTGATTTGTTACATTGTCTTTTAGTTCTTGCTTCCGGTTTTTTCGTGAATATAACTTTTTTTTTGTTGTTTCATGAAAGTTTTGTTTTGATTGAAAGTTTATCCCTTGGCTGTCTTGCACTTGTCTGTGAAAATCAGCTATTGTTTTATACAGAATTTATTTATTTGTTTTATTTAGATTGCATAAATTATTGTTACTAATATTAACTTCTAATAAATGAGTTTGAAATTTAAAATTGGCCTTTCAATGCGTACTATCCATTTGCAGCAACTATGTAGCTGGGTTTTTATTATTTATTTTTATTTTTATTTATGCTTACATTTGCAAAAAATGATGTTTTCTGGTCGCCTCTTTAATTTCAAGGACATATTTTTTTAAAATACAACTTTTTTTTCCTTATTAAGTGGCATCTGCAATTGGTTACCCAGAAAGTTTTATATATATTTTCTTGATTAAAAAGTCACTTACACACTCAACGTAAAGTTTTGAATACCCATCAAGAAGGTAGGTCTTGGATATGGTAATTTGGGATTCATTATGTAAACATTTTATGCAACTTATAGCTTTTTTTAAGTAGATAAACATTTTTGAATGCTTTGGTGACTAAATGTGCTTGTTAATAAAATATTCTTTGAGGAGTTAAAGTTACAAGTTTACCCCTGATAGAATAGTAATAGTTTTATTTTCAATAAGTTGGTTATATAATATTGCAATTAAATAAAATGAATGAAGTTCTTTGAACCTCTACGTTTAACCTTTTCTGTTGTTTTTATTTATCATCACTGATAAAAGTTGGTTGCAATGATTTTCAGGGGTAAGGTTAAAAGGAAGGGACCCAAAAGAATTCGTCAGCCACGTTTTGCATTCATGACCAAGAGTGAGATTGATCATCTTGAAGATGGCTACAGATGGAGAAAATATGGACAAAAAGCTGTTAAAAATAGCCCTTTTCCCAGGTTTGCATATCTAATGTCTCTTAAAAGTAAGACATATATATACTATATGCACACACACATATACACATATATGTTCAGATTTGATGTTATCAAACTAGGGCTGTACAACGGTTTAGAATCGGATCGAACTGAAGTGGAACCGTTAAATGCTAAATATAACAACCGGAGCCGGACCGTATCGTAACGGTTGCGGTTTGGTTTGGAACCGGGTTAAACGGTTCTCGCCGAAATTGGTTGTTAGTTAAATCCTAAAATTAACAATTAATTTTAAAATAATCAAACCGTTTAAAACATATAACTAAGAGTTGCAACATCTAAAGTTTAAACCATCCAAAGTAAAAGTAGCAACAATAAAATGTTTCAAACCATAAAACGAAAGTATACAATGTGAAAAAACGAAAGTTAACTAAAAATATTTTTAGTTAACCATCACAAAAACTTCTTTCAAACATTATGTAAAAACTATTTTAATATTCTTTGATCGTAAAAAAAATATTTTTAAATATAATATTTAAGGTTTAAATAAATTAATAGGGTTTTTAAATATAGTATTTAAAGTTTAAACCCAAACTGGTTCTAGTGGTTCTTTAAATGGACCCGTTGATTATAACCGAACCGGGAACCACTTTCTCTCTAATTTAAGAACCGAACCGGACCCTAAGCACAACAATATGGTTCAGATGTGGCGATTCCAGTTCCCCGGTTATGACAGTTCAGAACCTTAAATTGCTCACCCCTATATCAAACAGCTAAAGAAGGGTATCTGTTAGCTCCAAGTCCTCATTATTTAGATACTAAAACTAAATATACTGATAATTAACTTATCTGTGTAGTTAAAAACGGCAATAATATATATATTTTTGGTACGTATTTAAAGAATCTCATATTTTAAATATCAGTCACATTTTATGTTTCCAACAAACAATTCGTTGGTGACCACCGACGGAGACCTTTAATTTTTTTTCTTTTTTTATAATTAGTTTTTTATATGTAACTTCTATTAAGTTAGTGTCACTCAGATTTTATTATTTAAGTATACATGCATGGGGTGCTGCAAAAAAAAAATGAGAAGAGCTACCTTACGTACAAAGAAGGGTAGAGAAATATGCATGTTACCCGAAATCAAGGTTGTTTTAAATAATTGTGTTTTATGATTTTTTTTTTTCGACTGGCTTATTACAACTTAATACAAGAATGAGTTATTTCTTTTGAGGATTAAGAATTGTTTATCTAAACTACTTATCTGTTTATTTCTTTGTGGTTAAATAAGCTGTTTTAAATCAACAGTTTTAAATAAATTCCAAATTAAATATTTTTTTTGATTCTTTGAAGGAGCTATTACCGTTGCACAAACAGCAAATGCACAGTCAAGAAACGCGTTGAGCGTTCATCAGAAGACCCTACAACTGTAATCACAACATATGAAGGGCAACACTGCCATCACTCGATAGGGTTCCCTAGAGGACTAGTATCTCACCATGATCATGGTGTCTATGCAAGACAATTGGCCCCCAATTCCTTAGCCCTGAACCCGGTAAACTATTCTAGTTCTAGATCACAGTTCCATGATCAAGTACGCGCTATTGGTTCAGTGCAACCCCAGCCACAAGTGCCGTCGAAAGAAACAGGAGATCATTTTTCTCAAAAGATGGCTCAACCACCATCTCAAGATTCTCATAAAGATCAAGGGTTACTTGGGGATATTGTGCCTTCACGAATGCGCAATCAATGATGTAAAGGTATGTGCTTTATTCATATTGAAGTTGCCTTTCTATGTGGTCATGCTTTTGTCTATATATATGGGGTTTTATGGATTTGTTTATTTATTTTTTTAATATTTTAGTTAAAGATAAACTTTTATTAGCCAGAGTAAATACTTATAGTTTATCCCAATAACTAATATCTTATGCTAAGTCTAGTCCCAATCAAGTTTCAAACACAAGAACGCGAACACGAACACGAATGAAATGACTCTCCAATATATTAATATTTCTCTCTTAATGATGTCAGACTCTAACTTAGTTTATATAGACTAACCTAACTTGTTAGCAAGGACATTACTATACTAATTATAATATATATAGGAAATTAAACCAATTTAACCTATCTGTCAAATTTGGTCCTCCAAGATCACCAACTTGTGACTTGTTTAAACCCATTGAATTACTGGGTTGGACCCTTCGCTCGGACCAAGTGCCAAACAACAATTGAGCCAACACTAAGAGCACCCACAATATGTGTCCAGAGTCCGGATTGAGCTGGCCTCTAGGTGGAAGAGAGAGGTTAGTGAGAGAGAGTGAAGGAAGTTCATAAGTGCATTTGTAATTTGGAAGAAAGAGGTTAGTGAGATTTTGGACGAGTTGTGAGGGGAGGTGGGTTTGTTCGGCATAGTCTGGCAATGTGGATGATAAGGTGCGTTCGTTTGGAAGAGGGTGATGCTGAGGTGGGTTCGTCCAGTTAGTCCAGGTCTTGGTTCTCTAACTTATAAAAAAGTCCTTGCTGGTTTGGCACGTAGAAAAAAAAAGTTATCGATAGGAGTCTAGGACTATATTTTATCATGACATGTTTTGGCAGTTATAGGCCTACATGTAAATGTGTGGAAAATTAGGAAAAATCACTAGCACATATATGCTCTCAAAACTAAGATTAGATCAAGATTTACTTGTGAATAAGTTGATTCGAGTATCGTGTGATAAGCTTGTCAAATAAAAAAGTAAAGTAAAAGATGAATAAGCGAATGAGTTAAAAGTCACAATGTACTCATTTTAATGCATACAATTTCCTAAATTGTTTAGAAAAATTAAGTCCACTATTGTTTTGGTATAATTATTCTAGTCATAAATAATGTATAAGTTATGTTTTGGTATAATTATTCTAGTCATAAATAATATATAAGTTATCTTATATAAATGACAAAAAAATGTTTACGTGCCAACCAACTTGACCACTGGCAAAGCTTTATTAGATTTTTAAGAGTCCGCCCCCACCGATTTGGACTTTGAGAGTCCGTCTTCCTCTGAGTTTTCGTTCTTATGCATTTTACAAAGAATACGTTTCAATATGGTAAACGAAGGTCATATGCAGGTCTATAATTAGAACTTCATATAATATTCTAGTCTATCTGAATTCCTAAGGAAGACGTACCCAAGCTTCACCACCAATTAGAAGTATGATCAATCGAGTGTTTGACTAGTCAAATAGTCTTTTTAACTTTAAGTAGGACATATCAACACATGTGTGGTTAGTGGTACATCATTAAGAATTGATTGCACACCTAGCCTCTTAATTAGTAAGATAATATACTTACGGTAGGTGCAACTTTACAAGCAAGCCAAAATGAATGGTCCTAGCTCATAATCGACTAATTAATCTAGTTGTACACACAAGTGGTATTAGCCAACACATATGGTCCATATGTGGTCCTAGAGAATTTTGTGTGTAATGATTAGACATTATATCATGCATGTATTAGACCACATTATAGTTTTTATCCTCTTTCACAGTGTTAAATCTTTAACAGATTCATAAATATTATGTACTTTTTATAAAACTTTTAGTTAGCAGAAATTAATATATTCTTGATTTTATAGCTATGATATACTATATGCATATATAGGTAGTTCAAGTTTGGAAAAGTTACACTGATTTCATCTGAATTTACAATAGAAGTTTCATGTAATCATGTCAGTCGATTATCAATTTGTTTTCAGTATTTCAGTTTTTTGTCAGAAAAGAAAGTGATTTTTCTTTAAAAAAATTTAAATACTTTTGGAACAAAATGTCGCACTTAGACCACTCGTAGTCGTTGTGATCTGGGCGTTTTTAATGCCAAACACGCCCATTCTCGGCCCCCATGGGTGTTTTTTCGAAAAAAAATGCAAGGAGCGTACAATATTCCACGCCATATGGGGCATTCCACTCACCAATCACATATAACCCGTCCTTCTTTGGCCAATCAAGTTTTTTCATGGTTTTTTTGTTTTTTTAATTCTTTACACACCTTTTAATATAATGTCCATATCCCCACTACACCCATTTTAGAAAAAAAACGCCCCTTTGCTGACTAGAACGACACGTGACAGTGACAGACAACGCTTAAGGGTGGGACATTATTCACCAAAACAACTACGCATAGTCTTACAAGTAATGTTTTATGAAGAGTAGTTATACTTTACTGCTTGTGAATTTAGTGGCATTTATGTAGAGTGGTAAATTGTTTTTTTTTTTTTTTTTTCTCTTACTACAAAAAATGTGGATAAAAAGTATATTATTTATGATTTATATTCACTTTTTTAGAAAATGTTATGTCACAGAAAATGTCATAATCTGCTACACACATTTCTCCCTCTATGTATGTAGGTAACATCTAAACAAGAAAAAAATATTTTTATTATTTGTTTACTTATAGGGTCACTTTTTGGCTGTCACTAAATAGCATTTATAGTATTGTTTTTGACATTTTAGTGATCTTAAATATAATTATATCGAATATGTGGTGATCATGTAAACATATTTATGTTTTATATCATACAGGTAAAGAGAATATAATTTTAAACCCTTTACATGTACTCTTAATATCACAAAAGCTTACGTGATGTTTACATCACAAATCATTCTCCCAAATCGTAATCACCACAAAGTAATGTGAATCATGTGATCAGTTTTATGATTTTTATAATACTTTACTTTGATGTTATTTCAACAACTTCTCTTCCAATACTGGGGAATCTTATTTTCAAAGTTATTATTACCTTTTTTAGAAAGGAACTAATTCCATACATGATACGTGATATTTAAAGGGTGATGGTATCTAGACACCCCCAAAAATTAGTGTACATCCTTTAACATGAAGTGTATAGCTCAATACGCTTCTTATAGGGTTCAAAAGCAATAAATGACGCACCAATAGGAACCATATAGGCCAATACGCTTCCCATTCGTACACTGAACCCCGACACTCTGTCATGCAGGCATTTCAGACATAGAAAAGTACTTAAAAGTGAAAAGGACTAAAAAGTGAGGCCAACAGGAAGCGTATTGGACAATACGATTCCTTACAGTTACCAGGAAGTGTATTCAGTAATACGCTTCCTATAAAGCTTTGGTTGGTGAACGAATTAAATCAATGGGAAGTGTATTGGGCAATACGCTTCCCATAGGATTTTGGTTGGTGGATGAATTAAATCAATAGGAAGCGTATTGGGCAATACAGTTACCGTCGCCACCCTGACAGTCACCACTGTCGCCACCACTCCGCTACCAACCACCGCCGACATCCACCACCGCCTCCATTGCCACTCGTCGCCGCTACCACACACCACCACCGCCGCCATTGCCACTCGCCGCTGCCACCACCCACCGCCGCCCCACCACCTAGCTACCGCCCAACCACCACCGTCACCGCCACCCACCACCACCGTGGCTCTTATTTCATTCTCATATGGTAACCAAACACGAAATGGAATGGTAATGATCTATTGCATTCCCTCGTTCATTCCATTACCTCATCCATTCTATTACCCCATACCAAACACACCCTAAATGCGACACCAATAGGAATCGTATAAGGCAACACGATTCCTATTGGTACGATGTACCACCTCGCTATGACATACACGCAGTTCATAACTTAAAAGATCTTAAAAGTGCCCCCAACAGGAAGTGTACAAGGCAATATGGTTCCGTTGTCAGTAAAGTATATGAAGCGTATAGGGCAATACGTTTCCCATGTCAGTAAAGTTAGTAAAGTATAGGAAGCGTATAGGGCAATATGGTTGGTCTTGGATGGGAGGCGAGGTTTTACCGATTATTCCACTGCCATTCCTTCGGGCGGGTAGAGGTCGGGTTTCTGCGTATTTGGGAGAGCCAAGAGGCTGGTGGCGGTTGAGTAGTCGACCTTGGCCACAGCGCCTGGTGTCACGGTGGTTGACACTCGTTCCTTTCCGTTAAAAAAAAAAGATGATAAGAGCCATATGCTGCTTTTGAAAAAAAGTCTATAGGAAGTGTATAGGGCTATACGGTTCCTCTGGTCCCATAATCATTGCATGAAAAGTGTCTGAAAAGTTGTACTTCAAGTACACGTATAGGAAGCGTATAGATCAATACACTTTGACCCAGAGGAACCGTATAGCCAAATACACTTCCTATAGGGTTAGGGATGTGCAAATAAAAAGAGGGGATGTGTGGATACCGAGAGCCTATTTAAATCCTTTAGAAGCATGCGGATGATGCTACCTAGCTTTGAGTCAGAAAAGATAACATTTTTAGAACAATATGCTTTACCAAAGTTCAGTAGACTGATTAGAAAAGTTGGTTTTTTAAAAGACAACTTTTTTCATCACTTGTTTGCTACAACTTTTTAATTTTATATTGGGATGATATGATATCTTAGTCAAATCAGTCTATGAATATCATGTTAGTTTAATATAGTGCAACTTTTTACCAAGTATGATGTATTTGAACCCATCAGAACTATATAGTTTAGCGTATAGAGTGAGGACCCTAGCATGTTTGGTGACTTCGTGGAAAGTTATCGCGTATTCATAAAAAAAGAGACCGTAAATTGGTCCTATGCAGTTAATATCGCGATATATTGGTGATATATCGGTTATCAGTCCCCTGGTGAGATATCGGTCAGAGTATTTATATCAATATTATCGACGATATTGACCGACATATCACCGATTTTCCCGATATTAGTATCTTTCTTCTTAATTCTACCATTCGTTTTTATTCTTATTGCTGTTATTAGTGTTTTAAGTTTTAATTGTTAATTGTTCATGTAAATGTTAATACTTTAAGCCTTAATCAGTTCCTACTTGCTACATTAACAATGTTAGCGTTTTGAAAGGTGCAAAAGGTTAATTTGTTAATGGTAGGAGAATATACTGAATTGTTAGTGTTAAATTGTCTATATATCTTTTCAAAAAAAAAAATTGTATGTATATAAATTCAACATGATACTAAAATTACCAATATCTCACTGTGATAACTAATATCTCAAATATCGGTCCTTGATATCCAATTTTTACCGCATTAACTACATAGAATTGGTCCCTCTTGCACTTAAAAGTCTTGAAGTTTTCAGTCAAATTCAATATCACGAAATTACTCGTTAGAACTTATATAAATATGGTTATAAAGTTTATAAAATTACTGTTTACTTTATAAATAAGAAATATAATATACAGCAAGGTATCAAAAAGTCTAAATATAACCAAATGCAATTAACTAGCCACTAAATTGTTGCAAGCTACACGCTATATTTTTTAACAATCCTCTAACTTTAGGGTCGGCAAGCCTACCCTATAATATCGTTAACAATTTTTTAGTCTACAAATTGTGTAATTATGACTCTTTAAGTTTAGTGTATAAAATAGTTTTTAAACACACTGTGTCTCAAGGCAACATCTTTCGTATATGGTATGATCATCCCTAACATTTTTCTGATATATGGTATGATCCATGTGACATAACGTATATCATCATCACATTTCATCTTCATATTCTCTCTTTTCTCAAGAAATATACACATCTACGAAAGATTATTACGAAATCAATAATTTAAGCGGTTACAGTTTATAAAACCGTTTTATGTTACTTATACGGGTCTCATAGTTTTAAAAAATATAATACCTAACACTTGTTTAACTTACAGGTTGTAACATCTCTTTCATTGTATCAACGAAACAAAAGATTACAGATTCAACTTCACGGACATTTAAGGTAATAATATAAGATATGTTATAGGACGGCCCACGTTATAATTAAGCTCAAGATTTGATGATCACATACCCCACACTAAATGGGTATTTTTGTAATTATGTAAGTTGGTTGTTGCAGGAGATTGCACTCACAGTTATCCCACATAGACGCATGAAGAAACTTTTGATGAAAATGCACTCACGTAAATGATTTTATATGTGAGTCCACTAAACTGCTTCTATCTCTTCGTAATTTGTTCCATTTCTTGATCACTTTTGAGATCATTAAATCTCAAACACTAGTTTTTATGTTGTATTTATATTAAGTTATATTATACCTCCAATATAAATTCTATATATAACTGATATGGACATATGCTTTGGTAATCTTGATATATTTTTTTTAATTGTAGTGAAATTTTACTTTCATCAACCAAAATCTTAGTATGAGTCATTGAGTTGTCAATCACCAACGGACCAAACTACTGAAAAATATGTTTTTTTTTAATCTCATTTGTGATCTATTGGAAATCACTAACGGATCTCCGATGAAAGTACCAGGAATATCAAAAAATAAAATAAAGATAATATATCATATTGCTCGTTGGTATCCGTTTGTGAAATGTTCATATGTATCATCGATGTATTTGTGAAATGTTCGTTAATGGGTAACCAACAGATTAGCATGGTTTGGTTTGGTTTCTACCCTTTGCTAATGGGTAGTAAACGAGCCGGGCTGAACCCGTGCCCGACTAGGCTCGAGCTCGGCTCGTCATGTTTTTTATGAAGCTCGAGCTTGAGCTCGAGCTCGGCTCTTGTGTAAAACCTAAAGCTCAGGTTCGGCTCGAACTATTTTGAGAACAACCTCAAGCGAGCTAAATGCTCGGCTCAAGCTCGGGCTCGATAACTAAACGAGCTCTATTTTAGGCTCGAGCTCGGGCTCGTTCGAGCTTTTAACCAATCCGATAACAAGTAGCTTTCGAGCCTCTATGCTTGTTTACCCCCTATCAATGGGTAACAAACGGTTTCCTTTTTTCCAATTAACTTCATCAAGAATAACTGATGTCGCTGAACTCCTATAATTGTAGTGCGTGGTTTTGTAAAAAAAAATTGTGGTACCATGATTTTGGTTATCATGAGTCAAAATTGATAAAGTAAAGTTAAAATCATGTAAAAGGTTAACTTTATCTATGCCACTCTAGGCAGCAAATCTTGTGTAGGGTTGAAAATCATACAAAAGCCATGAAATTTACAAAGTTTTTTATTTGATAAAATGTCGATCTTACTTTACATATTGATGTACTTTTAACAACACAAATAGTAATTTAGCTTTATTATTGTTTCTTATCGTGTATAAAAGTTTAGATGATAATTAAAAAGAATCCTACTTGATGTGATGTGTCTAAATGGGTTTTAATGTGAGTAGGTTATAGTTGTTGGGAGTTAATCTTGTTTTTAAAATCAAATTTTAGTAGAAGAGAATACCTTTATATTTTAGCTTTATCTATACGTATTAAGTGGCTTGTAAAATGCTTCTATGAATGAGTTAAGTTTGGTTAAAACTCAACAATAATAATATGTAAGAAACTTAAATGAGTAAGGGTTAGAAAAAAAAACTAAATTTATATAATTTCAAGTGAGTGTTAACTAATCCACTCTACGTTAATCACTCTTCTTATGTTAACCCAACCCTATATACATAGTTAAGGGGTAATGAGGTAATGAAAGCAAAAAATGGATAACATGTTCAAGGTTAATGAAAATAGAGAGTGTTTGTTAATCAATGTGTCAAAACTAACAGGCATCAATCACCAGAACGAATTTTATTAAGGAGAACAGGACTAAAAACAACAAATCAACAAAACGACACGCTCTTTTCTCACAAGAAGATCATCAACACGATGATCTGCACTCTCTAAACTGAATTTGCTAACAAACTATAAGATCTTAACAGAAGATCTATACAAAACACAGAACTCAAGAGAGAAACGCTATGTTCCCGAGTTTCATTAAATGAGATAAAAGAAAAGATTTGGAAGGAAATAATTTTTAGTTGTGTTCCAGAGTTTCATTAAAGGAGAGAAAAGAAGAGAAAATGAGAGATTTTTTGTCTAAAATTAATCTTTCCAATTTGGAAAGAACCGGAGAGAAAAGAAAAGAAAATGAAAGAATCATTTCTTTTCTCTCTTTAATTTAACTCGGGAACACAATGTAGGAGAGAAGAAAGTGCGAGAGACAATGAACTGATCTCGAACCTTCTCATCACTAATTGGATGCTTTTATAGCCTGAGTCTTCATGTCTTATGTCCAGCGTCCAAGCCAAGCCCAGCAACATAATATCCAAGCCCAAATGTAGCACATAAGTTCAGCCCCATAAGTTCAGCTCCGAGTCAGTCCAGGCCCTGTTACATGTTACAATAAATAAACGATGTTATAAGAAAGTATTTATTATAGTGAAAGTAAAACATAAAAGTGAAAGTGAAATAACATGCTACTTCAACACAATGGAATGAAATACCTATTAGAGAGGGATCACCCCCTTGTTTTTTCATTCTCTTCCGTATTTCCTTGTTTTATACGATTTTATCCTCCAACATTTTCGTACCTTATCACCGCCTCAGCACCGAAACACATAGCCAAGGCATACGCTTCCGTTGAGTCATTTCTTCATAAACAATCATTGGACCACTCATGGTGGTCCTTCTCCATCACTTGATGAACATAAGCCCCAAAACCCTAACGGTAACCCTTTACCAAAAAAAAAAAAAACCCTAACGGTAACCGCTGAATTGACGTCTTAGCTCGGTTTTAAACGTATTATTTTCCTACTTTCTCTATATTTCTTCTTTCTCATACCAAGATATGTTCTCTAATCCCCATTTTATTCATTTTTTTAAAAGATTAAACCATAAATCTACCCAAAGTTAGCACGTGGTTTCATATAATCATTTTCATTGAAACATTTCTGCATATTATATTATGCTTGTGACTTTTAAACAACTTTTTATGAAGTTACTATGCAAGGTATAGGTCGTTTTCCTGAGTTGTTATTGTATAACAAAGTCGTAAAAGTCGTTAAGCATATTTCTTTTATTAGTTACTTGTTGTCGGTGGTTTTGACATGTTAGTTTCCATCCATATATACACATTGATATAAATATATCAAGGTTTTGAAAATAACTATTTCAGTCCTCGTGGCTCATAATTTAAAACATGTTATTTGAGAATGACCTCACACTTATTATCTGAGCAAATTATGATGATGATCATCATCTCTTATTTAGTAAATCTCATCGACAGCAAAGCTAAGGTAGAGTCTAAGGAGGGTAAGATATAGACAGCCTTACCTCTACACCATAGGAATAAAGAGGCTAATTCCGGTGAGACCCAGGGCTCGATAGTAGTTTTGTATCAAGCCTTGGACATGAGGCACATAACTCTCGGCAAAAAGGCCGATTAGTGCATGTACCCCCTATCTTTCGGCTATCAACACCACTACATGATGCAAGATTAACCGTCTCCCGTTTTTAACGTTATTTTCACGAAATTAGTAAAATATTGTTAAATTAGTGCAATTTCACTTTTGTCCTCCCCAGGGCCCACACATATACACATTACAGGTGCACCCACGAGCAGGGGCGCAGCTTAGAAGGCTTCCGAGGGGGCGCCCGACCCCTCGAACTTTTCGATGCGTAGTGTTATGAATAGTACTTTCGTATAGAAAATTTTTAGGTATATACGTTTCCACCCCCGGTTTCGGAAAAATTGGGGGGGGGGGGCGAAGCTTCGCCAATGCCCACGAGCGGAGCGTAAATGATATAAAAGGTAAATAACTTGTTATAAATAAAAAGTTGTAACAAATAGAAACCCGATTCTGACAAAGAAAAAGGTCATATTACACTTGTACAAGTGCATTATTACTTGTTCTAACCGCTCTCCGAAGTACATCCTTTGTTGACCTTCCATGTTAATAAGCTTAAATCGACCCGGGTCACAAACGTTAAGCCTGTTGAAATATCAACACTTGAGCCGAAGCCGTGAGACACAACATGTCGCCTTTAGCACGGCTTGTTTCGACTCAAGGTTCTCCGTGTGTGTCGCGGTTAAGATCAAGAGAGATGCGACTAGAAGTCGAGTGAGACGCATCTGGTGACAAAGAAAGGCATGAGCCACAACCGGAGAAGTGTGGGCCACGGCTAGGGTTCTTGAGCTGCAACTGAAGCTGAGATGCGGTTGGGGCCAATTCGAAGCTTGGATGCGGATGGTGATGACAAGTCGAAGCTGGGATGCAACTGGGGCTTAGTTAAAGCTGGGATGCGGCTGGAAATTGTTGAGTCGAAGCTTGCACGTCAAGTTTGTTTAATTGAAAGTATTCGAGTCGGGGTCCAATAGAATTTATCTATTGTTTATCTTCTAATGCTTGAGTGTTTGAGTCGGTTTCGACTTACTTGTTTCGCAAGGTAGGAAAGTAGTATATAAATACTCATGTTGGGCTCTAGGTTTTGTATACCCTTATAATCAAATTCCTTTGAAGTTCTTATTAATAAAAAGAGTTGTGCAAGTTGTGCAACGAGTTGAGTTCGGGATCTAGGTTTGGATTTGGATTCCAACTTCTTTAATTCAACAAAGCCATACATTGATTATGTTACCAGTTACGCGGTTTTTATTATGTTAGCAACTTTAGTGGCGCACCTTTTTTTTGAACAGCAAAGATTTTTCCCCCCTAAATATATACCTCCTAAGGATTGAACCTTGGTCTCCCCACAAGAGGTAATTCCTCTTGACCGCTAGGCCAAAGCCTGAGTGGTACTTTAGCGGCGCACCTATATCGTTTGCATGGTGTAACACATATAACATGTTAAACAGGTATGCGTAGGTAAAAAAAATGTTCGAAACTTTGGTAGTCATCAGTGTAACGGGTCATATCGAATTTGAAAAAAATAAAAGGGTAAATTACACTTTTCGTCATTTATGTTTGTACCGGGTTGCAATGGATAGCCTTTAACTTCAATAGTTACAGTCACAATCCTTTATTTGCAAAACCCGTTACACTCTACGACCTTTAGCACTAACCTTCTTAATTTTTTTTTGTTAATTTTATTCATTTAAGGGTAGTATGGTCAATTCATACTTTTATTTAAATGTTTAATAAATATAAAAAATGCATATAATATCATCTTCCTCAGGGTTAGGAAAGATGATGTCTATATGCATTTTTTTGTTTAATTTATTAAACATTTAAATAAAAGTATGAATTGACCATAATACCCTTAAGTGAATAAATTTAACAAATAAATTTAACCAGGTTAGTGCTAAAGGACGTACAGTGTAACGAGTTTTGTAAATAAAGGATTGTGACTGTAATTATTGAAGTTAAAAGCTATCCGTTGCAATCCGGTACAAACATAAAGGACGAAAAATGTAATTTACCCAAAATAAAATTAAGCGCAACTTAATCCATGTTCGATAAATAATGAATCCATTTCTAGTAGCAGTCAAAAGTTAAGTAAAATAACAGCCCAATTATCTTTTTGTTAGCCCAGCGGACCAGCCCCACCGGCCCTTAGCCCACCATGCAGGCATAATTGGTGTGTTGGTATTTGGTAAGACAATATGAAGCCTAATAAAATTTAGGATAAGACAACATGAAGTCTAATAAAATTTAAAGATGTTAAGAGGTGTAGAAACGCCCGGTTTGGGCCCAAAACAGTTCGGGTTAAGAACCGGTTTTAGAGTTGAAACCCCCAATCCACCCAAACAGATTTAGATTGGGTTCAAAATCAGTTTAGTGTTTAAACCGGTTTTTAACAAACACTTTCTTTCGTTCCTCCATGGATTGGATTCAAAACCAGTTTTAGTGTTTAAACCAGTTTTTAACAAACGCTTTCTTTCGTTCCTCCAAATGCTGATGAAGACCCTATAAAAAAAAAAAAAAATGCTACATAAACTTCAACACTCACCTTCACAACCACGCCATTTTTTAACTCGCAATTTTATGATTGTGCTCGCACAACTTTTAAGTGCGCAAGTCCTACCAATACTCTAAACAATGTTTTTGTTTTGTGCATATACAGAATATCAGCCAGCACACGGTGTGAAGAAATTCTACTAGTTTATTTTCGATGATAAATAAGTTATTTTAACAAGAAGATATTATGTTAACCTTATGATCATATATAAGCAAACCCCAAACACCCAACTTAATTTATTTTCTTAATACAATAATAACATAACTTTAACTACTCCTGTCACTTACTTCTAGTGCAATGCAAGAATCACATGTTGGGAAGTCAAGATCTAATCACCATTAGTGGGCCCTTGTTGCATTTCCAATTGAAGTACTTATGGCCCACTATAAGATATGATTTTCATAGTCCATTGAAGTACAAAAGAGCAAAGGCATCAACTTAAAAGAAAGCATGATAACACTATAGCCCAAAACATCACAAGATTTTAAAATCAACAAAACATTTAAAGAAAATTCCTGTAACTTATCCCAAAATCTTGAAAATTCAACATGTTTTCAAGAAACATAGCAAGAATTTGATGAACATAACCAAAAGAAACAAAAATGCAACTTTTAACCTCTCTAGTTTATACCATGAAAAATATGCAAAAAACCAACAAAAAAGAAATTAAACTTTTTTACCAGTTGACCACTCAATCGTTGAGTCGTTGACCATTCAATCCTGGTCCTCTTCTGGAGCAGGAAGATTGAGATCAATCATATCCGAACACGATGGAGCCGCGTGACCCATGGCCGCATAATGATCCATTGACCCGTTAATAAAATGAGACCGTTTGTGACCACCTAAAGCTTGCCCCGATTTAAACATCCTGAAACAAATCGGGCATTCGTGCCCTTTGATCTTTTTCACCTTTGTTTTCTTATCGTATTTCGCCTTTCGAGCATGTGCAAAGTCACCTTCTAAACTGTTTTCGCCACTGTCGTGTTTTGACCCGACCGTATTGTTCTTTTTGTGACACGGCCTATGCCCGCCAAGCCCTTGAAACGACGTAAAAACCTTGTTGCAGTTCAAGCATTCGTACTTATTTCGTTTCTTATTCGGCCCCTCGCGTTCTAGTTCAGGAGTATACGAATCATCATCATCGCGAACTCTTTTTTTCAAATACGCGAATTCTCTAAACAAATTCCTTCTTATTTCGAGCTTCTGTTCGTAAGTCAGTTCTTGCGTTTTATCGAATACCCGTTTCGACTTCTTGTTCGGGTCACCGTATCGAAGCAATTCCTCAACCGAAATGTCCGATTCCACTTTTCTAGCAGTAAGATTCTCGAATTGAACACTATCGGCATCCAAACCGCCACTTGATTTCTTACTGATTCTTTCAACCGAAGACGATTTCGTCTCGAGAACAGCAGAGTTATTGTCCGACGATTCGACAACCGAATTCACACCGGCCCAATTCGCGGAATCTTTCGACAACATCATCAAACACATAGCAACTTCTTCTTGATCAAGCTCATCAGTCTCAGAAACAGAAGATGACCCATAATTGTAATTACTATTATTACTATCATTATTGGTTAATGCCACATTTAAAGAGTAAGGTTTGATAACAACCTTTTTGTACCTCTTGGTCTTGGATCTTGTCACACGGGTTGGGTCTTGAAACTCGGGTTCTTCAGTGTCCGAATGGCTATCGATGATCAGCTTATCATCTTGTTCAATATTCTCACTGGTCCAAGAATGATCATAATCCTTAAAGTTTCTATCTTTTTCAGAATGACAAGCCATATGACCACATAAAGCTTTTAAAGATTGAAACCCTTTACCACATTGCTTACAAATCTTCTCATTTGGGAACGCGAATGTCGAAGAACCAATCGTAGAACCGACCGCTCTCCAAGTCTTTCTCGGGTTCTCTCTCAACCCGTAAGCACTCGGGTTCCCGTTATCCATTCCATTTCCATCAATCAACAAAGACGAAAACTTCTCATCGGACTCCGATGAGTTTGCTGCGGCAGTCGCTGCCGCAGCAGCGATCACATGAGACCTCATGTGACCACCAAGTGACTTCCCACTTGGGTACTTCTTATCACACAACTTACACACAAATCTCAGTTCATCATGCTCATCCTCCATTATTACAAGATCAAGATTCGATTAAACAGTAAATTCAAGACTCACCCTGCTACATTTGCTGAAGTTTTTCTTTGAGGCATTACATCAAACATGTTGTGGGCGTGAAACTCAAAAGCGATCAAGGATCGAATTTAAACGAAATTGAAGTGAGAGCATCAAAGGGGTTGATTTGAATTGGGGGAAATTGAGAAATGTGAGATATAATTGGGGGAAGTGAAGATGAGACCCTAAAAGAATGGATCGAAATCCATAATTAAGTGAGTTGTGATAATGGGAATTGAATGAATATAAAAGGGAATGAAGAAGAGATCAAAGAGAGTGGAAGACTGGTTCCTGTAGAGGATGAGAATTTCATGCATGGAAGCAAAGTAGTAAAAGAATAGGGAGGGGTGGCATGTGTAATCAGGAGAGTTGAATTCGTTGATTTCATCTTATGGTCAATATTTTGTTAGATCTAAATCAAATAGACATGGGAATTTGTTGGTATATATATAGTTTATTATGTGTTTTAAGTTTTTATTTATATTATTATTTTGTAGATGAAAAATACAGACACTTATAGCAATACCGTAACCATAAATGTGATGTCAGTTAATGAATAATCATAATCATAACTGATTGGTTTTGACGAGTTTGGTTAATCGGTTTTAATGGTTATAGTGGGTCGGTTAACCGTGAGTTTATGTCTAGCTATAAATAACTCAAAAAAATGACAATGGAATAAATTGTTGTTACACTCTTGTATTTATCAATGTATTGCATAGTAGTAAGGTATACATGTAATTTATAATATTATTACCGAACATTTAAACAAAACGATATGATATAACCCATAAATTCTGACAAACGTTTACCAACATCAAATATTGAAAAATGGTGAAAAGTCAAAATTCTAACAAAGATTTTACTACATTTTGGTTCGATTCGGTTATGGTGGGTATGAAAACATTGGTAACCATAGCTGACCCGCTACCTTCGGTTTTCAAAAAAACAATTAACCGACCCACCGATTTTTTTTTGGTTCGGCTTTGTTGGTTAATTCGGTTATGAGTCGGTTAATTCAGTTTTTTCACACCCCTACAATACCAACATAACAATTGATACAATACCAATGTAACGACAAAATATGTCTCACACCAATCAATATTATGTGTTTAGTCTGGGTGAAGTCTTCCTATGATGTCACCAATCTAAATATTACTTTCATATAAGCACGTTTAATTATGGGGGCTTTCTTCTCGTATGCAACCAAAACGTCCAAAACGAGTTGGCGGTATATGAGACAGAACATTTCAAATGAACCTAACCCATGTCTAGGGTTGTCCAAACTGCTTAACGATTGAGGATCGCTCGATAAATGTTCGAAAAATGCTCGTTCGATTTCCGCTCAGTTTGTAAATGAGACGCTCGGATCGGTTCGATTCAAATTCAATCCAAGCATGAGCAAAGGTCCGCTCGCTCGTCGATCGCTCGGTTTCGCTCGAATTATTTTTATTAATAATATATATATATAGGGAATGGATATATAGGAAACCATTTATTAGGGAGAAAACTAAGGAAACCAAATTGTGACCATTGATCTTGATCATCTAAGGGTTAAGGAATTTTGATGGTTATTGATTTAAATTTAATACATTAGTTATGTTGATGAGTGGGCCAGGAGGGTATTTGTGTCAAAGCATCACCATATCTCATTCTCTCTCTTCTGTCACCATCACCATCAAACATCATCATTCTCTCTCTTCCTTTTCCTTTCTTCTTCTTTAGAATTCAAAATATCTCCTTATCTCTCTATCTTCTTCTTCTGTACACACACCATCATCATCATCATCATCATCATCATCATCATACATTCTATCTCTGTACACACACCATCATCCATTCTTCTTCTTCTGTACACACACCATCATCCATTCTTCTTCTTCTGTACACACACCATCATCATCATCATCATCATCATCTCCATGTTTCAAAATAAACATCAAGAACACACACAAGTGTGTGTGTGAGAGAGTTCAGGAGGTAGAGAGAGAGATCCAGATCCGGTGTGGGGATTCTGATTACAAGCCGTCGTTCGACATCCAGATCCGGTACAAATCTTCATCATTTCCGGCGTTTGCAGCGCCGTCTACGGCGGTGGCGGCGGTGTAGAGAAACAAGCCGTCGTTCGACATCCAGATTCTGATTACAAGCCGTCGTTCGACATCCAGATCCGGTACAAATCTTCATCATTTCCGGCGTTTGAAGATCTTCATCCTGTTCATCACACGGTTTCTAGATTCGGTAAGTGTTTTTAGAGAGAGAAAGTTGCTATTTTAGAGAGAGAAACAACAATCTCTTGAGTATTTTATTTTGAAAAATCATTTCACACTTGATGTTTTAGTTAAAATGGTTGTTTATAGGTTTTTGTGTAATGGATGTTTTAAAGATGAACATGATTCTTTTGTTAAAATGGTTGTAAAAATGGGTAAATGTTTATGTAATTTGCAGGTTTTTGGTTGCTTGTTTGAGGCTTTTGATCTGAATAGTAACTGTTTTTTTGGGGGGTTGGTTGCTTGTTTGGGCTTTTGATCTGAATAGTAACTGTTATTGTGTGTTATACTAGGAGGTAACACATGTTACATGTGTTACGATAACGAAAGAAGGTAGATGGAGAAACCGATGAAGAATGGGAACAAGAAGTAGATGAAAGGCAAGTGGTGGGTACCTTTGATGTTGTACAGAAGTTACCCTCCAGTGTAACACATGTTACAAACATGTGTTACATATGTTCAACCTCTTTGTTACCAAAAATCAGGGCTGCACATATGTAACATGTGTTACAACATGTTTTACCTACTTGCACGTCTCTATTACAAATGGATGAAAACAGTTTTTTTAAAACATCCACGATGTAACACTTGTTTATTTGAAAGTTCTTAAAACAACCGTTGTAACACGTGTTACATCTTTTTACTCAGCTGTGCATTTTCCTTTTTATAATCCCATCCTCAACGTAAAGATACATCCAATGTAACACGTGTTACAAAAGGAAATTACCTACTTACACATCTCTATTACGTTGATTTAAACAGTTATTTAAAAACATCCAGTTTGCAACACTTGTTTATTTGAAAGTTCTTAAAACAACCGTTATAACACGTGTTACATCTTTTTACTCAGCTGTGCATTTTCCTTTTTATAATCCAATCCTCAACGTAAAGAGGGGGGTTGCACATATGTAACACATGTTACACTTGTTTATTTGAAAGTTCTTAAAACAACCGTTGTAACACGTGTTACATCTTTTTACACAAGTTACTTGTAGTTACCCCAACCCTTTTTTGGTATTTTCAGCTTTTTGATATTTTCAGTTTGTTGGCCAATAATTTATGGGTTGGGTTTGTGTTAGGTTTTATGAATTGGATTTGCTTTATTTTGTTTTCTGTTTTTTGTTTAAATTGGGCATCCCAATTATTGGTAGATAATTAGTTTGAAAATCCATAATTGTTACAGTAAAGGTTTCAAAATTTTGTTGGCTAAGTTGTTCTTTTTTTATAATTAGTGTTAAATGTTTCAAATTTTTGCAGGCATAACTAGTTACGTATGTTACATTTCTGCCAGCTACATTTCTGCTAGTTAGAAGTCGATGAAGGGCAAGTGGTGGGTACCTTTGATGTTGTACAGAAGTTACCCTCTAGTGTAACACATGTTACAAACATGTGTTACATATGTTCAACCTCTTTGTTACCAAAAATCGGGGCTGCACATATGTAACACGTGTTACAACAGGTTTTTACCTACTTGCACGTCTCTATTACAAATGGATGAAAACAGTTTTTTTTAAAACATCCACTGTGTAACACTTGTTTATTTGAAAGTTCTTAAAACAACCGTTGTAACACGTGTTACATCTTTTTACTCAGCTGTGCATTTTCCTTTTTATAATCCCATCCTCAACGTAAAGAGGGGGTTGCACATATGTAACACATGTTACACTTGTTTATCTGCTAGTTAGATTCTAAACTGTTTGTCCTGTATGTTGTAACATATGTTACACTTTCAGACAATATATGGTGCATACATTGTGTTACACATTTTGTTTTGATATGAGTGGATATTGAAATGGTGAATGGTAATTGTTGTATCCTCATCTTAGCAAGTACTCTTTTGCTGACTACTAATATTTGTGTTTTTCATTTCTTGGGCAGGACTGGGACTGGGAAGTCACCATGAAAAACATTATGTGTGAAATGATGCAGATAAAAACTCAAAATTTAGGGAGTCTTCAAGTTCAGGGCATAATTGGGTAGAAGGTAACTAGTGTTAGTTATGTTACTAATAGATTAAAAATACTGGAGTGTAACTTGTGTTATTACGACTTGACCATAGCAGTTGCAACCAAACGAGAAGGGATCTTGGCAGGAAAAAAAAAGAACTACAATATCGGATATGACAAAAGGTGGCCATAAAGCGAAAGAAGGTAGATGGAGAAACCAATGAAGAATGGGAACAAGAAGTCGATGAAGGGCAGGTGGTGGGTACCTTTGACGTTGCAACTATTGATATAAAACTAGTTAGTTTTTTAAGCATTACAACTATTGATATACAACTAGTTAGTTTGTACGATACTAAGCAGGTCCTAGCTGTTGCTTAATCAGGTTACATATATTACACAAGATGTAACATGTGTAAATTGGAAACACTTGTGTAACACTTCAGTGTAACACATGTTACAGGTTGTATCCCTTAAACTCCAAAGTCAACGTAAGTCATTCTCTAAAACACATAGCAGCCAACAAAAACATTAGCTTGTTTTAGTTCTTCAAGTTTGTCGTCAAGGCTAACTCATCACTAAATAATCATTCTTCCGTCGGATTTCTTGTTTTAGTTCTTCAAGTTTGTCGTCAATGCTAACTCATCAGTAAACAATCTCTCCAAAACATTAGCTTTCTTTCTCTAAAACACATAGCAGCCAACAAAAAACACACCATCTTTACCACGAAAACCTGATGATGCGTTGTAATCCTTCGGCGGGCTTCGCTTCTTAATTACCATCTTCATCTTGAACACAAAACATCTATTCACCTATGAACAAAACAAGTACACCAGTATTAATCTTCTATAGTTAAACTTATTGATCTCCTATGTAACATGTGTACATGTGTAAAGTTTTGTTGTAACACATGTAACAACTATGTGTAATATGTATAACGTGGCTATACATGTGTTACCTCACTAGTCTAACACATGTTATAAACATGTGTTACCTATGTGCAGCCCCCATGTGTGTCCAAAAAAAGGCTGGGGTATCTATAAGTTACTGGTGTAACGTTGTTACTACATATGTAGCTAATTATCCCACAAAAAAACACGACTTTTTATTGGTAAAATTAACGTGATATTCTGAATAAATTATGAAGTTTATACATTTTAGCATTTAACAGCCCATCTAAAAAACATTTTAACATTTAAACTTACTATTACATTATGTATAACTGTGTAAAACCCTGTATGCAACATATATTACCCCGAAGTGAAACACATGTTACAACATATAGGACAAACAGTTTAGAATGTAGCTAGCAGAAATGTAACATATGTAGCTAACATATGTTGCAACATATAGGTCATATGTGTAACCTATATATGTAACATAGGTATACATCTTTAACCAATTGGGTGTAACACATGTAACACCATATATGTAACACATGTTACCCGCAGTAACACACGTATAGCCATCTTACACATGTTACATATGGTCTTCACAACAACATCCATCTTCACAACACATAGCAGCCAACCAAAAAACACACCATCGTCACCATGAAAACCTGATGATGCGTTTTAATCCTTCGGCGGGCTTCGCTTCTTGATAACCATCTTCATCTTGAACACAAAACATCTTTTCACCTGTGAACAAAACAAGTAAACAAGTGTTACAAAGTTGATGTTTTAAAAAAAAACTGTTTTCATCCATTTGTAATAGAGACGTGTAAGTAGGTAAAAAGTTGTAACACGTGTTACAACTGTTGTTTACAGAACTTTCAAATAAGTGACAAGCCGGACGATAGCCAGTGGTACAAATGGATGTTTTGAAAAATGTTACACGTGTTGCGTTGGATGTATCTTCAAGCTGAAGATGGGATTATAAAAAGGAAAATGCACAACATTAAAAAAGTTGTAACACGTGTTACAACGGTTGTTTTAAGAACTTTTAAAATAAACAAGTGTTGCAAAGTGGATGTTTTTAAATAACTGTTTAAATCAACGTAATAGAGACGTGTAAGTAGGTAATTTCCTTTTGTAACACGTGTTACATTGGATGTATCTTTACGTTGAGGATGGGATTATAAAAAGGAAAATGCACAGCTGAGTAAAAAGATGTAACACGTGTTACAACGGTTGTTTTAAGAACTTTCAAATAAACAAGTGTTACAACGTGGATGTTTTAAAAAAACTGTTTTCATCCATTTGTAATAGAGACATGTAAGGATGTTACACGTGTTGCGTTGGATGTATCTTCAAGCTGAAGATGGGATTATAAAAAGGAAAATGCACAACATTAAAAAAGTTGTAACACGTGTTACAACGATTGTTTTAAGAACTTTCAAATAAACAAGTGTTGCAAAGTGGATGTTTTTAAATAACTGTTTAAATCAACGTAATAGAGACGTGTAAGTAGGTAATTTCCTTTTATAACACGTGTTACATTGGATGTATCTTTACGTTGAGGATGAGATTATAAAAAGGAAAATGCACAGCTGAGTAAAAAGATGTAACACGTGTTACAACGGTTGTTTTAAGAACTTTCAAATAAACAAGTGTTACAACGTGGATGTTTTAAAAAAACTGTTTTCATCCATTTGTAATAGAGACATGTAAGGATGTTACACGTGTTGCGTTGGATGTATCTTCAAGCTGAAGATGGGATTATAAAAAGGAAAATGCACAACATTAAAAAAGTTGTAACACGTGTTACAACGGTTGTTTTAAGAACTTTCAAATAAACAAGTGTTGCAAAGTGGATGTTTTTAAATAACTGTTTAAATCAACGTAATAGAGACGTGTAAGTAGGTAATTTCCTTTTGTAACACGTGTTACATTGGATGTATCTTTACGTTGAGGATGGGATTATAAAAAGGAAAATGCACAGCTGAGTAAAAAGATGTAACACGTGTTACAACGGTTGTTTTAAGAACTTTCAAATAAACAAGTGTTACAACGTGGATGTTTTAAAAAAAACTGTTTTCATCCATTTGTAATAGAGACATGTAAGGATGTTACACGTGTTGCGTTGGATGTATCTTCAAGCTGAAGATGAGATTATAAAAAGGAAAATGCACAACATTAAAAAAGTTGTAACACGTGTTACAACGGTTGTTTTAAGAACTTTCAAATAAACAAGTGTTGCAAAGTGGATGTTTTTAAATAACTGTTTAAATCAACGTAATAGAGACGTGTAAGTAGGTAATTTCCTTTTGTAACACGTGTTACATTGGATGTATCTTTACGTTGAGGATGAGATTATAAAAAGGAAAATGCACAGCTGAGTAAAAAGATGTAACACGTGTTACAACGGTTGTAAGTAGGTAAAAACAGTTAGTATTCGGATCAAAAACCCCAAACAAGCAATCAAACTAACAAAAACAATTACTGTTCAGATCAAAAGCCTCAAACAAGCAACCAAACCAACCACAATTTTTTTTTTTTTGTAAAATAAACGAGATCATCAACGATTATATTATGGACTTTTTAAATGTAACTAATATATAACAACAACAACAACACACAACAACAACAACAACAAGAATCATTATCTCAATTCTAAATTTTTTTAATACATTTAAAATAAAAAAAATACCCAACAAACTATCAAATCTATTTTACTAATACACACACAAAATCATTCAACTTTTACCAAATAAATAACATTAAGACATGGAACCAGCCCATGTCATACTTGTGAGTATGTTCTTTGTGTTCTAACAAGTTTTTTTCTCAACCAAAACCCATGTAACTAAACGATTTCTGACCTGCTTCTCTCTCACACAATTGTGTGTGTTCTTGGTATTCTAACAACTTTCTCTCTCTAAAACCCATGAACCAAATGATTTCTGACCTTCTTCTCACTCACACACTTGTGTGTGTTTTTGGTCTTGGTGTTCCAATAACTTTCCCCCTCTAAAAACTCATGCAACCAAACGATTTCAGCCTGCTTCTCTCGCACACACTTATGTGTGTGTTCTTGGTGTTCTTCATGAACACGATGGAGAATCTTGTTTCTCTTTCTCTCACACGCTTGTGTGTGTGTTTTTGGTGTTTCTCTTTCTTTAACAATAACGAATTCAGGCTTGCTTCTCTCACACACACTTGTGTGTGTGTTCTTGGTGTTTATATTGAATCATGAAGATAGAGAGAGAATGGATGATGATGATGATGATGATGGTGAATATACAGGAGAACAAGATAGAGAGAAGAATGAGATATTTTTGAATTCTCAAATGTGTTATTTTAGAGAGAGAATGGATGGTGATGGTTTGAAAAAGGTGATGGATGATAGGTTGAAAAAGGTGAAAAGTACAAAGCACAATATTCAAAGAAAAAACAAAAAGACCAAAATACCCTTAAAGCATGAGTTTGGATGAGGTGATGTGGATGAATGTGGACCACATATTATAGTTTCCTAAGTTTTCTCACTAAAATGGGTTTTCTCCATATACTTACACTATATATATATATATATATTATAGATTTTAAATATTAAAAACCCAAAAAATATACTAGCCCAAAAAAATTAAAAGCCCAAAATATATACTAGCCCAACTTAATGGTTAATATCAAATCTAACCCTAAATTCCTAATTCCTAAAACAATACTCATAAACTGATTGTTTGAACTTCGAAGATCTGTATATCGCCGCTGCCAGTTGCCTTGCCACACACCAAAATCTAACCCTAAATTCGAAGATCAAGCCCTCATTGAGAGATTCCAATTTTGTATGGTCCCCCACAGCTGATGAAGGGAATCGTGCCGAAAGAGTTTGCAATCTACTTGTAGTGTTTTTAAAAGATACTAATTTGTTTTCCGGCACATCGTATCAACTTCAAACCTATTTCTTATTGAAATTCATGAAGTGAAGAAAGAGATATGTAGTGCATTTTTATCCAATGATACTTTCTTGAAGAACATGAGTAAACCGATGTATGTGAAATTTGAGAAATATTGGGGTGAAATCGGGATCCTTATGTCTATTGCATCAATTTAGATCCTCGTTTAAGATGTTCTCAGTTGAGTGGACTTGTGGGAGATTGTATTTAGAGGATGAATGTACAATCATGGTTCAAGATGTGAAAAGTAAGTTAAAATCACTTTTTGACAAGTATTGTAATGCATATAAGACATATGGGACTACCATGAATAGCTCAAAAACATCTTATAATGAATCAAGTTCACACACGAATAATTTTTTTGCTTGCCTCAATTCAAGAACCATTTCGATTGAAAGAAAAATCTGAACTTGAGGAGTATTTGGATGAGCCGAACAAAAAATGTATGGATCCAAAATTTGATGTGTTGAAGTGGTGGAGTCAACATTGTAGCAAGTTTTGAGTGATTGGTTAAAGGCCAGCTCAAAAACAACTTTAAAAACATTGAAAGTAAGCTTTTATTACATTTATAATCTACTTATACTTTTGCAGTTTATGCATTAACATTTGTATTTTGTTTTTTTAACTAGTTTTTGCCCCGCCCGCGTTGCGGGGCAATAAGTCAAATATTTCTCTCTCACAACATGTATATTTGTACAGAAGGCAAAATCGTTATTATATTTTAAACTGGAGATGAAATCATAATTTTAAACTGAGAACAAAATCACAATTTTGAGCTAGAGGGGAAAACATAATTTTATTTTGAACTGTGGGCAAAAACGTAATTTTGAGCTAAGGGCATAATCGTAATTTTTAGCTAGAGAAAAAAACAACATTTTATTTTTAACTGGGGGCAAAACGTAATTTTAAACGGAGGGCGAAACCGTAATTTTAAACTGGGAACAAAATAAAAAATGAGTTTTTGAACCGATGGCAAAAGCGTAATTTTAAGCTAAGGCAAAATTATAATTTTATTTTGAGCTGTGGGCAAAAACGTAATTTTAAACAATAGACGAAAGCATAATTTTAAACTGGGAATAAAATTAAATTAAAAATGAGTAGTCAAATAGGGAAGTGACAGGCAGCTAATAATTTTGACATATGGGGGAAAACATAATTTTATTTTGAACTGTGGACAAAAACGGGTAATTTTGAGCTGAGGGCAGAAGCGTAATTTTGAGCTAGAGGGAAAAACAACATTTTATTTTGAACTGGGGGCAAAAACGTAATTTTAAACGAAAGGCGAAAACGTAATTTTAAACTGGGAACAAAATTAAATATGAGTTTTTGAAAAGCGTAATTTTGAGCTAGGGAAAAAATTATAATTTTATTTTGAGCTGGGGGCAAAAACGTAATTTTAAACGAAGGACGAAACCGTAATTTTAAGCTGGGAATAAAATTAAATTAAAAATGGGTTGGTCCAATGGGGAAGTGTCAGGCAGCTGCCTGGCACTATTCCCCGTAGCTTGTAATTGTATATGTAGGTAATGTGTAGTAAGCTCCAAAAGATGAAGAAAAATTGGAAATTGATGTGTTGACTCCAGACGGGTCTGAATAAATGAAAGGTATTTTTATAATTAACATACCATAAAAGTTGTTATGTAATGTGTAGAACTTAATGGTTTTGTTTAATACTTGTGTTTATAGGTTATATGTTGATTTGAAGTTGAATTTTGTGGATGGAGATGATCAAGCTTAAAGAAGAAGTTTATGGTTTTTGAGCTAAATGACAATTTCTATTTCGCACTTTATTTTGTGCTTCTTGATATTGTTAAGAACATTTTTAGAATCATGATTTTAGTTATGTATTGCTTTTGTTAGTAAAGTGTTGGACATTTTTAATTAAGTTAGGATTTGTTTTTGTTGAACGTAGCCTTATAATTCTATCGAGCGAAAACGATCCGCTCGATTTTAGTTAGGATTTGATAACGTGAGATTACAAGGTTAACGTGAGATTTTCCATAGGTATTACAATCGTGTAATACCCGTGTTTTGAAACCTTTTTGGGAATGGGAATACTAATTCTTTTATTTATTAGTTTTCACAAACGGTCCCTAAATTTTGATTTAATATCAACCACACAATGGATATTCTTAAAGAATTTAGAAACCAACAAGAAGTTTATTAGTTTAGACATGTTTACAAATACTTTGTATAAGTTGAAGCTAAAGCATGGTTTAGATAACTCAACAAGTTTGTATATACGAATGAGCTTATACATAATTGACTTGCTCAATTTCTGAGGATCCTTTATTCATTATTCGTATCTTGGAGTTTTTACCAGAAAGTATACACCATGTGCACTTCTTAGCAATTCTAAATGGGTACTTTATGTGTTTACTCGAAGACCAAGTTAAATCCCCTTTGTTAAACATACTTTTTTTTACTAATTCTAGTAGTTTTTTGTATCGGTTATTTTTCGAGTTATGAATTTACATCGAGATACTTTAGAATTTTCAAACATCAAATTATACAACTAAGTAATTTTGAAGTACATAGTTGAATGCTTGATGGCAAAGATATTTTGTTTTAATCTAAAACCAACAATTAGTGCAACAATTTAACACTTGAAATTTATGCACACATCTCAACCAACACGATTACAAGGTGAGAGTCACAATTCTCATTCAAATTTCAAAATGGTAAAATTGTTGTTTCAATAAATGGCATCAAGTTATATTTTTAAGTAAGTTTGTGAAGATCTTAGGCTTCAAAGTTAGGGGCGGATGTAGCTTGAGAGTACGGGTAGCCCCTGCTACCCCTTGATGCTCCGGCGGTAGAGTAAATTTTGAAAAAAATTGACGTTTTTTCGATTTCGCTGTCTCTATAGAAATGAAAATTTTGAAACGTTACCCTTAATGTTTTTTCTAGATCCACCAGTGTTCAAGCACTAAAAAGGTGAAGTTAGTTGACATCAAAATCACGTGCAATTGATGTTATTAGATTTGCAATATGAAAGGGGATTTTTTATTAAATATTAAATATTTCAACCCTAGGACTATTAATGAATTGCTACACCATCCTCTTGCCTCATCCACCATGGTTGGCATGGATTAAACCATGACAACCATTGGCCTCCTTTCATTTTTCAATATTTGATTTTCATTTTCACAAATATAAATTAAAATAAGATAATAGTGGTTTAGGTCATGACCACACCTTTAGAGTAGTGGTTTTGAATGATGGATTAGAAGTGGGTGACATGACGCCGATGTAGAGTGTTATTGCGACCATAAGTGTCATGACCACACTCTATAGCCTAATACATCACTAGTGAGATTTTATCATCATTTCAACATATACAAAATATATAAAAAATTAAGATGTTACAAGTCACTTTTTTTTTCTCAGTGAGGATTACTCACCATCCACGACCAATGTAAGATTCACCACAAACACCTAGTGGTGGATCTAGCCTAAAAATTTAGAGCATCCCAATTTTTTTCTTTTTGGGATTAAAGATTTCCTTTGTATAAAATCGAAACTTTATTTTTACACTACAAAAATGATACAGAGACGGGCTACCCCTTCTTATAGACTCATCATCCTCGATAGGGGTGGTGGAATCAACGTAACTTATATGGTTATTTTAATGGCTCGTAAGTCACTTGAAAACTCGATTAAAATCAACTCCATCTAATTTGGCTCATACAAAAATTATTAGTGAGTTGATGTGAGCTCGTTTGATGGAACCGTTGAGTAAACTAAAGAAAGCCCAACTAATTAAACCCACTTAAAAGCCTAACCATCCATAAGTATTAAGTAAGCCCAACTAAATAAACCCATATAGGAGCTTAACTTTCAATTCAGTGGTAGATAAATCGAACCTCTGTAGTTATGTGAGTGAGTGTGTTATTTATATTTTTAGAGTAATTATAAACAGGGGAGAAAATAATATTGTTTATCAGTAAATTTTTAGTGTTACTGTTCACCCTCTCTAAGAAGTATGTACAACTGATTTATTGCATCATTTTTATTACCTAAATATGTGTAATACACAGGTGAATGAATCATGTTTCATTAATAATGCATATGCTTGATCTCTAACATAATATTAATATTAATAATAATAATAATATAATGTAATATTAACTTTCAATAATTAGTATTTACTTTGATCTATAATATACTTATTTCCTCACACGTCGTACATTTTGAATAAATGTTATATTTGTTCGTGTTAATTCTTTTTACTCTTTCAATGGTTGCAATGTTGATTAAATATAACATGGAAATGTTTTCAAACGACTTCAATTTTTATATAAGTCTTACTGTCATTTTAGCTTTTGGTACCCCTCAAAGTGCGTTATTCACAAAGAATTACTATATTATCAGGAAACCAGGAAAGACGACAACTACACTTTATTGATGCGTTATCCCTATTATTGATGTGAAATTTTTTCTTTAGGTGTTTCTAACTCAAATTATAGCATTTTTCGCTGTCACATGATAACTTTTTCTTAACAGTTCGTATAATAAAAAAACGTCGATATGGTTTCTACTAATTTGGTGGACACTCTGTAAAAGTTGTTGTTTTTGTATTATGTTTGGGTGGCTATAAGTAGTCTTGTTTTTTTTTTACATTTGTTGTATAAATAAATTAAATGATTCAGCCCCGAGAATATTCACAGGGGATAACCTAGTTATGTACCAAAAGCAAATGAATTAACGATTCTCATTTTTACTTGAAAGCGATTCCTCATTAAACATGACCCATATAAACAAGTAATATTAAAGGTAAAAAAAAATAATTAAATTCATTTTTTTATGCTTTCCAACTACACATACTTAAATCAAACTTTATAAGTTTTTTTAACGGCTAATTTCTTTTATTTCTTGTCGTCTGTGAGACTTGAACCTAAGACTTCTCTCTTTTTGATCCAGATGTTTAAAGACTTTGACTTCGACAATAACCACCACCCTATTGACAAACTTCTTTAAGTTAGGTTTCTAACCATTTTTTCAACTTGAGGCATTCAAAATATCAAAAGAAAGATAATATTTCCTCCAAACCCTTCTCTAGATACACATCAATCATCTACATTAAATGGAAATTTTTCTAAATATCTAGAAAAATTATCATGTATGGATAAGAAAAAAATATGAAAAAAAAAAAAAAATCAATGTTCAGATATAAAATAATTAAAAAAAAACATAACATAGGAAACACCAAAAAAATGTACAAAGAAGGCAAAAATATTAATGTACTGAATCTATATCACAAGCAATCACAAACCCAAACATCATGTTTCAGCTTGTATAGTTGCATATCAGTTTTTGAGCAGTTTTCCAGAATTTATTTAAAATACCACATAGACTCGAAAAACTATGATATTTTTATGAGACATGAAATTTCGTCCACTAAGACATGTGTAATTTTCTGATGACCTAATTATTCACAGAAAAATCATTAAAAATCGTTTAGCTCACATAGTTCTAATTCATCAGATTCTGACGGCAAAATTTATTTAAAAATTCTCGTTAATCCTTTTATCAAAATTCAAGTTTGAGAATTTTAATATCACATGGGACCATCTATAGTAAAATTTTCAAGTATTAATTCAAATCCTACACCAAGTTATGACATTCGAAATAGGCTGCAAATTCTGCCAAAAAACGCAGCCTGAACCCTTGTTACGGAAAAATTCATTTAGAATATCAAATCACGTCAAAAAATTATGATTCCAGTGGGGTTTGAAAGCTATTTCCTGGAATTACATTATAGACTCAAGAAACACTTGTTTTCATTCAGTTTTGACCCAGTTACAGCCAACACAAGTCGGCTGTAAAGATTTGGACATAATTTGTTTACTTTCAGCTCTTCATATAAACGTGTTCATAATCTTGTTTAGCCTAAATCCGACCCGTACATCAAGTATATCCCCAAATAAATCAGATTCAATAGCCAAGTATCATCAACATCAAGTTATAAACGAAACCCTATCATTAGTGCATCTATGATAAACATATAACGCATAAATTTCATAAACAATCGATAACTTGTTAAACACACTAACCCTAGCATACAAGAATCATGTTTCATGTTAAACACATAGATAAAACGCAGATTAGCATTACGTAAATATGCACAAAGATTATGAACAAGATCGTGTTACGTTACCGAGTGCGATAGAGATCAAGAACCGAAAGAGATGGTGTTGTGCACCTTGTTCGTCGACAGAGAGAGATATAGTAGAGCTTTGATTAGTTTGGGTTAGGGTTTTTGTTTCACGATCAATGCATGTATTTATATAATAAGTTAGGTAGGTAAAATGAGAACCCATAACTGGGCCGCACAATGGGGCGAATGTGGGAAAGAGGGGAGAGGGTAAGGGCCTTTGTGTGAAACTTGTGACACGAAGGGGTCACCTTTGTGTGGAATCATATGGGGCGAAGGTAGAGGTTATCAGGGTGTTTCATGTGGAACAACAAGTGGCACGAAGGTGTGCCACCTTCGTGTCTGCATGCACAGTCAGTTTTAAATTGTTCAGTTCAGTTACAATTCGCTTCCCGTCCCTCAAGTTTCACGCAACTATCTTGGATAACAAGTTATCCTAGATAACTTCGCGTTGTTACGAGTTCAGTCCCTCGTGTGTACATACTATCCAAATTGCGTAGAAAGTTAATCGTGTTAAGTTTTAATGTTCATACGAGACCATATCGTATGTTAATAGCTATAATGTATAAAAGTATTAAAAGTGTTCGGTAATAACCTGAAAATGCGAGTTGTCGCATTAGCCCAAAGTTGTGATGGGTCGTTTTTGTAACGCCACCACCATTTCGCCAACATTGCTAAATTAAACTCCTATATCCCTCCCACCTCGAGGCCCCCATCCTTTTTAGTTTTCAAAATTTTAACCCACTAAACCCATCTAAGTTTTTGTCGTCTACCAATATTTCCCCACACAAAATCCCGTCTAATACTCTCAAACTTTTTAATAACGATATTGGAACATGGAAAATAGACAAATAATAGGACGGTAAACTCCCAAGGACCGCTTTCGCAAGGGTAAACTCAAAATAATCCTATTTATATGCTTTCCACATCAGCAAGGTTAATGATAGCTAAGCATAAGAATAATCTAGCATGTATCCACAAATAGCATAACAAATAAGCATGTTTAAGAATTGAGTGTTTGATTAAGTTTGCTTGTATGTGTGTTTAGTACGAATACATGTTGCAAGCCAAATAGTGTTTAAAAGGTAAAAGGGTCTAGTATGAACTCACGCTTTGTGAATTTTTCTTTTTGTCAATTATTTTTAAAATTATGTTAGGTTATGTCTCTAATTATGTGTATCTTTTTTAATTAATGTATTATTTAAGTTTTTAGCAAGTTGTGGTTTATTTAAATAGGTATTTTGAGCCTATTATATTAATCTATATATTTAGCATTGTTTTATAATAAGTAATTTTATTTTATTTTATTTAAATAACTAATATAATTTCTTTTAAATATAAAGTATTTTTATATATGTATTTTGAGTTAGTTTTATTTATTTTAGATTTAATATAAAAGTTGGTTGTGGCATAGAAGCGTGTAACATTTTTTGTGATTTGGCAGGTTATGGTAAATAAAAGACAACTAGTAGAAAAAACTGATGTGGTGCTGATGTGAAGGAAAGAAGAGTTGTGGCAAGTGTGAAGGAGTTCTCCCTTAAACTATTGATCTTCTGGTTTCACTTTCAATTGGACATTCAACAAGCATCAAACCCCAACCATGGCGAAGAATCACCTCTTGAAGCTATGCCACCGATTTCACCGAGTGCTAGTAGCCATCGCTACCAGAATGTTGTCACTGCCACTACAACAGAAACTCCTTCACCACAAACAAGTTATAATCTCCTTGCATACCACGTCAAATCGAAGCTCAAACCTCTCTACCCTGATCCTAGGTTCCTTAAACATAACTCATGTTTCCCTGTTTATCCGATCATACTTCATACTCACCTACTCAGAGACATATGTCACCACCTTGCCGAACGACCTCTATGTGGCGACGGAATCCAATCTTGACTACCAAACCGTCACCATCGGCGTATGGATTGACATAGGGTCGCGGTTTGAGACAGGGGAGAGTAATGGTGTGGCTAATTTCATAGAGCATATGGTGTTCAGAGGGACGAGTAGGAGGTCGTATAGGGTTTTGGCAGAAGAAATTGAAAATATGGGAAGACACTTGAATACGTATACTATGAAGGAACCGTGTGACATCCCGCAAAATCAGGTATTCTTTCTGATTCGGTTTTCGTTATATTTGATAATTTTTATAAAATATAATTAACACATGTGTTCACGTATAATATAAACGACAACTGACTCGAAATGAAACCCAAAACACTCACATTCTATATTGGATCGGCCCAATCATTGTTTCACACGATCCAACTCGATCAAGATTTTTTTCTTTGTGAAGCCCAACCCCGAACCCAAACCCTCGGCCCAAAACTTCTAAACCCGTAAACGGTTTGGTGTACGTATATACTTGCATGCAATCTCAAAAACAAAACAAACCTTACACCATGTCACACCCCGATATTTCCACGTATTACCGGTGGGCCCGGTGGGGAGTATCGTGACGTAGTTGATATCATCATAGTCAAACAACACAATTTTAAATGCACAGTGGAAGCAAAAGATGAATCACATTACAAACCGAATAAATAGTAATATCAAAGTATCACAACGAACTGTAACGGATCCACAGGCGGATCAAATAAAAAGGAAACATAGTTCATCAGATTTAAAATGCATCCAAGCTTGCGAGACTCTTATTGATGCTAAGGAGAGGCCAGCCTATTTCGATTAGTACATGCACTTAGCCTTTTTGGGAAAATACGTCAGTTTACACTGATAAATATAATTAACTGACTCACTTTGCAAAGGTTTAGGAAAATTGATTTGAATGCACATGGCACAAAACATTTTATAACTTGGGATAATTATTTATATATAAACTTGTAAAAGAATTACATGTTACTTATACGTTCAGTAGCCCAGATTTAAACCGGGTTAAAGATTAATTGTAACACCCATTCTTATAATTCATTGTTTAACATATCATTTATAAAAAAACAATCATGTAATTAAGATTACATATGCATTGGAAATTACGGGTTTATTAAAACCTTTTTACAATTTAAAAGTATACAACATATCATGTGTACGTTCGTCGTTTAACATATAACGATACAAAGTGCGGAAGCTTATTTCTTGATCGTGTCCGGTTCTTCGTTGTGCTTGATCGTCCTCCGGTGCTAAAATTATACCTGAAACTCATAAAACATGAGTTGGATTAGTCATACGTAACTTAAAACGTATTTAAACGAGTCCGGGAAGCGAAACTGATTAAAATAAAATTTTTTCGCCAAAACAGGGCTTTTCGCGCCACGCGAAAGAACCCAGATGCTCCCTCGCGCCACGCGAGGGAGGCTGTTTTCCAGCAGATCTGCAGCTCAGTTCAGCTATGCCAGTTTTTACGGAAACGGCCATAACTTCTTCGTTATTGATCCGTTTTACCCGATTCTTTTTCCTACGCGTCCGTAATTTAATTCTCCATCTTATGGAGTTAAAATCCAACATCCCACATAATAAATTTTGAGACTTCTAAGCCTTCGACTCGTTGCCTTTTTACCGAATTTTAACCCGTTTATACATTTTATCAAACAAACATATTTGTTTGACCCCCATTTCTCATGAACCCTCTTTTCACCATAACCCATGGTTTTTATCATTTATGTTTGTTCCGACTCATGTTCCGACTCATGATAAAAACGGGTCAATAATGCGTAGAAATCCGTAATTGGAACCTAATATGATAGGTAATATTGGAATTAAAGGGTTCATGAGAAATGGGGGTCAAACAAATATGTTTGTTTGATAAAATGTATAAACGGGTTAAAATTCGGTAAAAAGGCAACGAGTCGAAGGCTTAGAAGTCTCAAAATTTATTATGTGGGATGTTGGATTTTAACTCCATAAGATGGAGAATTAAATTACGGACGCGTAGGAAAAAGAATCGGGTAAAACGGATCAATAACGAAGAAGTTATGGCCGTTTCCGTAAAAACTGGCATAGCTGAACTGAGCTGCAGATCTGCTGGAAAACAGCCTCCCTCGCGTGGCGCGAGGGAGCATCTGGGTTCTTTCGCGTGGCGCGAAAAGCCCTGTTTTGGCGAAAAATTTTTATTTTAATCAGTTTCGCTTCCCGGACTCGTTTAAATACGTTTTAAGTTACGTATGACTAATCCAACTCATGTTTTATGAGTTTCAGGTATAATTTTAGCACCGGAGGACGATCAAGCACAACGAAGAACCGGACACGATCAAGAAATAAGCTTCCGCACTTTGTATCGTTATATGTTAAACGACGAACGTACACATGATATGTTGTATACTTTTAAATTGTAAAAAGGTTTTAATAAACCCGTAATTTCCAATGCATATGTAATCTTAATTACATGATTGTTTTTTTATAAATGATACGTTAAACAATGAATTATAAGAATGGGTGTTACATTAATAGACACACCACATGATATAGTCCCGCGGCGAGTTATTCCCGAAACCGGCGGTTATACCTTATTATTTATATATGCACTGTCGGGTGTACGCCTACACCCCGTGCTTAGGTCGTGGCCATTTCTATGAATGATGCCCAGGATATCCGGGACATGGTCATTAACCCCCCAAAGGTTTTAAGCAAACAAAACAATTTAAACGGGTCATTTCAATAAAGTAACCTTCATACGATTAAAAATTCAATCCAAGCGGTATTTTATATACCGTACCCCAAGCCCGTATAAGGGAAAATAAGTTAAAAATATTTACCTGAGCAAGTATAATTCACAAACAGCAAGTGAAAGTAGCTTTTACCGGGTCTCCTAATCTGGAACAAAGGTTTTTAATAACATATTAGATTCCTAACGGGTCTTTAGTTAAGCCTAAACTTAGACCGGTTAGTTTTAAAGGAAGATACGGTTCAAACGCACGATTAAGCGAAGACCGGAATGGAATGTGATTTAGACCCGACAAGTTTGAAGACTTGTATAATATGGGTAAACTAAACACATTCTGGATTTTGAGATAAAAATGATAAGGTTTGACCCGTTTCGGCTAATTTATGCAAACTAGTTACATAAACCGCACCGAATGCGAATAATGCGTTACGGGTAACCAAATGATTCATGAACAGGTTCCCTAAGTTAATATGCCTGAAATATGTTGTGATATCAGTAGGATACCTTCCATTATGCCCAAAATGGATTTAAATTCAAACTATGCCCCGTAGGGGCATTTTGGTCATTTTAAAGCTTATAAAAGAGTTTAAATATAAATCTGAGTTTCAGGTATTATACATTCAGTAAAAATACTTATTTTTATAAGTCATAACAGTAGGGTATGGTATATAGGTGAAATTTACCTTTTATAACTAAACTATGCACCGTAGGGGTATTTTGGTAATTTCACATAAGCTTAAAAGGTCAAAACTGGAAATCTGAGTTTAAAACTTTTGCTTACTGTTAGAATATAAAAATTTACTAAAAATATCAGTAGGTGTCAAGTCTTATATATTTAAAATAGTTTTAATGCATACTATGCGTTTAAAACGCGTAAAAAAGCGATTTTAAGCGATTTCCAGGTTTTATAAGAAAAGCTGATATTTTTATTATTCCAGAAGACTCAAAATATTTTATTTATTATATAAAATCAGTAGCAAAAGGTTTTGTAACAAAATATTATGTAAAACTCTTTTTATAGGCCAAAAGGGCAAAACCGACAATTACCGAATCAAGGTATAACTCTATGTTATGCTCAGCCTAAAAATAAATAAAAATATTCAAAAATCCCAAAATATTATATTACATCAGTGGGTAAAAAGTTTGGTATCAAAAATTGGGTTTAGATAGGCTATATGCTAATTATGCCGTTTAATTAATAAAAAGCTTTCTAATTACGCTATTGAGCATAACTCTTAATCTAGACCTCCAACTGATGTGAAAATTTAGGGACATGTTTATAAATCAGTAATAAAGATTATTGTCCTCTCACATTTTCAAAATTCTTGTTTTAAGACCAAATGGGCATTATGGTCAACATTTAGGCATATAACGGAAACATGCATATGAATCGGATAACTAATGAACCAAGTTGTACAATCACAGAGGGTTATACTAACATGTAACCTGGTCCTATTAAAGCTCTAAGGCATTTCTAAAACATGCTACATTGGGTCAGAACTGAAAGTCAAAGCAAAAGTCAAATTATGCGACTTCTGTTCCGAACCGAGCTTATACTGAAAATTGTCGGGTTGAACATGTTTAGACATGTTCTTACATTAATTACCAAGTTATATTAGTGATAAAACAGGTTGCATAGCTTCTACATTGTTAATTATGCATTTATTCGAAAAATTGCTTTCTGTTGACTTTTTAAGATTAACTTTGACCCGACAATTGACCTAGTTAGAGTGGGAATCAGAGGGTGCCCTTTTAAGGGTTTATTACCCACATAATTACCAACTCATAGGTATTTTCAATTCGAGATTTGACTGGACAAATTTTAATTAAACACGAAGTCAAACTCTAATTACGATGGTTTGACTTTAGGCTAATTAACTAAGTAAAACAGAATTAAGGAGGGTTAAGGAAGCTTACAATAGTCCTATGCACGACTAATGATTTCTAGGAAGTGCACTTGAGCTCCAAAAATCTCCATGAATGAAGTTGTGAGAGTTTCAAGTGAGGTGCTCAATTGTTGCAACAATTGGTTTCTTATATAGGGAATTCAATTCAACAAGATCATGCCAAATAGGTCTATGATTGATCCCAGATGCTTACAAGTGCCACCCTATGCATGAAATCCCATTTGCACAGCCCCTGGTATGTAAAACAAAGCTCTAAAGGCGGTGCAACAGGCTGAACTAGCATCTGCAGGTGTTTTTCTGTCCCTGGCATGCTCAGGCGGCCCGCGTAAGACTTGAGGGCGTCTTACGTGGCCGGTATGGCTCCTGGGGTCAGGTTACACAAGTTTCAGAAATTACATTTTGGCCCCTGATCCTTTTCAAACGTGGTTTTAACTATTTTTCTTGCATTTTCACCCTCTAAATTGACTTTTAAGGGCTCCATGACATAAACAAACATTGTTAAGTCCTTGGTTAACCTTATGCTCACCCGAAAAGTCATAAATTTCAACGTTGACGCTTTTAACCCCTCGTATACGAATATTATCATAACTTTCTCATACTTTATCGAAACCTTGTGAAATTTCTATCACGTAACCTCGTGAGCATAAATAATCATTACAAAGCTTCGGGTTTGCTAAAAGGTCACTCAGAGGTATACTTTAAACATGTTGACACGTTTAACCCCTGTAGTTTGTAATCTCTCACTTTCTTCCACAATTAGCTTCGTATGATCCATGATTCGTTCGTTTAAGGGTATAAGCGTCGTGTAGGGTTATTGAAAGATATATTTATCCATTGTTGACACTTTGAATCCTTTTATACACATAGATTCCTTGTTTGTCAACTTTAGTCCCTCTAACTTAATTCTTTACACGTTTAAAGTCCATGACACGTGTCAATATAATATTGGACATGAATTTTCGAGGTGTTACACACTACTCATGACACGTGGCCCGGAATGAAGAGGGATGTGGTAAAATATGTGGAGAAGTGCTTGACTTGTTTACAAGTCAAAGCGGAACATCAGAAACCATATGGAAAACTGCAACCTTTGGAGATCCCGGTTTGGAAATGGGAACATATCACTATAGACCTATTGACCAAACTACCTAAAACGATTCGGGGATTTGATGCTATATGGGTGATTGTGGATAGATTGACGAAGAGTGCACATTTCATTCCTATATGTGAAACTTATACTTCGGAAAAGATGTCCGAGGTATATACAAATGAAATAGTGGCACGTCACGGCGTACCGGTATCCATCGTATCGGATAGAGATACCCGGTTTACTTCAATTTTTTGGCGGGATTTTCAAGAACAAATGGGAACGAAACTCTTCGTTAGCACCGCCTACCATCCTCAGACGGATGGGCAGAGTGAAAGAACAATACAGACGCTAGAGGATATGTTACTGGCATGTATCATCGACTTCGGTGGAAGTTGGGATGTTTATCTACATCTGGCTGAATTTTCGTATAAGAATAGTTACCATTCGAGCATCGGCATGGCACCTTACGAGATGCTATATGGTAGAAAGTGCAGAACCCCGGTGTGTTGGGGTGAAGTGGGTCCGCGTGAATTGGCACATAAAGACATAGTTCAGGCCACTAATGAGAAAATTGAAGTGGTAAGAGCCCATTTGAAAGCAGCCCAATATAGGCAAAAGTCTTATGCCGACAAAAGACGAAGACCGATTGAATTTCAGATAGGCGACATGGTTATGTTAAAGGTTTTCCCATGGAAGGGCGTTATCAGATTCAGAAAAAGGGGGAAACTAAGCCCGAGGTTTATCGGGCCATTTAAAATCATCGAACGGGTTGGCAAGGTGGCTTATCGCCTCGAGCTACCGGAAGAGTTGAGTGGAATACATGGCACGTTCCACGTGTCTCAGTTGCGAAAATGTCTAGCGGAGGAAACATCTTATATCAATTACGACGATATGGAGGTGGATGATCGCCTGAATTATGCGGTGAGGCCAATAGAGATTTTAGATCGAAAGGTTAAGCACTTGCGAAATAAACAAATCGATCAAGTCAAGATTAAGTGGGAGCTTAGGAAAGGTTCGGACACTACATGGGAGTCCGAAGAGGAGATGCGATGTCTCTACCCTACACTATTCGGTACGTACTCTGGTTTCGGGTTTAAGGGGGTGGACTTGTAACACCCCGAAAACACAAATTCTTATAATACAATTATGTAGTGAATAAATAAGAAAAATAAACTAACTAGGAATGACATTAACCTAGTTAGATGATGACTTATGAGTAATTAAAGAGTTAAAACTGAATAAAAACGAAAGTTGAGGGACCAAAGGTGTTTAAATGAAAACTAATAATAATAAAACAAAAAAAAAATTAAACTCACAACACACTTGTTTGTGTTGCTGAGATCGATCAGAAGACAGGGGGCGATCCCCAGCTCCCCAAAAACCCTAGTTCTTGTCAAACACCTCCAATTGAAGGATCAAATCAAGTCCAAAACGAAAATCGAGCATAGATTAATGATCCCCATTGCAAGGAGATCATAAGGTATGTAAAATTTGATAAAAATTCTCTACTTGAAATTCTCATGAATTTAGAGAACTCGAAATCTGATAATGCATGTGTGATTTGTAGATGAAATAGGAACATTAAAATGTATAGGAGTAAACCCTAGACAAGTACATGTTGAAATCATGCTAAATTCTAGTGAAATCCATGGCCACCATTGTAAGTGATTAGTGGGTTATATAGAACTTGATAAACACTAGGGTTTTGAATGTTATTCTAGTGTAATTTGATTCATAGAAACTGATTTTTGAAAAATTTGATGTTTGATTCTATATGTGATAGCTCGATTGATGTTAATTTTGACTAAGCGACAAGCCATGAACTTGAATATAAAAGATATAAAATCCTGCCCTTTAAGTGTTTGTAAAAATGCCTCAAAGAGGGCTCGAAACTGAAACTTTAAAGTTAAAACGCATAATTGTGATATTTTGGCAAATTATGCGATATGTGATTGAAAAGAGTTCTAAACGCGTCATGATTGAACTCTATAGGAAAAGATACCGAAGCGTCGAGTGGACAAGTCAGTGGCGATTTGCGGTTGAAGGGCGTGCACTAAAGGTATGTAATTTGATTTGTTACATTGAGTACTTTGATACTAGAATATGTATAGTTGCGTTGTAAAATAATGGTTGTGTTGATTGATGCGGCAAATGTTCATTACTTGGATTAGTAGGTTAAGAGTCGTTTGGTAGTCATTACAATGGTGGATTCCATAGATGAGCCAAACGGGTCGAATAATCAATTAGTATGTGGCTAAACGCTTCATTAATATGGTTATTTAGTCCTTGTTACTGTTAATGATAAGTATATTAGAATACGAGATTTTGGTAGTTTGGTTTGCTTGAATGATTAACTTCCTAAGGTCAAACTAACGGGTCATTAAGAGAAGGTATAAACCGAGTAACGGTAGTACCTTACTCGTAGATTTCGAACCCTAGTGTTGGGTAGTGAATTACTAAATACGCAAACCGATGATGGGAGCGTGAGTGTTGAAAATAAAGAACCCATGATTGGGATCTTCTTATTTAGAAGTGATATCCCGTCCATGGGAGTTTGGGTGAAATGAATAAATGGGTCAAACAACAAAGTTTCAGAATCTACCGTAAGTTACAGTCTCTACCGTAACTTACGGTAGAGAACAAAGTGTTACGGTGGTTCACTACTGATTTACGGCAGATTAGTGTCACCCAGCGACTACCGTAACTTACGGTAGCTACCGTAAGTTACGGTAGAGTCCAGTAATTTTTGTTAAACTCTGCACATCTTAGTTAATCGAATCCGTTTCTGGGCGTAGTTTCGATTATGCAAATTTTCTAGGAACACTAATACTAATATTTGTTAAAATCTCCAGCTTTTAGGTATTGCAAGTACGTGGATGATGGTCAAGACAATGCTTCAAGAACCGAACACACATTTTGGACGCTTCCGCACTAATATAATCTATTAAACTATGTTGTTTGTAAAAACTACTGAATGATGAATGGTTTATTCCTGTTATTCGACTATGTTAAACTCTATGATGAAGTATAACTTAGTTTACTAACTAAGTTTTTAATAATTACAAGTTTTGTTTTTACATATACTATATTTTTATGATAATTAAATGAAAATATAAGACGAGTGTTACAGTATGGCTGCTCCCCTTTCGACAACTGAGATGTACGGGCTGCTAGGGTTTTTTGCACAGAAGAGGGGTTTTGTGGTGCTACCATGAAGGAAGTTTGATTTTGATTTTCCTGACTATGATGATCTGGACGGTAACGATGTTGGTCTAGCGTTGAAGGTCCGGGACGGGCACGCAGCTATTCAGTGGAGGGGAGCACACTGTTAGGGTTTGCTTGTCGAGCAATATGGTTACGGTTGGGTTGGGGTTCAAGAAAGTTACGGTTGGGTTGTGGTACAACAGAGTTACGGTTGGGTTGTGGTACAACAGAGTTACGGTTGGGTTGTGGTTCAACATTTGCAGGGTTTGGCTCCCTTTCATGTATATGCAAATGAAAATGAAAGTGGAATTCGTTATCACCATCTGCCATCCGAATGACTTATGAGGTGAGGTGAAGATGTGAAGACATATTGGTGTGATAGGTGGTATTTATAGAGAGGAGAAATGTAGGGGTAATTATTAGAATACTAGTAAACATAATCTACTGATACAATAAACGAGAATAACCTTCCACTAAAGACAATCCCGATGAGGACATAAAGTGCTGATACAACAAACGACAAAAAACATTCAACTAAACACCAATACAACAAACATCCTGCAACAAAACAAGCAACCCTATTTCCAATGGCAGTCACCTCTAGATGATAGTTCTGAGTCTGACTCTTCTCCAGAATATGGGTTGTGCCAAACACATGACCAATCTTCTTCTTCTTCCTCATAGTTCCAAGCATCCTTCAGGACTTCTGGGTCGTAATCCTCCTCCGGGTTAGGGTTGAAATCAAACTATTGGTTGTCATAAATCCAAACTTTTTTAACAACGGGGATTTCTTCAACCTGTTTCTTTTTGCCAAGAACGTCCATCTGTTTCGCCAGTTGATGATTCACAACAGGACCGGAAGACGAACCTCCTTCCTTGACAGCTTCTGATTTTTTCAATTTCTTTCCTACCTCCAAATCAGGAAGCTTTGGGGGTAGTTCCCATTCCAAACAAGCTTTGATGTCTTCTTCACTCATGCAGTTGTTTTGGAAGTGGGAGAAGGGAGGTAACCGTTTCTTACCATTCCGCTTATCCATTACTAAGAATTGGTATTGCAAAGAAGAGTGATGAGGACCAATGGAGGGCTGCTTTGCAAGGGATTTTATAGAGAAAAAAATAGGGTTAAAAATGTAATTTTAGTTGGTGTTGGATGTAATTTTATTAAAATACCTTTTTAATACTTTTTATTAAATGATGGCCCACTGGTTCCATTACACATGGCAATCTTCTAGAGATGCCCGCTCCACTATAAATATTGGCACATACCTCTATCTCAAATTGCACAAAACACACCCAACAAGTCTTTACCACATAAAATGGGGGACCCTGAAAACTCGTTCTTGGAGTTGGAGGAAGTTCCCGAAACTCCCCCTGAAAAGATCCCTAGTAAGAGACGCCGGTATTATCACCCAACAAAAGATTCTAGTTCATGGTCAAAAAATGTAATGGCATTTTATCAAAACGGGGATTCTTCTTTCTGTTATAGTGGATTCCTCGGAAGAAGATAACTCAGCTCGGAATTTTGGGGTGCACTACTTGGATACGAGAACTACGGTTACTTGTCGCCACTGGTAAGTACTTTAAGTATAGCTACTGCAAAAAAAAGTAATTAATTGTTATTGCATTAATTGCAGCATGTGTGTGGTTGGGTTACCAGAATGATGAGGTTCAGATGGGTTTTGATAACAAAATCTAGAAAACCAGAACAACTGTTTCCATGGACGATTCTGCCACCGCAATTCCTGGACCTTCTGGGTGAGAATCCGAACCACCGTGCGTTACCTTTTGCGATTGGATTAAAGGAACATTACCCTCCGTTTTGGGACATCAATACGGTAACACTTACATAAAATCCCTTTTTAAAAGAAAATAACCTTAAATTTTTAGTTTTTGTCTTAGGTGTATATTCCACTATGTGTTGACATACGAGACTGGTTCATGGTTCGTGTTGATATGCGGACATTTCACCTTACATTGTACTTCACTGGAGCATGTGGTTCAAGCAGTTCTGATGGATCCACCTTGATTCAAGTTAGGGTGTACCCAACCCTTCTAAAATTTGAATCATTATTCAAAATGTTTTTGGACCAAATTTCGTACTGGGAACATTCTGGACGGCCATACGTGGAGAAGACAATGGTGACACATACTGAAGTTTGCGAGCATGACAAGGAAAACCCATGAGCTAATTCTGGGGTGTTAGTTTGTATGCTATTGAGTAAACTAGTTAATGACGACCAGCTCCAGATTGATGGGGATCTTGAAGAATCTTGCGCGAAATATAGACGGGAGATGGCGAAAGAGTTCTCTGCAGCACAGTTTTCACCTGCAAACATGTAATACAACAAAAACAATTTGTAATCATCCTTTATATTATGTTTAAATTAATAACTTATTTGGGCCAGGTTGGTCGTTTTTTGCCAAAACAAAAAAATGAGTTTTAACGACTTTCGGGCCCCTCTGAATGAGCCGAAATGCTTTCCGCCAACAAGACGCCCCTGGTCCCGGGACAAATTTACCCATCCTTATAAGTTAGAGACAAACGATGCCGGTGGAGGGAGCCGCACGGGTGAGGAAACGGCCACGGAAAAGGCCAGGTTGATCGTTTTTTGCCAAAACAAAAAAAAGAGTTATAACGACTTTCGGGCCCCTCTGAATGAGCCGAAAAGTGCTTAAAGAAGATCGGAAAAATGTCCATAACGTGATAGCAAAATGGCTACCCTAGAAGTTTCTATGTAGCGGTTTTTCACCTAAGAAGCGAGAATAGCAAAATGGAGAATCCCCGTTGCGGTAAAATTCTTCAACGTCAGTTGACCATTTCCCGGACTCGTCTATTGGAACACCAAAAATACTACCTTCTACACGATTTTCGGCCGGTTTTGTCATCGACTTATGCGAGGACGACCCGGGGTTATGTTGGATAATGTTTCGGGTAAGAGAATTAGAAGACGAGGTGTTGGACCGACTGCTTGGACATCTTAACTTATTTACTATCATACTTGACATTAAACGTGCACGTATAATGCACCGATCGTCCGTTGCCTCAACTTCAGAAAAAGTAGAATCTAACTCAGCGATAATACGGACAAAACTAACTCATTTACCGCTGAGCTGATTTTTCGCTGGAGTGAACCCAAGCAGGCGTTCACACTTCTCCGCAGCCTCAGAAAATGTAAGGGCGTTATCCGACCCACATACTGGCACCCCCTCAATTGGCAGGCCCCACAAGACGTTAACGTCCTGTAATGTGACAGTTGTTTCCCCCACTGGAAGATGAAACGTGTGGGTTTCAGGCCTCCACCGCTCAACCAACGCCGTTATTAAAGCGTGGTCTATATAACGGTACTCACTATCAAGCAACCCACCAAACCCTGCTTCACGTATATAACCTTCCACACGTGGTCCTATAGGCTTTTGCCTCACCAACTTCCAAAACGAACGATCAGAACGCTTGATGTTTATGGATTATCGGAATTTTTCTGGGTTATTATAAACCTCTAACGCACGGTGTTCCTTGTGTAAAAACAAAACCTCGTTACTGAGAGGACCAGGATTCAATTGATAACTCATTTTTAACTTTGAGATTTTCTTGTGCGTGCTTAAACTAGGGTGAGGTTTTGTTCTGGATGGTTTGTGTGAAAGTTTCTTAGCTATGGTTTTTTCAGTTTGTATCAATAAACCCCATTCTATGTACATATATGTAGCAACAAAGGTATCTTGATTCCATTGATGACCTGATAAACCACAAGATTCTGCAACCTACTATTCTGAATTTTAGGGGTGATTAGATGGCTCTATACAAAATACTATTTCCCTCTGCGTATCAGAATGTATGGTTAAATGAATGCTGCAAAACTCAATTCAAATTGAAGAGACTACTCTCTGCAAAAATACTATTTCACTATTTGAAACTTTGTCATTCACACACACCTCTATATTTTAAGTTATCAATGCTCCATGTGGGTGATGGAAGGCTGCAAGACGAAAATCTGAAAAGCATTCATTGTGAACCTGCTGCACCTTAAAAAAATAATCATGTGAAACTGCTGCACCTTCAAAAAATAATCAGCAAAGCTTTATAACTATGCTTATAAAATCAGCGAACCTTGATAACTTTGCTTATAAAATCAACGAAGCTTGATAACTTTGCGTATCAAATCAGCGATCTTCTTCAAGATTGCCCTTCAATTCAGCGAGGTTCTTCAAGATTGCCCTTTCAATTCAGCGAGGTTCTTCAACTTTGTTGTTCAAATCAGCGAACCTTGAGTAAATTGTAATCATCCTTTATAGTATGTTTAAATTAATAAATTATTTGGGCCAGGTTGGTCGTTTTTTGCCAAAACAAAAAAAATGAGTTTTAACGACTTTCGGGCCCCTCTGAATGAGCCGTAATGCTTTCCGTCGACAAGACGCCCCTGGTCCCGGGACAAATTTACCCCTCCTTATAAGTTAGAGGCAAACGATTCCGGTGGCGGGAGCCGCACGTGTGAGGAAACGGCCACGGAAAAGGCCAGGTTGGTCGTTTTTTGCCAAAACAAAAAAAAATGAGTTTTAACGACTTTCGGGCCCCTCTGAATGAGCCGAAATGCTTTCCGCCGACAAGACGCCTCGGGTCCCGGGATAAATTTACCCCTCCTTATAAGTTAGAGACAAACGATGCCGGTGGCGGGAGCCGCATGGGTGAGGAAACGGCCACGGAAAAGGCCAGGTTGGTCGTTTTTTGACAAAGCAAAAAAAATGAGTTTTAACGACTTTCGGACCCTTCTTAATCAGCCGAAATGCTTTCCGCCGAGAAGACGCCCCTGGTCCAGGGACAAATTTACCCCTCCTTATAAGTTAGAGACAAACGATACCGATGGCGGGAGCAGCAAGGGTGAGGAAACGGCCACAGAAAAGGCCAGTTTGGTCGTTTTTTGACAAAACAAAAAAAGAGTTTTAACGACTTTCGGGCTCCTCTGAATGAGCCGAGATGCTTTCCGCCGACAAGACGCCCCTGGTCCCGGGACAAATTTACCCCTCCTTATAAGTTAGAGATAAATGAACCCGGTGGCGGGAGCCGCACGGGTGAGGAAACGGCCACGGAAAAGGCCAGGTTGGTCGTTTTTTGACAAAACAAAATAAAATATCATAAACAAAATACAAGGATAAAAATAAAAGTCGAATGGCTACAAACAACGCCATTTATACAACTCGTTAGCCATGTGACGCCGATACTTGATACAAGCGTCTTCAACATCACCGTCTACATGGAGCGACTAGCCTCTTACGAGGTTCTCCATCATCATACAAACAAGCACCCCTGAATTAGCAATGTTACCGTTGTCCTGAGGCACAACATCTTGAACTACACCAAAGGAAAGTTTTTTATTTGTGCGGTATTTCGAGTTTCGCCAATAGTTAATCTGGTCCAAAAAGTGCTTAAAGAAGATCGGAAAAATGTCCATAACGTGATCAACCAGCCGTCGTTTTTCATTTCCCTCATCTTTTATCAGTCCAAAATTGAGTAATTTCCATGGTAAACAAGTCGACACGAAATAGTAACCAGTCCTCTTGCTTCATCCATAACGGGATATACAAATAATCAACATCCCAAAATGGAGGATATGGTTCCTTCCTTCCAGCCATGTCTAACGCTACTAAACAGTCCTTCGTGTAACACACATCTTCATAAAATTGCGGGGGTAACACCGTCCAAGGCAATTTCTTAGACGGGTTTTTTAAAATTTTGGACTGTCTAAGAAGCATTAGCCTTAAGGTCCACGCTTCAACATGCTGCAGCATGATACAAATAAATATAGTCAGTGCTTGGTATGGGATTAATATAATAACAAATATATCTTTGTAAGCTTACAAGGTCATTTAGGCAACCGTTAGACTCGTAGCCTAAAAGGCTACCCCAGAAGTTTCTATGTAGCGGTTTTTCACCTAAGAAGCGAGAATAGCAAAATGGAGAATCCCCGTTGCGGTAAAATTCTTCAACGTCAGTTGACCATTTCCCGGACTCGTCTGTTGGAACACCAAAAATACTACCCTCTACACGATTTTCGGCCGGTTTTGTCATCGACTTATGCGAGGACGACCCGGGGTTATGTTGGATAATGTTTCGGGTAAGAGAATCAGAAGATGAGGTGTTGGACCGACTGCTTGGACGCCTTAACTTATTTATTATCATACTTGACATTTTTGGGACGGGAAGCGGATTATGTTATTCTTCGAAAACTTGCTTGTCGCGACGTTGTGCCATGGTTGAGTAATATGAGTGAAGTTTTGTGTGGTTATGAGATGGGAAAGTGGGGGTGTATTTATAGTGGTATGAAATAGAACAAAATCTCAACAACTTAATATTTAAATCAAATACTGACAAAATAAAGGAAAGTAGCAAATAAATATTCATATAAAATATTTTATGCTCATGGAAATACAATAAGATACAACAAACTTAGTTGGATGGGGGTGGATGATTAAATAGGTTCAAATCTAAATCAAGTCCCCATTCCAACGGAGTGGGTTCTACATTTGAGTAATTTGCACAAGGATCTTCCGAACTTTGATGTGGTGGAAAATAATTGAAGTCACCCTGCGTATCCGGAAAAAAAACGTCAACAATTGTGATGCGGGGGTTGTATACATCGGGGGATTATTTTGGACATTCGACGTATATATTTGGTTGTCAGTAACCACAGTATTAACGTCCTCACCGATAAGGTCGGATATTCTATTAGCAGCCCAAAAATCTAGGTGGTCAACATCATTATAATTTTGATTCACACCCAAATTACCACTTTCGTTCACAAATGATGGCCCCCCTTGTTCCATATTGTCTAACCCGAGGATATGCCATTGATCATCAATTTGACTTTCATTAAAACATGAAGGCCCCCTTGTTCCATATTCATGCCCCAATTGGAACCTCCACCCTCGTCAACATTTGAACCTCCTTGTTGACGTTGTCGTCGCCTGCGTAACCTCTGCGGACGAGGAATAGGCGTTAGGTCAACAGGGCCTGTTGTCAAGTGACTCGGATATTGTGAGTATCCTTCTTGCCGTGACATTTCCGTAGCTCGATAAGCGGCAGCTTGGGCCAACTCTAGATCATCAGACCGTTGTATTACCCCCATTGCATCCGTCTAAATAAATAAAAAAAAGAGTTAGTTCACAACGTATTAATTTAGACTTTCTAACATAAATAAATCTAAACAAATATATAAATACCAGCATTTGGGCACGAGCCCCGTCATCTTGGAAACCACGCATTGGAACTGCCGAAGACCTTGGATTTGTCAAATAGAGCACTGTATGGTGCATGAACCAAGACATATAATCGTCTGCGACCGGATAAGAGGTGATTGTTTCTCCCTCGACAACCGAGTCATGACGATGGTACCAAGCATAAAGATAAACATTGTGTCGTATGGTCCAGTCCCAACCAGTTTTCCCAATCCGGGTCGTTTTATGCAGTCTAGCAAGCTCTTCAACGGTTAATGGTATACTGGGAGGTATATGTTGAACCATGCCAAACTGCCGCATAACCCGTTGCGGGTAATGATGCTCGACATTTTCCCAGTAAATCAGCGGGCATGTGCTCCTCCAACTAGAACTCCCACTAGTGCAAATATCCGGGAGTCTACCGATAACATCATCGTACGGTGTCCAAATAAACTGCATTAAAAAATTGAATAGTTTAGAAACAACTACATAAAATTATGTGTATTTTCCTAAAACTAGCGTACCATCTCCTCGCGAACCGACTGAAGTTGAGATCGATAAGATCTAAGAGAGTGTGTGGGGGCGTCAACATGATTAAGGTTTCCCTTCCAGCTACAAAAAATAATAAGTGCAAAAACTTAATATTATATATTTAAGTTTCTATAATTTATTCATAAACAATTTTATACTTAATTAGCTTACAACATACCGAGCAGCTAAAGGCGCGTCGTAATTAAACCGGTGGTAGGGCTCCGGTGCAACACAACGGATCCTCTCCCAGGCCCACACTTGCAGAATTGACATTGGTCCGGTAACGCTTACGGCATCGGGTGCTGTAGCGTTACACAGGTTTCTGTAGAGACAGCTTAAAACAGCACTGCCCCAGCTAATATTAACACACGAACTTAAATCCTCTAAGTATTGTAAAAAATGAAGATTAATCCAGTTGTTCGAATTATCTGGAAAAACTGTACAACCTATTAGATAAAATATTATTAAACGTGCACGTATAATGCACTGATCGTCCGTTGCCTCAACTTCAGAAAAAGTAGAATCTAACTCAGCGATAATACGGACAAAAGTAACTCGTTTACCGCTGAGCTGATTTTTCGCTGGAGTGAACCCAAGCAGGCGTTCACACTTCTCCGCAGCCTCAGAAAATGTAAGGGCGTTATCCGCCCCACATACCGGCACCCCCTCAATTGGCAGGCCCCACAAGACGTTAACATCCTGTAATGTGACAGTTGTTTCCCCCACTGGAAGATGAAACGTGTGGGTTTTAGGCCTCCACCGCTCAACCAACGCCGTTATTAAAGCGTGGTCTATATAACGGTACTCACTATCAAGCCACCCACCAAACCCTGCTTCACGTATATAACCTTCCACACGTGGTCCTATAGGCTTTTGCCTCACCAACTTCCAAAACGAACGATCAGAACGCTTGATGTTTATGGATGATCGGAATTTTTCTGGGTTATTATAAACCTCTAACGCACGGTGTTCCTTGTGTAAAAACAAAACCTCGTTACTGAGAGGACCAGGATTCAATTGATAACTCATTTTAACTTTGAGATCTTCTTGTGCGTGCTTAAACTAGGGTGAGGTTTTGTTCTGGATGGTTTGTGTGAAAGTTTCTTAGCTACGGTTTTTTCAGTTTGTATCAATAAACCCCATTCTATGTACATATATGTAGCAACAAAGGTATCTTGATTCCATTGATGACCTGATAAACCACAAGATTCTGCAACCTACTATTATGAATTTTAGGGGTGATTAGATGGCTCTATACAAAATACTATTTCCCTCTACGTATCAGAATGTATGGTTAAATGAATGCTGCAAAACTCAATTCAAATTGAAGAGACTACCTTTCAAATTTTTTTTTGAAGAGACTACTCTCTGCAAAAATACTATTTCACTATTTGAAACTTTGTACACACACCTCTATATTTTAAGTTATCAATGCTCCATGTGGGTGATGGAAGGCTGCAAGACAAAAATCTGAAAAGCATTCATTGTGAACCTGCTGCACCTTCAAAAAATAATCATGTGAACCTGCTGCACCTTCAAAAAATAATCAGCAAAGCTTTATAACTATGCTTATAAAATCAGCGAACCTTGATAACTTTGCTTATAAAATCAACGAAGCTTGATAACTTTGCTTATCAAATCAGCGATCTTCTTCAAGATTGCCCTTCAATTCAGCGAGGTTCTTCAAGATTGCCCTTCAATTCAGCGAGGTTCTTCAACTTTGTTGTTCAAATCAGCGAACCTTGAGTAAATTGTAATCATCCTTTATAGTATGTTTAAATTAATAAATTATTTGGGCCAGGTTGGTCGTTTTTTGCCAAAACAAAAAAAATGAGTTTTAACGACTTTCGGGCCCCTCTGAATGAGCCGAAATGCTTTCCGTCGACAAGACGCCCCTGGTCCCGGGACAAATTTACCCCTCCTTATAAGTTAGAGACAAACGATGCCGGTGGCGGGAGCCGCACGTGTGAGGAAACGGCCACGGAAAAGGCCAGGTTGGTCGTTTTTTGCCAAAACAAAAAAAATGAGTTTTAACGACTTTCGGGCCCCTCTGAATGAGCCGAAATGCTTTCCGCCGACAAGACGCCTTTGGTCCCGGGACAAATTTACCCATCCTTATAAGTTAGAGACAAACGATGCCGGTGGTGGGAGCCGCATGGGTGAGGAAACGGCCACGGAAAAGGCCAGGTTGGATGTTTTTTGACAACAAAAAAAAATGAGTTTTAACGACTTTCGGGCCCTTCTTAATCAGCCGAAATGCTTTCCGCCGAGAAGACGCTCCTTGTCCAGGGACAAATTTACCCCTCCTTATAAGTTAGAGACAAATGATGTTGATGGCGGGAGCAGCAAGGGTGAGGAAACGGCCACAGAAAAGGCCAGTTTGGTCGTTTTTTGACAAAACAAAAAAAATGAGTTTTAACGACTTTCGGGCTCCTCTGAATGAGCCGAAATGCTTTCCGCCGACAAGACGCCCCTGGTCCCGGGACAAATTTACCCCTCCTTATAAGTTAGAGATAAATGAACCCGGTGGCGGGAGCCGCACGGGTGAGGAAACGGCCACGGAAAAGGCCAGGTTGGTCGTTTTTTGACAAAACAAAATAAAATATCATAAACAAAATACAAGGATAAAAATAAAAGTCGAATGGCTACAAACAACGCCATTTATACAACTCGTTAGCCGTGTGACGCCGATACTTGATACAAGCGTCTTCAACATCACTGTCTACATGGAGCGACTTGCCTCTTACGAGGTTCTCCATCATCATACAAACAAGCACCCCTAAATTAGCAATGTTACCGTTGTCCTGAGGCACAACATCTTGAACTACACCAAAGGAAAGTTTTTTATTTGTGCGGTATTTCGAGTTTCGCCAATAGTTAATCTGGTCCAAAAAGTGCTTAAAGAAGATCGGAAAAATGTCCATAACGTGATCAACCAGCCGTCGTTTTTCATTTCCCCATCTTTTATCAGTCCAAAATTGAGTAATTTCAATGGTAAACAAGTCGACACGAAATAGTAACCAGTCCTATTGCTTCATCCATAACGGGATATACAAATAATCAACATCCCAAAATGGAGGATATGGTTCCTTCCTTCCAGCCATGTCTAACGCTCTTAAACAGTCCTTCGTGTAACACACATCTTCATAAAATTGCGGGGGTAACACCGTCCAAGGCAATTTCTTAGACGGGTTTTTTAAAAATTTGGACTGTCTAAGACACATTAGCCTTAAGGTCCACGCTTCAACATGCTGCAGCATGATACAAATAAATATAGTCAGTGCTTGGTATGGGATTAATATAATAACAAATATATCTTTGTAAGCTTACAAGGTCATTTAGGCAACCGTTAGACTCGTAGCCTAAAAGGCTACCCTAGAAGTTTCTATGTAGCGGTTTTTCACCTAAGAAGCGACAAAATGGAGAATCCCCGTTGCGGTAAAATTCTTCAACGTCAGTTGACCATTTCCCGGACTCGTCTGTTGGAACACCAAAAATACTACCCTCTACACGATTTTCGGCTGGTTTTGTCATCGACTTATGCGAGGACGACCCGGGGTTATGTTGGATAATGTTTCGGGTAAGAGAATCAGAAGATGAGGTGTTGGACCGACTGCTTGGACGCCTTAACTTATTTATTATCATACATGACATTTTCGGGACGGGAAGCAGATTATGTTATTCTTCGAAAACTTGCTTGTCGCGACGTTGTGCCATGGTTGAGTAATATGAGTGAAGTTTTGTGTGGTTATGAGATGGGAAAGTGGGGGTGTATTTATAGTGGTATGAAATAGAACAAAATCTCAACAACTTAATATTTAAATCAAATACTGACAAAAAAAGGAAAGTAGCAACTAAATATTCATATAAAATATTTTATGCTCATGGAAATACAATAAGATACAACAAACTTAGTTGGATGGGGGTGGATGATTAAATAGGTTCAAATCTAAAACATGTCCCCATTCCAAGGGAGTGGGTTCTACATTTGAGTAATTTGCACGAGGATCTTCCGAACTTTGATGTGCTGGAAAATAATTGAAGTCACCCTGCGTATCCGGAAAAAAACGTCAACATTTGTGATGCGGGGGTTGTATACATCGGGGGATTATTTTGGACATTCGACGTATATATTTGGTTGTCAGTAACCACAGTATTAACGTCCCCACCGATAAGGTCGGATATTCTATTAGCAGCCCAAAAATCTAGGTGGTCAACATCATTATAATTTTGATTCACACCCAAATTGCCACTTTCGTTCACAAATGAAGGCCCCCTTGTTCCATATTGTCTAACCCGAGGATATGCCATTGATCATCAATTTGACTTTCATTAAAACATGAAGGCCCCCTTGTTCCATATTCATGCCCCAATTGGAACCTCCACCCTCGTCAACATTTGAACCTCCTTGTTGACGTTGTCGTCGCCTGCGTAACCTCTGCGGACGAGGAATAGGCGTCAGGTCAACAGGGTCTGTTGTCAAGTGACTCGGATATTGTGAGTATCCTTCTTGCCGTGACATTTCCGTAGCTCGATAAGCGGCAGCTTGGGCCAACTCTAGATCATCAGACCGTTGTATTACCCCCATTGCATCCGTCTAAATAAATAAAAAAAAGAGTTAGTTCACAACGTATTAATTTAGACTTTCTAACATGAATAAATCTAAACAAATATATATATACCAGCATTTGGGCACGAGCCCCGTCATCTTGGAAACCACGCATTGGAACTGCCGAAGACCTTGGATTTGTCAAATAGAGCACTGTATGGTGCATGAACCAAGACATATAATCATCTGCGACCGGATAAGATGCGATTGTTTCTCCCTCGACAACCGAGTCATGACGATGGTACCAAGCATAAAGATAAACATCGTGTCGTATGGTCCAGTCCCAACCAGTTTTCCCAATCCGGGTCGTTTTATGCAGTCTAGCAAGCTCTTCAACGGTTAATGGTATACTGGGAGGTATATGTTGAACCATGCCAAACTGCCGCATAACCCGTTGCGGGTAATGATACTCTACATTTTCCCAGTAAATCAGCGGGTATGTGCTCCTCCAACTAGAACTCCCACTAGTGCAAATATCCAGGAATCTACCGATAACATCATCGTACGGTGTCCAAATAAACTGCATTAAAAAATTGAATAGTTTAGAAACAACTACATAAAATTATGTGTATTTTCCTAAAACTAGCGTACCATCTCCTCGCGAACCGACTGAAGTTGAGATCGATAAGATCTAAGACAGTGTGTGGGGGCGTCAACATGATTAAGGTTTCCCTTCCAGCTACAAAAAATAATAAGTGCAAAAACTTAATATTATATATTTAAGTTTCTATAATTTATTCATAAACAATTTTATACTTAATTAGCTTACAACATACCGAGCAGCTAAAGGCGCGTCGTAATTAAACCGGTGGTAGGGCTCCGGTGCAACACAACGGATCCTCTCCTAGGCCCACACTTGCAGAATTGACATTGGTCCGGTAACGCTTACGGCATCGGGTGTTGTAGCGTTACACAGGTTTCTGTAGAGACAGCTTAAAACAGCACTGCCCCAGCTAATATTAACACACGAACTTAAATCCTCTAAGTATTGTAAAAAATGAAGATTAATCCAGTTGTTCGAATTATCTGGAAAAACTGTACAACCTATTAGATAAAATATTATTAAACGTGCACGTATAATGCACTGATCGTCCGTTGCCTCAACTTCAGAAAAAGTAGAATCTAACTCAGCGATAATGTGGACAAAACTAACTCGTTTACCGCTGAGCTGATTTTTCGCTGGAGTGAACCCAAGCAGGCGTTCACACTTCTCCGCAGCCTCAGAAAATGTAAGGGCGTTATCCGCCCCACATACCGGCACCCCCTCAATTGGCAGGCCCCACAAGACGTTAACGTCCTGTAATGTGACAGTTGTTTCCCCCACTGGAAGATGAAACGTGTGGGTTTTAGGCCTCCACCGCTCAACCAACGCCGTTATTAAAGCGTGGTCTATATAACGGTACTCACTATCAAGCAACCCACCAAACCCTGCTTCACGTATATAACCTTCCACACGTGGTCCTATAGGCTTTTGCCTCACCAACTTCCAAAACGAACGATCAGAACGCTTGATGTTTATGGATTATCGGAATTTTTCTGGGTTATTATAAACCTCTAACGCACGGTGTTCCTTGTGTAAAAACAAAACCTCGTTACTAAGAGGACCAGGATTCAATTGATAACTCATTTTTAACTTTGAGATCTTCTTGTGCGTGCTTAAACTAGGGTGAGGTTTTGTTCTGGATGGTTTGAGATCTTCTTCTTCTACGGTTTTTAAGTTTGTATCAATAAACCCCATTCTATGTACATATATGTAGCAACAAAGGTATCTTGATTCCATTGATGATCTGATAAACCACAAGATTCTGCAACCTACTATTCTGAATTTTAGGGGTGATTAGATGGCTCTATACAAAATACTATTTCCCTCTGCGTATCAGAATGTATGGTTAAATGAATGCTGCAAAACTCAATTCAAATTGAAGAGACTACTCTCTGCAAAAATACTATTTCACTATTTGAAACTTTGTCATTCACACACACCTCTATATTTTAAGTTATCAATGATCCATGTGGGTGATGGAAGGCTGCAAGACAAAAATCTGAAAAGCATTCACTGTGAACCTGCTGTACCTTCAAAAAATAATCATGTGAACCTGCTGCACCTTCAAAAAATAATCAGCAAAGCTTTATAACTATGCTTATAAAATCAGCGAACCTTGATAACTTTGCTTATAAACACTACTAGAAAAATTGGCAATTGTCACCAAAATTTGCTACCGAAAAAATCGATGGCAAATTTAGCCACCTATTTCCCACGGATATGTAAATTAAGCGTACTCAGCATCGTTTCGTAGCAAAGTCGTGGAAAATTTTGCCACCATCTATTTTTGGTGACAAAATCGTGGAAAAATAAGAATAATTTTCCTAGATTATCCCAAATATACACTTATTTTTTTTAATTGCTACCGTCTTAGCGGTAACAAAATGAAATTTCAAGCCCAAATTTTACTAGGCGGGTTAATGTCCCGCTTATTATTTAGGGTTTAGATTGAAAACCAGGTCGGCCATAGGCAAGCGTGGTTACTGAAACTTCTCAAACTTCTCATCCTCCATCTGATACCTCCAGTTCTGAAGCTCTCAAATGGAAACGCAAGGTACATCCTCTCATTTCTTCCCATTCACGTATAGATCTTGCAGAAACCGTCAGCTGAATCGAAATTAGATTCGATGAATGATGTGAACAAACCTTCTGTTGAATCGAAATTATCTTCGAATTAGGTCAAAGTGACGTCACTGAGTTGTTATTGACTTATTGAATTTGCTTCGAGTTAGGTTAAATTTACATCACTGAGTTGTTACTGTTATTGACTTATTGTGAAGTGAATGGTTATTCCACGACTAAATAACAAGACGAATACGAATAGAGGGCCCAAATGTATTTGTTTATCGGTGATGTGTACAACCTGTTTGATAAAATGCCTGTGTAAAACTTTGATATTTGTTAGTTTCTTTTTAACTTAAAAAATATAGTATAAGTTACCAACTGAAGTTCCAACAGCAAAACAACGGGTTTTTATGAAGATATGGGTTGGAATCAGCGGACTTCTGAAGTCCATGGTGCAGTTTAGCGGGCTTTTTCTACAAGTGCAGTGACTTTGCAGGTGTAATCGTAGATTATTTCGCCAGGATCCTTTGTGGTTATTTTAATGAACTTGTCTCTTATCAAAAGGTCTGCAACAATGGAAGGAGGTTAACCCGCCACTCGGTTAGCTAACACTACAAGAAATAAGAGCTTTAGGGGCGACATAAAAAAAGACGCCCCTAAAAGTCTTATTGTTACATTCATTATTCTGTCTTATTCAAATGTCTTGTATGCATTTTTGTAAGTTATGAAGAAATTTTATATATGACGTTACCTTTTTTTTTGCAGCTTAGGTCTTTAGCTCTTCCGTTCACAGTTTTGGAATGGATTCTTCATGCCGTTCCACGACCGAGTCAAAGCGGAGCATCTAAGCAATCTGTAGCTAGTTCCCAAGATCAGACTGCCGATGGGGCCGCTACAGATTCTAGCCCGATTCTTTTCGAAATGGTACAGAGTGCCTAGGTATTTAAAACTAGATTGTTATTTAAGTACATTAGTTTAACTGTTTTGTAAATATAAAGAATTAAAATTTATTAGTACGAGCATGTTTGTTTAGGTATGCGTTGATTTATAGAGTTCAAGAGACCTTGTAGATTGGTTTAAGTTAATTAAATTCCTATGTCCTTTTCTAAATTAAATACACATAAGTTTTCTTTGACAAAAGATGTATTTTGTTTCTGATGACTTTGGATCAGATGGTCATCCAAAAGTTCCAATGAATGGGCATTAAAGTTAGTTGAAGTCTCTATTCTGGTAGTACGTTTCTATGACTATACTTGTAAGATAAATAGAACTTATAAATAATATTACAAGTCTGAGAAAAGTTCATTTACGTTTGCAAGAGCGTTGATTGGTTGCTCTCCGTCGGCCTTGAACGCAAAATCAAATTGATGTGGTTAAACACCCCTCAATCAAGTGATTGGCCTGCCCTTTTGATCTGGTTATTCTCCCCATATCAGTTCTTCTTTCAGTTTGGTTATACACCCCAAACCTTCTTATCGGCCGGCTTCCAATATAGTAAGTATAGTAGGCAATATATAATATAAACACATTGCATTTTGTTGTGTATGTTTTGTAGGTTTGGCATCAGACTTTTTGAAACAGTTTCCCAAGGCTGCTTCAAAAAGTGACCAGGTACTCATGGCATTGACTAAAATCTTTCCGAGTGGGCTAGACGACAGGGAAAAACTTTTCTATCCTTGTATGTTTCTAACGTATTATAAACTGTTTCATTTATTGTTCTTTTTTGGTTTTTTTTTGTCTTACTGATATGCATAAAACTTACGAAGATTCTTCGAAAAACAATATCTTGCACCCCTAATTCAGAGTAAAAATTAAAGTGGGTATGATATTATTCAGTTAGCAATAGCAAGCCGCTTGGAAAAAATCTACAACCTTATCTATGATGTTGAAGAGTGTAAGAATATGCATAAAACGTACCAAGATTCTTCGAAAAACAATATCTTGCACTTGGCCGCAAGGTTGTCACCTTTAAGTGTTCTCAATCAGAGAACAGGTGCAGCATTACAACTACAGCACTTGGCCGCAAGGTTGCAAGTACAGGAAGCCCAAAACTGAAGAGAATGCCCAAACAACGTTATCATGGCAGAGCCAATATCATGGTGTTAAGAAATATAAGCTTACAGAAACAAATGAAAGATATAGAGTTGACAAGGTAAACCACTCTTCCTCTTTACTATAACGTTTTTTTTTATTTATACTTGTCTGTTATGAGGGTAAGTAACCAAAAACAAAACACCATGTAGACTTATCGACATCCAAAGTAAAAAAAGTGACTGAGGTTACTATGCAAAGTAAGAGAGTTCATACTGGATAGTTCGCATACAGGAAAAGCATCGGATAATGGTGAAGGAGGCTCACAGGTTAGTACGCAAGTATATATTAGCTGCACGATTTATCGCTATTCATTTAATATATTTAGCTTTATAAATCATTAGACTGTACTGGATATTTAGAGGGAACTGGTATGCTCATTTGTATTTAGTAATGGTGCATACAATGCTTATGGACTCAAATTTATAATTTTTTTACTGTTTTTTTTTACTTTTAGTGGCGTTTTTGTAGTGTGCGTTTTTGCTGTCATTTAAACGTTATCTTGTTATCTGAATGATATAGGCCATCCTTGGATTTGTGAAAACCGTGTTGCTCCTGATAGAGCACTGGATCCAGCTGTTCTTTCTCGTTTGAAGCAGTTCTCTGCAATGAACAAGTTAAAGAAAATGGCTTTGTGGGTACGTTCATATTCTTGTTAAACTGTGCAAAAAAGATTCGATTTTTACATAAGAAATTGTACAAACGGTTAATTACACGAATGCTTTATTTGATTTATGCAAAAGTAATCTTGAATGTTTTCTTGTTGTTTGGGTCCAGGTTATAGCCGAAAGCCTGTCTAAAGAGGAGATTGTTGGTTTGAGAGAGATGTTCAAAGAAAAAGATAAGGTGGATAAAGATACTATGCTCGATATGATGTCACAAATTGAAGCTATGTTAACAAGTACAATTCGAAGATAGGCTACAAACACTTGGTTTTAAATGTTTCGATATTTATCATATTACGATAATTTTAGTTATTGGATGTTTTGGCTGGTATTTCTATTAGAATGTTTTATATGCTTTTGATACAGAGATGTTTTATATAATTTTGGGTTTTTGTGATCTTATTACTTTAATATAATTTTGTAATTTTATTGATATGTAATTTTTATGAAAAAAGCTGGGAAAAATGGAAAATGGAAAATCAATCTGAATCAAAAATTAATATTCAATGAATCACAAAATGGTAGCAAATAATGGTAGCAAATAATTCAACAGGTTCGTTAAATGCTACCGATTTTCAATGAAAATGGTGGCAAATGGTTGGTGGCTAAATGGCGGCAATATCAAACGGTGGCAATAAACTCGGTAGCAAACAAGGCGGACCGTAGCAAACAAGAAATGGTGGCAAATAATTTTGACCAATTTTCTGGTGACAAAAATAAGGTGGCAAAGTATAAAAATGGTCGCTATTTGGTGGCATTAGGGCAATTGACACGGGTGTTTTTGTCACCACATTTTCGGTGGCAAAATGGTGACAACAGGGAAATTGCTACTGTTTTGTGACCAAAAGTTTCATGACAAATACCCCCTTTTCTAGTAGTGAAAATCAACGAAGCTTGATAACTTTGCTTATCAAATCAGCGATCTTCTTCAAGATTGCCCTTCAATTCAGCGAGGTTCTTCAACTTTGTTGTTCAAATCAGCGAACCTTGAGTAAATTGTTCATTAAATCAGCGAGGTTTCAAAGTTTGTTCATCAAATCAGCGAAGTTCTATTTAATTCACTGATTGAATCAGCGAAGTTCTATTTAATTCACTGTTTGAATCAGCGAGGTTCAAAGTTTGCAGGATGTTGTAAGATGCTAGCAGCTTTCTGCAGAAATTGTAAAGAAGATCGCTGATTTGAATGGCAAAGTACCTAAACTCACTCATAATGTTGAATCCCACCTAAAACCATGGTTGTAAAACAAGGTTTCCAAGGCCGAGTACTCCCCGAGTAGTCCCTACAAGGTAGGCTGCCGGGGCGACTTTCTCTAACTCCGCCTAGTTACTCGGAATCGATCAAACGAGGTCAAACTCGGTCAAAATCGGATCTAATAGGTCAATTTGGGCCGAGTTTGACTTAAAAAATAATAAAACATATTTTATATGACTATCATATTAAATAATGAATATCATTTTCACGTATTTTATTATAAATATTAGTAAATTTATGTTATTAGACATATATTTAATTTCCGAAAACTAATTTCTTTATAATTTAACATGTCCGAGTACTCCCCGAGTACTCTCCGCCTATGCCGAGTACTCTCAACTCCCCGGTCGACCGACTAGGGAGCGCCTAGCGACTTTTGCAACCATGCCTAAAACCACTCTTTGGGGGTTCAAACCCCCTATTTCTGCAAAAAAAAACTGTACTTTTTTCATCCATTTTGTTAAAACATGAGACCATCTAAGGAGATATGTTTAGATAGAAACATTATTTGAATGAAAGTCAGCTTTCTTCTTTTATAGATTGATGATTTTGCAAGTTATATCATGTTCGATGTATACCCAAATGTATTGTGAGGCCTAAAATCATGTCATTTATTTGGTTTGCAGTATAACTATTCCATGGCGATATCCTTCAAGATATGGAGGCTAGATCCACGTCAGACTATGAACTTCTTCAGCAGGTCGCATTAGGCGATGCGACAATGGAAGGTAGATGTAATAAACGCCTGGGTTTTATCGACTATGATGTACATGAAATGTATCCCCGCTGCATCGCGGCGGGTGATAAATCTAGTTTGTAGTATACTTAACAAATGATTATGTAATGGATTGTTTTGGTATATATATGTGTGTATTTGCTTTATGAAAAAGATTTATTGTTTTTTGTTATTATACATGTATCAAGGGCAAATTAGTTTTTTTTTTGAAAATAAAACTTCATTAAAACCACCTTCGACCCAAACGGGCAAAAGGCCAAACAGAAACAAACCCCCGACCCAGGGCAAATTAGTAATTCTATAAAAAAAATTTAAACAATTAAAAGCATGACACGCGTAAATGAATGTCATACGTATGTGTCATAAATGCTTGTCATTAAAAAGTGTCATAAAATGAGTGTCATGAATGTATGTTATTAAAAGGTGTCATAAAATGAGTGTCATTAATGTGTGTCATTAAATGTGCGTCGTAAATGTGTGTCATAAAAACATGACACACAAATGCATGTCATGTTATTTTTATGACTTCTCAATCAACGACACGCTTTTGCATGTCATAATTATCGTTTTATGACGCACAATGTGCGTCAAGAAATATGTATTTTCTAGTAGTGCTTGTTTCTTACATGTTTTCTTCAGGTCGCTAAGGTAGTTGCTCACGGTTTAGGTGCACAACATAGGTGTCAAAAACATTTTATTTCTTGACGATGCATTATTACATTTATATTCTGTTTGGTTTGGGCATTTGTCTTGACGCATACATTTACGTTACGTTTATTACGCTTCCGCATTACTTTTACTTTTACTTTCGTTGGTTGTTTGGTTTAAAAAAAATTTCTCATATAGAGGTCATTCAATATAACTGGTGACTTAGATCTTGGTTTGTCACGCCACTCGCGGTAAAACCCCGCAGGTGGATTTTGAGGGTTTTACAAACAGGCAGCTTATTGATCCAAAGTGATGTGTGGACCCCTGAATGGATCCGTTTTTAACTAATTTCTGACACTTGAATTCATATTACAATCGAGTCAAACACGAATGGTTTAAATGTAGCTTCTAAGAAAATCCCTCTATGATGGAATTCTTGAAACTACTGATAGTTAATGGCATTCTAAGCGACCTACAAGCTTGCACACCATGTAATCCCTTTTAGCCTTGTCACAGAGAAGGTGATCCCTGTGAATAATCTTGGGCATAAGAATACATGATATAACTTGTGAGTAAAAAGAGAAAGCAAAATCGAAAGAAAGTTGACCTTAGAGCTTTTGTAGTGTATGTAATTATTTTATGAACCTTAGTTAGTTGAAGATCATTCCCTTATTATATGGTAGCGTTATTGCTGAACTAATCGAACTTGAATATCCAATTCTATATAGCTACGTAGTTGTTTATATGTAATTATTTTATGAACCTTAGTTAGCTGAAGATCCTTCCCTTATTATATGGTAGCATCATTGTCTGAACTAGTCGACCTTGAATATCCAAATCGAAAAGAGTGTTACCCGTTAATTTCTCAATAATCGAAGAAAATGCAAACGCACTCTAAGAAGATTTTCTCAAAGACATTACTATACAAATGAAAAACTGTTAAAAAATTGTCGTACGTCACTCATCCACGAGCCTGATATGTTACCACAGTTGGCCCTAGGGCGGTAAGTTTCCTCTGGAATCGGTGAGGGGCCAAGTCGTTAGCAATGTCTGCAACTGCGATGGCAAGTGGCCTCTTGCCTATTGATATACCTGCGTAGCCGGATTTTGTTAGACATTAAAAAAGAAAATTTGGCACAATCTTTCCTAACAAGATTTTTCGATTTTTCTTTTCGATTTTTTCCTAAATCAATTAAATATTAATTTATAATTAAGTAAACATATAAAAAAACCTAAACATCCGTACGAAGTGCACGGTAGTCGGTTCCACATTTAAACCTCAATCCAACGGTTGAGATTTAGTCTTACCCTTCTCCATAACTTGCTCTACGTATAACCACCCTATATACATACATCAAACCCTTCATTCATCTCCTCTTTCTAATCTTTCCCTACAATATTCGCAAAACAATTTTCACGTATTTCACTTTCAAATTCGCTCCATCGATCCATGTCGAACGAAAAAGAGAGAGAAAATCATGTTTATTCTGCTAAACTCGCCGAACAAGCCGAGCGTTACGATGGTATATATATCTCGATTTCTTAACTGTTTTTAGGTTTTTTTTTATGTACATTTTTGTGATATGGATGGATTTTGATCGACATATGCTTATATATTTAATGTGTTTGCATGCATGATTTATCTTACGTTTGGTTCTAAATTTCTAATTCATAGCGATTTTTTTTTTGTATGTGTATCTGTGACGTTAGGTCTGTATAATTTATTAGATTTATCTAATTTGTATGGTGGCAAAATAGTTAAAATTATTATATAAAATGTTTGGATAATCGTCGATGATCATTTAACCGATTATACATGTATTAGCAATTAGCAAAATAGTTAAAATTATGAAATAAAATGTTTGGTTAATCGTTGATGATCATTTAATCGATTATATGTCTATTAAATTCGTTTAAAATCCGACACAATAAATTGATATTTAATATTTTAGGGTTCGCGAATAGTGTTACAATTAATCATCTAATAATTGCTAATTTCTTGACATGGGTTCTCAAATAGGAAGCTATCACTAGTATTTTTTTTTTAGTATTTGAGAGAATTTGAACTATTCTTTCCACCTTTCTTGTATGAACTTCTATATTTGATGCTTATATGTGTTTATTTGAGTGGAAAAGATGTACAAATTTGACTAAATATTGTTATTGAAATATAGTAGGGAAATTTCACATCGTTATGTTCTTATATGTCCACAAGAGAGATACTGGGCAGAAGTTTCCACTTGAGCTAGCAAATTTTTTTTTGAGGTTCTGGTGTGCAAAGTAGACAATATTGGTTAGTATGAGAGGTGGATGTTATGCTTATAGAAAGTGATTCATTGAAGTCAAATTGGTATGCTTAGAATAGTTTTATTAGGCCCAAGATCATAAGAATTTGATGCAGTTTCGGAAGCATTCAAATAGCTCAAGAACAATTAGTAATCAATGACGATAAAAACGAACCGAATGATTTCAAGAACAATATTTCTTTCAATTATAACTCAATCAAAAACTAACTAAACAATAACCCTAGAGGTTATAGGATAGGAATCATAATTTCAAAAGGAAACTTGATAAAATAAAGTAGGAAATTCAAATTTAAATAAGAATCAATTGTGGAAAAGAAAAAAAAACACTTTTACAAGCTGTAAGGATGACATATGTGCATTCAGCCTCACATATAAGTTGATCATGCATGATTTCAATATTAGCTTCATTATATGTTCATTATACAGTCAATATTATGAGTATTAACATACATCAGTTTACTCGCTGACTATATTGACCTTCCTAAACACACATATACACATGGTACAACAATATCCATGTCATGGTTCACTTTATATTTTACAGAAATGGTTGAGAGTATGAAGAATGTTGCGAAGCTTAATGTTGAACTTACTGTTGAAGAGCGCAACCTGCTTTCAGTCGGGTACAAAAATGTCATTGGTGCAAGAAGGGCCTCTTGGCGAATTATGTCATCGATTGAACAGAAAGAGGAATCAAAGGGAAATGAGAATTATGTCAGTCTGATTAAGGGATACCGCAAGAAGGTTGAAGACGAACTTTCCAAGATTTGCAGTGACATTCTTGATATCATAGATAAGCATCTGGTACCATCTTCTGGATCAGGAGAAGCTACTGTTTTCTACTACAAAATGTGAGTCATAAGTATGGTAGTTTCAATTGCTACTAGTAACATGTAGGGCAAATACTTAAAAATAGTACAGTATTTACTCTTTAAAGTTTGGTAAAATAGTATTTTTGACGCTATAATTACCATATTAGCCAATTCTTTCCATGATAAAAGCTACCTATATGCTACGTAGCGATAGCGATGAAATAGCGGGTGCTGTTTTATGTTTAGTGATACACTAGAAGAAAATTTTAGAAATGTTTTACATGTATATTTTATCAAAGTTCCTGTAAATACGGAAGAAAGACGCTTCTTTTTTTAATTCCTAAAATAAAAACCCTAATACGCTTCGTTTCTTTCAATCTCTATCTATATTTATAAAAAGTAAAATAAGAAGTAAAAAAAAAACCTAAATCCGCTATTTTCACGCCATGTAGGTGCTAAACATTATTTAGAGGGAAACTCACGCTTCGCTACGCTATTTGCTATAGCGAGCGCTATGCTCGCTATTAACAACTATGCTATCATCATATAGTTAACATCTTAATGTAACAACGGATATACACACCAATATGATCTATTCCTGCTCTCTATGCATGGAAGATGAAGAATATACTTTGAATATCAGTTATTGTTTTAAAATTTGAACTTTATGACTTTATGACCCCCTTTCACATTTTCTTAATGAAATATGTTTTCAAATTTGTTGTTCTTCTGGTTAATATGAAAATAGGAAAGGTGACTACTTCCGCTATCTTGCTGAGTTCAAGACAGACCAAGAACGAAAGGAAGCTGCCGATCAATCATTGAAAGGCTACGAGGCATGTATCATTTGAATTTTAGTATAAAGAATTATAAATGTCATATTTATATGTTACATTTCTTTTTGGTAACAACCTATACTAAGTATATCAGTTATTATCCTTATAGGCTGCTTCTGCGTCTGCGAGTACAGATCTCCCATCGACTCACCCAATCCGTCTTGGGCTGGCTCTAAACTTCTCGGTGTTTTACTATGAAATTATGAATTCTCCTGAGAAGTAATTAACCGCGGAGATCCTTTTTTTCTTACTTAAGACTTGTAATATGGAGTGTGGTATTAATTTAGTTATTAATAATTTGTTTACAGGGCCTGCCACTTGGCTAAACAAGCTTTTGATGAGGCGATTGCGGAGTTGGATACGTTAAGTGAGGAATCATACAAAGATAGCACCTTGATCATGCAACTGCTGAGAGATAATCTCACTCTCTGGACTTCTGATTTGCCTGAGGATGGTGGTAGTTCATATTTTCATACCCTTATTATCTGTTTTTTCATAAAAAAGGCAATTGAAATATTGATTTCAGTTTCTAAACTGGATTAGGGCAAACCGCACGAAAAGAAACGAAGTTTAAACTTTTTTTCTTGATTTTGGTAACCAACTTTATATGATACGCAAAAAAAAATCCAACCTTTCTTAACTGATTTTATCTGATGCGGCACTAGTTGACGCTATGCCATATGCCATATCAGTTGCCACGTATATTGTAAAAAATATATAGTGAATGCTTAATGGAGGTGAGGTGAGGTGAGGTGATTTCTACTCAACAAATAATTGTATGTTAATAATTTTACCCTTACTTTTGAAACATGTGTTTTTTTTTTTGTCTTTTATGATGATGCAAGGGTAAAGTGATCATATATTCATATGACAACTGTTTTTAGTGCATCAATAACCTTTTGTTGTGTGCAAATCACCTCTATTAATGGAAATGTATATCTTTTTTATTAGTCATGGTAATCAATATTGGATTTAAGTTTTCCTAAACATAACAAGGAAAAATTTAGCATTTTATCTGCAACACATATTTTGCATAAATAAATAAAGTTGATGTATGAGTTGTGATGCTTTGCTTTGCTTTGCTATGCTACAGGAGATGAAAACCCCAAAGGCGAAGAGCCAAAATCAGCTGAACCAGAGGTTAGTATCGTATATATTTGTTTGAGTGTGTGTATAAGTATTATAACTCGATAAAGATTTTGTTTAGTGGTGGCAAATCGGGCAGGTCAGACTTCTTGGGTTGACCCTGAAACATTTTTGTTCATATATATTTTAGAAAAAAAAATTGTACTTATGAGCGTGGACGCGTGGTGAATATAATAACAATGCATTATTTCAATAACACTTTTTAGAATAACACGATTTAGAAGCTTACATGCATCCAAAGTACACTCAGGCAACCTGTTAGAGATAAAAAAAATAAATTGACCCGTTTGTAATTGGGTCATAACTGCCACCTCTAATTTTGTTACGACTTAAAAAATCTAAACCTGAATGTTGTTGCAGAAGAAGCAGTGACGAAGAAAACAAGAGCCCTTAATTAAACAGGCAGTATTTTGAACTTGCAAAGTTTGTTGCAGGAGAGTTTGTTATTATTATTTTTGAAAAATGGGATTCAGTTTGTCTGTTTTAGGTTAACAAAGTTGATCTGCATGATATTTGGTTTCTCCTTGTTAAGTTCAGTTTTATGGCACACTTCTCCTTAATGTTGTTCTTCCATTTTTATTTTTCTGTTATACGGGCCTTTTTTGGGTGAGACTTAAACGAACACCACCTACGTTATTAGTCAACCCCCTATTGATTTGATGATATATGACCGTATAGTGATGTACGATTTGTTGGTATGCGCTTGTATAGGGCATTGTATGGTATGGTATACGCTTGTATAGAGGTATATGGTCGTTTAAAAGTGTTATACATCTATAAATGATGACTTGATATGATAGCTAGGAGCCTAGGAGGTGTGCATACAACGTTTACGAGGGGGATAAGGTTTTCGTATGCTACAACTTCTCTTTGGCTCGCCCCTATCTCTAAAGGGGCTTACTCACTTCACTCACTCTCATCTTCGGACCTTTGTCTCATTCTTTGCCCGCCACTTGATCTTTGAGATTGTCTCTACTTGTGATTTGAAAATCTTACCATGAAATTGATTTATCGGATAATTATTTGACCATTTATAGAAGCTATAAAATAACTCTTAACAATACTATATTTTGATTTGTTAGACCTATAATTCAACATAAAACCATACTTATATTAATTAAAAGAGTTAATTACTGTTTTCGTCCATGTGGTTTGTCAAAAATCACTATTTTAGTCTATTAGTTAAAAAATTGCGATTTCAGTCCCTGTGGTTTCACTTTCGTAACCATTTCAGTCCACCTCATAACCATTTCAGTCCCTGTACTACTAAATAAATAGATTGAAATGGTTACGAAAGTGAAACCACAGGGACTGAAATCGCAACTTTTAAACTAATGGACTGAAATAGTGATTTTTGACAAACCACATGGACAAAAACAGTAATTATAATAGTTACAAACAATGTAATGTGAATGCCAACAAAGTAGTAAGTTACATAAAAGAAAATTTAAGCTTCATTTGGGAAAATTCCCCACATTATGAGGGAAGAAAAAAAGGTTTTCATTTTGCATTTCTTGTTCTTGAATTTGAGTTCACTTTTATTAATTATTTTATCAAATTCCTTTGTTGGTAAGGAACAAAAGTTGGTCAAGATTTGTAAAGATTGTATTTTTTAATTTTTTAGAATAATGTACTTATTCTTTAAAGCATAAAAGAACAGAAAAGAATTTGAAATTTCAAAGGTTTGAATGAAAACCAACCCAACACCTCAACTCATTTGTACAAAAAGCTATGTGAATACTTGCTTTCTAGAAAAAGGTTGTAGAAGAGGGAACTCTTTAAGTCTTAGCTCTTAAGGTGTATTCCTTAGCTTGCTCCACAATAGACAAGACATTTGTTTTTTTGTAACTTTTAGACATAAATCAAGTAAATGGAATATACATACCCAAACTAAATTTAACTATATTTATAGTCTATAGACTCATATTTCTTTAAAAGTCTTATTTTAATTTTGCTCACAGCTTTGTTCTGAATTGATGACTAGTCAAGGCCAATAAAATTGATGACAAGTATTAGTTTAGTTTTGTTTATATTTATTTAGAAATATATATATATATATATATATAATTCTTTTTTGTAGTTAGATAAATCATGAGGATCTGAAACGGTTTAACCAGGTGTATATAATCTAGAGTAAACTTCCGTTTTGCTCCTTGTGGTTTGGTCACTTTAACGGTTTTGCCCCAAACCTTTAAAAATAGCTATTTTACTCCCTGGTGTTTTGGTTTTGTTGCCAGTTTGCTCCCTACGGGGAGCAAAATGGAAAAACAAACAATTTGGATGGAGTTAGAGGCGGGGAGCAAACTGGCAAAAAAACCGAAACATCAGGGAGTAAAATGGCTATTTTTAAAGATTTGGAGCAAAACCGTTAAAGTGACCAAACCACAGGGAGCAAAATGGAAGTTTACTCTATAATCTATTTGACTAAGAATGAGCCGGTGAGTGACAAGTATTAGTTTCGTTTATGTTTTTTAACAATAACAATGTCAGCTAATTTTATGTATATTAATTATTACCCGAAGTTACAAATGATTAACAATCCGAATTTCAACTATCAGTTAAAATGTTAAAAACCAAACTTGTATCGGTTTGTTTGGTCTGGTTTTAACAAATCATTAACCGAAGTTACAAAATATTAACAATCCGAATTTCAACTATTAGTTAAAATGCTAAAAACCCAAACATGTATTGGTCTGGTTTTAACAAGAGTGTGATATTGAGCTTTGGGTTCACTGGTTCATCAGATCTTGTAGTAAAAAATATTGGGGCATTCCGAGAATTGAACTCGGGACCTCTCGCACCCTAAGCGAGAATCATACCACTAGACCAAATGCCCGATTATGTTTACCCCCTTATGCTGAACTTATAAAAACCAAACCACTTTTTATACTTAATAGACCTCTCACCATCTTTTGTTCACTACAAGTTTAACATTTTGTCCAAGTAAATAGATAACAATTTTTTTAAAGAAAGTATGTCGCATGTTGAAGCAATTTTTTTATATGTCTACATACGGGAATCCAGAATCGCAAAGGACTCAACCGGAAATGTGCTAAACATATATTAAATGTAAGACGATGTAAGCAATGTTGTAGTAATCGCTAGTCGTTAGTCGGGCGGTGGGGTGGGAACTAGCGATTAATTGGGATTAACTATGATTAATCCAGGGGCGGTGATAAGGGTGTGCGGTGAGGACCACCGCACAGGGCTGTGATTTCGAGAGGCACGTGTTTTTTTTAAAAAAAATCTGATATATACATGTTATTTTTTTAAATAGTATACTCATACCAATTCCAATATACACCCATTTACAAATCAATTTTTATGGTTAAGAAGCTAGAACATTAGCATTAGGTTTAGTGAGTCCAATACCCATATGATTCTAAAAAATTAATAATAAAACATTACTGAAAGGCACATTTTTAAACTCGAACAGGGTACATGATTTCTCAGAGACGTCACTGGATTAATCGATGATTAATCGACGCCTAGTCGGGATTTTTACAACCATGGGTGTAAGCCATCATCGTGTAAATATTATGTTGATTTATAAAACACTCAGGAAGATATTTTAATTTATGCTTATAGTACTTTTCAACGTTTTTTTTTTTTTTTGATATTACCTTATGATAAATAAAATTAAACTACAGAAAAGATAAAATTATCAAATTATTTGGATTAAAATGAGAGGAAATACAAGATTAAAATGAATTGGGGATGAAAAATCACTGCAAGTGTACATACAAATAGTAGCTTACCTAACATAAGGATCATGTGTGCATTTATCAATACTACTAGATAATACCACAACAAAGAACCATGACCGTTTGTACCATACGCACTAATTGTTGTACATCATGCAGAACTACAAGTACCAACCATTCAAACAAAGAAACTGCTGATAAAAATACAATAATAATAAGTGAATTAAGATATACAAAAGGCTGCCTCTCTACTCCTACGGAATCCATCAAATACAACCGATAGTTGCTTTTGAGATCACAACCAAAACCGTGGCGAAATCTCATCCGTCTATATCATATCATGTCATATCAACCGTAGATCAGCCTTGACCCCACCAAGCCAAGGGCTAGTAGCACGAATCCGCTTGTGGTTTGGCGGATGGTCACACCATCCGAGCTATTATCATTGAGGCCGGTTGCACCAGAAGGCGCAAGTCCACCTGTTGGGTTCACATTGATCCCGGTTCCTGTACCTGTACCGGTGCTAGTGCCTGTGCTGGTGCCGGTCCCAGTCCCAGTCCCGGTCCCGGTACCTGTTCCAGTCCCAGTGCCTGTCCCAGTTCCGGTGCTGGAGCCGGGTGGCGCTATGGTTGGATTTGTTGGAGTTGTAGAGCTACATAGATTGAGATAAAAAAAGATGATTTGTTATTTCCTACTTTAAAAAAGTATAATTATTACTACTACATTATTGTGTGGTAACAAGTGTATATTTATCATAAAAAGTCACAATGGGTGAATGGGACCTAACTAGCTTTTGATCAATCTTTTCTTTATTGTACAAAAGCTTTAGACCAATCTTTATAATGAAGAGGGCTATCACCATGTGACACAAAACCAAAATTACTTTAGATTTAACAAACAATAGCCTAACTTTTGCCATGGGAGATGCATCTATCATATCAATTTTCTTTTATGTACCGAAGATAACGATACCAAATAAAGTGGGTAGTGAATAGTGTACCACTGGTACTCATTACAAAATGTTTATCTCTACATGGTATCGGTAGAGGTAGCGAAAATAATGATACTGAATTTCTGAAAAAGTGGATACCGAATACCGTACCGAATCTATCAGCACGGCAGAGTAACGGTCCAAATGTTCATCTCTATTCTTTGTAACCAAAAGATTCTCCTCTTTTAAAAACCAGACCGGTCACACTACCGGTTCACTGAACCCAAAAGGGGATCATTCCACCCTCCCCCTTTTCTCTCCCTTCCATATACCATTCAAAAGGTATCATATTCTTGATAATTCTTTCAATCATTTTGAAAAAACCCTCACAACTAATATATGAATTTTTAAAAGAATAAAATCTATAAATAAAGAACAAAGATCCTAACTTTAATAATCAATCAAACACAAGATCTAGCAACAATGATTTCATAAACATACCTTGAGCTTCCAGAGAAACAAGCAGAATTGACACCTGTAATCATAAATAAAAAAAAAAAAATTAAAGTTACACAAAAAAAAAAAAAAAATAAAATAAAATAAAATAATAATAATAATAATAATAATAATAATAATAATAATAAAAATACAAAGATGGTAAGTTTTAAGAGGGGTAGGATGGTAAATTACCAGATGGGGGTGAGGATGTGACAGTGGCTGTGCCTGAGAAAGAACAGCTGAGTGGAGTTTGGCCTTTTTTCTGGAAATAACTATTGACAGCAAAATTGCAATGGTCTCTTAAAGTGTTAGGGTTGTAACAAGGGCCATTTTGACTGATTTGTTTGCAATCAGCTCCAGCTCCACAAGCAAAATCTATGTTTGATTGAAGAGCAGTGTCACTTACTCCAGTGTTGCATACACAATAAGCTGCACCTGTTTTCCAATAATAACTCATTTCAGAACTATAAAGATTATTTAAAATAAAAAAATAAAAAATACCCCATTTGAGATCCACAAAGATTGCAAAAACCCATTTCAGAACTGTGAAAAAATTAAAAAAAAAAAATAATCCATTTGATAAGTGTAAATAAAAAATACCCCATTTGAGATCTACAAAGATTGCAAAAACCCAACTATGAAAAAAAAAAAGAAAAAAAAATAATCCATTTGATAAGTGTAAAGATTGCAAAAAACGCATTTAAGAACTACAAAAGTTACACAAAAAAAAAAAAAAACAATAATAATAATAATAATAATAATAAATAATACCCTTTTGAGAACTATAAATATTACATGAAACCTATTTGAGAAATACAAAGATTACAAGCTAAACCATGTTGGGACTATAAAGATTACTTGAGCTATAAAGATTACAAAAAATAAGGAAAAAAAAAAACCCTATTTGGGAACTATAAGTATTACAAAAACCCATTTAAGAACTACAAAGATTACAAGTAACCCATTTGAGAACTATAAAGATAACAAAAACCCAACTAAGTACAAGCTAGAAGACCTAAGCTTAGCTTTTGCAAAAGTACATAAACACATTTTGAGAACAACAAAACCAACACAAACCCATTTGAGATTAAACATAAAAGGGCAAGAACAACCATAAGTCCTTAAAAAAAAGTGTTCAAACTAAACTAAAACAAAAAAAAAAAAACAACTAAGAAAAGCAAATATAAAATAAAATAAAAAATGTAAGAAATCTTACTTGAATAGCCAACCATGGCCAAGAACATCACCATAGGAAGAACAAGAAGAGACATGATTGAAGCCAAAATGCTAAAAGCAAATGGTGATGAAAGTGTATGATAGAAGAAAGTTGTTGTTGGTATTGATCTAAAGTTGCAAGGGGGAGATAAAGAGAGGAAATGGGTGAAGATTTATAGGACAACAATAATAATACGAGAATGACGGTGGTGAGTGCGAGTGGGGGTGGCAGGCTATTCGGTGGCAACTTTTTATAAAAGAGTAAACTTTCAAAATCGTGGTTTTTAGACCAGAGGGTATGGAGAGCCTCATTCTCAAGAGGATGGCCGTCACGTAGGAAGGGTTTGAGTGTGATGGACCTAGGGGGTGGGGGATGAACCTCTTTATATATATATGTATGTATGTATAGGTATATGTGAGAGAAGGAGAGAGGAGATAGGCCTGTCCTCTCCGTCTTGTGGGAGCCGGTTTTCACGAGGGGGGCGGTGTGGGGGACCGGCGCCGGGCTTCACCGGGCCTAAGCCGGCCCCATATCGCTTGGTCTTATCAAAACTCAAAATTTTAAATTCGGGTGTTGTGATTTTAATTTTATTGTTATTTTTATTCAAAATCAAAATCTGATCAGATTTTTCGGTTAACATCCAGTTTTTTTTATCTTTTTTCTCTCTTTTAATGAATGGCAAAATGGTATTTTAACGTTTTATTATATCAAATTAAAAAAATCTGACCATTTTATCCTCAGGGGGAAAAAATAAAAAAAAGCTAGATATTAACTAAAAAATATGATCAGATTTTGCTTTTGAATGAAAATAACAACAAAATTGAAACAATAAAAACCTAGATTAAAAAGGTTTAAATTTTGAACTAAAGTGTTAAAAGTATCAAATCTCAGGGACTATTTTGCCAGTTTACAGTTTATAAAATATGGGAATCATATTATTTTATTGAGTTATAATATAATATTTAATATGTCGGTACGTAGATTTGAGTTGTTTAGAATAGTGTGTAAAAAATGTGTGGTAGGATCTTAACGTCTTTAAACTCATCTCTATGGTTAAAGTTACTCAAGATTGGTTAACTTAACCAACACAACCACATACCACTTTTTCCCTTTTGCTTTCTTTGTAAAGAACATATTAAATAAAGAAACTTTAATGTTGCTAAAACATTTTATTTTCATGAATCAACTAATAGTTAGTTATGCATAACATATTATATTTTGATATTGCATAAACCATTATGACAACTTGTATAACACTATAAAAGGGATCAAGTGTTTGAGAAGTATCAAATGTAGCTTCTATTGTTTTTTGTTTTTAAATCTTTAAAGATCATATATCTAGTGAAAACTTTATTTTATCTGATCTTATTAGTTAGTAAGGGTATTCACGAGCCCATAAGTTTTCATCACTGTAAAAGAATAATTCTATTAAACATGAGGTGGTTTTTAGTGTGTCATTAGATTGAAAATGTACAAGGGTTAGACTACAAGGAGTCATGAGGGTGAGGACAAAGCCCACACCCTGCCATGTGGGCGCCACACAGACCATGTGGACTTTGCCCTCCACATCAAAAAGGCAAGGGGTAGTCAAGGGCAAAGGCAAAACCTCAAAAATCAAGTTGGCTAAAGAAATAAACGGGGGAAACACTGGTGGGAGACATTGACATCAAAAACGGCAACGACCTCTCCAAACTTAAGGTGGGGAGGTGATGGGTCGTGAAAGGGCGCCCCACCTCCCTCTCTCAAGTCTCAACGTCTCTCTCCGTGTATACTTAGAAAGGAAAAAAAATCAAAAATATATAGACAATTAGGAGAAACATGTTTGTTTTGTATGTTCAAAATTAGGTTTGCTCATTGTTCAAATGAAAAACAATATACATGCATAGAATATTAACCTAAAACTAAGTTTGATATGCATAGAATATTAACCTAAAACTAAGTTTGATTTATTTAATATCCGACAGCCGACACATGATTTTATTATTTTCTACTCATTAAGTCATTATTCTCTTCCATCTGTCTTAAAAAAATATTAATACACTGTCCTAAGTACTTATATTTTGTACAAACAATAAGTAAACTATTTAAAAGCAGAAAGATTATACATGTTTTCACCCTTTGAAAAGGTAATAATAATGTTAAATAAATTTTAAAGTTATAGCTTTTGTATTGTTGTGCAAGGGCCAGTGTATTGTCATTGTGCAAGCTCATAATGAACACCACTATTATTGGAGCCTTCTTTTCTTGATTTGGTTTGATTGGGGTGCGTGGGGGATCACTCATTACCATATGATATCACATACTATATTTTATCAATCGACATGTATCTCTTTTCTCTCTCCTTTTTTTAAGGGATTACGGTTAGGATATCGTTAACCGGGTTATAGTAGTTAGTATTCCTCTTGCCTGGATTTGAATCCAGGACCTCCAAGAGAAGCAAAGTTTTCCACCTCCCTCTTGACCACTAGGCCAAGAGATCATTGGTCTTTTTATTTTAAATTACAAACATTTGAACCTGATTTAACACAAAATTCTGGATTGGTCTTTAGTCTTCCCTAAACTCATGGCGCCAAAGGTTCTAGACCATCCTCTCATTTTCCTATAGTTTTTGGTCCGACCGGCCGATTGGTAGCAGCGTCGAGGACTACAAAAGAGAGATTGTTAGGTCTCGAACCAAGCGTTAGGAACCATAGATAAGTTATTCATGTTTGATTTTGAAACTATTGATTGGGGGATTAACCTAGCTAATCAAAAGATTAATACAAATGATTTAAAGACATAGGAGAAGGAAAATAGTTAAGTCATTAGTTATTTGAAGATGTACAGTACAACATATATTAAATAAAAACCCCACACTTTTACTCTGTCACAAACAAATGAAGGTGACACATTTACTCATGCCTTTGTCCTTTTTAAATGATTTAATTAAAGTATGCATTTCGGTGTAAAAAATTGCTTTGTCCCTCTTTGATGTTTCTACTTTATTCATTCTATTTGATTTAAGTGTTTGTTATTTTTTTCTTTCTAGTTAATAAAAAATTACTATGGGAGGAGGGTGTCGTACCATTTCTCATGTCATGTCGTTGCATCCTACCAGGGTCCCGAAGGAGGGGCGGTGCTCCCACACCTAGTGCCACACCACATCCCCTTTCATCGTACTTCAAATTTTGCTTCTTTGTTTCTTTTTAATTTCAGTATGTAAATATCGCTCCACACATCACACCACCATCTCCCTCTCACCTCACTCCACCACCCACCTTGCATCACTTTGCCTCTGCGAAACCGAGTCCACATCCCTCATCCCTGCACGTAAGTGAAGCTTAATAAATGTTTTTAATTAAATTAAGGGACTTTTTAATAAAATGTAACACAATGCAATTAAGAAAATAGATTATTGTTTTAAGTTTAAGATTATGTATCGATACAATGCAATCGTATCGCTCTGATACCAGTTTAACTAGTAGCTGAGATACAACTAGAATACACACGAAAAAAGAATATACAAAAGTTCAACACCTTTTTATTAACTTGTAAAACTAAATTACAATCTAAAATTTAATCAAACAAAAAGTTAAACTATAAATTAAAGTACAATATGATACTTTAATCAAGCAAAAACTTAAAGTATTTACAACTATGGGTGAAGGGAGTGGTTAGCTATTGTATTAGGTAAACTTCCAACTTACCCAATCACATAACGTCATGTCAAGTCACCTAATGGGGTTTACTCAATGCTCAAAAACATTGGCATAGGTTTAGGTAAACTAATTTTTTTTTAAAAGAGAAAAATATGTGATTGGTTGAAAGGGTGTGGAGCCCACTACACACCCACCTCTCCCCTTCCCTCCCCTCTCCCCGAATCGGTAAGCCATCACCGATTCCCCCCCCCCCCCCCTTGGTAAAGTGAGATCGGTAACCACCTTGGCGGTGAGTTACCGCTCGATAATCTCGTTTGCCGCTCGGTGAACTTTTCCCCACTCCGTTCACCCTAAAATTAAGTAAAAACTTAAAGTATTTACGGCTAAAATTACTTGCCATGCAAGGCTCACCTATCATATTTACTATAAATATGTTATTTTCTAGAGTAAACTGCCATTTTGGTCCCTGTGGTTTGGCCAGTTTTGCCATTTTAGTCCAAATCTCAAACTTTTTACATCTGGGTCCGTGTGGTTTGCATTTTGTTGCCATTTTGGTCCAAAAGTGATATTTGACCAGAATCCTCAAATTAAAACCTCCTATTTTGTCCTTACCCTCAGGGGTATTTTGGTCATTTTGGAATAATTATAACTCAATTATCTGTATATAATACCCTTAAAACAATTAATATATAAATATATATATACAGACATACAGACTAGACTGCTCTCTCTCTGAACTACCACCACACCACCACCACCCCCACCACCGCATCATCCCCACCACCACCATCCCACTGGTGCTGGTGCGACGGTGCCGGAGACGCCGGTAAAACACCACAACCACCATCAGCGCCGGTAACCCCTTTTCTCTCTCTTCTCTCTCCCCCATTCTCACCACCGCCACCTCCTCCCCCCTCCATTAACACCACCACAGCACCACCACCACTGCAGTTTGTGCACCACCACCGAATGAAGAAGATGATGAGGATCCACTGCCTCTCTGAACAAACACACGAGCCATGATTTCCCAAATTGAAACCCTAAAAACAAAAAAAGATGGAAACTTTTTTCCTTTTTTCTCAACAATTACTGTTATAAAACCCTAGATTTAGATTTATCACGAGTTCTAGCCTTGGGAGACGTGACTCCAATGCCGGAAGTGAAGGATTTCCAACCGATTTCTTCTTCGTCTCCCAGCTGAAACGATCTGTGCATTCCCCTAACAATTCTCATGAGATTGAAGACGAATTAAAGAACAATTGAAGAGCGATGAAACCCTAACCCTAGCCTTAGAGAACCTGCAATCGGAAAGATAATAAGGCACGAAAAGAATCTGTGATGTGAAGAGTGTTGATTGAGAACGGAGATCGAAGAAACACTAGAGGAATTTTGGAATTTGTGATGTGAAGAGTGTCGATTTGAAGGGGAAAGTTGGTAGGGTTTTTGTGGAGCACAAATTGATAAGGTGGGATGAAGAGGATGTAATGTATGTCTGTATTGTACTGTGTGTATGTATGTATATCAGTATATGTATATATGGAGATGGAGATGAAATTGGGTATGGTTGAACACGTGACGGAAGTTTGGGGAGCACGTGAGTGTCAGGTGAGGTGAGGTGAGAGAGAGTGTGTGTGTGCAGGAAGAGGGTATAATGACCAAAATGCCCCTGGGGAAAATGACAAAAACCAGTTTTTTTTAGAAAACTGATCTGATTTGAGATTTGGACCAAAATGGCAACAAAATGCAAACCACAGGGACCCATATGTAAAAAGTTTGAGATTTGGACTAAAATGACAAAACTGGCCAAACCACAGGGACCAAAATGGCAGTTTACTCTATTTTCTATAAATATGTTATTTTGTCAACATCAAACAACTTTAGTCCCTTAACTTTAATCATAAACAATTTTAGCCTCTCAATTATAATAATGACATGTTTAGCCCCTCAACTTTAATAATGACATGTTCAGCCTCTTAACTACATCAAAACAACTTTAGCCCCTCAACTTTAATAATGACATGTTTAGCCCCTTAACTACATCAAACAACTTTACCCCCTCAACTTTAATAATAAACAACTTAGCCCCTCAACTTTAATAATGACATGTTTAGCCTCTAAACTAAAACATCAAACAACTTTAACTCTCGCGATTTGCTTATTTTTATTTACCTTTTGAACCCGTTGCGAGACGAGGATGGTAACCCACTAGTTTGACTCTAATACTTATTACCTAACTTTGTACGGATACTGAATTTAAAATGGTTAGGTAACTTTAAACTAAACATTAAACTAATTAACATGTTTAGTCATTCAACTTTTAGTCTCCGTCACACCACCCCTTCGAGACTTTCGTACCTCCCTTTCTATTCGTTAATTTACTCGGCTATGTTTAAGTTGCCATTGCTCATACTTTCACATTTTCTACGCCTTCCGCGCATTCTTCTCATCAGATCATGTTGCTGCAAATATGGTACATATACATATCAAGTAGAAGAACATAATGAAAGAACTTTTAGAAGAGAAATGATTAGCTTTTTTCATTCACGCGTTTCATTATTGTTGATCCTCGCTTAAGCACTTACATTAACAACCTAACTAACTCTTAAATGATTAGTTAAGTTGTTATGTCTATTATTTACACATTTAGTTGCTTAGCTTTATTCACAATGCAATGTAGCCCTTGCTAGGAGTAAACTACAATTTCACCCCCTGTGGTTAGGGGCGAATGACATTCTTACCCCCTATTTTCAAAAAATTGCAGTCTTACCCCCCCCCCCCCCCCCCATTTTTGATTGCATCAATTTACCCCCTCTCAACGTGAAAATACGTTTTTGCCCCTAATAATAAAAAAAGAATTAGAAATAATTAACACATTTACACCCTGTGTTTTACCTCCACAAATACGTTTACACCCTGTTTTATTAGAGTATCTTCTCTGGCAATGTTCCGACCACTCTGGTGAAATTCCGACCACCCGAGTACTTAACTCCGGTGATTTTCCGGTTTTGTACTTGTATTGACACCATCACACTCACTCGGAATTTGGGTTACGTCCGTTATGCTGATTGATTTCTGTCCGAAATTGAATGAAAAAATAGTTCTGGAGTTGGTCTGCTTTGCCTTTATTTAGCTAGTGTTTGCTCGTGTAGTCAAATTGATGCAGTTTGCTGGTATGTTTTCAAGAATCGGTAGTATTTAATGGATGGTATCTAATACTTCCAAATCATAATTTGAATTAATAGCTGGTTGTTTTATGAATATTTTTATAACTGAATTATTGTTGAATAGTATATGATGTCTTCAAGAGATGTATCCAGTTGAGCTATGAGATCTCTTTATGATGTGTGAAAATGATCGGAATTTGAGTTACGTTCTTGAATGTTCGGTAACCTGATAGCGTCTGGTGGTGGAACGAGTGATAAGGATGTGTGTAGTGGTCGGAATACGCTTCTCCGGTGGTTGGAATATCGCCGAAGTGGTTGGAACATTGACGGAGAAGACACTTTAGTAAAACAGGGTGTAAATGTGTCAGCGTAGGTAAAGCACAGGGGGTAAAATTGAAGTTTACTATATAAATATGGATGAGATTATGAAAATGCCCTTTTTTGGTAAGGTTACAGTTTTACCCCTCAGGGGGTACATTGATGCAATCAGGAAACATAGGGGTTAAGACAGCAAGTTTTTGAAAATAGGGAGTAAGGGTGGTCATTCGCCCCTTACTAGTAAGTAAATGCATGTAACGCTACATGGTCTATGATAGCAATTGTTGGACTTGCAACCATCACGACTAAGGCTAGAGGGTATGGTGATGGTCCTCCCTTGGAGGATGGTCCGCCACGTAAGCGCCACGTAGGATGGGCATGAGGATGGGGCAAAGAGGATTGGAGGTATGAAAATGTGGGATGATCCTAAAATATATATTATATATTGTATGTATGTATATATGGTCTGTGAGGAAGTTTTGTCCTTATTTGGACCGTCCTGAACGGCGAGAAGAAGACGGAGAGGACGAGACGGAGGGGGGGGGGGGGGGCGAGATGGAGGGTGGAACGGCGCCGAGCCGGGACGGTGGAGGACGACCCTCCATACCGTCCAGCCTAAGTGGTGACCAACTTTAACTAGAGTCAAAACAACACATTTACTTATTTTAGCACATAATGAAAAACACATCAACTTTTTTCCTAAAATTTTACCATATTTATTACATGCTACTACCAGTTTGACTTATGAGTTTTGATTATAGTGTACTTTTTACCTCTTGTATATTTACTATTTATTTATATAACCTTAAAAGAAAAGGTCGGTGGCACCCACACTTTACAATTTTGCCCTTTGTCTAGAGCTTAAAATTACAGAAATAATCCTTTGGCTTCTTTCATCTTCATCCTCGCTTAATCTTTCAAGACTTCAACCGACAAGGTGACGACTCCCTTTAGGTTTCGGCGGAAGTTGTTAGGTGATGGTGGTATTGTGACCAGTGGCGGTCCCAGAAATTTTTTCCTGAGGGTGCGGAATATTTTCAAAGATTTTCGGCCTCTAGCTGTATAAAAATATCGGTTCATAGCGGGTCGGGTCGGATCATGTAAGACAAAAGAACATCAAACTAAAATTTATAAATCATCAAAAACACGTCAAACATTATTATAAGTTATTAATGTATTTAAAATTGTGCCCTACAGGTTTTTTTTTTTTTGGAAATATATCCAAAATATCATCTAAAGATACCAAACACACCATAAGTTCATTACATTTTTACTCATTGTTCCTAACACATATAGTTTTGCTCCATAAGTTCATAAAACAACACTAAACACTTAAACAAAATAAACAATCATGTTCAAGCATTGCCCGTAACTTTCAATTATATTTTTAAACATTCAAGTCTTAATATTAAATGTTGATTACTGGTAACTAATCATTTAAACAAACAAAACTATAAATAAAACACCCCACCCCTTAGTGGTGTGGTGGTAAGGGATTGGTTTTCCCCAGCAAAGAGCTGGGTTCGAGCCTCATAAGAGGCAAAAAAGGGTTTGATTTTAGGGGGGTAAGATTTAGCCGTTCAAAAAAAAAAAAACTATAAATAAAACAACAAAATCATTTAACTACAAGTCTAGAACAACAAAAAAATATAAAAAGATTAAACCCTTACACATCTATATTTTCTCCTAATCATCACATAAAACAAAATAAATAAATAAATAAATAAACCATACTAGTTCTATATTGGAATTCTGACGTAATATGGGTCGGTCCAACCGGAATTTTGGTTTTTCCGGTAAAAAAACGTCACCAGGTCGTGAGCAGTGGCGTCAAGTCGCTTGGAGTTTTTTTGGGGGTTGGATTTGGAAATGGAATGGGTGGATGAGTTTGGGTTATTTTATTTAGTTCAAATTTCTTTAGGTTGGGTTTGGGCTTGTGTTAATAAAAATTGATTGCAGATTGGGCTTTGATTGGATTAAATAATTAAGTGAATAAGTGGTTAATAATTATTTTTTTCTAAGTGGGGCGGTTGAAAATTTTCAAAGGGTGCGGGTGAAAAATTCCAAGGGGTGCGGTCGGGATTTCCGGCGAAAAATAACACTAAAAAATATTTTTTCATTGGGTGCGCCCGCCCACCCTTGGCTTAGGGTGGGTACGCCCCTGGTTGTGACGGCGGTTAGGTGGTGGAGGCCGTCAGGTGGCTGTGATGTGGTGAAGGCAGCGGTCAGATGGTTGTGATGTGGTGGTCGCGGGTTGGTGGTTGTGCCATCGTCACGGTAGCAGTGACGATTTGATGATGGTGGTGGTGGAAAAGAAAGGTCGGTGCACAAGTACAGCGGCGGTGGTGGTTCGATCATACGATCAAGTCTTCTCCATGAAAGAAGCCTTCACACTTTTCGACACCGACGGCGACGGCAAGATCGCTCCATCGGAGCTCGGAATCCTCATGCGATCTCTCGGCGGAAACCCGACACAAGCACAACTCAAAACTATAATCGCCGAAGAGAAGCTGACGTCACCGTTCGATTTCAACCGGTTCCTTGACTTGATGTCGAAGCACTTGAAACCTGAGCCGTTCGATCGGCAGCTTCGTGACGCGTTCAATGTTATTGATAAGGACTGTACTGGATACGTCGTCGTTGCGGATCTGAAACATATATTGACGAGTATTGGGGAGAAACTTGAACCCGCGGAGTTTGATGAGTGGATCCGGGAAGTGGATGTTGGATCCGATGGGAAGATTAAGTATGAGGACTTCATTGCAAGGATGGTTGCTAAGTGATTATTTGTAAGTGTTGGTTAGATGTTTTTTTTTTTTTTTGATTTGTTTATTTTATTGATTGTTTGTTTAAATGTTGGTTGATATGTTGTGCAGGTTGTTAACAATTTACGAGATTACCGGAGGGGCGGTAATCCCTTATGGCGGACAAGGGGGTGGTCAGACGATTCACAACGCCGACAGGTATGTGTTATTAATTTGACATGAATAAGTTTGTAGGCATCGATTAGGGTCTTGGGTACTAAGTATTGTTGCAACAAATTTGGGGTTTTTGTCGGAAGGCGGCGATTAGGGCTCCTACAAGTAGAATATGGCTGCTAACAAATCAAATGGAGTAGTTGACCTCCGCTGATGTACAAGGTTGCTCGGATTAGTAGAATCGAAGGTTAATCGGTGTCGGAAAAAGCAGGCTTAGAAGTCGGAGAAGGATGTGTATTTGAAATCGGTCATTTACATATTAATTAAACTATTAGGTAATCAATGAATGCAACTTGGATTGGGTTTGAAAAGAGTCTCACTGATGAGGCATAGTTTTACATGATTCATAATATTATTTACTCTGCTTTGACAGTATGAAATAAACTATTTAACAGGTAAGTGACTCGGAGAAAGAGAGGGAATAATAGAGGAGGTGGGCCGGTGGCAACAACTACTAGCGAACGCCGAACAAGGGCCAAATCAGGCAGCGATTGACGTACTCCAGTCGGCAGCAGATCCATATATGAACAACGAATTTTCAGAGCGTTTTTCATTTATATTTAGGATGATGCAAATCAAAAAATGTAAATTTGGTTTTGTTGTTCGTTCATATTATATTGTCCCAAATTTCATGGCTTTTCAATTTCATGTAGTTGGAAACCCTAGCTACTAAGACCTAATAATTCTTTCAAGAAGATGGTAATTCTAATGTTTTGGAATGTGATGCGTGCGAAGTGTTATATATATTAGGTGTATATTTTAAGCCCCTTTTAACACTTATTTTAGCCAAGTTTTAAATTTATAAAACACGATATTTCACTAACACTAAACACACATATGGGCAAGTGCACCCATCGTTGAGTGTAGTATAGCGTTGGTAAGATACCGAGGTCGTCCAAGGACACAAGAGCTTTTAATACCGGTTTATCCTCAACGTCTAACCAAAATAAAAGTTTAGAAAAATGTTTTAGACTAAGAAAAGTAAAAACTAACTAAAATGCTGAAAATAAAAAATAAAAGAAAAAAAAACAGATAGACAAGATGAATCACTTGGTTCCGACTCGTATCTAGTATAACCTTTGATTATTTCCGCACTTTTGCACATAATTAAGAGATTATCTTAGTTATTGTAGTAGGCCCCTCTTTTGAAGGTGACGTTACCCTCACCCCAGTAGTTTGAGTCAGCAAGGATACAATCCTAAAAGGGTGGATTATTGGAAGATAATGAATTAAGTTATTAATGCAGTATTGTGGTAGGCCCCGCTTTTGGCGGTGACGTTACCCTCGGCTAAGTAGTCTGAGTCAGCAGGGATACAGTCCTAAATAGCCGGGTTATAGTATTAATAGTAGTTAACTTATGAGGGGATCAAAGAGTTTGGACCCCCGCCATCCAATACCGTGAAGCATTGAAGGAGGTCCTACTAAATTTGACCCAGGTCCATTGCAGGACCTCTAAACGCTGAACAATGGCAAGACCTTTACCAAACCGTTCCCTTAACCCCCGACCAGGTAGCCAACATACCTCCATATAGACCGTGGAGATATGAATGGTGAAAATCCTTTATTTTATATAGACAGTAAAATAATGCCAAGACACCACGGACAAATGATAAGGAAAGATCACCTTCAACATAAGTAACTAGTTATTAAAGTCATTAATACAAAACCAAATAAAAAGTGCAAAAGATTAGAAATAAAAAGTATTATACTAGACACTTTGTCTTCACCAAGTGATGTAAGAAACTTAGGCAAACATGGCCTTGATTGTCAAGAACTCTTACGATCAATCTTGGATCCCGAGACGACTCACACACTCTACGATGGACAATGGATGATGGTGGTGGATGATGGTGTTGTGATGGTGGTGGGTGGTGGATGAAGTGTGAGAGAGATGGTGTGCCAAGGGATGAGATGAAATGAATCCAAGCACTCCTATTTATAGGCTGAACAGAGAGCTGGACACGACCCCGTGTCCGCTGGACACGGCCCCGTGCCTGTCTGACACTCTCTCTCCTCATTAATTGTAATTCGCAATTACAATAAATGCGCCTGCTGTACTTTCGACACGCCCCCGTGTCCGCTGAGCACGGCCCGTGGTGTGCAATAGAAGCTTCTATAGATTTGTCTTTTCTGCTGCTTCTTGGGCACGGCCCCGTGCTGGCTGAGCGCGGGGCGTGTTCAGTCTTCTGTCTTCTCTAATTTGCTTTGGAAGGTGCCGTTGAGGGGTCGGGCAGTCCACTAATGTTCCTTTCCTTGTATTTATGTTGGATTTAGTTGTCTTTTTGCTTCTTTTGTGTTTTTGAGCTCATTTAATCCTGAAAATACAAAAGGAAGACAAAAACACTCTTTTTACAATATTAGTACTTAAAAAGGGTTAGTTTTATGCCTTGTTTGATGTAATTTATATGTTGCATTTTGCACACATCAAATACCCCCACACTTGAACTTTTGCTTGTCCTCAAGCAAAACTCTTTAATATGTGGCTTTCACTCCCAAATGGAATAGGTAGAAGAGAAGGTTTTTGGGCTTGTCGTAGAGTGTCGGGATGTCCAAGATCTTTTTGGGTTTATTTTTATTTATTTACAATCCTATTCGTAATGATTTATTTAGAACGTTTCATAGGAGAAACTATTTAATTGGGCATAACATGCCTTTTTAAAATCTCATTTATATACAAGCTCACATACCTCACGGGAGAAATCACTCACACTCGGCCGAAGGTGTATTTTTAGTGAATCACTCGAAAGCGGCATGGAACTTATTCCTACCATAGGCTTGCCAAGCAATCAATCCTCATCCTTTTTAACTTTTATACCTTTGTAAATATCAAGAGGACTTTGTGGGTTAAGGGTTAGGCTTGGGTTAAAGGTAGGTAGTTGGGATAGTGGTTAGTAGAAAAAAGGGCGAAAAACGTAACAAGTGTCTGTTTTCGTAGGACTTTCTATTTTTGTAACTTTTTATTTTAATGAAGCTTTTATTCAAACAAAATTATTTTTGATGACTTTGTTTGTTTATTTTCTTTTTGCTTCATCAATAACACACATTTTTTTTTATCATACGAAAAACCGAACTTGTTACTAAAACAAAGGGTTAAAAATGAAAAAGGTTTTGGTGGGTAAAAGGGTTTTTGGTTTGGGTGATGAAATGAAAAGGTTTAGGCTCAAAGGGGTTAACTAGGGGGATTTTTGGGTAGGTGGTAAAAGAAAAAGAAAAATAATGGTGTAGAAATAAAAAGGGTTGGTCCTAATGCCTCCATCATTTACTTACTCGGGTTTAAGTTGATAAGGACCGGGAATGTATCGTCATGGCAAGTTCTAGAGTCGTAAGAACCAAGCGGCTATTCACACAAGAAATGAAAAATGAGCATTTAGTCTAAAGATGTAAATTTGTATGCTCAATAAAGGCTTAAAACTCACTTTTGTGGGAATGGGTTTTTATGTGATCAAGTATATATAATCAAATTTTAACTAAGTTTGCCATGCCTTTTCATAATTTTCTTATGTTGGTTCTTTTTATCACTACGCTATCGGTTGTAAATTTGTAAAAATATAACCTTTTTGAGAACTTGAATTTCCCGAGTTAAACCTAGACAAGTAAAAAAAAAAATGAAATTTTTGAAAAATTTTTGGGGTGATTAGCGGTTCCAATAGAGTTTTGTGTAAGGCTTGTATTTAGGACTTGCAAAATTCAAGGTTTTAGCATCCCCCCACACTTAAATTACACATTGTCCTCAATGTGTCCCAAAAATAAATTTTTAGGTTGATTGGATGTGTAAAATAGTGTTTAAAAAGCAAAAATTTGTGTTACTGGTAGTCTGGGCACGGCCCCGTGTCCACTGGACACGACCCCGTGACGAACTGCCAGTAACAAGAACTTACAGAAGGTGGACACGGCCCCGTGTCCACTGGACACGGCCACGTGTCTGACAAAAATCTGCAGGACAGAAGCCAAACAGCAGGTCTGGGAGGTGAGCACGGGGGCGTGTTGGCTGGACACGTCCCCGTGTGGACAGTCTGAAAGCCTGAAAAACAGGTTTCTTCCTCCGGTTTTTCCATCCTGGCCCTATAAGTGCTGAGGTTTAGCACCCCAAGCCTTGGTTTGTACCTGTTTCATCACTTAATACCACACCAAGCAACACAAACATCCTAATTTACCATAGTTAATTGTTCCAAGCATAAAGTAAAAGAAAAATAAAACGGAAAATAAAAGTGTTGCAAGGAAAGTAAATTGTTCAACTTCTGGCACGCAGGCCACCAATTGTTCGATAGATAAAGGGACTTAAACCTGTGGGCTCGACATCAACCCGCTCCTGCTCCTCCAAACCCTCTACTCCATATCCTCATCGCTATCATCACCTCCATCCCCATGCCCCGCCATGTACTCCCGGATGCTGCCGATATCGTCTTGTATATCGTTGATGTTGCGTTCAATAGCTCTGACCCGGTGGTAAGTATTGTTGGCGAGGTTGTAGGCGTTCCTGGTACACATGAGGTTTTCCTGCATAAGATCATGTAAGCTTTGAAAATTAGGAAAACCGCCTCCTTGTGAGGAGGATTGACCCGGATGACCATGGGGTGGATACTGGTGGTGGGGAGGTGGTGCGTGAAGAACTAGGGCCTCCTGTGGGTTCCATGCATAGCCTTGCGTTCTTTGGAAACTCACTGTTCCGTCTTCCGCCTCATAAAGTAAGTTCATGGCTCGGCAAATGTGGTAGTCAACTCGTCCCGACCATGGGCTTCTTTCAAAGGACCTTGGAATTTGCGTGTAATGCTTGAAAAGACGGTACACCCATCCCCCGAAGAAGATAGGCGTTGGAGCGCGAGCAAGGCGGTTGAGATGCATGTTTCGTAATAGGAGATACGGAACATCGAGAGGCTTTTGGTTGTGGATACAGTGGAGGACAACCAAATCTTTCAACCCTACAACACCGCTACTGTCGTGACGTTGGTTTAGAGAGTAGGTGAGGATCCTGTGAATGTAGCGATAGAGCGGATCCCTTAGCTTCGTACTCTTGGTGCTGCGAGGGTCGTAGATTCCTTCACCGATTTGAGCCCATGCGGCTTGTCTTTCATTTCCATCCAAGTCTCGTAATCCCCCGGTATTCTCTTCATTTCCCGATTCCTCTTCTTGGTACAGCCCTATTATGGCTCCAAACTGTGCCATGGAGATCGAGTACATTGTCCCTCCACACCGAAATACAACCCCTTCATTGTCGAATGGGTCACACCTTGAATTGAAGTTGAAGGTACTGTAGAACTCCATGGTGCATTGATGCACCGACCGAAGCCTAGTGTTTAATGCAACAGCTAGTGGTCCCGTAACGATGTTGTTGAATCGGTTCAGCTGGTTTACCAAGGTTAACAGGTCCGTGCAAGCTCTCCTGCGGTACTCCTCGGGTCTTGTTTGAAGTATCTCGTACCTTGCCCTTGCATCGAGCTCACTTGCATTGAACCTTGTGAACTTTGCCATCTGAAAGAATACACCAAAAATTTTACGAAACGATGAGATTTTTAAAGAAACTGCAAACAGCCGGCGGGACACGGCCCCGTGTCCAGAGGTCTGTTACTCAAAAACTTCATTTTTCGACCCGGTTTTGAAAACTTGAAAATTTTTGGTCCAATAGGTGCGGTTTCCCCCGAAAATGAAACCCTAAACACCGTTTTTCCCAAATTATCCCGTTTACCCCGTCAATTTTATCTTTTTCGGTTCAAGAACAAGGCTTTGGGGTTTTTGTAAGAAATCGGGTGAATCTTTGAACAATCTAAGTGTATTTACTTTCCTTAACACTAATCTAACTAAATGCAAACAGATTTAGGCAAAAATTTTAGGTTCGATCCGGATGAACATCAAGAACCCTAGATTTTTCCCCAAATTTGTGGTGTTTTAACTACATGCAAGTAACTAATCTAACTACTAAGAGTGATAGAATCATACCTTGACGTTGTTAGATCGATAAGAGACGTCGAAATTTCGCGAAAAATCGCCTGGAACCAGAGCTTTTGTGGGGAAACGGGGCGTGTGGAATGAAGAAACTGTTTTGAAAAAGGGGTTTTATCCCATCTGCAGCGCGAACACGGCCCCGTGTCCAGCGGACACGGCCTCGTGCCGAGCGTTTTTTGTTTTTTTTTTTTAGCGCGCGTGTGAGTGCCCCTTTTTCCCATAAGCTATGGTTAGAAAACTTACCGCTTTATTTTGTCGTCTCAATCGTTCGTAACTTACCAGGCATGATGTTTTTATTCTTCCATCGTTTGAAGCGAGATCTCTTCTTCCTCATCCTCAATAAATCCTTGATAGAGTTTCAGCCGTTGGCCATTGACTTTAAATGGTGGCCCATTTCGAGATTTAATTTCTACTGCACCGTGTGGAAAAATGTGGGTGACGGAAAAAGGTCCTGACCACCTAGACTTTAATTTACCAGGAAACAATCGAAGTCGTGAATTAAACAAAAGAACTAGATCCCCTACCCGAAATTCATTAGGTTTAATATGTTTGTCATGCAAATTTTTCATTCTTTCCTTATAAATTTCAGAGTTGGAGTATGCATAATTCCTAAGCTCGTCTAATTCATTTATTGACAAAATCGATTTTTACCAGCAAATTCTAGATCTAAGTTTACATTTTTGATTGCCCAGTAGGCTTTGTGTGCAATTTCTACTGGCAAATGACAACTTTTTCCATAAACTAGCTTATATGGGGTTGTACCTATTGTTGTTTTATAAACAGTTCGAAAAGCCCATAAAGCATCGTCTAATTTATCAGCCCATTCCTTTTTATTTAACCCTACGGTTTTTTCGAGTATTCGTTTTAAACCTCTATTAGTCACTTCGGCTTGTCCGTTTGTTTGAGGGTGATATGCTGTCGAAACCCGGTGATAGACCCCATATCTTGTTAAAAAAAATTCAAGTTGATGGTTGCAAAAATGGGTACCTCTATCACTTATTAAAGCTTTAGGTGTGCCAAAACGAGAGAATAATTTTTTCAGAAATCTTACCACGACTCTTCCATCATTTGTTGGAAGTCCCTCGGCCTCGGCCCATTTAGACAAATAATCTACTGCCACAAGTATATATTTGTTTCCTTTCGATGGTGGGAAAGGTCCCATAAAGTCGAGTCCCCACACATCAAAAATTTCACAAACAAGAATGCCATTTTGTGGCATTTCGTTTTTGGAAGAAATATTACCTATTCTTTGGCAAGCATCACATGTCTTTACAAGACTTTGAGCGTCTTTGTAAATGGTTGGCCAATAAAATTCGGAATCGAATACCTTTCGAGCGGTACTAGCAGCACCATGATGTCCTCCGTATGGACCTTCATGACAATGGCGGAGAATTTTTCGTGCTTCACTACCATGTACGCATCGTCTGACGAGTTGGTCGGCACACATTTTGAAAAGATATGGATCTTCCCAAAAGTAGTGTTTCACATTGGCAAAGAATTTTTTTCTTTGATGATGTGGCCATCCTTTGGCGACTATACCGCTAGCTAGGTAGTTAGCATAGTCGGCGTACCATGGTTCTTCCTTGTATTCCACCATTTCCAGGGACTCCGTTGGAAATTTTTCGTTGATTTGCTCGTCCCTGGTTGCCTCTAAAGCTGGGTCTTCTAAGCGTGAAAGATGATCTGCTGCGGTATTTTCTGCTCCTCTTTTGTCCTTGATTTCAATGTCAAATTCTTGGAGGAGTAGAATCCACCTAATCAAACGTGGTTTTGCGTCTTGCTTCTTGAAGAGATATCGAATGGCTGCATGGTCTGTATAGACTATAGTTTTAGAAAGAACAAGATAAGAACGAAATTTATCAAAAGCAAATACCACAGCTAGTAACTCTTTTTCAGTTGTTGTATAATTTTCTTGTGCATCATTGAGTGTTTTACTAGCATAATAGATTGGGTGGAAATGCTTTTCTTTTCTCTGTCCCAAGACAGCTCCAACTGCAAAGTCACTAGCATCACACATGATTTCGAAAGGAAATTTCCAATCAGGCGCTATCATGATAGGTGCATTGACTAGCATTTCCTTTAGGGTTAGAAATGCTTGATTGCAATCCTTGTCAAAGATGAAAGGAGCATCTTTTTCAAGTAATTTTGTTAGAGGCCTTGAGATCTTTGAAAAGTCTTTGATAAACCGCCTATAAAATCCGGCATGCCCTAGGAAACTTCTGATAGCTCTTACGGAGGATGGAGGTGGTAATCTAGAAATGGTATCTATTTTGGCTCGATCCACCTCCATTCCTTCGCTTGAGATTTTGTGACCGAGTACTATTCCCTCCGTTACCATGAAATGGCATTTTTCCCAATTAAGGGCGAGGTTAGTTTCCTCACATCGGGATAGCATTCGTTCAAGGTTGTCGAGGCATTGGTCATATGAATCCCCAAAGATAGAAAAGTCGTCCATGAAGACTTCCATTGTCTTTTCTATCATGTCATGGAAAATGGCTACCATGCAACGTTGGAATGTTGCTGGGGCATTACATAGACCAAACGGCATGCGTCGATAAGCAAAAGTTCCATAGGGACATGTGAAAGTTGTCTTTTCTTGGTCTTCGGGTGCTATCGGGATTTGAAAGTAACCTGAAAAACCATCCAAGAAACAGTAAAATTTATGACCGGATAATCTTTCTAACATTTGATCAATGAAGGGTAAAGGAAAATGATCCTTTCTTGTTGCTTCATTTAATCGTCTATAATCTATACATACTCTCCATCCTGTGACGGTTCTTGTCGGTATTAGTTCATTCTTTTCGTTAGTTATTACCGTCATACCTCCCTTCTTTGGAACTACTTGGACGGGACTCACCCAAGGACTATCGGAGATAGGATAGATAAGTCCGGCGTCAAGTAACTTGATGACTTCGTTTTTAACCACTTCTTGAACATTTGGATTTACTCGACGTTGTGGTTGTATGACCGATTTGTAGTCATCATTCATCAAAATTTTGTGTGTGCACATAGAAGGACTAATTCCTTTTATGTCCACAAGTTTCCAAGCTATTGCGTTTTTGTGTTTTTTCAAAAGATTAATCAATTTTTCTTTTTCTAAGTTATCTAATTTAGATGAAATAATTACAGGTAACTTACCATCTTTGTCTAGAAAAGCATATTCCAAACCTTTTGGAAGTTCTTTGAGCTCAAGTGGTGGGTCTTTAGGAGACTCCTTATTTGGTTGCTCGTTTCGATCAAGAACCTTAAAAGTTTGTTCTATGGTGACCTCTTCTTCAACAAAGTGGTCAATCTCTTCACTTGTATCGGGTGGTTCATCTTCATCTTCAATTAGGGGGTCATTATTGCCGAATGGATATTTCATTGATCGTTCGAGATCGACACTTCTTTTAAATGCCCCTAATTGAAGAGGTAGATTATTGAACTTCCGGTTTTTCAAAGCTTCGTGAGTTTTTACAAATGGTCGTCCCAACACTAGAGGAGCGTCATCGAGGATGACAAAGTCGGTTGGGATTACCATTTGATTTGTTTGAACCAAGACATCTTCAACTATACCGATTGATTTTATTACTTTCCGGTTGGATAGAAAAATGGGTATTTGAAGTGGAGAAAAATCACTAATACTTAATTTTTCGAAAATGTAGTTAGACATTATGTTAACACAAAGATCTTTATCGATTGTGACATTACTAATAAACGAATTTTGAAAGAAACATGGAACCGGTGTGATGTTAATTTCAAATGGGTCTTCTTTTATTAGCGAAGTTTGATCATTAGTTAACTTAACACTTACCGTTTCGTCAATTTTAGTGTTAGTGTTTAACTCTTTTAAAAACTTAGCATGAGTGGGTACTAAACAATGATTTTCAAAAGAAGGTGTCAAGAGATTAATTTCTTCAAAATTAGACTCTTCTTGGATTTTAACGTTGTCGGACTCACCTTTTTCGTTGTTTAACTCATGTGTCGGTTTTTCACTTATTTGTTCTTCCATTTTTACATTTTTAGTTATCTCTTCCTTTTTTAATTCTTCTCTTGCGCGGGACTCCTCTTCCCTTGCGCGAGCTTCTTTTATACATCGATCGATAACTCTAATGTGTTCTAATATCCTATCGGTCACTTCGGTTATAGAAAAAGAATCGTTATTTTCTAAGCTTGAATCCGGTTGTTCGACCCTTTGTTCCTCATAATACACATATGAAGTTGATGGTTCACACCATTGTTCTTCATTGTAAGCATATGATGGATAAGGTTCGTAATTTTGTTCTTCATAATACTCATATGAGGTGGGTTGTTCACGCCATGGTTCCTCATAATAAGCATATGAAGGTAGTGGCTCATATCTTGGTTCCTCAAAGTATGAGTAAGAAGGCTCATACCTTGGTTCATCAAAATATGAGTATGAGGGAGGAGGTTCATACCTTTGGTCTTCATAGGATGTGTATGAAGTTGATGGCTCGTACCTGGACTCCTCATAGTAGGTGTATGGATTGGATGGTTGATATGAGTGATTATTTTGAATCGAGCGTGCATTACGACAATTAGTGCAATAATTACCCCTATAATCATCCTCATCATAGGTGTAGTTGTAACCTCCTGAGTATTGATCCATAAGAATCACTCAACAGACCACAACCGAGTCTCGAGATCAGAAAACAAAAAGAAAAACGGAAACAGAGGCTGGACACGGCCCCGTGTTCAGTGAGCACGGCCCCGTGTTCAGTGAGCACGGCCCCGTGTTCAGGATCTGTATCTGGGCGTTTTAATTAAATTTACTGACTTCGTTGAGCACGGGGGCGTGTTCAGTGAGCACGGCCCGTGTTCAAGGTTCTGTTACTGGGTGTTTTTATGAAAATGTGCAGCACGGCCCCGTGTTCAGCGAACACGGCCCCGTGTACAGGCTACTGTAAATGCAAATCTAAACTAAAATGCAGAAAAATGTGCGCGCTTTTAAAAAGGTTTTGAAAAACTGATTAGGCCGTCGATTTTAAGCTTTCTTAAAATCCTTGTGTCCCCGGCAACGGCGCCAAAAACTTGATGCGTGCGAAGTGTTATATATATTAGGTGTATATTTTAAACCCTTTTTAACACTTATTTTAGCCAAGTTTTAAATTTATAAAACACGATATTTCACTAACACTAAACACACATATGGGCAAGTGCACCCATCGTTGAGTGTAGTATAGCGTTGGTAAGATACCGAGGTCGTCCAAGGACACAAGAGCTTTTAATACCGGTTTATCCTCAACGTCTAACCAAAATAAAAGTTTAGAAAAATGTTTTAGACTAAGAAAAGTAAAAACTACCTAAAATGCTGAAAATAAAAAATAAAAGAAAAAAAACAGATAGACAAGATGAATCACTTGGTTCCGACTCGTATCTAGTATAACCTTTGATTATTTCCGCACTTTTGCACATAATTAAGAGATTATCTTAGTTATTGTAGTAGGCCCCTCTTTTGAAGGTAACGTTACCCTCACCCCAGTAGTTTGAGTCAGCAAGGATACAATCCTAAAAGGGTGGATTATTGGAAGATAATGAATTAAGTTATTAATGCAGTATTGTGGTAGGCCTCGATTTTGGCGGTGACGTTACCCTCGGCTAAGTAGTCTGAGTCAGCAGGGATACAGTCCTAAATAGCCGGGTTATAGTATTAATAGTAGTTAACTTATGAGGGGATCAAAGAGTTTGGACCCCCGCCATCCAATACCGTGAAGCATTGAAGGAGGTCCTACTAAATTTGACACAGGTCCATTGCAGGACCTCTAAACGCTGAACAATGGCAAGACCTTTACCAAACCGTTCCCTTAACCCCCGACCAGGTAGCCAACATACCTCCATATAGACCGTGGAGATATGAATGGTGAAAATCCTTTATTTTATATAGACAGTAAAATAATGCCAAGACACCACGGACAAACGATAAGGAAAGATCACCTTCAACATAAGTAACTAGTTATTAAAGTCATTAATACAAAACCAAATAAAAAGTGCAAAAGATTAGAAATAAAAAGTATTATACTAGACACTTTGTCTTCACCAAGTGATGTAAGAGACTTAGGCAAACATGGCCTTGATTGTCAAGAACTCTTACGATCAATCTTGGATCCCGAGACGACTCACACACTCTACGATGGACAATGGATGATGGTGGTGGATGATGGTGTTGTGATGGTGGTGGGTGGTGGATGAAGTGTGAGAGAGGTGGTGTGCCAACGGATGAGATGAAATGAATCCAAGCACTCCTATTTATAGGCTGAACAGAGAGCTGGACACGGCCCCGTGTCCGCTGGACACGACCCCGTGCCTGTCTGACACTCTCTCTCCTCATTAATTGTAATTCGCAATTACAATAAATGCGTCTGCTGTACTTTCGACACGCCCCCGTGTCCGCTGGGCACGCCCCGTGATGGGCAACAGAAGCTTCTATATGTTTGTCTTTTCTGCTGCTTCTTGGGCACGCCCCCGTGCTGGCTGAGCACGGGGCGTGTTCAGACTTCTGTCTTCTCTATTTTGCTTTGGAAGGTGCCGCTGAGGGGTCGGGCAGTCCACTAATGTTCCTTTCCTTGTATTTATGTTGGATTTAGCTGTCTTTTTGCTTCTTTTGTGTTTTTGAGCTCATTTAATCCTGAAAATACAAAAGGAAGACAAAAACACTCTTTTTCCAATATTAGTACTTAAAAAGGGTTAGTTTTATGCCTTGTTTGATGTAATTTATATGTTGCATTTTGCACACATCAAATACCCCCACACTTGAACTTTTGCTTGTCCTCAAGCAAAACTCTTTAATATGTGGCTTACACTCCCAAATGGAATAGGTAGAAGAGAAGGTTTTGGGCTTGTCGTAGAGTGTCGGGATGTCCAAGATCTTTTTGGGTTTTATTTTTATTTATTTACAATCCTATTCGTAATGATTTATTTAGAACGTTTCATAGGAGAAATTACTTATTTGGGCATAACATGCCTTTTTAAAATTCCATTTATATACAAGTTCACATACCTCACGGGAGAAATCACTCACACTCGGCCGAAAGTGTATTTTTAGTGAATCACTCGAGAGCGGCATGGAACTTATTCCTACCATAAGCTTGCCAAGCAATCAATCCTCCTCATTTTTAACTTTTTTACCTTTGTAGATATCAAGAGGACTTTGTGGGTTAAGGGTTAGGCTTGGGTTAAATGTAGGTGGTTGGGATAGTGGTTAGTAGAAAAAGGGCGAAAAAGCGTAACAAGTGTCGGTTTTCGTAAGATTTTCTATTTTTGTAACTTTTTATTTTGATGAAGCTTTTATTCAAACAAAGTTATTTTTGATGAACTTGTTTGTTTATTTTTCTTTTTGCTTCATCATCAACACAATTTTTTTTTTCATACGAAAAACCGAACTTGTTACTAAAACAAAGGGTTAAAAATGAAAAAGGTTTTGGTGGGTAAAAGGGTTTTTGGTTTGGGTGATGAAATGAAAAGGTTTAGGCTCAAAGGGGCTAACTAGGGGGATTTTTTGGTAGGTGGTAAAAGAAAAAGAAAAATAATGGTGTAGAAATAAAAAGGGTTAGTCCTAATGCCTCCATCATTTACTTACTCGGGTTTAAGTTGATAAGGACCGGGAATGTATCGTCATGGCAAGTTCTAGAGTTGTAAGAACCAAGCGGCTATTCACACAAGAAACGAAAAATGAGCATTTAGTCTAATGATATGTAATTGTATGCTCAATAAAGGCTCAAAACTCACTTTTGTGGGAATGGGTTTTTATGTGATCAAGTATATATAATCAAATTTTAACTAAGTTTGTCATGCCTTTTCATAATTTTCTTATGTTGGTTCTTTTTATCACTACGCTATCGGTTGTAAATTCGTAAAAATATAACATTTTTGAGAACTTGCATTTCCCGAGTTAAACCTAGACAAGTAAAAAAAAATGAAATTTTTGAAAAAAAATTTGGGGTGATTAGCGGTTCCAATAGAGTTTTGTGTAAGGCTTGTATTTAGGACTTGTAAAATTCAAGGTTTTAGCATCCCCCCCACACTTAAATTACACATTGTCCTCAATGTGTCCCAAAAATAAATTTTTAGGTTGATTAGATGTGTAAAATAGTGTTTAAAAAGCAAAAATTTGTGTTACTGGGCACTGAACACGGCCCCGTGTTATCCGGGCATGGCCCCGTGTTCAAGTGCCAGTAACAAAATTTGAAATAAGAGAGCAGAAGTCTGGACACGGGGGCGTGTTGGGTGAACACGGCCCGTGTCCAGGTACCTGTACTGGGCGTTTTTCTGCAGGTGGTTCAGCACGGGGCCGTGTTGGTTGGGCACGGCCCGTGTTGAACCTGCTGAACTGGAGAGAATTGTCGAGTTGCCTTGTTCTTGTGCATGAGTTCATTTTTCTCGTTCCCCTTTTCATCCTTTACCACCATGAGTGTGTTTTATTCATTAAAAACCATCCAAACCTTAAAACCATCATTTCATTTTATCATAGAGAGAACTTACAATATCCTAAATTAAACTAGATAAAACAAGGAAATAATAAACCATGGAGTCCTAGCCTTTACTTTATTTTAATTAGCAAAATTTCCAAGAAGTAATTAATCTTGGTTAAACAAGGCCTTTTTGAACTCCTTCTTCCGCGTGCGGTTTTCCTCAAATGTCGGCGAGCCATTCTTCCACCTCCCTTGGAAGGAGAAAAGAAGGCTCATTGGCATTAGTTTGAGGAGTTTCAACTTCCACCGGAATCTCTTGTTGGTGTTCCACGGGAGGTTCCGCCGGAAAGTCTTCCCACCCGGTAGGGTTGTTGATTCCGAGTGCCAGGTTCCAATCCTGCTGAGGAAGGACTGGTTCCATTGGGGGTGCTACAAGAATATTTAACCTCTGGTGCAAGAGGTTAATTTCTTGGAAGCTGCTTTCAAGCCCCATCGTAAGATCGTTAATACGGTCGATTAGGACCTCCTCTACTGAAGTCATTTCGTCGAGAGCCTCCCTTAATGCTATCACATAGTGCACAAGTGTAGCTTCAATGGAGGGTCTTCTCCCTCTTCGGCTGTTTGACGAATGCACAGAAGATGTATCGCTGTTTTCACTTGACATTCTACGAAAAATAAACTGAAAAAGTTTATTTAAATGAAACAGTTACCGGACACGGCCCCGTGCTCAATGAGCACGGCCCCGTGTTCATCTTTCTGCAGAATTTTGAAGCAAGGAAACTTGGATTTTTAAGTTATTTTCTTAACTTGTGGGGTATTTTTAGCTACTAATAACTTAAAACAATGTTACATAACATGTTTTTACCAAGATTCCTTGAACAAAACTCATTAATCCCTACCACAAAGTTGGAAGAATTCCAAACTTTCAATGGTAGTTCTTGGAGAAAGATGGAGAAGAAGGAAATGGCTAAAAGAGGAAAGGACAAGATGGGTTGTTGGAACCTTCTTTTAGACTTACCTAGGATAGTTTGAGAGAAGATTCCTGCAAATCTCTGCCCCAAGTTGGTCCAAATGTGCAGAATTCTTGGCTGCATTTATAGAAAACGACAGCATCCTGGACACGGCCCCGTGCCCAGTGGACACGGCCCCGTGTGCAGGTGGAGTTCTGACACAGTTTGTCCGTATTCTGACGTACTGATCAGAAAGGAATCTTTTGATGGACACGGGGGCGTGTTGGCTGGACACGGCCCCGTGTCGAGGGACTGTTTTATGAAGTTGTCTAGTTTTTAAGGAACTTGTTAGTATCGGGTGGCTCCTGACTGGTTGGAACAACCCCAAAGTGCCTAAGATACCTTAATTGTCCTAGACTAAGGCGAGAACGCAAGAGGTTGTCGGTGAGGGTAATTCCTATTTTCATTCTAGGTGGACAAGTCCAACCCTTTCCCGGGCTCTTGTTAAAGAAGGTGTATGCCGAATCGCTCAGGTCTATGTATGCACCGAACGAAGTCGATGGGGAGTCCTTCACGGCACAATCAACACAGGGACGACTATCGTCCAAGTCTTTGCTAGGTACGAAGGTATTTTTGGGAGCAACGAGGTTGTTGGAATGCGATCCCAGCATTTCGTCATGGTCATTTTCTTGGGGTGGATTAATAAAATCCTTCCTAAGCTCTTCTAACCAATTCAGAGTTAGTTTTTCTAGTTGAAATAACTCATCAAAGAGCATTTCCCCTAGAATATCTGGCTGGGCGCATTCGAGGGAGAAATAGTGCTTATTTTTACTTTCGCCCCTCTTAAGGTTGTAAGAAGTCGGTGGGTCCATGTAGTGGGGCCTATAATTTAGAAAGTAGCATTTTACTTCTTCATGTTTGCCACCACATAATTGACACCACATACCATAAGAGTGCCGAAAGTAAAAACAATTACTATCACTCATGTTTGTGTCAGAAATTACCAACCGCCGAGATCTAACGGTTCTGTTTTCAGTAACTGAAACTTGGGCACGGGGGCGTGTTGGGTGGGCACGGCCCCGTGTTCAGCTTACTGTCTGACGTAAAACAGGATTGCTAGTTCCAATGATTGAGCACGGGGGCGTGTTCAGCGGGCACGGCCCGTGCTGAGCTCTGCAGAAGCTGAAAAACTAAGAAAATCCTAAAAAATTAAAAAGAAAAAAATAAAAGATGATTAGGCCGTTGATTCCTAACTTTCTGAAAATCCTTGTGTCCCCGGCAACGGCGCCAAAAACTTGATGCGTGTGAAGTGTTACTTATATTAGGTGTATATTTTAAGCCCTTTTTAACACTTATTTTAACCAAGTTTTAAATTTATAAAACACGATATTTCACTAACACTAAACACACATATGGGCAAGTGCACCCATCGTTGAGTGTAGTATAGCGTTGGTAAGATACCGAGGTCGTCCAAGGACACAAGAGCTTTTAGTACCGGTTTATCCTCAACGTCTAATCAAAATAAAAGTTTAGAAAAATGTTTTAAACTAAGAAAAATAAAAACTAACTAAAATGCTGAAAATAAAAATAAAATAAAAACAGATAGACAAGATGAATCACTTGGTTCCGACTCGTATCTAGTATAACCTTTGATTATTTCCGCACTTTTGCACATAATTAAGAGATTATCTTAGTTATTGTAGTAGGCCCCTCTTTTGAAGGTGACGTTACCCTCACCCCAGTAGTTTGAGTCAGCAAGGATACAATCCTAAAAGGGTGGATTATTGGAAGATAATGAATTAAGTTATTAATGCAGTATTGTGGTAGGCCCCGCTTTTGGCGGTGACGTTACCCTCGGCTAAGTAGTCTGAGTCAGCAGGGATACAGTCCTAAATAGCCGGGTTATAGTATTAATAGTAGTTAACTTATGAGGGGATCAAAGAGTTTGGACCCCCGCCATCCAATACCGTGAAGCATTGAAGGAGGTCCTACTAAATTTGACACAGGTCCATTGCAGGACCTCTAAACGCTGAACAATGGCAAGACCTTTACCAAACCGTTCCCTTAACCCCCGACCAGGTAGCCAACATACCTCCATATAGACCGTGGAGATATGAATGGTGAAAATCCTTTATTTTATATAGACAGTAAAATAATGCCAAGACACCACGGACAAACGATAAGGAAAGATCACCTTCAACATAAGTAACTAGTTATTAAAGTCATTAATACAAAACCAAATAAAAAGTGCAAAAGATTAGAAATAAAAAGTATTATACTAGACACTTTGTCTTCACCAAGTGATGTAAGAGACTTAGGCAAACATGGCCTTGATTGTCAAGAACTCTTACGATCAATCTTGGATCCCGAGACGACTCACACACTCTACGATGGACAATGGATGATGGTGGTGGATGATGGTGTTGTGATGGTGGTGGGTGGTGGATGAAGTGTGAGAGAGGTGGTGTGCCAACGGATGAGATGAAATGAATCCAAGCACTCCTATTTATAGGCTGAACAGAGAGCTGGACACGGCCCCGTGTCCGCTGGGCACGGCCCCGTGCCTGTCTGACACTCTCTCTCCTCATTAATTGTAATTCGCAATTACAATAAATGCGCCTGCTGTACTTTCGACACGCCCCCGTGTCCGCTGGGCACGCCCCGTGGTGGGCAATAGAAGCTTCTATAGGTTTGTCTTTTCTGCTGCTTCTTGGGCACGCCCCCGTGCTGGCTGAGCACGGGGCGTGTTCAGACTTCTGCCTTCTCTATTTTGCTTTGGAAGGTGCCGCTGAGGGGTCGGGCAGTCCACTAATGTTCCTTTCCTTGTATTTATGTTGGATTTAGCTGTCTTTTTGCTTCTTTTGTGTTTTTGAGCTCATTTAATCCTGAAAATACAAAAGGAAGAAAAAAAACACTCTTTTTCCAATATTAGTACTTAAAAATGGTTAGTTTTATGCCTTGTTTGATGTAATTTATATGTTGCATTTTGCACACATCACACGTCATAAAGAATAGGTCACTATTTTAATATGTGGCCTCTTTATTTCTTCACACATTTAACTTGCTAAAACTAAATTGAGATGATACTCACATTTAACTATAATCTTTTTCTCGAAATGATACTCATAAGGTGACTTCCTAAAACTAATTAATTACACATAATTTTAAATTTATTTATTTAATATATCATAAAAAACAAAGGTTGGTATCTACATTTTCTAAATTGAAACTCACACCTCTTATTCTTTAAGTAAGTTACATCACCTTCAACTTGACACCGCAATGTCCCACGGATTATTATCTTTTTTTTATTTAATCTTCATCACGTTAATGCCTAAATTACTTTTAAGACTTTACATTGCTATCTAAATTACTTTCACGACTCTACACCGCAACGAACGAAACATACTCTTTTTTATCTATGTCTAATTACGTTAATGTCACAAACGTAACAAGGGTGACAAAGTCAAAAACACGTAACGTCACGTGCAGACACCACACATTAATGTCATCATCGTACACCGTAACCGCAATACTTATATAGGTTACACTGAGTTAGATCGGATACATCGAAACACTGTATATGGTTAATGCATCACATAACATGTTGTCATCTATAAACAACTAAGATGTCGCCGCCGCAACGCGCGGCTATGGCAACAATCTAGTTATAATTTAATATATAGATTTTTCTTCACAAAACTGAATCGGTTAGGAAGCGTATTAAACTAACCCGTTTATCAAAGCACATTATTTACAATGCATTATGGCGATTACGTGATATATACGAAGAGTTGTGTTTTAAGTGATATATACGAAGAGTTATGTTGATTCGTCCCATATCCATAGAGTGTTAATAAAAATATCCCCATGCAACACCGTTGAACATATTGATTATATTATATCCAGTGGCGAAGCTTGAGATTTCTGACCGAGGGGTCAAAAACGTCTATACCCAAAAGTTTCTATAAAACAGGGGGTCGAAAACGTATATACCAAAAAATTTCTATACGAAAACTACATACTCTCCACTACTGAGCGAAAAGTTCGGGGGGTCGGCCGCCCCCTCCCGCCCCTACTATGCTACGCCCTTGATTATATCATTTCTATTTATACAACCTTGTGTAATACACGAGTCTATAACTTGGAGTCACAACGACACGTATACTTATTTTAGCACATAAGAAAAAACAACCATTATAGATCATGTAGTTGTGTGTGTATATACAAAGTTCCATCCATTGTTTTGTGGATACAAGAGAACATGTTAAAAGAAACAACCTTTTCTTTTGGTTCACATGAATCGACTAGGTTTGGAAAAAAATGAAAAATATTAGTGAAAACCTTGTATGATCGTCACTGTATCAAGGGTGATACTAATCACGATTTCAAGCCCCGGTTTAAATCAGAGTTGAACCAAAATGACATTATTTGGCATCTAAATTCCATACTTGATACAATGCATAATGCATGATTAACATAAGTCTTCCAAAAAAACCAATAAAAAGAAAGAATTTAGAAAAACCAACAAAAAAACACTAGGCAAATAATCATACTTCCTCTCTTAAATGAACCTCTTTATGTTGTTAATCTCTTTCAAAGGGATAATGATGATGATGATAAAACATACACCACCATTATAAGTAAGAAGAAGAATTAGGGTTTACAACTATGTGCTTCAAGGGATGATCAACGTCTGTCCCGCCGGCATGCTTCACAAACTCAGCCGGTGTGAGAAAACTGCCGTGACAAACGCACATTATTTTCACTTCTTCACCTTTCCCGTATTTGTAAAGAATCCCGTCGATTCTTCTGCCACCTGGCCCGTCTCCTTGCGTGAAGACGCATGGCATGTCGACTGAACTTGATCTGATTTCTTTCCCTTTGTTATTAGGTGAGTTTTCTGTTTTGGGTCTTGACGGGCGGACAGCAGGCTCCCCCGCTTTTGACTGGGATGAACTGGTGGCATCTTGATTGGTTCTTTCTTGCCTAGATTGCACACTTGCTGGACTAACTTCGCCTTCTGTACTCGATCCTGAAAGAAAAAATGATCCCGATTATTAACTATAATAAACGGAAACGAATGGTGCGGTTTTGTCAATTGGAACTGTTGCGTCAAATAATCAGTCAGAGGTGTACAAAAAAACCGGTTTTAGGATCGAACCCGGGTTTTCTTAACCGGTTCCAACCCAAACCGAACCGACGGTTTGTAGACGGGTTAGTGTTCTTGATCGCTGAAACCGGTTAAAAACCCTTTTTTTTTTTCACAAACCGGTTTTAAACCGAACCGGTTGGTACCAGTTCGGGTTCCCATCGTATAAAACCGCTAAAAAATGAACCAGCGCTAAAAAATGAACCAGCTTTTTAAAAACCGGTCCCCCCCCCCCCCCTCTCTCCAAACACACACACGGAAAAAACCGGTTCGATTAAAAACTGATTTGTACACCTCAAATCAGTTAGTGTTTGACAAATAATTAGACTACTGGAACATCTTTGATAATTAATATAAGGTTGTTTTTTTAACTTAAAAAGTCAGCAAGATTTTGGGTATTAAAGGTCTGAGACCAGTGGGTATGGGGATCGTCCCCCCTCGTCTCCGGCTCGTCCCACACAGCCCCCCTCCCCCTCGTCACGTCCCCAACATCCGCTGCAAGACGGAAGCGACGAGCTGCAATGGTGGGCCCCCTTTGTTCTTCACTCTCTCTCTCTCTCCTTTATTTTATATATTAGTTTTTTATTATTGAGTAGTCCCCTTTGGATGGTCCTTCATCGGATGTGACGTGGCGCCTACGTGGCGGATAGTCCCCAAAGGGACTACCCAAACCATACCCTATGGTCTGAAAAAATGCCACAACAAAGCAATAAGACTAAAGGGTATGGGGGCCGGCTAGGCCCGGCTAGGACCGGCGCCGGTCCCCCACACCACCCCCCTTAGCCCCGGCTCGGCCCAAACGACTCACCCACGCCGAATGAGACGAAGCTCCTTTCTTCCCTCTCTCTCATCTTGGTCTCTCCTCTCTCTCTATCTCTCTCTAAAGTTTTATATTTTTTTATTATTGTGGGGCCTCATCCTCCATCCCCTCAAATATGAAGGAGGACCATCCCACACGAGCCGGTGACGTGGCGCTGACGTGGCGGCTCATCCCCTCCAAGCCCATCCTCTCCATACCCTTTAGTCTAATAGACAATCTTTACCCAAAAAAAGCAATAATAGACAAGTTGTCACTTTAAGTCAAAACAAAGTTGACTGTTTTTTAAACATCAATTTGACAACATGATATAACGTGGCTTCTAGTACTTCAAAGGTACATGTCCCTTAGGATTAAGCTTAAAGGAACCTAGTGATCATGGAGGTTATGACTAGAATTCATTATTAAGAAATATACAAAAAAAAACATGTTTAAAACACCCCCAAGAATGTCTTTTTACGTCTAAGGTATTGTTTGGGTTATTAAAATTACTTAGACCATGTGTAGTGGTTTAGCTCAATAATGCCCCCACCATGGGCGTTTTGCGACACGTGGCAGTCCAGTCAGCATGGGGCATTATTGGGGGTTATTGCAAAAGTGCCGTAGTGGGAATAATGCCCAATAACGCCCCTTCCAATCATTAAACAATTATTTTTTATAGAGAAGGATAAAAAAAAAAAATGAAACTTACACTTGGACCACTCCCATTGGCCACATGCACTTTTCATTTGACCACTTCAGCGTTTTTTTAATAACGCCGGAAACAATTTTTTCAAATAAAACGCCGGAAAACACCCGGGTGTAATGGGTGGGGGGCGTGTTTTGGCGTTTTTTTTTTTATTTTTTTTAGTAATAATCCGTTTTAAAATAAATTATATCGATATTTAGGGATGAAATCAGTACCGAAAATACCGATGCTGAATTTCTAAGACTGGAAGGTATGGAGGAGGCAAGTCCTCCAAGGATGGGCCGCCAAGTAATCGCCACGTAGGAGTGGCTTGGAGGGGATGGACCTAAGGGGGTGGAGGATGGGGCTAAATATATATATATATGCATGTATGTATAGGTTGGTGTGTGTGGAGATTGGCCCGTCGAGATCGGCGAGGAGTTGCTGCTGAGGAAGGGTGGGATGGAGGGGGGCGGTGTGGGGGACCGGCGCCGGTCCTTGCCGGGCCTCAGCCGGCCCCCACTCCTTCTAGTCTAAAAAAGTGGGTACTAAATATTGTACTAATCTATTGGTACGGTATTGTACTCATTACAAAATGATCATCTTTACATGGTACCGGTACATGTACCGAAAATACTGGTACCGAATTTCTGAAAAAGTGGGTGCTAAATACAAGATTAGGTACGGTAACGATACTCATTACAAAATGATCATCTCTATATGGTGTCAGTATATGTGCCGAAAATATCGATACCGAATTTCTGAAAAAAGTGGGTACTGATTACATTACAGAATACAAGATTAGGTATGGTACAGTACCGCCGGTACAAATACTCACACCTAACTTATATCATTTGGTGTTTCGGAACAAGAAGAAAAATTTAACAAAGCATACGAAACGAACTCTAATTGATGGCATCAAACAATGGTATAACTTATATTTTATGACACGACACGAAAATACTCAGATAATGAAGTGTTATATCTCAAACTTAAATAACCATTTCATTTTAGGATTGTACCTCCTTAACCCCGTTTAATTAGACATGTCATGTTTGGCTTAACAGCGTGAAACAAGTTGACCACCCAAATGACTCATTTATCACGATTTGTCAATCAGTTTGACAAATTTACAACTTAATTACAAAAATATTTACAATCCACTAACAAGTCGACTCATTTCGACAAACGGGTTAAACTTAATAGAGCTAGGGCCTTGTTCCTTGTTCGGTTACACAATTTTAAGAGTGTATGAGTCAGGGTGAATACATTTATACGGATAAACACAAGGTCATTTACGGCCTATGGTCTACCCATTTTACCAAATCAACCCGTCAACCTAACACGATCTGTACCAATTTAGGTTCATAAAATTCTCCAAGAATCCCTCAACTTCCCAAAACCATGGAATTAGTGTTTCCACACATTCCTCAAACTTCAAACCCCATAACTTAAATTTTTTTTTTAATTCTAAACCTCCAATTTTAGTAAAAAAGAATGTTGCTAATTTTAAGTTAAATTTATAAATAATAATAATAATAATAATACCTTGAAGTTGTCTACTCTCAAACTCCGACACACTCGAAGCTAGCGACTCAACCGATCCTCGAGTCAACCCGGCACCGGTCCCATCCGACGTGGCAACCGGTCCACCAAACTCCCACTTACCGGATCCAAAACCCGGTCCAACCGACGACCCGACCCGACCCATAGCCGCAACATATTCCTCCCTTTCAACTCTATTCAAATTCTTTTGTTTCTCCGAACGTCGTCGTTTCGCAGCCAATCTCCTCAAACTCTGAAGCTCCTTCCGTTTCCGCCACTCCTCCTCCGTCTCAACCGGCAACGACGACGTTCTAACCAGACCCGAATAAGACCCACCCGGACCCGTTTTCTCTTTACCCGTTTGTATAACGTCGTCGTCTTTTACAACTGGTAAAATTGTAGCTATTGAAGATGATCTTACTAACTTACTTTTATCCACTCCGAATCTTCCACCTAATGATAACCCGAGATTCAACTCCACTTCCTGTTCCGGGTCGGATCCTTTCGGGTCTCCTGACCCGGTAAATCTTTGTAATAAATCTTGTGAAAAAGTTCTTTTTAAGTCTAAAGATAAGTTTCCCATCTCATTGTTTGTTTTTGGGTCACCCATAATCACGTTGTATAAGAGAAGATTGAATGTGTTTTTTATGAAGTTAAGGTGTTTGGGATCCGATTTGGAGATGATCGGGTTGAAAGGGTGGGTTTAATCGGCATGTTGAGGTGACGGAGAAGAGTTTAATATGGAAACAGTGGGAGAAATTGGAGGAAATCAAGAAGAGAATCGATGAAAGGGGTAAAGGAAACAGAGGGCACGAGTGGGGAAGATGAATTTTTCGATTTTAACCCTTTGGGTTTATGGGATAGATACATATGGAATGAAGGACCTCACAATTTTTTTTTATATAAACTAGTTTTTTTACCCGGTGGCGTGTCGTACGCGACGTGATAAATTATAGATTACAGTTAACTTGACTCATTTCCGAACTAAACTTACATTGAAACGTAGAGTGATCTGAAATCATATCGTTGAATGAAAATGTATTATATTTTACACAACTTGTTTCCAATCAAAATCTACGGCGAAATGCAGACCAACTCAAAACGTACATTAAATAAACATGTGTTGTGGTGTCGTACGTGGCATGATAAATTATAGAGTACAATAAACTAGACTCGTTTTTGAAATAAAGTTACTCTGAAACGTAGAGTAACTCTAATTTATATCGTCGAATGAAAATGTACCATATTTGCCCCGATATGTAACGAATAGTATGTTAAAGTTGTTAAAAAATTGAAATTATTAAAATAGTAGAACCAGGGCAAACGTAGTTGGCTATTGTAAATTTAAAGTCGTTTTTAAGTAAATTCAAAACTGAATTTCGGGTATTTGCATCTCAACATATAACTTTAACCACTTAAAACCATAAACAAACATATCTGATACTCATGAGTGTAACCAGTGGTGGATCTAGAAATTTTTTCTACCGGGCTCCTTTCGGTAAATTCTCACTAATTCTCAATAATTTTTCTAAATCATACAAGGTTTCCACTCATTTTTTCCAAACTAAGGGGGTTCCCGGGAACCCCGAAAACACCCCAGAGTGTAACCACAAAACATGTTGGGTAGTGAGTGAGGATGAACTCGGTACCGTACAGGTACCAAAAGTACCGATCCTGAAAATCACAGAAAATGAGTGCTAGTACCATATTGTATGGTATGGTATGGTATGATATGGTATAGTAGCAGTTTAGTACGATACTCAAAGATAAAAGTGAGACAAATATCATACCGAACTAAAAGTACCAATCTTGGAAAACGTCAAAAATGGGTACCGAATTTGTACCAAAATTCGATCGGTACGATACAGTTCAATATGGGTATTGTTTAGTACCGAATACCTATTGCTTATCTCTAGTAGCAAGTAACGAACACCTAACAAACATGAAATATGATTTTATAATCAGACATGAAATTGAGTTTATAAGTATTCTTCCCACACACAACACGCTTAATCCCTATCTTAAAAGCAAAAAAAGTCAAAATATGTTGCCCTTAATTTGATTCAAAGATTATAAAATAACATTACAAAAATGAATACAAGTAACTAAAACCGTCAAACCTGTATGTTTTCACACAACTTTGCATCTACCAACATGGTAGGGATGTGCATCCTATCGATACCGTATCGAACCAGTATTGAAAACATCAGTAACAAAAATCGTTAATATTAGGTACCGGTATTTGACAATAAAAATCTATATTTTACTGGTACTGAAAATACCAGTACCAAAAATACAAAAAAGTGGATACCAAATCGGTACCGAAAAAAATCAATACAGGAAATTCGATACCGGCATACTCACCCCTGTAACATAGTGTGAAAAATTGTGAAGTAGAAGGGTGGGTCCTGCATATGTCCTAACCACAAGGGGTAGTTGCAAAGAATAGAAGTATAGAAAGTAAAAGACGAAAGTACCCTTTAGAGAGAGGTAGGGGTAGGGGACCTAGAAGGAAAGAGAGAGAGAGAAAGAGGGTTAGTAGTAAAGGTGACACGTATGTGTATATTTTGCATATATTTATTGGGAAAAGAGTTGTCCAGGTACAGTGGGGTAAGGCAACGTGTCGAAAAATAACACGAGGAATAGAAATTAGCCACGTGTTAGAATGTTATGCTGGCACTACTTTTATGTTCTGCCACGTGACATTGTTTCAAACTAACTCCTGCTCGATTTAATGGTTTTTTTTGGTGGTATATAAACAACACAATTTTAATTCGACTTTATGTCTGTTTACCTTTTATTGGGTTAGTCTATTTTATATTTTTTTATTTAACTATTTTAATATAAAACTAGTATTAAGCACCCCTGCGTTGCGACGGGGCGAACACTAATGCCACACTACTGTCAGCGACCACCGATGCTGAAGTTGCGATGTTAATGCGAAAAAATTAAACCGGAACGTAAAACATAGAATAAAATAACTAAGTTGATCTAGGACTCGCGCGTTACGATGAACTTGCGTCTATTTTTTCCCGTTTGACAGGTTCATCGTAATCTATATATAATATATATCATTACCACTATACAAACCATAATGCATACATTACAACAACCATTGCATCAATGTGTTGCAAATTATATTTATACAAGATTTTGGCTAAATTAATTAGATTATTATAAATAATAATTTACAAATAAAACAATACAACTTTGAATGAATCAAACCGATTGAATATGGTAAGATAATGAAACCATTACTTGATTAGGGTACAACTACTTAAGCACAATTTACAATCATACATGCATACAAAACAGATTGAATTTGGTAAGGTAATGAAACCATTATTATTTGATTAAGGTACAACCAATTAAGCACAACTTACAACCTATATTTGATTAAGGTACAACCATTTAAGCACAACTTACAACCTAAAAAGCACACAAATGTTTCAAATTAATAGTATATAAATGGTTTTTATGGTCTTAGAGTATTTATTTTTTCTATTTTTCGATCTAAATTATTATTATTATTGAAGAAGTTGTTAGCTCTAGTAGATATTAAAATGACTTGTTGGTGACTCACAAACACAATCATATCCATTTATGTGAGATACAAGAATATATATAATACTTTTCTAACGTATGACTGACATGTATAAAATATAAAATATATTAAATATTATACTATCTTCACATATTTTATCTATTTATTTGTCGGTTAACCCTATTATATAAAAGAAAATAGGAATACATTATTGCTTATGTTGATTTACAATTCCTTGTTTGCAACCATTAGTTATAATAGTGTTTTGTTTTATTTATTTTCTTTAAATAGTTAAATACAATCGTTGTAAATAAAGTTCTATTTAAAAAAGAGTAATAGCGGTACCGCTATTGGTATTATCGGATCGGATGCGGTATATGCTTATTACAAAGTAAATTAAGATTTTCAATTGATAAAAGATACGTGTTGATATCCATTTAGGTCGAGTACCATGCCAAAACAAACCGACGGTGTTTGGACAAAACTGGTACCGATGCCGGAGGTCATTTATATCTTTTTTTGTTGCTATACTGAGTCCCGGTATCGTAACAGTATTGTAACTTACCAAACTAATATCGATCGAAAGTCCACTATAAAGCGATGAATATCCAATTAGTATATACTAAAACACAAACCCTTAACTATAGTTAGCTACATTGATAGAGGTTTTACCTTTTAGTGTGATTCTTTTTTTTACCTTTTCAAGTTTAGCTTTTAGCTCATGTTCTTTACTATATTTACCATGTATCCTTCTACTTTAACTTTTATAATATATTATAAAACTAGGATTGAGCATCCCCGCGTTGCGGTGGGGGCGAAAACCAATGTCACACTACTGCCAACGACCATCAACACTGAAGTTGTGGCGTGTTAATGCAATATATTAAACCGAAACGTAAAACATATAAAAGAATAACCAAGTCGATCTAGGACCCGCGCGTTATGATAAACTTGTCAAACGAAAATAATAGACAACGTAAATTCACAAACGCAAAAGAAAATTACTCATCTAAAAACCAATTTTATTCCTTTTTGCAAATTCATTAATCCTTTTTACATAGACTTTATCTGTCATAACTAAAACATCCAGCTATTTGTATATCATCCATTCTCACATATCCAAGTCAAAATACTTTTGTTTTTTAATCTGTTTTGTTTAAAAATTCAAACACTTCACTGGAAGCATGCCCCATTATTTTAATATCCAAACCCACACATACATGCTTTTCTTTATGGCATTTGTTCACCGTTGCATTGCATGGTAATGATTTTGATGACGGATGATCACCGGCATAGTTTTAAAGGGGATTACCAACCAAAAACTCAAAAACAAATGTTAAAAACAAAATCAACTGGAAAAGGCACCCACAACAACACCGGTGGCGGTGACTACAAATCCACCGGTAAAGTGTCACCCACATATCCACAGACAAAGAAATGGATTTTTAAATACAAAGGTCGATACAACCCATACAACTATGGGTACAACTATCACATGCACATAACACACATAAACCATCATATGTAAAATATCGTACTCACATGAAAGTCACCGACGGTGGTGACAACAAACCCACAGACAACACCGGCGGAGGTATCGGCAAATCCACAAACAAACACACCGACAAAACTACCGGCGGTCAATAGACTGTCAAAACATGGTAAAACGGTGGGAACGACTTCTAAATCAAACACCGCCGCCATTCAAACATGGTTTGAACTTGTTGATGGGTGAACATCTCTAGAGAGAGAAAGTAGAGAGCAGAGAGAAAGAACAAAATGCAAATTTTATAGAGAGAAAAATAATGGGTTTTTAAACCCAAAGAGGGTACAACCCACTCAAACTATGGGTACACCCCTCAAATGCACACAACACTAACAAAGCATAGGGTACAAGACCCAATGCTTAGAAATGATGCAAATTAGAGTATATATAAATGTTTAGTCATTAATAAAGTATTTTCCTAGGTAGAGGGTCCTGTACATTAATCCAGAAGTGTATTATAACACTATATACCACCATATAAACACCGTATAACACTATGTAACACCATATAACACTATATAACATTGTATAACAAATATAACACTATATTTTGTCTGATAGCATGTCTTTGATAGATGTATAGTGTTATATATTGTTATATAGTGTTGCATAGTGTTATATGGTGTTATATGGTGTTACATTGTGTCATACGGTGTTTATATGGTGTTATATAGTGTTATATATAGTGTTATAATACACTTCTTACATTTCTGAATTAATGTACACTATCCCTACCCTATTTTCCTATACACATGTATTAAATAATTTTGTATATATACATGTTTAGTTCTTCTACTTTAACTTTCATAATATATATGTTTAGTCCCTGTACTTTAATAAAGTATTATCCTTCATTAGCTAACTTTCTATATATACATGTTTGGCCCTTCTATTTTTACTTTACTTATACATGTTTAGTAACTCTAATTTTATATTGAGTGGTCAGGTCACCCTCACCATGGAGCACGGATGTAACCCAATAGTTTAAGAACTAAGTATTAACTTTGTTTTTATATATTAAAATAAATAGGATATAAATTAAGTTTCGATTTTACACATTATACAACAAATAATAATATATGTACTTAGCTGATTTAACAGTTAATGGTTTTATTTTTTCTCTAACAACTTGCATTCGTTAACTTAAATAAAAAAAAAGTCGGATACACAACCGTGTTTAAATTTTTCTCTCCACATTTCAATATAATTTTTTTTAAAGTTGTATTCAAAATAATAGAGTATTTTTTTTGTATCACAAGTTATCCAAGTGTCGGTACCGGTATCGGATTCGGTACCAGTATTCGTTTTAATGGTTTTTCAACGATGTGCAATGTGTGTCGTTAATCATTTGGGTATATCATGACTTTATTTTTTTTTATTTTTCTCTTTCGGCTGGCAAGCGTTGGTACTATAACGATCCGAACCCATCCCAACAGAACTCTCTTATATTAGAAATAAAATGTAGAAATTTTCTTTATATTTGTTATATTTGTTTGATGTGTTTTAAACATTTTGAATCATTGATAAGATTTTATTTAGGGGTTGTTTGGTAGCCTCTTAATGACCATTCAGATGCTATCTCTTAATGGTTTAAAACCTCTGAATGAATAAGAGGTAACCTCAAGTCTGAATGGTTAAGAGGTAACATTTGAATGGTAAATCAACACATGTCACATTCTTCTACCTTCTCATTGGTAAAATTCTTAATGGTTCCATTAAGATGTAGCCTTTAATAACCATTCAGAGGCTACCAAATAGCCCCTTAGTGTTCTGGATTTCGAAGTAACGTTTTAAAATTGTTCAACTCAAGATAAGCATTTGAAAAACACCAAATAGATAATCAGTTTGATAAGGAATTCAACGCAGGTGGAATTCAGTTGCATTTTACTAAATTATTGTTTACTTAGTAATAGCTTGATTATATTATATATATAGAGTGAGAGTTGGCTACAAAGTTTATTTTTTCTACAAAGTGTAAAAAGTCATAAAACACACTCAAAACCTATAAATAACATATTGGAGATTACTAAAACACCGTATTTGTGGGTTTTGTGTTCTGTTTTGGATGATAAAGCTTTGATTATCGAATGACTAACATTAGTGTGTTTTATGTTGATTATTATGTTGTGTTTTATATTCATAGTTGTACAATGATGTGTTTGAAGTTTTTAAGGATTGTTAAGATTTGGATTTTGTGTTTTAGTGATCTTCACTATGTTATTTGTAGGTTTTAAGTGTGTTTTATGGCTGAAATTGTGGTGTTTTATTACTTTGTACACTTTATAGGAAAAATGAACTTTGTAGCCAAACCCCACCCTATTTTTTAATAAATAAAAGAGAGAAAGTTTAGATAACACCTAATATAACTTAAATCTGCACTTTAAATGACGTAAATTTACATGTATTTGTTTTAACGTGCGGCACTTGTCCATTATATACTTAGACCGTGGGGTATGGGGCGGGGGTTTGGGCGTGGGTTGGGGGAAAACGCCCAAGCTACCACCCCGAGTGGCTTTGGGTTTGGGCGTGGCCCCATTGGCGTGGGTTTGAAGCCGGGCGTAGGGCGGGCTAGTAAGTGACATGGCAGACTCTCAATGGCCAAACCAAATTCATGCCCCCAACCCAAGCCCCACCATACCCCATGGGCGTGGGTTCTGGTGGTGGAGGGGCTCCCATTCCACGTGTCAACAAATGCCCTAACCCAAGCCCCAACCCAAGCCCCCCATACCCCACGGTCTTAACATTATCCAAAGAAACATACTTAACATAACAGCAAGAACAAAGACACATTGTGTTTAATATATCAAATACAAATTGTTGTGTAAATAAAATTGGGTGATACTTAACGCAGGTGGAATTCAGTTGCATTTTACTAAATTCAGTACATTATTCTTATTTTTAAAACATATTTTTTTTTGAACGGCCAACAAACTCAATCCCGAGCACTCTCGGGGTACCCACTGGACAAACGGAGTACTCCGAGAGTAACCCGAGTCCACCACCAATTCCGGGGAAAACCCGGTAACCCACCCGCCCGTAGGCACGACGGTGAAATTACCGGTAAAACCCGTTTGGCTCAAGGATCCAACCCAGGTTTCCCTGGGTCTCCTATCATTGCCCACCAGTGCCTCACTCTGCACCAAGTGGGAGTCGAACCTGCATCTCTCAAGAAAAATGCAAGCCCTCCACCACTTGATCTAGAGATCATTGGCATTTTTAAAACATATTAATTTTTCAAAATAGACTTTCAATTTTAGCGGACCCAAAAAACATGGCCAAGTTTTAGCCGGCATCCAAAAGAACGGGCCTACAAAAGCACATGCTAAGCCGTAGCCAACGGCCAAAAGTGTAGGCTAAGCTAAACTCTAGTCGTCTTAACCTGCAAAGCTGGTTTGTCGGCTTCTGATTGGCGATGACTACTTTGATGAGACTAAATTTCTATGTCTATTTTTGAAAACGTTAATCAACTAAGACTATTTAGTAATTTTCCCAAAAGAAAAAATGTTGAACTAACAACACATTAAAAGTTGATCAACACTTATTTTTTACTATAACTAAAAGTTAACTACCATAACAGAAAAAGGTCAATCATGACCATAAGATCTTTAACTGATCCCCAAACCCCAAACAAGGGTTGTAATTCTGTATATCTTTAAAAGTACCGAAACCAAAAAAAAAATCTCCAACTAGAACCAAAACGGAAACTTTGGAGTACTTAAAAGATGAGTTATACATGTTTTGATCCACATTGTTGAATCATATTAAGAAGTTCACTCACCAGTGATCTTGAGAGTAACGATTGCGCCTATACTTGTACTCGCGAGTTTGACCAGAGTTTTCATAGCCATGATGTTGGTGACCCCAACTACCACTGCTTCGCCCTCATCACTGCCCCAAAAATTGTTATTTCTATATGATAGCCTCGCATTGTAATAATTCTTCCTGTAAGGGGAAGTTGGTAAAAACAGTTTGATGTTATATAAAACAAATGTCCAGCTGTTTCGACAAATTCTTGTTATTTAAGGATATAATAATTCAAATGATCAAAAAAAGGTCGAAGCGTTCACCCAAACCCGCACGTCATCGCAATTGGGCCTAAATTTCTTTTAAAAGATAGCCCCGCTTTTTTAAACCACACGCACACACACACACACACACACACACACACATATATATATATATATATATATATATATATATATATAGTGTAAGTATATGGAGAAAACCAATTTTATTGAGAAAACTAAGGAAACCAAAATACTTGGCCCATATTGAGCCACATCACCCACTTTAAGCATGTGCAAATTGGTCTTCAAAGGGCATTTTAGACTTTTTACTTTTTCATCCCATCAAATGTCACCAACCCACCTTTTACTTTTGAGACAAAAGTACACATTTTTTTGTAACATTTTCCAATGCATCTTCTTCCCCACATTTCTATCATCTTCTTCAAATTCAAACCTTCCATATATTTCTTTTTATCTTTGTTTATCCATGGAGTTTATGACAAGAATTTCAGACGACACATAAGTAGACTTTTAGTATTAATTCTTGAATACGTCTCCATGTTGTGTTGTACGAAACAACTAGATCTGGATCTTGTACTCATCCATTTCTATTGAAGCCACCATATCTGAATATCAAAGTCACCATCGAAGCTCTCAAAGAAAAGCAAGTAAGGTGTTGCTCTCATCACATCTTTGTTTATGTTTTTAGAGAGAGAAAGCTAATGTTTTTTTAGAGAGAAACAACAATATTCATCTTGTTTATTTCGGATGTGTTCATGCTTATTGAAAGCTGATTTCGGGTGTGTTCATGCTTCATCTCACGTCGTCATCTTCATCTCGGGTGTGCTGATGCTTGTTGAAAGCTGATTTCTAGAGTGAGAAACAACAATCTTCATCATATTCATCAAGAACACCAAGAACACATAGAGAGAAGCAAGTTTGAAGATCTTCATCGTGTTCATCACACGGTTTCTAGATTCGGTAAGTGTTTTTAGAGAGAGAAAATTGCTATTTTAGAGAGAGAAACAACAATCTCTTGAGTATTTTATTTTGAAAAATCATTTCACACTTGATGTTTTAGTTAAAATGGTTGTTTATAGGTTTTTGTGTAATGGATGTTTTAGAGATGAACATGATTCTTTTGTTAAAATGGTTCTCAAAATGGGTAAATGTTTATGTAATTTGCAGGTTTTTATTTTTGTGTTAAAATCATTTTTGTGGTAAAAAGTTGTGTTTGGTTTGGTTGCTTGTTTGAGGCTTTTGATCTGAATAGTAACTGTTTTTTTGTTGGGTTGCTTGCTTGTTTGGGCTTTTGATCTGAATAGTAACTGTTATTGTGTGTTATACTAGGAGGTAACACATGTTACATGTGTTACAATAAAATTTTACACGTATATAACACGTAACACATGTTACATACCTGTAGTTACATTTGTGTTAATAAGTTTAACTTTAGGGGATTAACACTGATGTACTTGTTTTGTTCATAGGTGAATAGATGTTTATGTTCAAGATAAAGATGGTTATCAAGATGCAAAGCGTAGCTAGATTTTTGTAACCTTTATGATAGTTTTTGGATCATAAAGGTAGATGGAGAAACCGATGAAGAATGGGAACAAGAAGTCGATGAAGGGCAAGTGGTGGGTACCTTTGATGTTGTACAGAAGTTACCCTCCAGTGTAACACATGTTACAAACATGTGTTACATATGTTCAACCTCTTTGTTACCAAAAATCGGGGCTGCACATATGTAACACGTGTTACAACAGGTTTTTACCTACTTGCACGTCTCTATTACAAATGGATGAAAACAGTTTTTTTAAAACATCCACGGTGTAACACTTGTTTATTTGAAAGTTCTTAAAACAACCGTTGTAACACGTGTTACATCTTTTTACTCAGCTGTGCATTTTCCTTTTTATAATCCCATCCTCAACGTAAAGATACATCTAATGTAACACGTGTTACAAAAGGAAATTACCTACTTACACATCTCTATTACGTTGATTTAAACAGTTATTTAAAAACATCCACTTTGCAACACGTGTTTATTTGAAAGTTCTTAAAACAACCGTTGTAACACGTGTTACAACTTTTTTAGTGTTGTGCATTTTCCTTTTTATAATCCCATCTCCAGCTTGAAGATACATCCAATGCAACATGTGTTAGGTTTTTTACGTGTTACAAAAGGTTTTTACTTAATGTAATAGTAAGTTTAAATGTTAAAATGTTTTTTTTAAGATTGGCTGTTAAATGTTAAATTGTATAAACTTCATAATTTATTCGGAAGATCTCGTTTATTTTACAAATAAAAAGTCGTGTTTTTTTGGTGGGATAATTAGCTACATATGTAGTAAATGTTACACAAGTTACTTGTAGTTACCCCAACCCTTTTTTGGACACAAAGGGGGGTTGCACATATGTAACACATGTTTGTAACATGTGTTACACTAGAGAGGTAACACATGTATAGCCAAGTTACACATGTTACATAGGAGATTAATAAGTTTTAACTATAGAAGATTAATATTGATGTACTTGTTTTGTTCATAGGTGAAAAGATGTTTTGTGTTCAAGATGAAGATGGTTATCAAGAAGTGAAGCCCGCCGAAGGATTACAACGCATCATCAGGTTTTCGTGGTGACGATGGTGTGTTTTTTGGTTGGCTGCTATGTGTTGTGAAGATGAATGTTGTTGTGAAGACCATTTTTTAGAAGCATTACAACTATTGATATAAAATTCATTTTTATTTTCATTGTTAGTATGCCCATTTTTGGATGAATACAGATGTTAATGTGACGGCAATTTTTTTTGGGATGCAACAACTATATGTAACATGTGTAACCTTGACGTTGTAACACATGTAAAATGGCTATACATGTGTTACATATGTTACATATGTTACACAATAGTGTAACATATATTATAAACATGTTTTACATATGTCAGCCCCTTTGGTTTCAATTTAAACTTAGTAAAATTACATATGTAACAACATTACATCATCCAAAATGTCATATCAATGAACAAACAAGTAGACTAGTGTAACGAATTAAAGGGACAAACGATACACTTCATGTTACATATGTACGTAGACTTGTTATTAACAATGTTATTAGTAGATAAAAAAACTACATTAACGTATATTTTTTACACTGAACCCAACTTATTGGTCATTTTTTACACTGAACCCAACTTATTGGTCATAAGTTTACACTGAACCGAACTTGTTAGTATAAGTTTACGTGCGTTACGCATATTTTACGTGCGTTATGAACACTGAACCAAACTAGAATATAAAGCAGAGTAGGAACACAACTTTTAAGGATGTTACTCACGTTGTAGAGAAGATGTTACATGTGCACACACAATTAACATGTGTAACATGGCGACAAGTGTCATGTGTGATCTTTTTTAGCACACTGAACCCAACTTATTGGTCATAAAAGTCTTATACATGGCAAGAAGTTCTTCCAGTGTGACGTATGATTTAACAATAATAGGATGATATTGCTCGTTGACATTCGGTGTCCACAATTTAGTGCCATTAGAAGACTCTTAAAGATGGTAACGTGGAGTATGTTCAAGATCATCTGTGGACTTAGGGACGAATGTTAGTATAAGTTTACGTGCGTTATGAACGTTGTAATAAGTTTAGCACCCTAGGGTAACAAAAAAAGATCACACATGACACTTGTCGCCATGTTACACATGTTAATTGTGTGTGCACATGTAACATCTTCTCTACAACGTGAGTAACATCCTTAAAAGTTGTGTTCCTACTCTGCTTTATATTCTAGTTTGGTTCAGTGTTCATAACGCACGTAAAATATGCGTAACGCACGTAAACTTATACTAACAAGTTCGGTTCAGTGTAAACTTATGACCAATAAGTTGGGTTCAGTGTAAAAAATAACCAATAAGTTGGGTTCAGTGTAAAAAATATACGTTAATGTAGTTTTTTTATCTACTAATAACATTGTTAATAACAAGTCTACGTACATATGTAACATGAAGTGTATCGTTTGTCCCTTTAATTCGTTACACCAGTCTACTTGTGTGTTCATTGATATGACATTTTGGATGATGTAATGTTGTTACATATGTAATTTTACTAAGTTTAAATTGAAACCAAAGGGGCTGACATATGTAAAACATGTTTATAATATATGTTACACTATTGTGTAACATATGTAACACATGTATAGCCATTTTACATGTGTTACAACGTCAAGGTTACACATGTTACATATAGTTGTTGCATCCCAAAAAAAAATTGTCGTCACATCAACATCCGTATTCATCCAAAAATGGGCATACTAACAATGAAAATGAAAATAAAAATGAATTTTATATCAATAGTTGTAACGCTTCTAAAAAATGGTCTTCACAACAACATCCATCTTCATAACACATAGCAGCCAACCAAAAAACACACCATCGTCACCACGAAAACCTGATGATGCGTTGTAATCCTTCGGCGGGCTTCGCTTCTTGATAACCATCTTCATCTTGAACACAAAACATCTTTTCACCTATGAACAAAACAAGTACATCAATATTAATCTTCTATAGTTAAAACTTATTAATCTCCTATGTAACATGTGTAACGTGGCTATATATGTGTTACCTCTCTAGTGTAACACATGTTACAAACATGTGTTACATATGTGCAACCCCCCTTTGTGTCCAAAAAAAGGTTGGGGTAACTACAAGTAACTTGTGTAACATTTACTACATATGTAGCTAATTATCCCACCAAAAAACATGACTTTTTATTTGTAAAATAAACGAGATATTCCGAATAAATTATGAAGTTTATACAATTTAACATTTAACAGCCAATCTTAAAAAAAACATTTTCACATTTAAACTTACTATTACATTAAGTAAAACCCTTTTGTAACACGTAAAAAACCTAACACGTGTTGCATTGGATGTATCTTCAAGCTGGAGATGTGTCACACCCCGACCACGTATAACATACAAAACGTGGCGGAAAACGTCGGGGAGTGTTGTAACAGAATTAATTGTTTCATAACCATGGCATACAAAGTTATATTTTATTTATCAACATAAGAGTTACATTGTTTTAAACAGGAATCAAAGAGTACATAACATAATTAAACAAAGTCTATCTTCATTTTAAGTCTCTAAGGCATAGGTCCGCCCTAGTGTCACGATCATCATCCTATGGAAAAGCTCCTGAAAACACATGTGAAAATATGTACGTCAGCATAAAAATGCCTGTGAGATACATAGGTTTTGTGAAAACTGGATTCATGACTTAATAGTTTAGAAAAAGTTTGTTTATCAAAAGTCAGTCATGAACCTTGTAAATTGTTTTGTTTTGTAAATCGTTTAAAAAGCGATAAGATCGAGTGATATGTATAAATAAAAGAATAATGCGTGGTTAAATGTATAACCAAGTAAAATGAGTTGTATAAAGTAAATTGTTTGTAAACCAAAGTCTTGTGAAAAATATGTTATTTATATAAAATGTTATATGTCTCAAATTGAAATGATTCAAATAACGCTACGATATGTAATACCATACAAACACTTATATATAGGAAGTACTAGCGGCGTATCCACCATGCTTGTATCATATTACACACGCCTCGTTACTTAAATCACTTAAACAAACCACCAATGTATAAAGTCTATGTTTAAACCAATAGTCAAAAGTCCTTGTATAAGCCATGTCAAATGTTTATAAGTCCAAAAGTAGTCAAGTAATGTGTTTCAAATGTTATGTAGTGTAAGTAAAGTATTGTCACAAAATCCAAATGTAGAAATGTACAAAACAAAGTATTTTGAATATGTCAAAAAGTTATGTTTTACAAAGTAATGCATGTTACATTGATACAAACATTTATGTGGTAAGTTAACGCATACATTCAAGCCTTGAGACAGTCGGATAACCCTTTCAGTCAAGGTTATCAAAAGTAATGTTTTCGGATTCAGTCATTCCTTACATCCAAACAAACCCGGGATGTCAGGAATGGGATTTGTCAAGTCCTATGGTACCAGTACTTACTACCGAGTGGCGTAGCTAATGTTAATGAACGTATAATAGTCTCGTTTGTGCAAACCAAATGTTATAGCAGTTGTATACATGTCATATGAAAACAATGTACTAAGTATGCTAAGTTAACATACAAAGCAGAAAAGTCATGTAAATCAATGTGCTAGCATGCTATCAGTCAACATACATAGCAGAAATGTAAAGTAAAACAATGTACTAAGTATGCACACAATGGACATACATAGCATTAAATGTAATGAAATCATGTACTATAATGTACTAACAAACATAGCATGTATATGATGTGAAAACAGGAAAGCATGAAAGTAATAAGTAGGCACATGTGTTTCACCCCAAAACAGTTTGGAAAACAGTAAAAGAGGGGTCTATGTACTCACTCGAGATTGCTCAGAAGTCCTAAGATAACCACCAAGCAATGCTAGAGATCTCGGAATCAAACGGCACCTAATATAGGTAACTATGTTAATAAATCGGACCTAAATCTGAGGATCGGATAGAATGAGGGTTCGTAAACCAAACGAGTATGGAGACTAGTGTAATATGGTTTAACAAAGCCTACATACTAAATGAAACCTAACATAAGTGCTTACGACCCATTACGACCCGTTTAGGTAGCTTATGCTACTTTAACGCGTCGTTCGCGTGAAATGCGTTCGGAATGCCTAACTAGTCCTATGATAAGTAAAATATGCCTTAACATGTCTAATATTGTTACAAAATCAGTTTAGATACCAAAATTTATGTTACATATGCTTAAAATGAATTTTGGCGTCAAAAGGGCATTTTGGTAATTTACCTAAGGCATATAAACTACCTATCATACAACTACTTAAACGAAGCGACCATAAGGTATAACCTCGGAAGGTTATTCCCTATATATTATGGTCACCTAATGTGTTTGGTCGGATCCTAATGATCGACCAAACGGGTCGGGTTCGAAAGTATAAGCGATTGTTTAGATCGCTTACCTTACGACCCTATATAAGCACTAAACTAAAAGTGACGAGCTAAGCATGTTAAAACATGCTTAACTAAGTTTAGAAAACAGGTTTGGTATCAAAACAAACGGTTTTGATACCTAAGAGTAGTTTGGTTACAAAACACGCAAGAATGCGCATTTTGACCGAAACTACGGCTCGTCACTGAGCCTAGATAACGTGGTAATCAGTAGGTATAGTCACTAGGGACTATAACCATCGTGATTACAATCACGTTGCGAAGTTCAAACAAACTTCGCATTGACCATAAACTGGTCAATGCAGAAAGTCAAACAAAGTTTGACTTTCGGACTCGAAAGCAATAAAAGAACGAAGGAACACTTACAAAGGGTCCCCGAATGCTAATCTAGATCAAAATAGCTCAGGTATGAAACAAAGGTTTCAACTTAGAGCACATTAGATCAGATTCTTGTGAGGAATGAGTGAACATAAGGTGGGTATTTATAGTTTTCGGTTCACCGTTAGGATTGTTTCTTGGAAAAGGGGGCACGATCTAAGCCGTACACTTGTTGGAAAATTGTGGTAACTCATTTTGCGATCCACCATAAGAGTTTGACACTTGGCCTTGGCCTTTGGAGGGGTTAAAGGCTGCTAACAGCTGAGAAAAACGTTTTTCTGCATCTGGGCCTCCCTTACGGACCGTAAGGGTAGGGCTTACGGTCCGTAAGCCTTTGATCAGAATTGTAATTCTTTCTAGTTTTTGCATAAATGGCTCTTGGCTTTTTGAAAGGTCAATTAACTTATACTTTGCACTTTGAACCCTCCATATTGACACATAAGGGCCTCAAGACTTATACCCCTTTTGTTAAGTCCTTGGCCACTCGGTGATTGCCCGAAAAGTCAAAGTTTTCAACGTTGACGCTTTAACCCCTTGTACACGGATTTGATCATAACTTTCTCGTACGATAACGAAACTTTATGAAATTTTGTATCATGCATTCTAGTGCATAATTATCCGTTACAAAGCTTCGGGTTTGTCAAGTTTAGTCCCTGTAAGCGAATTAACTTGTTTTTGCCATACCAAAGCCTTCAAAACTTATTTCTAAGTTATGTAAGGGTTATTTAAGGTATGTTAAGTATTTGTTGATGTTCCAGAGTATTTGTCGCATTAAACTGGTTACGTTTACGCACCAGTTTGCGTATAACTCTCCAGAAAGTGATATAGAATTTGAAATTGAATAAAAGTCAAAACATGAAAAATGTAAAACACAACCAAACAAACATTGGGATCAAATAACATTGTTTTATTGATAATTGAACTGTTCATAATGATTACAAGCACAGATGTTACAGTCTCCCCTACTTGTGGAAATTTCGTCCCGAAATTTATTTAGAGGAAACTCGTGGGAAAAGATGCGGATATTTCGCCTTCATTTGATCTTCGCGTTTCCAAGTAAACTCGGGTCCACGTTTAGCTTCCCAGCGAACTTTGACCAAAGGAATGCGCTTGCGTTTAAGCCACTTGACTTCACGTTCCATGATTTCCACAGGCTTCTCAACAAATTTCAGTGTTTTATCAACACGAATTTCGTCAAGTGGTATGTGGAGGTTCTCATCAGCTAAACACCTCTTGAGATTGGACACGTGAAAAGTTGGATGAACATTTCCAAGTTCAGGAGGTAACTCAAGTCTGTAGGCTACCTTTCCGATTCTTTCGACGATCTTGAATGGTCCAACGTATCTAGGTGCAAGTTTTCCTTTCTTTCCAAATCTGATCACACCTTTCCAAGGTGAGACCTTAAGTAATACTCGATCACCGACTTGAAATTCCAAGGGCTTGCGTTTTGGGTCCGCGTAACTCTTTTGACGGCTTCTAGTTGTCTGAAGGTTATCACGAACTTTCTTAATCTTGTCAGTTGTCTCTAAAATGAGAGCAGGTCCAGTAAGCTGAGCCTCGCCGATCTCATTCCAGCAGACTGGTGAACGACATTTTCGACCATAGAGAGCCTCGAAAGGAGCCATTTTGATGCTGGTGTGATAACTGTTGTTGTAGGAGAATTCAATTAACGGAAGATGTGAATCCCAACTACCACCAAAATCGATCACACAAGCTCTAAGCATATCCTCCAGAGTCTGGATTGTTCTTTCAGATTGACTATCCGTTTGCGGATGATAAGCTGTGCTCAGATTAAGTTGGGTCCCCATAGCAGATTGCATGGTTCTCCAAAAATGAGAAGTGAAATGAGCGTCTCTGTCAGAAATGATGTTCAAAGGAACACCATGTCGAGTTACAATTTCATCCACATAGATTTTAGCAAGTTTGTCAGCAGGAAAATCCTCACGGATTGGCAAGAAATGTGCTGACTTAGTAAGACGATCAACAACTACCCAGATGGCATCATGACCTTTCTTTGTGCGCGGAAGTTTAGTAATGAGATCCACAGTGATGTTTTCCCATTTCCAAACTGGTATCTCTGGTTGCACCAATAAACCAGAAGGACGCTGATGTTCAGCCTTAACCTTAAGACAAGTAAGGCATTTTGATACGTATAAGGCAATGTCTTTCTTCATACCAGGCCACCAATAGTGAATACGAAGATCCTTATACATCTTATCTGAGCCAGGATGGACAGAATAACGCGACTTATGGGCTTCATCCATAAGCAAGGTGCAAAGGTTATCTTGGCTTGGGACCCACAACCGGTCCATGAAGTAATACGATCCATTGTCCTTCAGTTCCAGATCAGGTGTTATGTGATAGGGAAATTCCTTATCCATCAAACCTTGTGAAACACAAGATTGCTGAGCATGAGAAATGCGTGCTTGGATATCGGATCGAGCTTGAATAACAGATTGAACACGAACACAATGAAGCTTAGTACGTTCCTTACGACTCAATGCATCGGCTACGACATTCGCCTTTCCAGGATGGTAGCGAATTTCGCAGTCATAGTCGTTTAGGAGCTCAACCCAACGTCGTTGCCTCATGTTGAGTTCTTTCTGATTGAAGATATGCTGAAGACTTTTGTGGTCCGTGAAAACCACACATTTTGTACCGTACAAATAGTGTCTCCAGATCTTCAGAGCGAAAACAACTGCACCCAACTCAAGATCATGAGTGGTGTAGTTCTTCTCATGTATCTTCAACTGCCTCGATGCATATGCTATGACTTTGTTCCTTTGCATCAGAACACAGCCAAGACCCAATTTAGATGCATCGCAATAAACGACGAAATCATCATTGCCCTCAGGCAATGATAGAACAGGCGCATCACAAAGTTTCTGCTTCAAGTGTTGAAAAGCTTCCTCTTGTTTGAATCCCCAATCAAAGGGCTTGTTCTTCTGAGTTAGAGCAGTTAGAGGAACTGCAATCTTTGAGAAGTTTTCTATGAAGCGGCGGTAATAACCCGCTAGACCAAGAAAAGAACGAACTTCAGTAGGAGTAGTAGGCGTATCCCAATCCTTAATCGCATTGATCTTGGAGGGATCTACATGAATACCTTGTTCGTTAACAATATATCCTAAAAATTGAACTTCTTTAAGCCAGAATTCACACTTGGAGAATTTGGCGAAAAGTTGCTCTTTCTTTAGGAGTTCCAAAGTAAGACGAAGATGTTGCTCATGATCAGCTCGCGTCTTGGAGTAAATCAAGATGTCGTCAATAAAAACAATGACGAACTGATCCAAATAAGGTTTGCAGACCCTATTCATTAAGTCCATGAAAACAGCAGGAGCATTAGTCAAACCGAATGGCATGACTGTGAACTCATAATGCCCATAACGAGTACGGAACGCTGTCTTGGGAATATCTTCTTCATGCACACGAAGTTGATGATATCCAGATTGTAGATCGATCTTTGAAAAATAAGAAGCGCCCTGTAATTGATCAAAGAGATCATCGATGCGAGGTAGGGGATATCGATTCTTGATGGTAAGCTTGTTAAGCTCACGATAGTCGATACACATCCTAAAAGATCCATCCTTCTTCTTGACAAAAAGGACGGGAGCACCCCAGGGTGAAAAGCTAGGACGTATAAAACCTTTGTCAGAGAGCTCCTGAAGCTGCTTAGACAACTCTTGCATCTCAGATGGTGCAAGATGATATGGAGCTCTGGCAATGGGATTTGCACCAGGTACGAGATCAATACGGAACTCGACTTGGCGTGCTGGGGGTAGACCATGTAACTCTTCAGGGAAAACTTCAGAATAATCCCGAACGACAGGAATATCTGAAATAGACTTACCCTTGCCTTTTTCTGCTGTGACATGTGCCAGGAGGGCCACATAGTTCTTTCGGAGATACTTCCGAGCTTTAAAACAAGACATGAGTTTGAGACCATCGGCAGGCTTCTCACCACGAACCTGTAGGATCTCGCCTGTCGAAAGCGGCACACGAGCAATCTTCTCAGAACAAACTATTTCTGCGTGATGCTTAGATAACCAATCCATACCCACTATAATGTCGAAGCTTCCAAGTTGCATTGGCGTGAGGTCAATAGGAAAAAGATGGTCGTTAAGGTTTAACTGGCAGTTGTGAAGAACAGAATCAAGAACAATGGGTTCACCATTAGCAACCTCTACTGTCAAAGGTTTACCTAGTTTCGTTCTAGACACGCGAAGCATTGGCTCAAAAGACAATGACACAAAACTCTTGTCGGCACCCGAATAAAAAAGAACAGATGCAGGCTGATTATTAATAAAGAACGTACCATTCACCACTTCATTGTCTGCTTGCGCCTCTTGAGCATTCATGTTGAAGACTCGACCTCGAGCCGGAGCCTGATTCTGATTTGGATTCTGGTTCTGGTTGGCTAGCCTTGGGCACCGGTTCCTGTAGTGGGTCAGATCCCCACAATTGTAGCACGATCCAGGAGGAAAATGAGGTCGTGCAGCTTGACCTTGTTGCTGAGCAAGAGGCTGAGCAACTTGTTGGGCTTGGTTCTGAACTGCCTGGTTCTGGTTAACAGGAATGCGACAAGTAGCGGCAAGATGACCAGATCTTCCGCAGTTGGTGCACTAACGACACTGGAGGTGTGGTGGATGATGGCCGTTACACCTGTTGCATAGAGGTGCATTGCCAAGATAAGGCTTCTTGGCTAGTGGCTGCGCAGGCTGATTTGGTGCAGCTTGGGCCTGTGCAGTAACGGCATAGTTTTGGGAAGCCTTCCGCTTCCTAGACCCTCCAGAATTCTTTCCCTTCTTGTTTTGACTTTCTTGCTATCCTCTTTGTCCGACGATTGTTTGTTGCCCTTGTCACCCTTCCTGTGTAACTTATTCTTCCGAATCTGTGACTCAGTCAATGTCGCTGCTAACTCGATCGCCTGACGGAGTGTGGCGGGGTTACTACCAGTAATGATGTCTTGTACTGAGTCAGGTAGGCCGTCGATGTACCTTTCGATAGCCTTGTTGAGTGGAGTAACCATAGTCGGGCAAAGCAGACTCAACTCCTCAAACCTATCAGTATATGCCCTGTGCTCGCCACTGCCTTGTTTTAAGTCATCAAACTCTTTCTCCAACGCTCGCTGCTCATGACGAGGACAGAATTCCCTCATCATAAGGGCCCTGAGTTCAGCCCAAGTTTGTGCTAGAGCAACTTCTGCACCACGGTCTCTCATAACCCCGTTCCACCATGTGAGAGCCCTCTTCTGAAACACACTCGAAGAAAACTCGACCTTGCGATTGTCAGGACACTGCACGTGGCGAAAAGTATTCTCAATGCTCTCGAACCATTGAAGAAGCCCAGTCGCTCCTTCCGAACCACTAAACTTGAGTGGTTTAGCCGAGTTAAAATCCTTGTATTTGCATGGGGCATTGTTGTTGTTGTTGGCTTGGTTCCATTGAGCAAAGAGGTTTGGGAATTGAGCAGCCATCTGCTGCGCAATGATTTCTGCCAATTCGGCAGTCGCCATCTGGTTTTCGCGTCGAGGAGGCATTCTAAAAGAGGAAAACATGAAAGGGAACGAGTGAGATGATTGGATGAAGAGAATGAGATGAAACAAAATTAACAAAAGAAAAGATGGTGGTCATTTGTCCGTATTACCAAGCAAACAAACGACACACAGTGACTAATCAAAGTAAATAGATCAAAAATAATGTATCGCGAAGACATGCTCGCCTATAAGTGAACACTCATCCCAAGAATTCCCAGGTAAGCACAACTGGTCTCGCGTCTGATGAGATATATACGAAGTGCTTGCCTAGACAGAAAACCCAGAATACAGGCATTCACTCTTCCAGTTTGCACGTGTTCACATTATTTAAAACCCAAGACCTTGACGAGATTTTGAAAACTCAGAAGGCAATAAGCCAAAAATTTTAGTTAAACTGGAAGGGTTCAAAACCTTACAAAAGAGGGTTCAAAACCATGTAATAAATCATTTAAAAACAGAAGATTGTTTTTCAAAAATCGTTTCAGAAAAATTTGGTTTTTGTTTGGATAATCACCTAAGGATAGGTGATGTGCATGTTTTAAGATCTAAACACAAGATAACTTGTGTTAGGGTCCTAGAAAGGTTATAGTCTAGGTCAAAGAATTACTAATAACCTAATTCCCTATAACCATTGGCTCTGATACCAACTCTTCTGTCACACCCCGACCACGTATAACATATAAAACGTGGCGGAAAACGTCGGGGAGTGTTGTAACAGAATTAATTGTTTCATAACCATGGCATACAAAGTTATATTTTATTTATCAACATAAGAGTTACATTGTTTTAAACAGGAATCAAAGAGTACATAACATAATTAAACAAAGTCTATCTTCATTTTAAGTCTCTAAGGCATAGGTCCGCCCTAGTGTCACGATCATCATCCTATGGAAAAGCTCCTGAAAACACATGTGAAAATAGGTACGTCAGCATAAAAATGCCTGTGAGATACATAGGTTTTGTGAAAACTGGATTCATGACTTAATAGTTTAGAAAAAGTTTGTTTATCAAAAGTCAGTCATGAACCTTGTAAATTGTTTTGTTTTGTAAATCGTTTAAAAAGCGATAAGATCGAGTGATATGTATAAATAAAAGAATAATGCGTGGTTAAATGTATAACCAAGTAAAATGAGTTGTATAAAGTAAATTGTTTGTAAACCAAAGTCTTGTGAAAAATATGTTATTTATATAAAATGTTATATGTCTCAAATTGAAATGATTCAAATAACGCTACGATATGTAATACCATACAAACACTTATATATAGGAAGTACTAGCGGCGTATCCACCATGCTTGTATCATATTACACACGCCTCGTTACTTAAATCACTTAAACAAACCACCAATGTATAAAGTCTATGTTTAAACCAATAGTCAAAAGTCCTTGTATAAGCCATGTCAAATGTTTATAAGTCCAAAAGTAGTCAAGTTATGTGTATCAAATGTTATGTAGTGTAAGTAAAGTATTGTCACAAAATCCAAATGTAGAAATGTATAAAACAAAGTATTTTGAATATATCAAAAAGTTATGTTTTGCAAAGTAATGCATGTTACATTGATACAAACATTTATGTGGTAAGTTAACGCATACATTCAAGTCTTGAGACAGTCGGATAACCCTTTCAGTCAAGGTTATCAAAAGTAATGTTTTCGGATTCAGTCATTCCTTACATCCAAACAAACCCGGGATGTCAGGAATGGGATTTGTCAAGTCCTATGGTACCAGTACTTACTACCGAGCGGCGTAGCTAATGTTAATGAACGTATAATAGTCTCGTTTGTGCAAACCAAATGTTATAGCAGTTGTATACATGTCATATGAAAACAATGTACTAAGTATGCTAAGTTAACATACAAAGCAGAAAAGTCATGTAAATCAATGTGCTAGCATGCTATCAGTCAACATACATAGCAGAAATGTAAAGTAAAACAATGTACTAAGTATGCACACAATGGACATACATAGCATGAAATGTAATGAAATCATGTACTATAATGTACTAACAAACATAGCATGTATATGATGTGAAAACAGGAAAGCATGAAAGTAATAAGTAGGCACATGTGTTTCACCCCAAAACAGTTTGGAAAACAGTAAAAGAGGGGTCTATGTACTCACTCGAGATTGCTCAGAAGTCCTAAGATAACCACGAAGCAGTGCTAGAGATCTCGGAATCAAACGGCACCTAATATAGGTAACTATGTTAATAAACCGGACCTAAATCGGAGGATCGGATAGAATGAGGGTTCGTAAATCAAACGAGTATGGAGACTCGTGTAATATGGTTTAATAAAGCCTACATACTAAATGAAACCTAACATAAGTGCTTACGACCCATTACGACCCGTTTAGGTAGCTTATGCTACTTTAACGCGTCATTCGCGTGAAACGCGTTCGGAATGCCTAACTAGTCCTATGATAAGTAAAATATGCCTTAACATGTCTAATATTGTTACCAAATCAGTTTAGATACCAAAATTTATGTTACATATGCTTAAAATGAATTTTGGCGTCAAAAGAGCATTTTGGTAATTTACCTAAGGCATATAAACTACCTATCATACAACTACTTAAACGAAGCGACCATAAGGTATAACCTCGGAAGGTTATTCCCAATATATTATGGTCACCTAATGTGTTTGGTCGGATCCTAATGATCGACTAAACGGGTCGGGTTCGAAAGTATAAGCGATTGTTTAGATCGCTTACCTTACGACCCTATATAAGCACTAAACTAAAAGTGACGAGCTAAGCATGTTAAAACGTGCTTATCTAAGTTTAGAAAACAGGTTTGGTATCAAAACAAACGGTTTTGATACCTAAGAGTAGTTTGGTTACAAAACACGGAAGAATGCGCATTTTGACCGAAACTACGGCTCGTCACTGAGCCAAGATAACGTGGTAATCAGTAGGTATAGTCACTAGGGACTATAACCATCGTGATTACAATCACGTTGCGAAGTTCAAACGAACTTCGCATTGACCATAAACTGGTCAATGCAGAAAGTCAAACAAAGTTTGACTTTCGAACTCGAAAGCAATAAAAGAACGAAGGAACACTTACAAAGGGTCCCCGAATGCTAATCTAGATCAAAATAGCTCAGGTATGAAACAAAGGTTTCAACTTAGAGCACATTAGATCAGATTCTTGTGAGGAATGAGTGAACATAAGGTGGGTATTTATAGTTTTCGGTTCACCGTTAGGATCGTTTCTTGGAAAAGGGGGCATGATCTAAGCCGTACACTTGTTGGAAAGTTGTGGTAACTCATTTTGCGATCCACCATAAGAGTTTGACACTTGGCCTTGGCCTTTGGAGGGGTTAAAGGCTGTTAACAGCTGAGAAAAACGTTTTTCTGCATCTGGGCCTCCCTTACGGACCGTAAGGGTAGGGCTTACGGTCCGTAAGCCTTTGATCAGAATTGTAATTCTTTCTAGTTTTTGCATAAATGGCTCTTGGCTTTTTGAAAGGTCAATTAACTTATACTTTGCACTTTGAACCCTCCATATTGACACATAAGGGCCTCAAGACTTATACCCCTTTTGTTAAGTCCTTGGCCACTCGGTGATTGCCCAAAAAGTCAAAGTTTTCAACGTTGACGCTTTAACCCCTTGTACACGGATTTGATCATAACTTTCTCGTACGAAAATGAAACTTTATGAAATTTTGTATCATGCATTCTAGTGCATAATTATCCGTTACAAAGCTTCGGGTTTGTCAAGTTTAGTCCCTGTAAGCGAATTAACTTGTTTTTGCCATACCAAAGCCTTCAAAACTTATTTCTAAGTTATGTAAGGGTTATTTAAGGTATGTTAAGTATATGTTGATGTTCCAGAGTATTTGTCGCATTAAACTGGTTACGTTTACGCACCAGTTTGCGTATAACTCTCCAGAAAGCGATATAGAGTTTGAAATTGAATAAAAGTCAAAACATGAAAAATGTAAAACACAACCAAACAAACATTGGGATCAAATAACATTGTTTTATTGATAATTGAACTGTTCATAATGATTACAAGCACAGATGTTACAAGATGGGATTATAAAAAGGAAAATGCACAACACTAAAAAAGTTGTAACACGTGTTACAACGGTTGTTTTAAGAACTTTCAAATAAACAAGTGTTGCAAAGTGGATGTTTTTAAATAACTGTTTAAATCAACGTAATAGAGATGTGTAAGTAGGTAATTTCCTTTTGTAACACGTGTTACATTTAAAAGTTCTTAAAACAACCGTTGTAACACGTGTTACATCTTTTTACTCAGCTGTGCATTTTCCATTTTAAACTTACCATTACATTAAGTAAAAACCTTTTGTAACACGTAAAAAACCTAACACGTGTTGCATTGGATGTATCTTCAAGCTGGAGATGGGATTATAAAAAGGAAAATGCACAACACTAAAAAAGTTGTAACACGTGTTACAACGGTTGTTTTAAGAACTTTCAAATAAACAAGTGTTGCAAAGTGGATGTTTTTAAATAACTGTTTAAATCAACATAATAGAGATGTGTAAGTAGGTAATTTCCTTTTGTAACACGTGTTACATTGGATGTATCTTTACGTTGAGGATGGGATTATATAAAGGAAAATGCACAGCTGAGTAAAAAGATGTAACACGTGTTACAACGGTTGTTTTAAGAACTTTCAAATAAGCAAGTGTTACACCGTGGATGTTTTAAAAAACTGTTTTCATCCATTTGTAATAGAGACGTGCAAGTAGGTAAAAACCTGTTGTAACACGTGTTACATATGTGCAGCCCCGATTTTTGGTAACAAAGAGGTTGAACATATGTAACACATGTTTGTAACATGTGTTACACTGGAGGGTAACTTCTGTACAACATCAAAGGTACCCACCACTTGCCCTTCATCGACTTCTTGTTCCCATTCTTCATCGGTTTCTCCATCTACCATCTTTCGTTATCGTTCTGTTTCTTTATCGTTCTGCTTTCGCTTATTAGCCAGCCTACCCGTCACGGACCTGGTCATTCTCCTCACTCCTGCAAATACAACCGCCATAGTAAATACATATTAGCCAGCCTACCCATCACGAAACTACACAATCATACTCTCTGATGCACTCGGGACGCTGCATTTTTTCTGCTCCCCACAACAATTGTTTTAGATGTGTTATCCTCCAGTGTAACACACGTTACAAACATGTGTTACATATGTGTAGCTCCTTTTTGTGTCCAAGAAAGGGCTGGTTTTAACATAAGTAACACGTGTAACATTATTACAACATATGTAGCTAATTATGCAAACAAGATATTTCAACTAACAACCCATTTAAAGTAACATTTCAACCCATTTAAAATAACATTTCAACATTTAAAAAGGTATAGATTTGTAAGCTAATAACAACTGATAATATCAAAAAAATAAAAATGATTTTAATACAAAAACAAAACCTATTAACAACAGCCTTAACAAAAAAAAAAATCAAGGTAAATTAGTTCAAACCTGCTTCTCTCTCACACACTTGTGTGTGTGTGTTCTTGGTGTTCGAGAACACGATGAAGATTGTTGTCTCTCTATCTAAAATCAAGGTAAATTAGGTTCAAACATGCTTCTCTCTCACATACTTGTGCGTGTGTTCTTGGTGTTCGAGATGAACACGATGAAGATTGTTGTTCCTCTCTCTAAATCTGCTTCTCTCTCATGTTCATCTTCAAATCTGCTTCTCTCTCATGTTCATCTTCAAATCTCTTTCGCGATTCACCGTAGCACCTTTTTCTTCTTCTCCGGCGAGACTTTCTTCTGCCCCGAACTCGAACCACACTAGATTTGACCCGGAACCCGAGACGTCACCCGAATCTTGAACCGAAGCCGAGTCAGACTTATAACACCTGAACCCGCAACCAAATCTGACCCGCTTGAACTATAACTGAAACCACGTGACCCGAGATAAAACCCGAAACAAAACTCAGATCGACACACCTCTTTCGAACCCGCTGGAGTTTGACCGAAATACTGGTCGGAACTAGATTACACCGCCGCCACCGCCGTAGACGGCGCTGCAAACGCCGGAAACCTCCAATGGCTTCCATCATCCATGTATCTCTCTCGAACCGCCTCCCTAGCTTCTCTCGATCCAAACGTTTCTCTCTCTAAAAAACAGCAACTTTCTCTCTCTAAAAAAACAATGTTTCTATCAAACATGAACACGTTGGAGATTCTTGTTCTCTTTCTTGATGAACATGATGAGAATTCTTGATATTTTGAATTGTGAAAGAAGAAGAAGAGAGAGAATGAGATATAAATAATGATGGTTTGATGTGATACACTGATCATATCAAATCAACAATATTTTAAAATATTTTATGTACTTGGGTTTTATTTGCTTTTACATAAATACCCTCCTGGCCCACTCATCAACATAAGTAATGTATTAAATTTAAATCAATAACCATCAAATTTCCCTAGCCCTTAGATGATCAAGATCAATGGTCACAATTGGGTTTCCTTAGTTTTCTCACTAAAAAATGGTTTCCTATATATCCTTGCCCTATATATATATATATATATATAGGGTAATGCTCCACAAAAAAACCCTTTAAATTTAGAAAACTTTGAAAACCCATCACAAGGCCTACAATTTGCCACGTGTCCCAGCCATCTCCATCTTATCTTTTGCTTTTGAGGGCACATTTGTAAATTCATACCCAATTTAAAAAGATCTTTGACCTTTTTTCTACTATGATCTGACAACTTTTATTGGACACTTATAATCCCAATGTATCTTTCCTTTCTCAATTTCTCTATCCTTTTCATTTACAATAAAGTCCTCCATTAAAGACCTGCATCTCTTCCTTTACCATATACTCCTTCATTTCTTCCTTTCTCCATTAATGTCCATGGAGACAAATCCACCAACGAATGAGTTAATGTCGCCGGGTCATCTGCTCCCCAACAGGTTCATTATCAGTGACTTCCCTACTGACGAGGAATTAAATACTCATTGTCTTGCCGCCGAGGCTCCGCCGGAGACTCACGGAAACGAAGGCGTCTCCGTCAAGTGTTGAAGAAATTGAAGCTAAGCTTCGTGATGCAGATCTTCGTCGACAGGTTGTTGTTGTTGTCATATATGATTAATTCGTTTGATTATCAGGATTTTGGTTATTGTTTTGTATGTGATTTGTTTGAAATAATTTGTTGAAATTGTAAGGTGTTAAGAGTTGTTAAATCTGTGAGGGTTTTTTTTTTTTTTTTTGTTAATGTTGTGTATGATTAATTTTACTAAACGTGTGATTAATTTTACTAATTTGCTGATTAGGTGTTGCTGAATTAATTGCTGAAATTGTAAGGTGTTATTGATTATATGTTAAAGAGTTTTTAGTTCTGTGTACTTTGTTAGTTGTTGTTTAAGTTGTGTAAGATTAATTTTATTAAACAGGTGTTATTGATTAATTTTATTAAACATGTGATTAGTTTTACTGATTAATTTTACATCGTCATACCCTAATACATGTTACACTTTATCCTATTAGACATAGCCATACAATTTAAATTATTATAGTTATGACGTGTTTAACACATGCCCGATTTTTTTATTTTTAGACGTCTAATAATCAGCACATCTGTTTTTAGAAACGAAAAGCCAAGTTTGTCTTACAGCACAACCAACGTAACACGTGTTATAGTCTGAACTCCTGTTCCACAGCTAAGCCAAGTTTGTCTTACAGCACAACCAACGTAACACGTGTTATAGTCTGAACTCCTGTTTCACAGCTAAACCATAGTAACATGTTATAGAGACATGTATTAGGGTATGACGATGTATTAGAGACATGTATTAGGGTATGACAAATTAATTGCAGGTTTTTAGTTATGTGTACTTTGTTAATTGTTGTTTCAGTTGTGTAAGATTAATTTGCAGGTTTTTATTTTTGTGTTAAAAAGTTGTGTTTGGTTTGGTTGCTTGTTTGGGCTTTTGATCTGAATAGTAACTGTTTTTTGTTGGTTTGGTTGTTTTGTTTGGGCTTTTTGATCTGAATAGTAACTGTTTTTGTGATGTTATTTGAGGAAAAAGATTTTCTGGCTATGAATGTGTTAATATTTATGTCTGGTTAACGACTTAACGGTTATCTTATCTTTTCGCTTATTAGGACGGTGATGGATTCAAGGGAAATAAGATCCAATTCTCGGGTCAGTTGGTTTCGTCAAACATGGATCGGATGCTCAAGGATCATGACCATGTTTATGTTGCAGCACAACACAACTAACACGTGTTATAGGTTGAACTACTCGGACATGCATGCGTTACATGTGACATGAAAACACATTTTTATAACTTCCCTGGCATACGCACACCCACATGTTTACAAGACCAACCCAAACAATAAAGCAAGGGTAGCCGCTGAAAAGCTAAGGCAGCAAAGGTAGCCGCTGAAAAGCTAAGGCAGACTTTCAAAGGAAGCTCCACCATTTTCTTAGTGCTATGTATTTTCATTTACTAGTAATATGTAATGTGAGAATCTTATTTTGTTTTGTCTAGTACATGATGTTAAAACGGTATGGACTTAACACATTCAGGAAGTCTTAACACACGTTATAAAAGAGGCTTAACACACGTTATATCAGGTATACTATGTTATTAAGTTACTATTGGAGTTTATGCATCCATTCTGGAAGTCTTAACACACGTTATAATAGAGGCTTAACACACGTTATACATGCCAGGTGCGTAACACATGTTACAATATGTATATACAAATCATGGTGTTTTGGAAACCACTAGCTTATACATGACACCATGTTGGGTTAAACCAAGATTATAACAGAGGCTTAACACATGTTATCCCAGTTATACGGTGTTACAACATTAACTTGTATGTTCCATCTTAACTTGTACACGTGTTACGATCAGTATATGCACATCATGGTGTTTTGCAAACCACTTTCATATACATGAATACAAGTCGGGTTATAATGGATGCTTTACATGTTATCATATGTGTACAAGTGGGGTTACAACAAGATTACGATATTAACTAAGCTCACCATTAAACTCATCGCCCCCGTCGAATGTTTTCACCCTTTGTCATTAAGCAATTACATGTTAAGCAATTACATGTTCCGAACAGACAAATTGTAACACATGTTAGATCAGTATATACACATCATGGTGTTTTGTAAACCACTAGCTTATACATGAATACATGTCAGGTTACAAAAAGATTATAACAGTGGCTTAACACATGTTATACATTCCAAAATGTGCAAAACAAATGACCCGTTTCATATTATATATTCCAAAATTACCGGTACATGTGTTACCATAAATGGCTCGTTTCATATTACACGTTACATACTAACTTCTACATTTATTACTTGTACAAGTTTTACGCTTAGTATCCACATTATCGGATATTTTAAACATCAACAAAAATAAAATAGATATTACTTGTTTTTTTAAATTAACAAAAGGTTAACACACGTTATATATCATTCTAACAGGGGCTTAACACATGTTATACATGAACACATGTCAGGTTACATCATGATGTTCTGTTACAGCATGAACCAGCCACACATGTTATAAATGAACGAAGACTTCTTTCCCAAAGGATGTGACTTATTCAATGTCCCCGCATTAACGTCGCCTTCATCCATCCAGCTTGTCAATTCAATATCTTTTATGGATCTGTTTCTGTAAATCAACACACGTTATATATCATTCTAACAGGTGCTTAACACATGTTATGGGTCTGTCTCTGTAAATCAAGCAACCCAACAAAAAAACAATTATTGTTAAGATCAAAAGCCCCAAACAAGCAACCAAACCAACAAAAAAACCCGTTCAAAATCTCATCCTAAAGTTTTGGATTTATTTAAAATACATGAACATTAACCATTACTAGAACACGCATTAACTTCGCGTACATCCATCCAGCTTCTCAATTGAATATCTTTATGGGTTTGTTTCTGTAAATCAACACACGTTATATAACATTATAACAGGGGGCTTAACACATGTTATGGGTCTGAGTCTGTGAATCAAGCAACCAAACAAAAAAACACTTACTGTTCATATCAAAAACCTAAACAAGCAACCCAAACCAACAAAAAAACAGCTACTGTTAAGATCAAAAGCCCCTAACAAGCAACCAAACCAACAAAAAAACCTGTTCAATATCTCATCCTAAAGTTTTTGATTTATTTAAAATACATTAACATTAACCATGGATACCCCATTAACCATTACTAAAACACTTTCAGCACACAAAAACATATTAACAACCATTTCAACAAAAAATCAAGTGTGAAATGATATTTCAAGAACACTTACCGGATCTATACCCGTCCGATGAACACGAAGAAGATCTTCAAACCTTCTTCTCACACACACACTCGTGCGTATGTCTTTGTGATAAAGATTGTTGTTTCTCTATCTAAGACATCAACTTTCTCTCTCTAAAAACATTCATCTTGTCATCGCTCTTCTCACACACACACTCGTGCGTGTGTCTTTGTGATTTTTTCAGACCACACGATGCTGAAATTATCTTCAAATGAAGATCACCATTGAAGGATCATCATTGAAGACCATGAAGCTTTCTTCTTTTCACATGATGAAGAAGGGGAGAGAGATAATAGTTTATTGAAAGATTTGACTAGAAGAAAGAGGAGAGGGATGATGGCACAAGTGGGTTTTGTCATTTCCAATGCCAAAAAGTGGGTTTTGTTATACCGAAAATGCCCTCCCAGACTTTCAAATGTGTATTATACTATTTCTTTTAATTATAATTCTTACCAAAATGATGAGAGCCATTGATCAAGTTGGATGAAAGACAATCAATGGATGAGGTTGGGTTTCCAAGGTTTTTTTAAAAAAGATGAGGTTTCCTATAGAGCCCAACCCTATATATATATATATATAGGGAGGGGCTCATGCGAGAACTCCATTTATTGCGATAACCGCGAGAACCAATGTGAACACAACCTAAAATAGCTAAAAAAACCTAACCCCCTCCCCCAAAAAACCTAACCCCCCCCCCCAAGCTAAATGCTAAAAACTAAAACCCCCAAAAAACCTAAAAAAAACCTAACCCCCCCCCCCCGCCCCCCCCCCCCCCAAAAAAAAACCTAAACCCCCCTCCCCCACCCCCCAAAAACCTAACCCCCCCAAGCTAAAATGCTAAAAACTAAACCCCCAAAAAACCTAAAAAAATCTAAAAAAAAAAAAAATCTAATTTTTTTTAATATTTTTTATGCTCATATCGCTACTTTTAGTGGCAAAAAAAAATTTTAATTTTTTTTTTGGCTTCGAAAAGTAGCGATTTTTATATAAAAAATATTAAAAAAAAATTTGTGTGATTTTTAGCTATTTTTAGGCATTTTTTGTTGTGTTCACATTGTTTCTCGCAATAAGAGGTGGTTCTCGCATGATCTTCTCCCTATATATATATATATATATATAGGGTAAGGTTCATGCGAGAACCACCTATATTGCGAGAACCGCGAGAACCAATGTGAACACCACCTAAAATAGCTAAAAAAACCAAAAAAGTAGCGATTTTTTTATAAAAAATATTAAAAAAAATAAAAAATTTGTGTGTTTTTTAGCTATTTTTATGCATTTTTTGGTTGTGTTCACATTGGTTCTCGCGGTTCTCGCAATAAGGGGTGGTTTCTAACGGATCTTTGTCCTATATATATATATATATATATATAGGGAGAGGATCATGAGAAAACTAGATATAAATGAGAAAACTAAAAAACTAACTAAAAACCACTAAAAAGGAGGGGGGAGACTTTTAATTAAGGAGGGGGGGGGGGGGGGGCTTTTAATGAAGGAGGGGTAAAATTGGAAAAAAATATATATAACTTTTCAAACATTTCCCATTTCTCCATACGTTATCATTTTAAAACAAAAATGGCACCATAAGATCACAAATTTTTGTATCTTTCATTTAAGTATATTCGAGCATATTTTTTATGACATAAAAAAAGATTTATGGTGTCGTCTTGTTTTCAATACTATTATTATAGTAGTGCACATGTACAATATAACATGTACTACAATTGCATTACATGCTTAAAATTAGCCTTTTGAGTCTAGTTTAGCTTTTAGGGTTAGTTTTTTTGGAGGTTTAGGATTAGGTTTTTGGGTGTGGGGAGGGGGGGTTAGGTTTTTGGGGGGTGGAGGTGGGGGGGGGGGGGTTTAGGTTTTTTTCGGGTTTATGTTTAGGGTTTAGTTTTAGGTTTTCGGGAGGGTGGGGGGGGGGGGGTTAGGCTTTTGGTGGGAGGGTGAATTTAGGTTTTTGGGGGGTGGGGGGTTTAGGTTTTTGGGGGGTGTCGGTGGGGGGTGGGTTAAGTGGTTTAAGCTTTATGTATTAGTGCACATGTGCAGTACAACCAAAAAAAATTTTTTTTTCCATACATAAAAAGTAGCGTTTTTTCTATAAAAAATTGTAAAAAAAAAAAAAAAAATTGGTATGTTTTTAGGTTTTTTTTTGGTTAGTTTTTTGGTTTTCTCATTTAAACTAGTTTTCTCATGATCCATCCCCTATATATATATATATATATATATATATATATATATATATATATAGGGTAAGGATCATTTCAGAACTCTAAATAATTGCAGAAGTTACAGAACTCCTAATAAACAATCATTCTACTAATATATTTTTACATTTAACATTGTTTTAGGGTATTTTTTATCATGTATTATGATTCCATGTGTGATAAGAGTAGTTTTATCGTTTTTTCATATGTAATTTTGTAATTACATATACGTAAATTGGTTCATTTACACATATGTAAACCAGTTCCTTTACACATATGTAAATTAGTTAGAGTAAACTGCCATTTTGGTCCCTGTGGTTTGGCCAGTTTTGCCACTTTAGTCCAAATCTCAAACTTATTACATCTGGGTCCCTGTGGTTTGCATTTTGTTGCCATTTTGGTCCAAAATCCAAAAACCCCTTTTTTTGACTGTTGAAAGCTGTCTATTTTGTCCTTTAGTGCAGGGGCATTTTGGTCATTTTTTTAACAATAAATAATAATGCCACTGCCAGAGTTCCTCCCCCTTCTCACCATCACCACTCTCTCTCTCTCCTTCTCTCCTCTCTGCCGCCACAAGCACCACCACCACCGCCACCTCCTTTTCCTTCCCCTGAGACCACCACCACCGCCAACACATCTTCACCACACATCCCTTTCTGCCGCCGGACCTCACCACCGCTGCAGTCTCTCACTCTGCTCTCTCCCTCTCTTTGACCTACCACCACCACCCCCGCCACCATCAACACCCACCCTACCGCCACTACATCGTTCACCGCCACCCACCGCCTCTGCACTCTAAAAACCCCCTCTGTCTCTCTCTTCTCTCTCTCTACCCTGTTTCAAACAACCCTCAAAAACCCCCAAATGACCCCCAAAATCAACCCACCGCTACCTCTCCTCCGCCATCGCCATCACCGTCCTCCGCCTCGATCGCCTCAAAACCCACCACCAACAACCGCCAAAACCGCCAAAACCCACCACCAACAACCACACTCAACATCACCAACACCACCACTCTTCTCCGCCGCCTAATACCACTACTGTTCTCCACCGCTCACCACCATCACCACTGTTCTCCACCGCCCCAGACTGATCTACTATAGAGGTCACCACCAACAGCCGCCGGCAATCATTCATGGTGCTACATGTTCAGGAACCACCAGATCTGAGCATCTTCCTTGTTCTCGTTTTAATGGTGAAAAATTGGCTGCAAATGGTGAAAATGATGTTGTTAGTGTTAGGGTTAGTGTATGTATTATTTATAACATAGTCCCTACAGACTACAGAGTGAATTGAAGATTTGAAGGGGTGAGATTTGGGAGGATGCAGGAAGATGAAGGGGTGTTCGAGAGAGAAGAGAGAGAGAGACAGGGGGTGTTTAAGAGAGAGGGTTATAATAATTCTAAAATTTTGATTTAATTTTTTTTTATTCAGTAATGGCGATTTAATTTTTTTTATTCAGTAATGGCTTATAATAATTACAAATGCCCAAAATGCCCCTGACAATGAAGACAAAATAGCAGGGTCAAGGTAGGAGAATCTGGTCAAATTTGAGATTTGGACCAAAATGGCAACAAAATGCAAACCACAGGGACCCAGATGTAACAAGTTTGAGATTTGGACTAAAGTGGCAAAACTGGCCAAACCACAGGGACCAAAATGGCAGTTTACTCAATTGGTTATTATACATAAATAATTTGGTTTTTCATATATGTAATGATGAAAATACATATAATATATCCTTAAATAATGTTAAATATAAAAATATGTAAATAAAATAATTGTTTATTAGCGGTTCTGAAAGTTCTGTAATATTCAGAGTTCTGAAATGAACCCAACCCTATATATATATATATATATATATATATATATATATATATATATATATATATCCTTAGGGCATGGTTATATAGAAAACTTATTTCTACTTAGAAAACCTAGGAAACCCAATCTAGACCATTGATCATGATCATCCAATGGCTCATAAAATTTGAAGCATTTTTGAATTAAATTAAATAGAGGTACAAAGTCAATAAAGTTACTTGAAGGGTATTTAGGTAAAATCAACCATAATTATAGTACATTATATATATTATAATATTATGTGATTTGACATGCATTAAAGGATCATCATTGTTTCTCTTTCTTCTTTCTTCTCTTTTGAGAATTCAAAATATCTGTACATTCACCATCAAACCATCATCATCATCCATTCTCTCATCCTCTCTCTTTCTTCATGTTTCAATCACCAAGAACACACACACAAGTGTGTGTGAGAGAAGCAAGCCTGAATATCGTTAAAGAAAGAGAAACACCAAAAGCATACACACAAGTGTGTGAGAGAAAGAGAAACAAGATTCTCCTTCGTGTTCATGAAGAACACCAAGAACACACACACAAGTGTGTGTGAGAGAAGCAGGCCTGAATCATTCGGTTGCATGTGTTTCTAGAGAGAGAAAGTTATTAGAACACCAAGACCAAGAACACACACAAGTGTGTGAGAGAGAAGCAGGTCAGAAATCATTTGGTTCATGGGTTTTTGGAGAGAGAAAGTTGTTAGAACACCAAGAACACACACTTATGACATGGACTGGTTCCATGTCTTAATGTTATTTGTTTGGTAAAAGTTGAATGATTTTGTGTGTGTATTGGTAAAATAGATTTGATAGTTTGTTGGGTTTTTTTGTTTTAAAGGGATTAAATTTTTTTTAGAATTGTGATAATGAATGTTATTGTTGATATATATTCGTTACCTTTGAAAAGTTCATAATCTAATCGTTGATGATCTCGTTTATTTTACAAATAAAAAGTTATGTTTGGTTTGGTTGCTTGTTTGAGGCTTTTGATCTAAATAGTAATTGTTTTTTGTTGGTTTGGTTGTTTGTTTGGGGCTTTTGATCTAAATAGTAACTGTCTATTAGTGTAACATGTGTTAGACCTGTCTCATTAGTGTAACATGTTGTTTGTTTGTTGGTTTGGTTGTTTGTTTGGGGCTTTTGATCTATTAGTGTAACATGTGTTAGACCTGTCTCATTTTTATCAAATGATGTAACATGTGTTAAACCTGTCTTATTACTATGTGTTAAACCTCTCCTATTAGGTAAACATGTTAGTGTAACATGTGTTACACCTGTCTTATTTTTATCAAATTATGTAACATGTGTTAAACCTCCCTGATTAGGTAAACATATTAGTGTAACATGTGTTAAACCTGTCTCATTTTTATCAAATGATGTAAACGTTTGTTAAACCTGTCTGATTAGGTAAACATATTAGTGTAACATGTGTTAACGCTCTTCTATTAGGTAAACATGTTAGTGTAACATGTGTTACACCTGTCTTATTTTTATCAAATTATGTAACATGTGTTAAACCTGTATTATTTTTATCAGATTAGTTAACATGTGTTAAGCTCTCATATTTTTTCCAAGTTATGTAACAAGTGTTAAACTTGTCTTATTTTTATAAAAATAGGTAACAAATGTTAAACCTGACTTTATTTTATCAAAAACATATTATGTAACCTGTTTTATTTTAATGAAATTAAGTAACATGTGTTAAACCTGTTTTATTTGCAGCAACAAAGAGAGTAACAAGATCGCAAACTGGTAAGATACCAAAAAAGCGAAAGAAAGTAGACGAAGAAACGGACGATGAATGGGATGAAGAAAGAGAAGAAACGGATGATGAATGGGATAAATTATGGCCATAACCCAAAATACAATATGACCATTCTGGGATGCAACAACTATATGTAACATGTGTAACCTTGACGGATCGCAAACTGAATACGGATGCTGATGTGACGGCAATTTTTTTGGGATGCAACAACTATATGTAACATGTGTAACCTTGACGTTGTAACAGTCACTATTACATGAATGAACAACATGTTGACAAATGTAACAGTCACTATCCATTTCCGGTTGTTTTATCACCCTTTTGTGGTCATCATAACTATATGATGTTTGTAACCTTAAAAGCCTTGGTAGGCTACCACTTTTAATGATGTTAAAGGTTACAGTTAATGTTATATTACCCTTTTCTGACATTATGGTTACGTTTAATGTAGTAGTTTACAACAACTTTTAATGATGTTATTGTTTATTTTTAATGATGTTATGTGTTACATGTAATGTTATATTATGTTTGATGTAATGGTTTGAAGAACTAGATCATACCCTACATTCAACAAATACTCCTCTTTACGAGATGTAATACTTCTTCTGATTTTAAGAGAATCTCTTTATGTTAACATATGTAACACCTCTAGGGTTTTGGTTCCTGGAAGTTGTAATTAGCTACATATGTAGTAACAATGTTACACATGTTACTTATGTAGTAATTAGCTACATATGTAGTAACAATGTTACACATGTTACTTACGGTAAGAGCGGCCCTTTATTGGACAAAACAGGGCTGCGTATATGTAACACATATTTGTAACATGTGTTACACTAGATGGTAACACATGTATAGCCATGTTGCACATGTTATATAGTTGTTACATGTGTTACACTAGATGGTAACACATGTATATATAGTTGTAACACATGTTATATAGTTTTAACATGTGTTACACTAGATGGTAACACATGTTATATAGTTGTAACATGTGTTACACTAGATGGTAACACATGTATAGCCATGTTGCACATGTTATATAGTTGTTACGCATGTTATACAGAACCTGTACCATTTGTAACAGTCACTATTACATGAATGAACAGCATGTTGACAAATGTAACAGTCACTATCCATTTCCGGTTGTTTTATCACCCTTTTGTGGTCATCATAACTATATGATGTTTGTAACCTTAAAAGCCTTGGTAGGCTGCCACTTTTAGGGTTTTGATTTTAAGAGAATCTCTTTATGTTAACATATGTAACATCTCTCATATGTAACACCTCTAGGGTTTTGATTTTAAGAGAATCTCTTTATGTTAACATATGTAACACATATTTGTAACATGTGTTACACTAGATGGTAACACATGTATAGCCGTGTTGCACATGTTATATAGTTGTTACATGTGTTACACTATATGGTAACACATGTATATATAGTTGTAACACATGTTATATAGTTTTAACATGTGTTACACCAGATGGTAACACATGTTATATAGTTGTAACATGTGTTACACTAGATGGTAACACATGTATAGCCATGTTGCACATGTTATATAGTTGTTAATCCCCTTTTAATGATGTTATTGTTTATTTTTAATGATGTTATGTGTTACATGTAATGTTATATTATGTTTGATGTAATGGTATGACCAACATCAAACAAAGGAATGTTAAGGGTTACAGTTAATGTTATATTACCCTTTTAACGTATGTAACACATGTGTACCATGTTACGTCCAACACCAGTTACAGTTAATGTTATATTACCCTTTTAACGTATGTAACACATGTGTATCAGGTCATTCTTTGCTATTAGTTAGTTACCTCTCACATAGGTTACACATGTTACGTCCAACACCAGTTACAAATGTTAATCAAAACAAAACTCACTTGTCATCATGGGTTGTTAGTAATTGCACACATTACAATCATACTTAAAGGTAACAAAAATCTTTATAAAAACTTAAACATATAAAAATGATCCAAAACTATCATAAAGGTTAAAAAAAATCTAGCTACGCTTTGCGTCTTGATAACCATCTTTATCTTGAACATAAACATCCATTCACCTGTGAACAAAACAAGTACATCAGTGTTAATCCCCTAAAGTTAAACTTATTAACACAAATGTAACTACAGGTATGTAACATGTGTTACGTGTTATACACGTGTAAAATTTTATTGTAACACATGTAACATGTGTTACCTCCTAGTATAACACACAACAACAGTTACTATTCAGATCAAAAGCCCAAACAAGCAACCAACCCAACAAAAAAACAGTTACTATTCAGATCAAAAGCCTCAAACAAGCAACCAAACCAAACACAACTTTTTACCACAAAAATGATTTTAACACAAAAATAAAAACCTGCAAATTACATAAACATTTATCCATTTTTAGAACCATTTTAACAAAAGAATCATGTTCATCTCTAAAACATCCATTACACAAAAACCTATAAACAACCATTCACCTGTGAACAAAGCAAGTACATCAGTGTTAATCCCCTAAAGTTAAACTTATTAACACAAATGTAACTACAGGTATGTAACATGTGTTACGTGTTATACACGTGTAAAATTTTATTGTAACACATGTAACATGTGTTACCTCCTAGTATAACACACAATAACAGTTACTATTCAGATCAAAAGCCCAAACAAGCAACCAACCCAACAAAAAAACAGTTACTATTCAGATCAAAAGCCTCAAACAAGCAACCAAACCAAACACAACTTTTTACCACAAAAATGATTTTAACACAAAAATAAAAACCTGCAAATTACATAAACATTTACCCATTTTTAGAACCATTTTAACAAAAGAATCATGTTCATCTCTAAAACATCCATTACACAAAAACCTATAAACAACCATTTTAACTAAAACATCAAGTGTGAAATGATTTTTCAAAATAAAATTTTAGTTAAGATTGTTGTTTCTCTCTCTAAAATAGCAACTTTCTCTCTCTAAAAACACTTACCGAATCTAGAAACCGTGTGATGAACACGATGAAGATCTTCAAACTTGCTTCTCTCTATGTGTTCTTGGTGTTCTTGATGAATATGATGAAGATTGTTGTTTCTCACTCTAGAAATCAGCTTTCAACAAGCATCAGCACACCCGAGATGAAGATGACGACGTGAGATGAAGCATGAACACACCCGAAATCAGCTTTCAACAAGCATGAACACATCCGAAATAAACACCTCCTGAACTCTCTCACACACACTTGTGTGTGTTCTTGGTGTTTATTTTGAAACATGGAGAGAGAGAATGAATGATGATGATGATGATGGTGAATTTACAGAAGAAGAAGAAGAAGAAAGAGATAGAATGATATATTTTGAATTCTAAAGAAGAAGAAAGAAGAAAGAAGAAAGAGAGAGAATTGATGAAATGATGGGTAATAAATAACTTGATGGGATGGGGAGAGAGTGAAATGATGGCTTGAACAAATGACTATTTTACCCTTTTAACATGTGTTTAAAGAAATGATGTGGATCAATCTTGACCACACAATTCAGGTTTCCTAAGTTTTCTAGATTAAATGGGTTTTCCATAGATACTTACACTATATCCTTATTACAAAAGTAACATAACTAAACAACTTGTTTAAACAAAAGTACATCAGTTGTCTAGGTCTCATAACACGCCTAACGCTTCGTCCCGTATATTCCCACGCTTTCCATTTTCCTAGGTAGGCTTTTGTATGTAGGATTGAGAGGTGGAACAAAATGGACCCTTGTGAAGGGGAATGAAACTAGCCTCTTGTTGGCAAAACCATTCCGCATAAGTAAAATGTTAAAATGGATTAAGTGAAATGATTTACTATATACTCTTGATACCTTTCCTTGCTAGCAATGAGTTGTCCAACATATAACGGAGATGTTGTGAGCAAAGTTGCCATTCATTGATGAAGCTCGTCTTCTTGCGGAAGTGACAAAAGTAGAACAATATGAAGAGTTTAATATACATCTCTAAACATTGTAGAAATAGCACCATGTTTGACATGCTTTTTGTGGCATACATGATTTTCGTATATATCTTCTCTACTTGACCGTTGCAAACAATTGTCTGCTACGGAACGAGTTGAAGTCAGTGGCGGAACTAGAACATTAACTCAGAGGTATCCCAAAAAAAAAATTCACCGTGCAATCATACAATATAAAAAAACGGCAATAAATAAATAAAGTAAAACAAATATCTAATAGATTTGTCTTCTTCTGTTTTTCAAAGCTTGAAATCGTTCCATCACATCGTCGTCTTTTACTTCATGTAAAAAAATCCTTTTCGACCGCACAAACCATAGCATTGTTAAAAAATTCCAGGCTCATTCGATTGCGTAAATCCGTCTTGACAAACTTCAATTTCGAAAAACATCTTTCAACGGTTGCGGTTGCAAGCGCTAAAAGCAAAGCTAGCTTCACTACCCGATAAACTGAAGGACAAGAACTATACGTTCCCGTTTCAACCATAACACTCGCAAGATCACTTATTACATTCAAGTTTGCAAAATTATCATCGCTTATAGTGTGACGAAATGACTCAATATCACTCAAAAGAGTCCCTATTTCTTGTGTAGTAAATAATCTGGGTACATCTTAGCAAACGCCAATATCTTCGATGGGACAAACTTAGAAAAACCGTTATAAGGATTTAAACACGACATATATTTTTATCAAACTATTTGTTACCTTACTAAATCGATTTCCTAATTCTTGAATCCGCATGTCCAAAACCTCATTAAACATGTCAACTTCAAAATGATGTCGATTTGTAATGACATTCTTTCGGTTTCTTGGATTACCATAATTTTCCGTCATGTCCAACATTGTAATGTATTTTTTACAAAAGAAAGTCACTTTTTTCAACATCGGCTCAAACCCATTTTGCCTTGAAGCATTTAATGCTCGTTTTGTACCATTTATCAAATTGGCCGATTCTATTAAATCTTTACCTTTTTGTTGAAGGTGTTTTGAAAGAGCATTTGTGTGCTTAATATATCTCCCATCAAATGCATATAAAAAACAAACTCGAGTTTTTTAACATATAACATTATAACTGGTTTGGGCTAACATATAACATTATAACTGGGTTTTAATAACAATTAGTTGAGGCTTATTATTTACAATTTTCATTATTGAATGTAAGCACTTCATAACCGGGTTTTAATAACAATTGGTTAGGCTATATAAACTGATTCGAGCTTATTATTTACAACTGCAATTTGGGCTTAAAATTTTTTAAGGGTGTACTCGTAGTTGTTTAGGGTTGTCCTTTGTATAAAAAATCGAAAACAAAATGAAATTTTACACTACCGGTACAAGTTGAGCCTTAGCCCGTGCTACGGCCGGTATTACATTAGGTCCGCCTCTGGTTGAAGTCAAAGAACAAATTGACCGGTTCAAACAATAGTCATCGAGTTGAACCAAACAACAATAAGGCGTTTTTGGCGTCCATTTTTTCTTGTTTTTTCCATATCATTCATTCATTTTTTTTATTGTGGAACTCGTTTTTGGCCTTTGTTTTTTGTTGTAGTTCTTGGCTAAGAAGAAGGAAAATGGATAATGGCGCCCATTGTACTTTTAAATATTATATATATAGAGAGAGAAAGAGAGATGAGTGGTTAAAAATAAACAAATGGTGATGTAGCAATATTTTTTCAACTACACATTATTTTGAATTGCTAGAAACCAAAGCCTAATCAAACCCTACCACAACCATAGATTCCCTCTCGAAGTTGGTCACAATGACGTCCACTACGCCTTTATTACGGTCCAATGTAGCTTTGAAGAGCGCCTTCTCGAAGTTGGCATTTGTGGGTAGGGAGATGGTCTGCACTTGAGTTATGGGCTCATGGTTGGATAAGTGTTTATCGACGAGTAAAAATCTGTTATTGGCATCTACGTACATCTTCATGTTCTTCTCTTCCAAACTGGGAGCGGGTATTTGAAAGCGGAGCTGCCCCCTCGGCTGTCCATCTATGAAGCGGGGCCTAGGCTCACACCGACCGGTAAACAACCCCCATAGTCCTAAAAAACCACATGAAGTGAACAAACAATCAGATCAAATCAACTACACAAAACAATATTGAAGGCTCAATCTATGTTGGAAGAAAAACAATATAAAACAATTGTTATCTCCGAACTTATCCTCCAAGCAATCGTTTTATCCTCCCACTCAATTTCACAATCTAGACAGTAGAATTAACAACACCACCTAGTAAACAATCAGAATCATAAAGTCGAACAGTGAAAAATCAGAGCGGATCCAGCCCACATTTGTGAGTTCCCATGAACTAATGCATTTGGAAAAAAATGAAAAAAATAGTAAGAACCTTATAGAATTTAGAAAAAAATATTGAAAATTAAAAAGAATTTACCAAAAGAAACTCATTAAATAAAATCCTAAATCTGCTACTGTGAATAATTGAATTAGGGTTTTGAAACGAATACCGTTTCCTCCCGTCTTACGCTTAGCACCATCATGAAGTCCCTTTACGACTCCCTCCCCACGCAAGATCCTGCTCAGCATTTTGGACGTCATTTTTTTTTTGTGAAATTGTGATTTGGAAGAACCCTAACAACCGAGTCTGAGAGATGGTATTTATTGGGTGGTGTCAGTGGCGGACTCAGCTTATGGGGTGGGTGGGCGGCCGCACCCCTTCAAAAAAAAATTTAGTGGTATTTTTTCGCGAAAAATCCCGACCGAACCCCTTGGAAATTTTCGTCCGCACCCCTTGAAAAATTCCGACCGCAGCCCTTGAATATTTTCGTCCGTACCCCTTAGAAAAAAATGTTAGGAATTTATATAAAAAAATTGTGAACACGGATTATAACCCAATCAAATTATGTAAACAAGTTAGCCCACTAACCTCTTTAATATCTATCAACCCCAATAACTTTAAGAAAAGAAAAGAAAAACCAATAAAGAGTCGGTTGTAAAAAGCCAATCTTAAACTTAATACGTATTATACACTCGATCAACAAAAATCTCTTGTTTTCTCTATTTTATTATATCACTAGTTTATAGGCTCGTGTCTTACACGGGTTGAATGATAAGATTGGTTGTATTCGAAGAACAAAATAATTACAAAATTTGAATTATTCTTGATATTGCACATGTTAAAAATAAATTTTGATATAAACACATATTACCCTAACATGAACTATCCATACCACATTAAAGACAATATAACATTACTCACTATAAATGAAGTGTTTACAAATACTTTATATTTATTTGTTACATTAGTAATAATAACTAGGTGAGAACCTCGTGTAATACACGGGTTGAATAAATGTAATTTTATATACCAAATAATAAAAAATATATCTTTAGAAACCTCGTTTATTACACGGGTTGAATAAGTGTAATTTTATATATCACATAATAAAACAATATATCTTTAAAAACCTTGTTTATTATATGGGTTGAATAAATGTAATTTTATATATTAAATAATAAAAAAAAGTTATTGTTTTGGTCAAAAATTACCGAGGCAATTAAGTGATCAAATTAGTTAAGTGAGGTAGTATGCTAAGAAAGTGTATCGAAAATAGGCTTGATAACTTGTTTAGGAAAACAGTGTTCAGGATACGGCTCAGGATGTTGAGCTGTATCTATGATCAAACTATGAGCAAAAAGTAAAGTAAATGACACAAGATGTACGAGGAAAGCCCTTGATCAATCTAGATCGCCGGCATAAAACCTCGGGAGCTGACAATCGCAGCTGCCTTGTTCTTCTTATTGCTTTCAACTTCAGGATACAGTGCAGGATATAGACCAGATCGCTATGTGTTACAATGCTTTTTGTACGAGAGTGAAAATTTGCTAGAGAACAAGTGTTAGAGTGTTGCGAGTGTAAATGTGATGTCCTATTCGATCTGGTATACCCACCTATTTATAGTTACTAAATAGAAACTAAAATTCCTATAAATATGGGATGCTCCCGAATATTCCATAAATAGCCGTTTGGAACCAAATAAAGCGGGCTTAACGTCTTTCCTTGAACAACTTGGATCGAGTCTTCCGCGGAATGAGTCCTTGTGAACGTTGCTAGCTTCTAACCCACGTACCTGCACATGATCCGTTAGTAATCCTGAGGATACCATTCAGGATGTTACCAATATCCTGAATTAGCATCCCGGATGTAAACAAATACCATATAACCAAGATATAAATCAAGATACTTTCCAGGATATGGGCTCAGAATTTCGCCCATAACAATTGTCCCAAAAAATGTTACCGTTTTTTATCCTGCACTAACGGTTACATTTTTCACGAAGACCGATGTAATTAATAGATAAGACCAATGATGTGACTGTTTTCAACTACCCGGCCTATATTTACTCATCATACCCTATATCTTCTCATCCTCATCTCTTTTTTGTTCATAATCGACAAGGAACAGGTAATCATTCTCTCTCTCATTTTCATACTCATCTTTATCCTCTTTCTCCGGCGAAAAATTCAGGTGACCAAATGCCAAGGCAAACAAGATCTAGTTCAGGTGACTCGGCTCCCACATTCATCCAACAGAACCTTCTCCAAGAACCGGAGAAGGAAGTATGTACCTTCGATAGTGCCCACCTGTCAGCCTTAAAATCCTCCGGTATCTTCCCGGAAGGAACCGTATTTAGACCGTTTGACCGGGAAATCCGGTCAGATATGGTCTCCAGCGAGTGGATATGCTTCAGTGCTTTCCCTTTTACCCTAGGGCTACAATTCCCCTTTCCGGACTTCATCACCGAATTCTTTAATATCACAAAAATCTCTTTCAGCCAAACCATGCCAATGCTCTGGCGTGTTTTGTCTGTTCTTGACCAGATCAAGAGAAACCACATTCCTGATCTTTCCGTCCATGATCTACCCCTAGCTTACAAGCTTAGATGCCATGGATCATGTAGATTTCTGTTTTATTCTACTTCCGGTGACCCATTGATACTTCGTGCCACCAGGAACGAGGATGGTTGTCAATCCAAGTTTTTCTTCGTAAAAAGGGATTCAATCCCTGGTGGAACGGATTATCCGATGAAATGGTTGAAGAAGGGTAGGATTTAGGGTTTAAAGATGATCCTACCTCTTATCCTACTTTATATCCTGAACTGATTATCCGATGTAATGGTTGAAGAAGGGTAGGATTTAGGGTTTAAAGATGATCCTACCTCTTATCCTACTTTATATCCTGAACTGACCAATTTTATTTTCTCTGTTGTGCATGCAGCTGATTTCAGGAAGATTGCACCTCCTCTTGCTGATTCTCAAAAAAGAATAGACGCCATCAGACTCCTTTTAGAAGCAGAGAGAAGCTTCAACCCATCTCCACCAACTCCAAGCCCTCTTTCAAGTGCAAACATGTCTGGTAAGGATCCTGCAAGATATCCTGTACACACATGTTTTTATTTGATATTCTTAGGAGAAAAGTTTACTCCCTATGTACAGACTCCAGCAAGGTTCCAGTCTATCTAGATCTCGATGAACTTGACAGCTATCCTACTCCAGCCACGGTCAAGAAAGAGACTCCTGCTGCTACCAGCTCCAAGCCACTCCCGGCTCCCAAGGCCAATCCAAGGACTCGTGCTTCCACAGCAAAAAAGAGGAAAGGCCTTGAAGTCAGTGCTCCAGGTTCAGAAGGGTTCTCCTATGACGAACTCAGTTTCTCTGATTCTTTAGAGCCAATGACATCCTTCCTTAACAGGGTAATATCCTGACGCATATCCTGCACATATATCCTGCACGTATATCCTAATAGGATATCCTGACAGGATATCCTGGTCAATATATTCTAACTTATACCTGAAATTGATTTGCAGGGCCTCCAGCACTTGCTCCACCTGTATAATGATGCCTGTGGTACTGCTGCACTCCATGAGGCCAGGATCAAACAACTTGAAAGCACCGTTGCTGACCAAGGTGCCATTGCCGAAGCGAAGACCCGGCACTACGAAAGCATGCTGAAGAAGGTCACCCAAGACGCTGAGCTCAAACTTGCCACCGTTCAAATGGATCATGATCAAGCCATGGTCAATTTCCGGGAGGGAATCAAGGCTTCCGCTATCGTCTCCCTGTTACAAGCACGCATCAAGATGGCCTACGAGGCCAAGGAGACGGGCCTTGTTTGTCCATCTTGGCCAGTTGAATCCTGGGTGGCCAAGCTAAAGGAGCTCGGAGGCAAAGCTGTGCCACTTCCTGTTGAAGCCGGTGAGTCTTCTAAGTCAGCAGAGGTGGTGATCCAGGCTGGAAACAAGAATGATGCTGGAGCGGATGCTGGAATGGATACTGGTGAGGATGCTGCTCAGGATGCTGGTGCTGAGAAATCTGAGAAGGTTGGAGAAGATGCCGCTGTGTAAGGGCATTCAGGTGGGCGATGACGGATATACGTGCCAAGGCCAGAGCCCACCTTTTTAAATTTGAATGTTGGTCTGTAATCCCTTAAACAATTTACTTTTCTGCACTTGAACAATTTACATTTCCTGCATGCTTTTTGAACAATACAACAGTTGGAGGTGGATGGGTCTCGGTTTGAGATGAAACCTTCAACTGTTGGGTAAATATGGTAAGGAACTATTAGTGCTCTTAGTGGATGGGCCTTGTTTTGAGGTGAAACTAAGAGCACAGCTTTTGGTATGTTAATAATATAACTTCTCTTTTGACTTTATTATTGTTGTCATTGATATACAAATTTTACTCGTGAAAACTGTTTCGTTTGAACATTTTTAGGAATATATTGTAAACGTATCCTAGAAGATATCCTGAAAGATATCTTGATCAGGATATTGAAATACAACCTATAAATTGTCTAAATAAAAAGGAGAGATCATACCAGATATTCTTAGAGAATCAATTTCAATCCTTCATTATAAGTTTGTCCCCAGTGCATACTCATAAACTTGGATCCATCCTTCGAATAGTATAATGTATGTCCCCTGTGTTCGACACAGAAACGCAAATGTATTCATACTTTGACTTGAATAAATTCCGAATACCCCAGGGCAAAACCCTTGATATCCTGAAATGAATCCTTGGCATACTTGGGATAAACCCTTAATATCTTGGGATAAACCCTGATATCTGGGGATAAACCCTAAATTTCATGCGCTACAGGCGAGAGTGTATAAACTCCAATTCTTAGAAAGGTGAAAACCTTTAAACCTTAGAGAGTATGAAAATACCCTTTCGTGAGAGAGGGTGATCAATCCTCATATACCTTCAGGATCCAGGATATAGCCAATAGTAACGAAAATGTCAGCCACTTTTACATGAACTGGTCCCGCTACCTTGAACTATACCTAGATAACTTGCGCTCCAGGCGAGGTGTTTAAACCCAATTCGAAAGAAAGGTGAATACCTTTAAACCTTTGAAGGGATCAAGATCCTTTAAACGTGAGAGAGGGGGCCAATCCTCTAATCTTTCGAGTTATGCTGAGTGCATATCCTGGAGCTATATCCTGAAACATATGCTGCAAAACAATTGTAAACTAAGGTGGGTGTTAGCTTGGCTAACACCCCTCCAATGCTTAAGTCAGTATTGGGTTCAAGATAATAAACAAATATATTTAAAATAGAATACATACCATTCCGGGATAGAAAATAAATTTTACTCTTACTTGAAATAGAGCTTTAAATGTATTGCATTCCAGGATCTTGGTAGCATATCCCCTTCCATGTTCTTGAGTCGATATGCCCCTTTCCCTGCTTCTGACTCGACTTCATATGGTCCTTCCCATTTCGGAGCTAGCTTGCTGTCACGGCCCTTGGCCCCGGTTTGACCCGGTCTAGAGCCGCAAGGCAGGAAATCCCGTGGTATCTAATTTAGTGACAGCGGAAGTATTTTTAAACAGGATCGATTTAATATTAAAACTGCTCGTTTATATATATAATATAAGGATAAATTCCATAATTTACAATAAAGTGATTTCACTGGGAAATCTTTATTTCTCAAAACATGTTTCTTTATTTATTTACATTGAGCCACTTTTCTAAGCTTGTAGTGCTCCACGGCATTTTTCCTTTGCTCACAACAGATCACCTGAAACATGTTTGAAAAATGTTTTGTCAGCGGGGAAATACTGAGTGAATCATTCAGTTTTACTAAAACGACTCGTTTGTATAATTCACAGTATTAAGAGAGATTACAATGTTTCTGATATCAAACCAACTACCCACAGTATTTGTCACTCGACTCATTTCGGTGACTGTGGTCATATCACCATTGGCTGCCCCAATGAATGATGAATATCACTAATTAGGTTCGCCCACCTAAAGTGATAACAACAGTAGTAATGTGCACAATACCCCACATACCGGCTGTAATTTGGTGATTACATAAACTTAATCACTGTAATTATAACCTTTGAAAATCAACATGCTTTTGTAAACAAATTTGATAAAAAGAGAATGACTCACATTGTAGATTTAACGAGCAGAGTATAAGCCTACTGATTAGCCTTGATTAACCTAATTTAAATAACAATGCACACACAAATAGGTTAGTAACTAATATAGCAGTTACGACAATTCACGAGATTAAACCCTCACAACGATTTACAAGTGCAATACTTAACAATTCAGCGGATTCACAACGAATGACAGAGTATAGTCCGAGTTCGAACAACACTCAAACATTCAAGTCGAAATCACGATGAATAACAAAGTATAAACTCAATTTGAGCGGCACTTAAACAATCGTTGGATAGTTATAATCGATCGGACGTTGAATCGTAATAGCGATCGAGTTATTACCCTTATTGTGGCAGCACCTCGTGATCAGTATGTGTTTTATGGACTGTTTCTGTTATAACTCAGCCTACGTAAAACGAATTTACATTGTTTCAAAGACGAAATTCAAGTCCCAAGGCCCTGTATTTATACGTGAAATTGACATCTCCCGCGTGTCGCGGAAGATGTCATGGATGTTGTCGCGACTCGCCTGGTGAGTTGTTATTCGAACGTAACTAAAATTTGACAGCGTATTTCAAAAATAATTATCAATTAGGGTTTACCCCCCCTGAGTTTTAGGGGCCCTGATTATAATTCCAACTATCCTGATTATAATTACTTGGGTTTCTCAATTAGGGTTTCCTATTGGCCAAATTAAAATAATAATTAGGACTTTTGATGAGAGTTGTTACATTCTCCCCACCTTAATAAAAATCTCGTCCTCGAGATTTACTGGAATAAATGAGGATACTTTCTCTTCATTTCCGATTCTAGCTCCCAAGTATATTCAGCTCCTCTCTTTGAATCCCATCTGACTTTGACTAAAACTAGTCGTTTATGTTTGAGAAACTTGATCTTTCGATCCTCAATTTGAAGAGGTTTCTCAACAAATTTCAGCATTTCGTTTACCTCTATATCTTGAAGAGGTACTACCAGTGATTCATCTGTTAAACATTTCTTGAGATTGGATACATGAAATACATCATGTACTCCTTCTAATTCTTCTGGTAGTTGTAAACGATAAGCAACTAGTCCTATACGTTGGATCACAGAAAATGGTCCTACGTACCTTGGACTTAGCTTTCCTTTCTTTCCAAATCTAACTACTCCTTTCCAAGGAGAAACTTTTAATAGTACTTTATCTCCGACTTGAAATTCTAAAGGCTTGCGGCGATTATCTGCATAGCTCTTCTGACGATCTCGAGCTGTTTTCAGTCTTTCCTTGATCTGAGTTATTTTGTCAGTAGTTTCTTGTACAATTTATGGACCTGATAATTGACTTTCTCCTATTTCTGCCCAACAAACTGGAGTTCTGCACTTACATCCATATAGTTCTTCAAATGGAGCAGTTTCAATGCTTGAATGGTAACTATTATTATAGGAGAATTCAATTAATGGTAAATGGTCGTCCCAATTTCCGCCAAAATCTATTACACATGCTCTAAGCATGTCTTCTAGAGTTTGGATCGTTCTTTCACTTTGCCCGTCTGTTTGAGGATGATATGCAGTACTCAAATTTAGTCGAGTTCCCATAGCTTGCTGGAAACTTTTTCAAAAATGAGAAGTGAAACGACTATCTCTATCTGATACAATGGAGAGTGGGACTCCATGTAAAGATACCACTTCGTCTACGTACAACTTGGCTAGCCTTTCCATGCTAAAGGTTTCCTTCATTGGTAGAAAATGAGCTGATTTGGTTAATCTATCCACAATTACCCAAATTGCATCATTACCTTTTCTTGTTTTAGGCAACTTAGTAACAAAATCCATTTTTATAAGTTCCCATTTCCATACAGGCATTTCCAATTGTTGTAGTAGTCCTGAAGGTTTCTGATGTTCCGCCTTTACTTGTGAACAAGTAAGACACTTAGAAACATATCTTGCTATATCTTTCTTCATGCCTATCCACCAAAAATCCTTTCTTAAATCTTGGTACATCTTATTGTTTCCAGGGTGCATAGTATACCTAGATTTATGGGCTTCTTCTAAAATCTTATTTCTTAATTCTCCTTGCTTAGGTACCCAAATTCGTTTCTTGTGGAATCTCCAAATTCCATCATTTCCTTGCTCTAGTTCCTTTATATAACCTTTCATTCCTTCAGCATCGTCCTTGATTGCTGTTTCCTGAACTTTCTTTAATTGTTCCATTAAATCTACTTGTAGATTTAATCTAAGAGCACGGACTCGCTTTTGTTTTTCCTGATACTTACGACTTAAGGCATCTGCAACTACGTTTGCCTTTCCTTCGTGATATTGAATATCACAGTCGTAATTGCTTAGAACTTCTATCCATCTTCTTTGCCTCATATTTAACTCTTTCTGCCCAAATATATACCTTAAACTTTTATGATCTGTATAAACAGTAAACTTACTTCCATACAGATAATGTCTCCAGATTTTAAGGGCAAAAATTATGGCTCCTAATTCTAAATCATGAGTCGTATAATTTTCCTCGTGCTTTTTCAACTGCCGGGAGGCATACGCAATTACCTTCTTGCGTTGCATCAACACACATCCGAATCCTAATTTTGAAGCATCACAATATACTTCAAAATCTTCTGTTCTTTCGGGCAATGCTAAAATTGGAGCATTCGTCAATCGGTGCTTTAAAATCTTAAAAGCTTCTTCTTGTCTAGGTCCCCATTCAAACTTAGCGGCTTTACAGGTTAACTTAGTCAAAGGTACAGCTATCTTAGAGAAATCCTTAATAAATCGTCTGTAATATCCAGCTAAGCCTAGAAAACTTCTAATTTCCATAGCTGTTTGTGGGACCTTCCATTTGGTGATTGCTTCTATTTTAGCAGGATCTACGTGAATTCCTTCGTGATTCACCATGTGACCTAAAAATTGTACTTCTTGCAGCCAAAATTCACACTTCGAGAATTTGGCATAAAGTTTTTCCTTTCTTAACAAAGTTAAGAGTGCATGCAAATGTTTGCAATGTTCTTCCTGACTTTTGGAATAAATAAGTATATCGTCAATGAATACGATTACAAATTTATCCAAGTATGGCTTACAGATCCGATTCATCATGTCCATAAATGCTGCTGGGGCATTTGTTAGTCCAAAGGGCATGACTGTAAACTCATAATGGCCATACCTAGTTCTGAAAGCAGTTTTAGGTATGTCTTCTTCTTGTACTTTTAACTGGTGATATCCGGATCTTAAGTCTATCTTAGAAAAATACCTAGCACGTTGAAGTTGATCAAAAAGATCGTCAATCCTAGGTAATGGGTATCGATTCTTAATTGTAACTTTATTTAGTTCTCTATAATCGATACACATTCTCATCGATCCATCTTTCTTTTTCACAAACAACACTGGTGCTCCCCAAGGGGATGAACTAGGTTGTATAAATCCTTTGCTTAATAATTCATCTAACTGCTTTTTCAATTCTAGCATTTCGGTGGGTGCTAATCGATAAGGTGCCTTGGCTATTGGTGTAGTACCCGGAATTAGATGGATTCTAAACTCTACTTCTCTATCAGGTGGTAACCCAGGTAATTCTTCTGGAAAGATGTCTGGGTATTCTGAAACTATAGGGATGTCTGGGAGTTCCTTACTTTTAGTGTTAATGATTACCGAAATCATATATACCATTTCTTGTTTTCTTGAATAACTAGCCAACTTTATTACTGAAATGAATTTCAGTGGCTTTCGTGGTTTATCTCCTGTAATTAAAATTACCTCTCCTGTGGGAGTACGGATTTCTACGGAATTCTTATCACAAAGGATTCGAGCATGGTTGGCTATCAACCAATCCATTCCTAACACTACATCGAATCCGGCTAACTTCATAGGTAACAGGTTTGTAGAAAACTTATGGCCTAACAGTTCTATCTTTCCTTCTTGCAAAACCTTATTTATGTTAACAGAATTCCCGTCTGCCGTTTCGACTGTAAAATTTTGCCTAAGGGTGGTTAAGGGTAAGTTAAGGGCTTGGCAAAATGAAGTATTGATAAAACTTTGGTTTGCACCAGAGTCTAATAATACTTTTGCATAAACGTTGTGGACCAAGAACGTACCAGCTATGACGTCAGGGATTAGTTCGGCTTCTTGAGTGGTTAGCTGGAATACTCGGGCATTCTTCTTTGTTGTTCCATCAGCTGGTTTGCCTTTATTGTCTGTGGTTTTAGTCAATTTAGGACATTCTATTTTGTAATGTCCTGTTTCTCCACAGTTATAGCAGACTATGGTTTTCTTTTTGCAATTTTCTTCACGATGTCCTGTCATTTTGCAGAAGTTGCAAATTACATTGCATTTTCCAAAATGATTCTTTTTGCAATTTCTGCAAAAAGGCGGTTGTGCAGATTGCCTCCTTCCTCTTTTCTTGAATCTATTATTATCATTACCCACACGGAATCCTTGGGTAATCTTTTGAGCCAATTCCTTCTTTCGATCTTCTTCTCTTGTGCGCACTAGTTCATCAGTTAGGGTATTAGCTAGTTCCACAGCATCGTCAATAGTGCGAGGTCTCGCAGCTTTAACGATGTTACGAATTTCACTAATTAATCCCCAAATGTAACGGGAAATGAGTACCGGTTCTGGCGAAGCCAGTGTTGGTACCACTCTAGCATATTCAAAGAATGTCGAAGTATAACCGCGACACTCTACGCCTACCATACGATGGTTTAGGAACTTATTTGCCATTTGTTCCTTTTCATATTCAGGACAATATTTTCTTTCTACAAGAATTTTAAATTCTTCCCAGTTTATAGCATAAGCTATCCTTCTTCCTTTTGCTTGTAATACTGTGTTCCACCATTCTAATGCCCCTTCTTTGAACAAATTTGACGCATACATAACCTGATCTTCTTCGGAACACTTACTTATTGCAATTACTGTTTCGGTTTTCTCTAACCAACGCAGTACTGCAGTTGCTCCTTCGTTGCCTGCAAATTCAGCAGGTTTGCAAGCAAGAAATTCTTTGAAAGTGCAACCAGGTGTTGCGGCTTTCATTTTCTTAGGAGGTGGAGCCTGTCGTGGATTATTATCGTCATGATTGCCGCCTCCATTTACACTATGACTAAAATTGTCTTCCTGAGTACGTTTACTAGGAATGATTTGTTGTGGTTCAACAGGTTTCTGAGCAGCAGCCATGATTGCTGGAATAGCATTAGCTATCCCTTGAGTGATGATGTTTTCAATATCTTGTCTAGTCATATACTGGTTTTCCTGATTTTGTTCAGATTGATTCCCTTCATTAACTGGTTCATTACTAGCATTTTCCATCTGATAATTATTATAAATATAACTATTAGTATCAAATGATTGTAACTAAAACAATTACACAGAAGCACATAAAATCTTACAACACAGATATATGTATCCAAAATTGTCGATGTTTCGACTTCTATTTTGCTTTATATATTATATAGGCATCCATACACACTGTTTAATCTTACAATGTTTTATTTCCCATTTTACAGAGTTATATTTAACTATTATTATTATTATTATTATTATTATTATTATTATTATTATTATTATTATTATTATTATTATTATTATTATTATTATTATTATACAGACATTCTTCCCAACCCCACTATTCTTTGGTCAACTGGCAGTTTAGTAGCGACGCTCCCTTTCGTCGTATTTCCAGGAGATTTGTTCCCCCATTTCCCGGATCCTATTCCCTGTACCTATCAGTTCTTCACCGAACTGACGGAGTTCGGCTAAGTTTTCGTTGCTCATTGGAGGATTGGGGATAGGTTCTGGATCCCACTGTGGAAGGAAGGAATAAGGACTGTTGATTATGTTTTGGAATTGCCAGTCATTCGTCCACCATTCTTCCATTTGGCCTAAAGGTTGAGTGTGGATTAGTGGGTCTGGAATAGCTGGTTCCAGATTTACAGGAAGTTGGGTTTCGGCTAGGTAAGGATATAGATTATTATGGATAGGGCTAATGACATCACAATTTGCCAGTAGACGGTCTATTTCATCTTGAAATGTGATTTCTTCAGGTTGTCTAGAACTCTCTCCAATTTCTATTCCTTTTTGGTTAAAATCTTTCCTGATTTCTATCTCTGCTGGTTTAGAACTTTCTCCGATTTCGATTCCTTTTCCTTTGTCTATAGGGTTTTCTATTTTGGGGAGTTTCCTAGTAACTGGCTTTCTCCTGCGCACTTTCCTCCATCCTACATATCTTCTTCTCTTTTTAGGTTTTGCTTTTTCCAGCGGTGGAGCTTGGAATTCCAGAGGTTCCTCTATGTCAGCAATATAACCAGTAAAGTCGTGGGAGACTTCAATTGGTACTGGGTAGAGGTTGAGATTCTGAAATGCTTCCGATATCTCATTCATGCTGGGTAGCATATATGCAAAATGCACAAAAATGCTAAGTTAAAACTTTGGAACAAAGTTTTACAAATAAACATTAAAGTTTTATTGCATACGGATTTGTACAAAAGACCATAGGAAAGAGAACACACTATAATTTATTTATTTACTGGGGATTAATTTTCTACTAGACCAGGCTTATTGATATTTTAGAGGTTTGCATTCTCTGCTACGGTAGCTAGCATATAAAGGTTTGCCCATTTTTCATCTAATTTATCTTCCTAAGGTGACCTATTGCCAAATTCCTGGATTTCTGAATTAAACCTCACTTTCTTGACTTGGGGTTTCTTTATTTTCTCCCGTCCCTTCCTAAGAATCGAATTTCTTTTATCTTGGGTGAGAGGATTTTCATAATTTGCTTTACGGACAAAAATCCCTTCTTCTAGATCTGCTGGGTGTTTGGAGGATAAGGTTCCTTTTTCTGTGGGTGCAGTATCTAATTTTTGGTAGATAGCAGAAATCTTTTGTTTACCCATACTGTAACTCAACAATTAATCAGTTAATAAAACATGTTTTCACATAATGGCAATTAAATTTCCTAAGTATCTCTCACTAACTTTAATAGGCTAAAATCAATAGTAAGCTTAAATCAGTGGCTCTGATACCACATTTTCCTGTCACGGCCCTTGGCCCCGGTTTGACCCGGTCCAGAGCCGCAAGGCAGGAAATCCCGTGGTATCTAATTTAGTGACAGCGGAAGTCTTTTTAAACAGGATCGATTTAATATTAAAACTGCTCGTTTATATATATAATATAAGGATAAATTCCATAATTTACAATAAAGTGATTTCACTGGGAAATCTTTATTTCTCAAAACATGTTTCTTTATTTATTTACATTGAGCCACTTTTCTAAGCTTGTAGTGCTCCACGGCACTTTTCCTTTGCTCACAACAGATCACCTGAAACATGTTTCAAAAAGGTTTTGTCAGCGGGGAAATACTGAGTGAATCATTCAGTTTTACTAAAACGACTCGTTTGTATAATTCACAGTATTAAGAGAGATTACAATGTTTCTAATATCAAACCAACTACCCACAGTATTTGTCACTCGACTCATTTCGGTGACTGTGGTCATATCACCATTTGCTGCCCCAATGAATGACGAATATCACTAATTAGGTTCGCCCACCTAAAGTGATAACAACAGTAGTAATGTGCACAATACCCCACATACCGGCTGTAATTTGGTGATTACATAAACTTAATCACTGTAATTATAACCTTTGAAAATCAACATGCTTTTGTAAACAAATTTGATAAAAAGAGAATGACTCACATTGTAGATTTAACGAGCAGAGTATAAGCCTACTGATTAGCCTTGATTAACCTAATTTAAATAACAATGCACACACAAACAGGTTAGTAACTAATACAGCAGTTACGGCAATTCACGAGATTAAACCCTCACAACGATTTACAAGTGCAATACTTAACAATTCAGCGGATTCACAACGAATGACAGAGTATAGTCCGAGTTCGAACCGCACTCAAACATTCAAGTCGAAATCACGATGAATAACAAAGTATAAACTCAATTTGAGCGGCACTTAAACAATCGTTGGATAGTTATAATCGATCGGACGTTGAATCGTAATAGCGATCGAGTTATTACCCTTATTGTGGCAGCACCTCGTGACCAGTGTGTGTTTTGTGGACTGTTTCTGTTATAACTCAGCCTACGTAAAACGAATTTACGTCGTTTCAAAGACAGAATTCAAGTCCCAAGGCCCTGTATTTATACGTGAAATTTACATCTCCCGCGTGTCGCGGAAGATGTCATGGATGCTGTCGCGACTCGCCTGGGGTACACATCTACCCTAGGGTAGCCTTGTCACTTGTATAGGCCTGGTGAGTTGTTATTTGAACGTAACTAAAATTTGACAGCGTATTTCAAAGATAGTTATCAATTAGGGTTTACCCTCCCTGAGTTTTAGGGGCCCTGATTATAATTCCAACTATTCTGAAAATTTTAGGGTTTGTTCAGAATTACTTGGGTTTCTCAATTAGGGTTTCCTATTGGCCAAATTAAAATAATAATTAGGACCTTTGATGAGAGTTGTTACACTTGCCATCGGCAGGATTAGTGGTATTTTGAAAAGCCTTTCTTAACACCCAATCACCAACTCGAAATCTCCTAGTCCTTATATTCTTATTATATGCTCTGGATATCCTTTGTTGATATTCTGCCACCCTTAGCTTTGCTGCATCTCTTTTTTCGTCTATAGTATCCAAATCTTGAAATAAGGCTTCAGGATTCTGTTCAGGATCCTGTAGGATAGATCTTGCAGTAGGTATTGTCATTTCTGTTGGAATCACTGCTTCTGCTCCAAATACCAAGGAAAACGGGGTTTGGCCGGTTGCATTCTTTACCGTTATCCTATCAGCCCACAAAACAAAGGGTAACTCTTCCGCCCATCTTCCTTTTTTGGCTCCAAGCCTCTTCTTTAAGTTATTGACTATTATCTTGTTTGAGGATTCAGCTTGTCCATTCGCTTGAGGATGTACCGGAGTAGATGTGATCATTTTGATTCCCCAACTCTTGCAAAAGTCAGTAGTCCTTTTGCTTATAAACTGGGACCCATTATCACAAATGATCTCAGCTGGTACCCCAAACCTAGTCAGGATATTTCTCTTTATGAAGGATACTACTTCTTGGTCTCTAACTTGAACAAATGCTTCAGCCTCAACCCATTTAGAGAAATAATCCGTCATTGCTAACATAAAGACTTTTCCTCCCGGAGCTTTTGGTAACTTCCCTACTATATCCATCCCCCATTTCATGAATGGCCAAGGGGAAACTACAGGATATAATGGTTCAGCTGGTTGATGTAGTATGTTACTATGTCTTTGACATGCATCACATCTTCGAGCATATTCTGCAGCATCTTTCCTCATCGTTAGCCAATAATATCCTGTCCTTAATACTTTCGAGAACAATGATCTGCCCCCAGTGTGATTACCACAATCCCCTTCATGTATATCCTGAAGTATTTCTTTGGCTTCAGGATCCTCCAAGCACCTCGAATATGGTCCTGCAAGAGATTTCTTGTATAACACATCATTTATAATAGTAAATCGTGATACCTTCATTCTAAATGCCTTAGGATTTTCCTCCCCGGGAATGTGTCCTTCCTTGAGATATCTCATGATTGGAGCCGTCCAGGATTTGGGATGCTTTTCAGGATACTCTGCATCAGGATCTTGAATACCCGCTACTTCTTTATCCTGAGGATTCGTTGCAGGATACAAGATATGTAATATCGGTATTTGGGTCCCTTCCGGTATCCTAATCGACGATCCCAGATTTGCTAAGGCATCTGCTTCAGCATTATCCTCCTTTGGTACCTGTTCAAGTGTAAAAATATCAAAATATCCTGCTAATTTTTTGAGAATATCGAGGTATTCGATTAATTTCTCACCCTTAACTGCATAGGATCCATTAAAATGGTTAGTAATTAACAAAAAGTCAACATATACTTGCAAATTTTTGATACTCATGCTCTTAGCCAACTCTACTCCTGCAATTAAAGCCTCATACTCTGCTTCATTATTAGTAGCAGGAAATTCACATCTAATAGCCTGGGGTAATATGTACCCCTGTGGCGATTTTAGTAGTATTCCCAATCCTACTCCTTTTATATTAGATGCACCATCAGTATATAATGTCCAGGATCCTGAGGATTCTCCTAACTGTTGAACTTCTAGGTCTACCTCATCCTGAATGTCACTACTAAAATCAGCCACAAAGTCAGCTAAAGCCTGAGACTTTATGGCATTTCTAGGTTCATATACTAAATCATAAGCACTCAACTTTACTGACCACTTAGCCATCCTGCCTGACATTTCTGGTTTCCTAAGCACATTTTTGACAGGATAATTCGTTTTAACATGAATCCTATGTGTCTCAAAGTAATGTCTAAGTTTCGTTGATGCCATAACTAATGCTAGTATCAATTTTTCTAAATGAGAATATCTAGTTTCAGCATTTAACAAGCTTTTACTAACATAATAAACAGGATATTGCTGACCTTCATGGTCCTTTACAAGGACGGCACTTACAGCATTCCCTGATACTGCGAGGTATAGGGATAATGGTTCACCATTCTCAGGCTTCATCAGTAGAGGTGCGGTTGAAAGATATTGCTTTAAATCCTGTAGGGCCGCTTCATGCTTCTCACCCCATTCGAATTTCTTGTTCTTCTTCAGGATATCATAAAAATCTTTGCATTTCTCTGAGGATCTTGAGATAAATCTGTTTAATGCTGCCACTCGCCCCGTTAATCGTTGAACATCCTTCATATTTGAGGGTGATTTAATATCCAAGATGGCTTTAATCTGCTCCGGGCTCGCCTCTATTCCTCTTTTGGTCACCATATATCCTAGAAATTTTCCTGCCCCCACTCCAAAATGGCACTTAGCAGGATTTAGCTTCATGTTATACTGATCCAGGATATCGAATGCTCCTTTAATATCCTGGAGGTGATCCTGAGCTTTCTTTGATTTTACCACCATATCGTCAATGTACACCTCCATGGTGTCCCCCAGTTTGTCTTTGAACATCATGTTTACCAACCTTTGGTATGTTGCACCTGCATTTTTCAAACCAAAAGGCATTGCTGTATAACAATAAATACCTGTTGGTGTCATGAAGGCAGTATCCTCCTGGTCGGAAGGTTCCATTTGGATCTGCTGAAATCCTGAGGATGCGTCCATGAAGGTCAACATTTCATGCCCGGCAGTGGCATCTACCATTGCATCAATGTGGGGGAGAGGAAATGGGTCTTTAGGACAAGCCTTGTTCAAGTCTGTGTAGTCCACACAAACTCTCCATTTCCCATTTTTCTTCTGTACCACAACCACGTTTGCTAGCCACCTTGGGAACTTAACCTCTCTGATCATCCTGGACTTCAATAATCTCTCAACTTCCTCTTGGATAATCGTATTCCGCTCAGGAGCAAACTTCCTTCTTTTTTGCTGAACAGGCTTGAATGATTTATCAATTCCAAGCTTGTGAGTGATAATGTCTTTGGATATGCCTGTCATATCCTCATGCTTCCATGCAAACGTTGACATCCTGCATTTCAAAAAGTTAATTAACTGTTCTTCAATATCCTGAGGGATATTGGTTCCTACGAGCACCGAGATATCGGGATTATCCTGGTCCAGGATAATTTTCTTCACATCCTGCTCCGGATCTTCCACAATATCCTGGGCCCGCGTCTTTAATTGCTATGCTGCACTAGGCTTGGTTAAGGATTTCATCGAGGATGAGTAGCATTCTTTCGCCTCCTGCTGATCACTTTCGACCTTGACCACTCCCCAAGGGGTAGGGATCTTGATGCATTGGTGATACGTCGATGGCACAGCCTTCATATCGTGAATCCATGGTCTCCCTAGTATGATATTATAGCAGGATAGGGAATCCATCACACATAAATGCTGTATTGAGTTGACTCCTTCAACATATACTGGCAACTTTATTTCTCCTACTGTGTTTCTAGCCTCTCCACTGAATCCAACAAGCACTGTAGATTTCGAAGTGATATCCATTGGTGATACATTCATTCTTTTCAGAGTCTCTAGTTGGATTATGTTGACGGAGCTGCCATTATCAACCAATATCCTGCGTACAAAATGGTTAGCCACATATAATGTTATTACCAGAGCATCATGGTGAGGATCCTGGACAGTATCCCTGTCATCAGCATCAAATGTGATCACTTTGTCAGTTGTGAGGGTAGTCATCCTGACAGGTTTGTCTCCCCTTTCGGCCTTAGCTTCTTTTGCATGTCTCTTCGCCGCCGAATACGAAGTCCCACAAATGTCGGTCCTCCCGAAATAAAGTTGATTATCTTGGCGTCTGCAGGAGGTGACGCTGCTCGCTCAGGATCCTTCTCAATATCCTGACCCTTATTCTTCTTCCTTCCTAAGAGATCTTTCAGATATCCCTTGCTTAGAAGATAGCTTATCTCTTTCCTTAGAGCGATGCAATCCTCAGTCACATGCCCGAAATCTTCGTGGAAAGCACACCATTTTGACTTATCTTTCCAATCAGCTTTTTGTTGGCTCTTTCGAGGCCATCTAGCCTTGTCTCCTAGACCCTGCATGGCATACATCAACTCAGGAATGTTAACAGAAAAGCAATATTCAGACAACTCAGGATACTCTTCAGGATCCTCATCTTCGACAGCATTCACTCTCTTATTTTCATTTCTACCATATGGCTTAGGCCGATATGGCTTGAATGAGGATTCAGACTTCCTGTTAGTTGACTCATAGGTGTTGGATGAGTTCATTCTCTCTTGCATCTTCCTGTCATCCTCCAATCGAATATATCTTAGGGCCCTGTTTCGAGCTTCATCCAAGTTCCTGCATGGGTTCATTACAAGATCTTGATAAAATTGAGAATCTTTTTGCAGCCCCATCTTGAAAGCTTGCACAGCTGTTGCAACATCAAGATGCGGGATGTTTAGGGATTCCCGGCTGAACTTGTTCACATAATCCCTAAGGGATTCCTGAGGCCCCTGAGTTATCCTGTAGAGGTCACTTGTTAGTTTTTCAAAGCTTCTACTACAAGAAAACTGACTATTAAATAAATTTACTAAGTGAGCAAAAGATGTAATCGAATGCGGAGGAACATTCAAGAGCCATTTCAAGGCTGATCCTGTTAAGGTAGAACCAAAACCCTTGCACAAGCATGCTTCCTTGAGATCCGAAGGGATAGGGTTAATCTCCATTCTTTCCCTATACTGAGCAATATGCTTCTCAGGATCCGTAGTTCCGTCGTAAAGCTTCATGTTGGGGGTTTGAAATCTCTTTGGGATCTCAGCATCACAGATAGGATATGCAAAACGAGATATCTTGTGGCTGTCTTGGGACACTTCCGGGATCGGCTGGACCACCCCAGGTACACTAGATATCATGTCCTTCAACTTCTGAAGTTCCCTAGTAAGTGCTGATGTTACACCTGTATCCTGCAAAGATCCACTATTGTTAGTAGCATGAGTATTATTATTATTTGACACGTTACCCGTTGGAGGATTTTGCCCATATCCTGAAGCATATCCTGAGCTCCTCATGGTTGACATCCTGACCGAGGAGGGTATTTCAGGAGTATGATTCTGAGGAAGGCTGGGCACCATATTCCCCCTATTATCCTCGGTATACACGGCTGAACTAAAGTTTAGAGTTCTGGGTTGTAGTGGAGTGACAACATCCTCAGCAGATCTGCTCGAACCAGACTTCAAGAGTTGTATTTCCCTCAACAGCATTTGGTTTGTTTCCTGTTGCTGCCTCATTTGTTCCTGCACACTTCCAAATAAGGTTAAAATTTCATCATTAGAAGCTAAAATGGGAGCAGATCCCTGAACATTCCGAGTAGGGATAATATCCTGAGGTTGTGAAAAGGTTGCCATTCTTGGAGGAGGTGGTGGAAGCACCGAACCGGTAGTAGCAGAAGTCATAGCAGACATAGTAGAGGAGCTCATGTTTGATCTTGAGGCCATTATGGACAATGTGGCAAAAAGTTTTGAAAATAGAAAACCGATTAGCGATTTCACAAAAAAATTTAGTAAAGAGAGCACCACTTGCCCCACGGTGGGCGCCAAATTGTTTTGGTCAAAAATTACCGAGGCAATTAAGTGATCAAATTAGTTAAGTGAGGTAGTGTGCTAAGAAAGTGTATCGAAAATAGGCTTGATAACTTGTTTAGGAAAACAGTGTTCAGGATACGGCTCAGGATGTTGAGCTGTATCTATGATCAAACTATGAGCAAAAAGTAAAGTAAATGACACGAGATGTACGAGGAAAGCCCTTGATCAATCTAGATCGCCGGCATAAAACCTCGGGAGCTGACAATCGCAGCTGCCTTGTTCTTCTTATTGCTTTCAACTTCAGGATACAGTGCAGGATATATACCAGATCGCTATGTGTTACAATGTTTTTTGTACGAGAGTGAAAATTTGCTAGAGAACAAGTGTTAGAGTGTTGCGAGTGTAAATGTGATGTCCTATTCGATCTGGTATACCCACCTATTTATAGTTACTAAATAGAAACTAAAATTCCTATAAATATGGGATGCTCCCGAATATTCCATAAATAGCCGTTTGGAACCAAATAAAGCGGGCTTAACGTCTTTCCTTGAACAACTTGGACTGAGTCTTCCGCGGAATGAGTCCTTGTGAACGTTGCTAGCTTCTAACCCACGTACCTGCACATGATCCGTTAGTAATCCTGAGGATACCATTCAGGATGTTACCAATATCCTGAATTAGCATCCCGGATGTAAACAAATACCATATAACCAAGATATAAATCAAGATACTTTCCAGGATATGGGCTCAGAATTTCGCCCATAACAGTTATATCTTTAAGAACCTCGTGTATTGTACGGGTTGAGTAAATTTAATTTTATATATTAAATAATGAAAAAAATTATATTTTTAAGAACCCCATGTATTGTATGGGTTGAGCACATGTAATTTTATATACCAATCAATAAAAAATTATATCTTGTTATATCTCTATGAACCTTGTGTATTATACGGATTGAATAAATCTAATTTTATATACCACATAATAAAAAAAGTTATATTTTAAAAAACCCGGTGTATTACACGAGTTGCATAAATGCAATTTTGTATAGTAAATAATAAAAATATTATATCTTTAAAAAACCTCGTTTATTACACGGGTTGAATGAATCTAATAAAAAAATATATCTTTAAAAAACTAACGAATATACTCGATATATGATGGATGGGGTGACTGCGGAGATGATTCTTATAAATGCCACGTAAACATAGTAAATACCGTATTTAAGTTGCGATTTGAACACGAAAATAAAAGTATATAACCAATGAACATTGATTAATATTTTTGTTTACCCTTTATAAACATTTTTGAAATAGGTTCTACTCTTAACTACTTTAGTTTAATAAAATAAATAAATTATTTACATTATATTAATTTATATTTAGAGCATGTTTGGCTAAGCTTTTCCACCCCAACTTATAACTTATTGACTTTTACAAAAAGCTAATAAGAAGATACAGTGTTTGGCAAAAGAACTTTTCAAAATGATTTTTTTTATAGGAGAAAAAGTTATTTTTGAAAAGTTAGAATGTTGTAACTTTTTAGGAGCTTATATAATTTTTCAAACACTTTTAGTCATTTTACATCAATAAGCTAAGACAAACACCTTTTAAAAAACAACTTATTGACTTATTGGCTTGTCTCACCCCGTAATCTAATCCAAACACTTTTTTAAAAACTACTTTTCAAAAACTCATAAATCAATAAGTCTTTTTCATAGAAAAGTCCTTTTTAACTTAAATAAGCTTAACCAAACATGCCCTTAGTGTACATCTTTTTTTAATTTCAGGATAAATAATTCTGAAATCTAATAAATATTTTAAAATATTATGTTATCTCCTATACGAGTTGTTTAAATTTATATTAAATTTAATTTTATAATTATATTTTAATTAATATTAATTATCTATAATTAAGTAGGAGAGAGACGATAAAACTAAAAATTAGAGGCTCCATTGAATGACATGTGTCTCTCCATTGATTTCTTTTATTATATAGCATAGATTAGATATACATAAAATATATATTTATATAACAATTAAATTTCTATATTATGATACGATACGATACGATACGATACGATACGATACGTAAAGAATGTGAAGAAATTTCTTAAATCTCATCCTTAACTTGGGGAATGAGACGAAGTAGTAAAAAACCGACGAACACATAAAGGTTTCTTTAAAATTTTGGGATGATAATGAGAAAGCTTTTAAATCTTAATTGAGATAGAGTTGGTGGCTGAAAATGATGGTGACAGAGATGGATTGTGATGGACGAGGGAATGGAAAGGACGAGAGAATGAAAAGGACAAGGTAATGAAATGGAAAAGAGAATGAATTATTATTGTGTATTGTTTGGTAGGCAAGAAAAACGAAGGAATAAAATCAGCGGTGAGTGGTGGTGGTCGATGGTAGTGATTGTGGGTGGCGGCGGCGGTGGATGGTGGCGGCAGCGGCAAGTGGCGGTGGAGGCGGCGATGGCGAGTGGTGGTGACGGGGGGTGCGTGGAGGCAGAGGTAGCGGTGGGTGGAGGCGGCGGCGGTGGTTGGTTGTGGCGGTGGTGGTGGCGTCGACGGTGGTAGTGAGCGACGGCGGCGACTGGCGTTGGCGGCGGTGGGTGGCAACGGTGGCGGGTGGGCGGTGGTGGCTGTCAGGGTGGCGGTGGAGGCATTGACGGGTTGCAGGTGGAGGCGACGATAGCGTCGGTGGTGGTGGTGGGTGGTGGTGGGTGGTGGCGAAGGTGGTGGGTTGTGGTGTTGGTGATGAATGGTGCTAGATGAGATGGAATGAAAAAAACATGAGGAGTGGATGAAATGATTTTGAGGGAATTGAATGCCTTATCGAATGGGTGATTCCATTCCATTGACCAACCAAACACCACTTTCTTCATTCTCTCGTAATAATCCATTTCATTCCAACTCTCATTCTTGTATACCAAACACTACCTTAGTCTTTCAATATCGAATCATTGTGTTTAATATATCACATACAAAGTTGGGTGAGTAATCTACGTATGCTAATTTAAAATAGATAAATTTAAGTTTGCGAGATTTGATTCAAACTTAACCAGTTGATCCATGTATATATTTGATTATTCATCTAAAGTATTTAAAATGCTGAATATTCTATTACTAAATTATGTCAATAGAAGATATGTGCTCATACAGCTCCAATAACATGATGTAATTTTTGGAAGTTAAGCACTAGTACTTTTAAGACCCAGATCGCTTACATTTCAAAGAACTAGAACTTATTCATTACTAATACGTTAATTATTTACATTAATCATAAACCTTAAAAACGGTATTTACAAAACATCTTCCATTTCAACCCATACTAAAAAGGTAAATAAACCGAAACTGATTTTGACATGTTACCTCTAAAATGATTAGAGCATATAAATTTCTTTTGAAGCATTGATGTCTACTTAAATGCATATAAAGTTCACTTTTTTTTAATGGCAAATTTCTTTTAATTCCTATCGTCCGTTAGACTTGAACTCAGGATCTCCCTTCCAAACCCATGTGTTTAAAGTTAATGAAGTATAATAAATTATGTACAAATGACAGAAGATGAGAAAGGCGGATGAAATCATGCCAACACATTTTCAAAAATCTAAAAGGAGAAATCATCCCAACGGAAGCATCCGAAAAAATGTGTTCACGTCAATGCGGCCCAAGTTGCCACTAAAACGCCCTCGAACAGGTCTCCCTTTCTCCTTTCTCTCTCCTTCACGTGAGCTTAAAAACGCCCCAAAACCGGGAGTTGAAATACTCCAAATAAAAATCTATTTAAATATCTATAACTAATAGTTAACTACCATAACAAAAAAAGGTCAATCATCACCATAAGATCTTTAACTAATCCCCAAACCCCAACCAAGGGTTGTAATTCTGTATATCTTTAAAGGTAACGAAACAAAAAAAAAAAAGAAAAAAAATCTTTAACTAAAACCAAAACAAAAACTTTGAAGTACTTAAAAGTTGAGTTATACATGTTTTGATCCACATTGTTGAATCATATTAAGAAGTTCACTCACCAGTGATCTTGAGAGTAACCGTTGCACCTATAGTTGTACTCGCGAGTTTGACCAAAGTTTTCATTGCCATGATGCTGATAACCCCAACTACCACTGCTTCGCCCTTCACCATCACGGCCCCACAAATTGTTATTTCTATATCCTCCACATCCATATGACGGCCTCGCATTGTAATAATGTCCTCCTGTGAGGGAAAATTGGTAAAAAAAAAACAGTTTAATAGAGCCTATCAACCCATGCATGCACTTGGACCTGATCATGTCATGATATGATATGATATTATCAAAACTAGTAGGGGCGGAGCTACCTTATGCCGGGGGGCAACGCCCGCTACGGCTTGGCGCGGAAAAATTTGGAAAAATTAGTGTAAATTTTGGAAAAATTTGAGGTTTTTTCGTTTTCGTTACGTCTTATTTATAAAACGTTACGGCTTGGCGGATTTTCTAGATCCGCCACTGAAAACTAGATAATCAGATGATATATTAAACATAAGAATATCTATAAAAAAAGAAAAAAAAAGGATGAATGACATTTTTATACTAACCTTGATTAGGAAGTTTCTTATACTGGATTTCAGAATATCTGTCCTCAAAATGGATAAAGCGAGCCTATGAAAAATTATAGTGATTATAAGATATGATTCTGTTTGATAAAAGAAACTAATAAGTTTATAACAAATTTCTGGAGTTACTATGATTTATAGATCAGCCAAGACACTAAACTAATTACTATATATTATGACACTATTATCAAATCAAACAATGCCAAAAAAGTTTATCATTTTTAAATATGAATATAGAACAGAAGATTTTCTAACAGCCTATATATACCTCTACTGCACTGCGGGCAGATTTGGGATCATCAAACTCGACAAAAGCATAACGATATCCGTCCTGAATAAAGAACACTGGAATTAGCAAATTACTATAAAAGTTGACCATGGTGCATCAAGATCTTTAAGTTTCTTTAAAATATTATAATAAAATCATAGTAAACATGAACCAGACCCTAGCGTATTCTTTTATCTGAATACCATTCTGCTTCACCGGTCCGAATTGTTTTACCACCTTTAGTAATGATTCCGATGTCATGTTGGGCGGTAGGTTCTTGACCCGAATCGCCTTATCTGCAACAGTTTGTTTATTAAAACATGCAACGGCTTAATAATAATTGCAAGCCAATGACTGAAATGACCTTACCATCATATATATTTTCTGTTGGTGTAGTTGATGACCCAGAACCCTACAGCCCCAAAACAATAAAATCTTGGTTAACATTTTGTATTAAAAAATGAGAACACAACAATATAATCTTTAGAGGTTGCAGATTTGAATCAAATCTGTATCAACAAAAGAGTCGATTTGGGTTACGTTTTATCTCAAACCGGGCACATAAAAAATCTAGCTAAAATGGAAATTTATAATTGAAAGCCACCCAAACCGTATCTATAAGATTTTTATCGAAATGAGCTCACAAGTGATGTGTAAGACACGTTTTTTGCCTCGGCTTTCTTGTTTGGGGCTTGCTGCCAAGCTGGAAGTATATTTTTTCCTTTTGATGACTCAGCAACCGTCCTTTTAACATCACCGTCCTTTTTAGATGTAGATTTGTCAGTTTGATCCTTGTTGGTAGCATGTGCAGCTTGATGTCACAAACTCACAATATTCAGTTTCAAAACACAAATCAAAACAACCCCTTAATCAAAGTACCTGTATCATCGGCTTGTTGAGCAGTCGGAGGGTTTGCCACGTCATCAAAAGGAGGCGAAGTGATCGAACTCATAATGACATCTAAAAACTGAAGAAAATCATTGTGCACGTAAAAGCCACCGCCTTCTTGTGGGGCCAAGAAAAAAGTTTGAGTAAAGTTTCTTTCCACACCAGCATTATCAGTCAAATATCCCGATACTCCTACAAACACCGATTCCATTACTGAATCTTGAGCATGCACAGTGGTTAGATCGGGATTCCATTGCTTAATATTAGAAGCCATGATATCATCATTAATGCCCTGCATAAATGGATAATATTCCATATTAAAATGTGTACTGTTTAATAAAAAGTGTTGTTGACCGAAGATTTTATTCACCTTCAATGTTGTTGCTGTTATCATTGAACCATCAGCACATTGATGGGATCGAATACTTTGCTCCTTGTAAAAGTTAAAACCATCTTTAGGCGCTCGTTGCATAATACGATAATATTGTTGCAGAAAAGCGTTAGCAACTTCCTGCGCAGAGTAGTTGTAGTTTTCCATATCTGATACAAATATAAAACGTACCGTAAATTAAGATTTTTTTTTGTAACCATGAGAAGCGCCGAACAGGTGACCTTCAAGGGGGTTAAAAGACTGAAAACTAATGAAAGAAGGATTCAAAACCGAAACCTCTGCCATAGATTGAGCGTTTAACACATAAATTCAGATTGAGTATATGTAGTTTACTAACTTCTAATACTTTCATGATCTAAGTGAATCAACCAAAGAAATTTCCATTATTATACACGTCACATTTATTTCACAAAGTCCAGACAAACCGTTACGTAATCTCTAATAACGCGACAATATTAGACCCTAGAATGATTATACGATACGTCATCGGCGGCTGCATTTAAGTTGATGGAAACTTCTAATATTCATTCACAGGTATCCATCTAATAGAACAGTAACCATCATTGAACATGTCTTATTGATTCTCATAAGTCATAACATCAATCATGCATAACCATAAAACTTATACCTCAAAGCAACTTAAAAATCTAGACAAAAAAAAACATTAGAATTATCGATCTTACTCAACTCACATCAACAAAAAAAATACATATACACATATATATAGTAAACTGATTCGCTATAAAACCTTAGTCTCCAACATTAAAAACCAAGATTACACTAAAAAATCTAACAAGCTTTGATCAGAAAAGCACTGCACATAACTGACTAGAGATTTAAACCAGAGCACCATAAGATCATCCAAACACTCCAAAACACCAAATATCAACCAATCTCCATTTCTAACAATTCAAAACAAAAAATCTTAACAACAAACTCTTATTCATGACCTTTTTTAACAATCAGTCCATAAAATCACTTACAAAACCTAAACTACCATACAATTCTACCTTCAACCTAACATAAATCCCCAATTTTCAACTTGTATACAACAAACAAACACAAACTCAAAGCATAAATGATAAAACCTCTATGCATGCCAATTATTCGACGATAATTCTCACCGATTACACAATCGCAAACTGTTTTCACACCATTCCACAAAATTAAACAAACAATTACCGATTCATACAATAAAAATCAATCAGTTGCATAATCAATCAATTTTTTACATAAATTTCAACTTATATACAACAAACAAACACATACTCAAAGCATAGACAAAAAAACCTCTATGCATGCCAATTATTCGACGATAATTCTCACCGATTACACAATCGCGAACTGTTTTCACACAATTCCACAAAATTAAACAAACAATTACCGATTCAAACAATCAAAATCAATCAGTTGCATAATCAATCAATTTTTTACATAAATTTCAACTTGTATACAACAAACAAACACATACTCAAAGCATAGACGATAAAACCTCTATGCATGCCAATTATTCGACGATAATTCTCACCGATTACACAATCGCGAACTGTTTTCACAGAGTTCTATAAAATTAAACAAACAATTACCGATTCACACAATCAAAATCGTGCATAATCAATCAATTTTTTACATAATTTTGTTTTGAAATCAACTGTATAGATGATCGATTTGAAGAATGTACCTCTGGTGAAACCTGATCTGAGATTATAGATACACGAAATGACGAAAATTTATACAAACACGAAATTCACTGTATTGTTTACTTAAGCTCTCTCTCTCTAAAAGATGTATGAATTGAATCTCTCTCTAAAAGAAGTCAAGAATCACATTGGAGGATATTATCTACTGCTTCGGCGGTGTATGGTAAGCATGGAGGGAAGTTTTCATTTTGAGGGACACGTGTGATCTTGTGGCTGTGTTTGGTGAAGTTAATCTGATGATGTATGATGGACGGTTTGGATTTGTTGTTGTGAAGCAGGTGCGTGTGGTGTGGTTTAGAGAGTTGAGGCTTGTGTCTTGATATGGTGATCCAGTGTTCAAAAGTCTTGTTTTTCCTAGTGGGAGCAAATTCGATTTCTGTTTGGGTCATTTTCAAAGAATATCTTGGTAAAGGGATGAATGAGGGCTTTAATCTTGGGTTCGAACTCGACGGGGGCGAGGGTTTACTAATTCCATCTGATTCTCATGAATCAGGTGACACGGTCTCATAGCGGTTGAGGAGTTGACCCTGGACATAGCTCCGAAACAGAGTGGGTTTACACATGATATTGTCTGTCGTTAAAGAAAAGGTGTTGAGGCTTGTGACGAGGTGTGATCGTGTATGGGTGGGGAAATGGAGGTGCCTATGGGTTTGTGACACGTGGATTTGACTGGGTGTTGATGGTGTGTTTGAAACTGAAATGATGTTCGTGTGCCACAATTTTTTTATTTTCTCGTTCAGAGATCTGCTTGACATTCATAACTACTGTGGGAAGCGGGATGCGGAGTGTAACAGACCAAGTAAACCGTGCCAAGATATTGTCCGCTTTGCCCCCGATGGGTTGCCCATTCAGGAACTCACGGTTTTGTTTTCACCCGACGAGTTGCTCGCCCAGGCAAAACGTGTCTTGGTAGAGAAGGTTTTCATTCCCTTATAAGGAAGACTCCGTTCTCCTTCTCAACCGATGTGGGACTTACACGAAGAAACTTGCTCTGCAAGGTATTGTGGTCGTGCCTTGCTGGTGCCTTTGGAGGGTCAGGAACAACATTAGATTCTCTGGGAAACAAATCAAGGTGGAGATTTTTAGTGAAGTCAAATCTTTGGGTTTTGTTTGGTTTAAAAATAGATCTAAGTATAGTTTGATAAGTTAGTCGGATTTGTGTAAATTTGTTTTCATGTAGGTTTCGCTGTGGTTGTACGTTTCAAAAAAAAAAAAAAAAAATCAAACTCCACTAAAGTAGGTTGATCGATTTCACAACATGAGTTATTTATCTAAGATTATCATGTTAACATATTCGTATCAAACTTTGATTTGTTTAATGGATTGTAAACTTTTTTTTTTATGATATATGTTCTTCTTTTTATTTTAGTGGTTTTTTTTAGCAATGTTGAGTTTAAGATAAAACCATGTGTTAATGTCATAAAGTTTAGCCCATTACTTTTTAATAATATTTTCTTTATTCTACTTTTCATTATGCTCATGCGGTAAAGTTCTTATACAAATAATCTTAACATACTAAACATACAAATTGAAGGAAAACTCAAAAAGACAAGGTGACATTTTTGTAATTATCAATAACTATCAAAGTTACTATACAAATATACCTAAAAAACCTAACCCCCCCCCCCCCACACCCCCCCAAAAACCTAAACCCCCCACCCCCCCCCCCCCCCCCCCCACCACACCACCCAAGCTAAAATGCTAAAAAATAAACCCTCAAAAAATCTAAAAAAATAAAAAAAAAACACACAAATTATTTTTTTTTTAACATTTTTTATTAAAAAATCGCTACTTTTAGTAGCAGCAAAAAAAAAAAAAAAAAAAAAAATCGCTACTTTTAGTAGCAGCGAAAAAAAAAAAAAATTTTTGCTAACAAAATGTAGCGATTTTTTTAATAAAAAATGTTAAAAAAATTTGTGTTTTTTAGGTATTTTTGGTTGAGTTCACATTTGTATAATAACTTTGATAGTTGGTGGTAATTACAAAAAATGTCACATTGTCTTTTTTAGTTTTCCTTCAATTTGTATGTTTAGTATGTTAAGATTATTTGTATTTGATCTTTTGCCGAATATTGTTTTATCATGGGGCACACCAGTCAACCTTTACCTTGTTCTAGTGGACGCTAGCAATTCAATGTCTTGAAGACTGAGTACTCTCCGAGTACTTGCTACAAGGTAGGTTGCCGATGTATGAGTATTCTTTTTGTAGGCCAGGTACACCCCGGGTACTCTCCGCATAGGCCGAATACTCCCGACTCTGACTAAGGAGTGCTTAGGACTTTTACGAACATGTATTAGGTTACTGTAAAGATTTTGGGATGCATTTTTTCTAGTGGTTTATTGTTACTTGTCTTGTCAACTTCTATCAACTATTCTTAAAAAATCATGAATTGTTTACTTAGGTAAATATTTAGGTATTATTGTTATTCATTAATTAATGAGAAATAATTAAATCTTTCGTTCCTCGTTGATATTCTATATTATCTAAAGTCTAAACATAATCAATGTCGCTTGTGTTGTTTCTAGATTGTGAACCTAACCAGAATGCCTTTTTATTTTCTTAGGAGAGGCGGATCCAGGGGTGTTTTGAGGGTTCCTGAGAACCCCCTCGGTTTAGAAAAAATAGAAAAAATTAGTGGAAACCTTGTATGATTTGGAAAAAAGTTAGTGAGAATCTATTAAAAGGAATCCGGTGAAAAATATTCCTAGATCCGCCACTATTTCTTAGTTTAATTGGTCTATAAATTAACCTTGAATTTAAACCGTATATCATACGAGCATATCATAGCCCACTTAGATTTCGATCTAGTTAGGTGTCAGATAGGTTGATTCGCATAAACAATAGTTCCAACAAAGAATATATAAGAAATTGATCAACCATACTTTGTCTATTACAATAAAACATATAAATACAAGGAGAGAAAGCTAATTCTAAGGAATACATTTAATTACAAATAGCAAGGCTATAATATGGGAGACAATCACTCAAATGATTTTGACTGATTAATGTGATGGACTTGATTTTCTCTTTGATCATCTTGAGTTAGTCATTTTCCTTAATATGCTCCCAAGTCCCACCAGATGGACGACCGTAGGATAAGTCCAATCTTGGTTAACAGTGGATGAGTGTGGTATTTAAGAAAGAGAAGAAGTTGTTGAAGTTGAAGATGTAAATGGAGATGAAGTAGATGAAGCAACAGAAGATATATTTTGTGGCTTTTTTTATAGGGTGAATGCAATAAAAGATAGAAGATAGAATGATGGTTGCGGCAGTGATAGGATTATAGGTTTTGCAAAACCTAACTGATATTGACGGAGAAGTTGTGTTTGAAGATGTAACCATGTGTAATGGTGATGTAGGTCGATGGTTTTTTTTTTTAACCTTTTTTTTTTGTTTTGCTTTTTTTTTTGGAGAAACATATGGATGGAAAATGGATTGTTGGTGACAGAGGGTGGTGGAGTTTGAGGAGAACAGACAGTTATGGCGACAACGAGAGTGAAGGTAGCGTTAGGTATTCTATTCTGATGGTTATGGTCGTGTGTGGTGGAGATGAGTAATATTGTGATTGTAAGAGATATTACTTGAATATAGAAAGAAGAAAGGAGATTTTGAAATCTACGGAAGAAGAAGAGAAGGGTCGGGATGTTGAAGTGGGAATGGAGGAGAAGTCATTGCTAATGGTAGACTTATTTAGGAGTGTTGGCTAAAGAAATGATGGTTGCAGGATCAAGAGCTTCTTGGTGGAGATAAGTGCTTTGATACCATATAAGAAATTGATCAACCATACTTTGTCTATTACAATACGACATATAAATACAAGGAGAGAAAGCTAATTCTAAGGAATATATTTAAGAGTTAAATGCTTGCTTGGTCCCTGTGGTTTGCAAAAATTTCATACTTAGTCCTAGTGGTTTACTAATTACACCCGTGGTCCCAAAAGTTGTCAAAAATGAACTCGGTTGGTCCCCTGACCTAACCTCCGTTAAATTTCTCAGTTAACTATGTGTGAAATGACTATATTACCCTTAGAACAATTAAAAAATGACATACCCATGATCTTCTTCTCCACCATTTCTTGTCAAATCAACCTGCAACACCCTCACTTTGGCTCTACACCTACGTCGTCCTGCCGATGATGTTGTAGCCCAGCGGTGGAAGGACTTGGGGCTGTACCAGAGGTCGCCGGTTCGATCCCCGTGGGCTGCAACGGAGGTGTGAGGGTTTACTTCTTTGAAGGTTCCCGCACAGGTGGCTCCGGACTGACCCCAGATCGTCCGGTAGTTGGGAGCCTGGCTAGGCCCAGGGTTGAAAAAGGTCCCGATAGATCGGGCCCCACCAAAAAAAGCCGTTCCAAAAAAAAAAAACCTACGTCGTCCCCTTCTATCCCCGCGCTCTCATCACCGCCATCTCCATCGGCATCAACATCAATGCTTCCTCCGGTGATGACGTCATCGGTTCTGCCGATCGGTTTTGCTCTGTTTGAAAACCAACCGTACAGTTTTAGAGATGATGTGATTACTGGTGTTAGGTATAGGAATTTGTTTGATATGATGGTGGATGCGGTTATCGCGGCGTTGACGGTGTCTGGACATGCGGATATGCCGGTTGTGGTGACGGAGACAGGGTGGCCGAGTGGTGGATTGGTGAATGAAGGTGAAGGTGACGCCCATCCGGTTTATGCGGAAATGTATCTGAATGGTTTGGTTTCTCATCTGAGATCTGGTGGGGGTACGCCTTTGAGGAAGGAAGGTGTGGCTCAGGCTTATGTTTATGAGGTGTTTGATACAAACACAAGTTTTGTGAATCAGGCGGCTGGGAGACTGGGGACTGGGCTTTTCGAATCAATCTGTAGAAATGGGGGATTGGGTGGGGGTGTTGCAGGTTGATTTGAGAAGAAAGGGTGGAGAAGAAAATGATGGGTATGTCTTTTTTTTTAATTGTTCTAAGGGTAACATAGTCATTTTACACATAGTTAACCGAGAAATTTAACAGAGGTTAGGGCAGGGGACCAACCGAGTTCATTTTTTATAACTTTTGGGACCACGCGTGTAATTAGTAAACCACTAGGACCAAATATGAAATTTTTGCAAACTACAGGGACCAACCAAGCATTTAACTCTACATTTAATTACAAATATATGCAAGACTATAACGTGGGAGACAATCACTCAAATGATTTTGACTGATTAATGTGATGGACTTGATTTTCTCTTTGATTATCTTGAGTTAATCATTTTCCTTAATAGAATAAACACTAAAAAACAAAAAATAAAATGGATTGTTGATATTGTAATTCTTAATATTATGTTTTTGTATTGATTTACTATTTACTATGTTTTTGTATTGTAATTCTTGTTATACACACACTCGAACTGATTTACAACCCGGTTTGTAGTCGAACCAGCCCAAACCAAACCAACCCAGTTCCCACAAGTTCGGGTTTCATGCCCCTCAAATTGGTTCCTGAACGGAACGGGGTTCTTCACACAAACCTATTTCGATGAAACTGGCCCAATATGAAAACAGTTCCGAACCGGTTCGGTTCAGCGGTCCAAACCGATTTGTGTACCTCTATCCCTATGCAACCTTAATATATGGGTATATTTGAGAAAAGCCCAACCTAGTATATTGCCAATTAAGAATTTCTTTTCAACTCTTTTTCTCAATGTGATTTTCCTCTCATATTGGCTCAGCTACATTTAGCACTGGCCCAATATTATATTTAGTTTCAGGCCTTATAAGCAAGATCCAATCCAACTCACATATTTGGGGACCCAACATACGAAAAATCGAATCATTATCTGATACAAACTGTCCAATTTGTTGTCATATAAAACATCCTTGAAATTATAAGCGTACGGATCCTTTTTTTAACAAATTTGGATAATTGACGTGATACCGGTGTATCATCGTGCCAATAGTGAAATCACCTGATCATTTCCATCTCCACTAGGCAATAATGCATATACACCAATTCAGAAGGAAATCCAATTAATCTGAGAAAAACCCTTTTGTGAGAATCGAACCCAGATCTAATGCTCCCTAAGTCTTATCCTTTTCAATGGAGATAAATGGCACGGCCACTCCAATGGTTTTGCAAAAAAAAAAAAAAAAAAAAAATCCGCCTAGGGCTTTGGGTTTTGGGATTTTGTATCGGGTTCATAACCTGGTTTCAGGATTTTTGGGCGGGACGGGTCTACCTGGTTTTTATCACAATCCGTATTGAAACATCGATAAAAATAAGACTAAATTGCAAAAATCAACCTTTATGTTATACCTAAAATGCACTTCATACCTTTCATTTTAAAATTGGCAAAACACAACCTTTATGTTCATATTTTCATACAGGGTACAACCTTTACCACTAACCTCGTTTATTTTCTTGGTTAACTACCCTCACATTCGTTGCATATGAGGGTATTATTGTCATTTCCACATTCTCTTCCCTAATTGATCATTGTAAAACCCAGAAAAAACCCGTCTTCAAAAAAACGCTGTTATGTAAACAATATCAAAGCCACCAAAAAAACTCCTCAAACGGCAAATACAACATTCAAACACACACTTCGACTTGCTATTAAACCTACCAAATTATTTAGCTTTTTTTGTTAATAGTTTGATGAAACCAACCAAATTATTTAACTTAAAAATATGTAAATTTGTTACTGTTCCGATGTAAGCTTTTCATCAATAATTTGATATCAATATGACTCATTAGATCTTAAAAGAATATACTAACAACTTCAACAATCAGTTGCAAAGAATAATAAAAAGATATAGCCGGAAAAGAACGAGTACCGCCGTCATCGTCGGATTTCGACACATACAGGGACGGACTTTGCCGTTGCCGCTGATTTTTGCCCCATCAGACCACTAAAGAATTTCCTCTACCGGAACATCGCTGGATTTCTCAACACCCCACCATCGCAGATCTATAGTCATAATCAAAAGTTTGTGGCCATGGTAGCGGATTCAAAACAGAAAATAAAAACCAAGCCCCATCAAGTAAGTTTGTGACCATGTCTGGCGCCTGTGCCGGAGTTGTCGCTGGAAACCTTTACTACACCTAATCGAAGAAAAACCCACCTGGGCCATCAAACCCTAGCTTCGTTGTCATCTTCTTTCATGGTGGAAAACATGTCCCCAATTTGCATGTTGTATTTTTTTGAGATTTTAGAATCATTGTGATTAGGGTTTAAGGTGAAAGGATTTAGAAAATTTGCAGGTCTGGTTTGGTTTATGGTGGGTTATTAGTTTAAAAGATTTATTAATTAAAAAGACTTAGGAAATGACGATAATACCCACACATGCAACGCATGTGAGGCTAGTTAACCAAGAAAATAAACTAGGTTAGTGGTAAAGGTTGTACCCTGTATGAAAATATGAACATAAAGGTTGTGTTTTGCCGATTTTAAAGTGAAAGGTATGAAGTGCAGTTTAGGTATAACATAAAGGTTGATTTTTGCAATTTTGTCTAAAAATAAAGTGTAACAATGTTAAAGTTATCTAAAAAAGTTAGAAGGGGAAAAAAGTTATATTTTAAACTAAAAATATAGTAAAAAGATAAAATTAACAAAAAGGTGTAGAAGGTAAATTCATGTGTAAAATAAGTAATTGTTTAATCTTGAAAACAACCTATTTCCATAATAATAGCCCAATTAGGTTTCTGTGATTCTATCTTATGCTTATCTCTAATATTAAAGCTTACAACCACCAACCTAAACAAACCTAGAAAATCACAAAAAACTTCGAGATCAAAGTTAACCAGGTGATCGTTACAATGGATAATGTGGGATCCCACAACTATCAAGTCGTTGACTTTTTCTGGGTCAACGGTGTTTATAGCATGACCATGGTCCTTTGGTTACTCTCTGGCAAAAACCCTCGCGTTATTTTTTATGATGGCATCTTTGGCTTGTTATACGTACTTACACTACTACTTATCATCTTGCGGATAGATGGCTTACCATTCGGCACCGATATTAACATTATCTTTTCAATCGCAGTGTACACTGGTTACTCGTCACATGATGTTTTTGCGCTTTGTATGTTTGTTGTGGGGTGTACTTTCGTGATCATTGGTGTTATTCTGGTGATCATAGTTGTTCACCGCATGAAAACCAAGGATCAAGAGAGTGATGTGGTGATCCTAAATACCGCGTGTGCGTTTTTGCTCATTGGTTACACAACTTTGTGTTACTCATGGGTCAAGCGGGGAAGCCATGTTTGGAAGATATTGGGCATTGTACTTTTGGGAGTTTTGGGAGTGTTGACCGCGATATGTTGCATTCTACGATTGGTTAGCCGATGGCGAGAATATTGTAAGAGTCGGGCGCGTGTACTGCCTGTACAAGACCCGGTTAATGAAGCATAACTTGATTCCACATATCAATGTAAAGGTTTTTGGATAGTTTTTTTTTTTTTTTTTCTAGTGGTTTATTGTCACGTCTCTTATGTTTATTTATATTGACTTTTTTTTTAACTGCAAATTTGGATCACTGACGGACCACTGGAGTATCATCGTGACATTAGCGGAACCACCCGATCATATCTATCTCCACTAGGCTATAATGCTTATCAGGGCCGACCCAAAGGTAAGTAAACCCAAGCAAGGGCTTTGGGCCACCATTTAAGAAAGGCCCCAAATTTAAAAAAAAACTTCTAGTTTTTGTATATATATTTAAATTAGGGCGTTTGAACATAGAATGGTAGGTTGATTTAGTGGTAAACATCCTCTCCATTTACAAGTAAGGCGGGGGTTCGAGACATTGTTGGGCCGCTTTTTTCGTTTGTTATTTTTAAATACAAAGCCCAAAATCCAGTTGGTACAAGGCCAGCAAAAAGAACCTTATTTAGTAGGCCCTAGATCTCTAGTTCGCTTTGGGCCTCTAAAACGGTTGAGCCGGCCCTGATGCTTATACACCAAATCAGGAGCAAACCCAATAAATCTGGGAAAAACCCCTTGTGAGACTCGGAACCTAATGGTCCCTAAGCCTTATCTCATCTCCAAGATGTCACTAAACTATAATTTCATGGGCTCAATTGTTTACTTAGATCAACTATTCTTGAGAATCTGAATTGTTCACTTAGGTTATCATTTAGGTATTAAGTTGTTATTTAAAGTGAAAACATTAAATCCTTCATTCCTCATTATATGATACAACAAACGCATACAGTATAATCCCATTTATACTCATGATATAATACTACAAACGCATACAGTATAATCCCATTTATAGTAAAAGCTACTGATAGAGTTGTGGTGTCGTTGTCTTGTTTTCTGGCACCGTCATTATTGTACATTCCTAGTGATCGTGACCTTGATAAAAAGTTGTTTTTATATTCTTTGTTTACATCGTCTATAAATTAACCCGAAACATGAACCGTAAATCACACCCACCATACTTGTAGCCCAATTAAATTTCAATCTAGTTAGGTACATTAAGTGTCGGATTACAGCCTATAAATAACTGGTATGACAACCAAGAACCTAACTTACCTAGAGCACTTCATCAAGAAATTTGGGATCAAAGTTTGGCCCTTGAAATCCTTAGAATGGATAATGACAACCAGGAACCCAACTTACCTAGAGCACTTCATCAAGAAATTTGGGATGAAAGTTTGGCCCGCGAAATCCTTAGAATGGGTAATGTCGTACGATTCCCGACCTACACTGATCGTCAAGAGCTCCTTTGCGCGATAGGTATCTCCGGGGTTTATAGCATCACCTTGGTCCTTTGGTTAATCTTTGGCCGAAAACAATACCTGCCTTTATATATGCTCATTGTTTTGTTGCTTAACATTGTATGGCTCTTATTGCGCCAAAATAATTGCTTACCATTAGGCACAGAATTCAACCTTGTCTTTTATGTTCTAGGGTATGTTTATCATACAATCTCAAACGAGTTTTTTGATGGCATGATGCTTACTATATCGGCGATTTGTGTGATCAGTGGTCTTACATGTATTTCGTTTTGGTTAGTCCTTGAATGGATCAAAGGCTCGAGTGATCGAACCATCATGGTCTCAAACCGGATGTCAAAGGTGCTGCTAAACAATTCGGTTGTATTTACGCTTAATGGTGGCGTGATCTTTTATTACTTGTGCGCCAAGCAGGTGGACCATGTTTGGAAAATATTATGCTTTGTAGTTTTGGGAGGTGTAGGATTGTTGACAATTATATGTATCGCTCTACGGTTGGTTAGCCCGTGCCAAGAATATTGGTGGTCATATTGGTGGTCGTGTAGGAGTCGGGTGCTTGTACGGCCTATATACGAAGCTTGATTGACGTATAGCTTGATTTCACACAAGCAAATGTCGTAAAGACTTGATTTGAGATACTAGTTTCTTCATGGTTTATCATCTTATTATAAGTTTTATATATTGACTAACTAGATCTCATAGAAAAAGATCCATTATGATGGTTTCATGGTTTATCGTCTTATTATAAGTTTTATATATTAACGAATTAGATCTGATAGAATAAGATCCATTATGATGGTATATGTTATATTTGTATCATGTAGAATATAATATATTTTCATAGATATTATTATAAGATGAAATGTAAATTGACATTAATTACGCCGTTACTCCTTATGATTTGTAGAAAGTAACAACTTGTCATCTGAGTTCCTCACAATCTCCGACGAACACGGTGGATTAAGGGTTTTTATTTAGATATTTTTAATTAGTTTGGATAAATGGAGAATGCAAAAGGATGTAGTTATTCTTGAACTCTATTAAAATTAAACTGGGTTAAGTGTTAGTAGCCAAGTTTGTTAGAAATTAAAAGGTTAATGTCTTAGAATGTTGTTATACCTTAGGTTGTTACTTTTCACAAACCACAGGGACTGACGGTGTAATTAACTCATGTAGAATAAAAAGTATTTTAATAAATAATTATTTTATAGATAAAAAAAATAAGATATTATAAAATAATAGAATTTAGAGTAAATTACTATTTTGGCCCATGTGATTTAGCGAATTTAACGCTTTCAATCTGAAAAGGAATCGTTTGACATATTAGGCCTTAAGGTTGTATTTTGTAATGGTTTTAACCTCTAACACTACCTTTGTTACTTTTGTCCAGTTAAGTCTTAAAGGTATTTTGTTTTTTTACACATTAGTGCTTGTCTATATAAGTTAGAAAGTTCTTTTAATATTAAACAGACTATTTATGTAATTATTTAAGTTTTTATATTATTTTTATAGATAAAAATAATATATTATAAAATAATAAATTTAAGAGTAAATTACTATTTTGGCCCATGTGATTTAACGAATTTAACCCTCTTAGTCTAAAAAGGAATCGTTTGACGTATCAGGCCATAATGTTGCATTTTGTAATGATTTTGACCTCTAACACTAACTTTGTTACTTTTGTTCAGTTAAGTCTCCGAGTATTCTTTTACACATTAGTGGTTGTTTATATATGTTACAAAGTTCTTTTAATACTAAAGAGAGTATTTATGTAATTATTATTTAGGTTTTTATATTATTTTGTTATTTTCACGATTATTATTTAATAAAATAGTTGTTTTTAAATTCATTTGTTTTTAATCTTTTTTTTTAAATTATCCATCTTTTAAATTCAGTTTTGACAATCCTAACTTGTAACCTTTTTTCCCTCAGCGATTCCTAACTAAAAGTTAACCCAGTTAATTTTTACTGATGTGGAGTCATAGACCACTTATGTGACAAAAAAATATTAAAGTTTTACTGTGACTGCTTATGTGACAAATAAGGTAAAGTTTTGATGACGTGATCCAACCACGCTAAGCCACAATAAGGTGAATCAACTCACATCTTCCATATCTATTTTTTTTGCAAACAACATGATCCATTGAAGGTTGAATGATCACATATCATGTGCTTTTCTTAATTAATAGCTTCGTTTTTTTCAATTTTCTACCAAACCAAATCATAGTTCCATTTCTCATTACTAAATTAACATGGATGGATTTAAATGATTGTTGTGGGGTGTTTTTCTAGTGATCATAGTTGTTTTCTGCATGAAAACAAGGATCAAGAGAGTGATGAAGCCACCTTGGTGTTTATTGACAAGATATGTATATATGGTGATCCTAAACACCTCATGTGCGTTTTTGCTCATTGGTTACACAACGTTGTACCACTCATGGGTTAAGCAGGGGAGCCGTGTTTGGAAAATGTAGGGCATTGTACTTTTGGGAGTTTTAGGATTGTTGACCGCGATATGTTGCATACTTCTTCTATTGGTTAGCCGTTGACAAGAATATTGTAAGAGCCAGACACGTGTACAACTTGTACAAGACCCGGTTAATGAAGCATAACTTGATTTCAGAAGATCAATGTAAAGATTTTGGATATATTCTTTTCTAGTGGTTTATTGTCACATGTCTTATGTTAACTTATATAAACTATTCTTGAGAATCATGAAGTGTTTAATGAGAAACCATTAAATCTTTCATTCCTCATTATATACAAAATACAAACGTATAGCTATCGGTAGACTTTGGGGTGTCGTTGTCCTGTTTTCTAGCACCGTCAATATTAGATATTCCTAGCGATCATGACCTTGATAAAATGTTTGTTTTTATCTTCTTTGTTTACTTGGTCTATAAATTAACCCCCAAAGCACGAACCGTATACCACACCCACCATACTCTAAGCCCAATTAGGTTTCCATATAGTTAGGTAAATTACATGTCGAATCACGGCTTATAAATAACTCGTATGACAACCTCCAACCTAACTTACCTAGAGCACTTTCTCAAGAAATTTGAGATCAAAATCCTTAGAATGGATAATGTCGAACCATGCCCGTACGTCAAAGATGATCAAGATTTCCTTGTCGCGTTTAGTGTCTCCGGGGTTTATAGCATCAGCTTGGCCCTTTGGTTAATCTTTGGGAGAGAAAAGTACCTGCTTTTATGGATGCTCAACTTTTGGTTGCTTACCTTACTATGGCTCTTATTGAGGCAAAGTTATTGCTTATCATGGGGCACAGAACTCAACCATATCTTTTTTATTCTAGTGTATGTTCGTTATACATCCTCAAACATCAAGTATTTTGATGACATGATGCTTGTTTTGGCGGCGACGTGTGTGAGCATTGGTACTATAGGTATTTTTTTCAGGATATTCGTTGATTTGATGAAAGATCGGAGTGATGTTCCCGACATGCTCTCAAACCGGATGTTAAGGGTGATCCTAAACAACTCGAGTGTCTTTTTGCTCAATGGTAGCGTCGTCTTTTGCTACTTGAGCGTCAAGGAGGCGAGCCTTGTTTTGAAAATAAATGGCTTTTTACTTTTGGGAGGAATAGGATTGGTGTCAATGATATGTTTCGTTGCACGGTTAGTTGAGCCGTGGCAAACATACCGTAGGTCCCGTAGGAATCGGGTGCTTGTACGGCCTGTACGAAGCTTGATTTGATTCCACACAATCAAATGTCGTTAAGACTTAATTTGAAAGACTAGTTTCTTCATGGTTTATCGTCTTATTGTAACTTATAGTCTTATACTAACTATTCTAAACTCATAGAATAAGATCCATTATGATGTGTTGATGTTATATGGTATATTTATAATTAATTGAAGATAATATATTTTCATAGGACAACAAAAAAAAAATCAATGGACAAACACGTTCACATGTTTGTTGGAAATTGCAAGGTAAAATCTCATTTATGTTCAAAATATAGTTTTGATACACGAGTATTAAAGAGGTGTGTAATAAGTTAATTTAGATAACCGGTAATATAATATTAACATTGTTCCTAGACTAGTTGGCAAATATTCAAATTCATAATCAGGTATTTTCATAAATAATTTAAAGGCTTGCTTAAAACCAATTTAATCATCGAGCCTCACCGAGCCTCGTCAACGCTTAAACCGTCATACGTCAATAGGCGACCGGTCCAACCAGTGACGGTTTAACTTATGCGAATCGTTTTGGGGAGGGAATCTAGTTCCAACATTGCGCGAAAGCATGATCCTACCACCATAGGCTACACTTTGGTTAACCATCCATCCAATCTGCTTAAGTTATGTTCGATCATATAACACTCCTACGAACAACATAATCATAACGATTGTTAATTAGTGGCAGAGAGACTTGGGTTCTTTAATGGAGACTCAAGTTCAATACTCACTTGTGTCACTTTGGTGGATTAGGCAATGATGGATAGAGGTGCCAGGCTCTATCCTGAGCCCACCCGGGCTTTCGTCCCATTGTGTGTTACGCCATAGAGTTCTGCTCTAGTGGTGGCACAACGACTGTAAAGTGGCAGTCGGTGGTATGGTTTCCGGGGGAATGTTCAAGCCAAACTCTGAAGACAGCGTGGACTCGGTTAAGACAACAGAGTCTGGCCGGATTGGGGCAACAGGGATCTCTAATTTGGGGAGTGTGGTAGCCTAATACAAAAAAATCATCATTCCAAAAGATATATGTAAATCGATTCACCCGCAATGAAAATCATAATCAAGATGTAGCACTTAATATCATTTGCATTTTCAATATAAAATGCAACTTTTATGGTAGAACTTTTTTATTACTATAAAATTCTAATTGTTCTTCTAATCTTTAGGGTAAAAGTGGTAAACCCTAGGAGGATTTAATTTGTAAACCATCTACGGTTTTAGAAAATATTCATTAAGGTATAGTGAATCAAATCACGTCTTTAAATTTTGTTATCATCTTCAAAGTTCAATATCTAAGTTTTGCACACTACATGTTCTATCAAAGGTGCAATGATCACTTATCATGTGCTCTTCTTAATTAACACTTCATTTTTTCAATATTCTACCAAACCAAACCCTAGTTCCATTCCTCATTACTGAATTAACATGGATGGATCTAAACGACTAGGATCACTTGTTCAGTTTTAGCTATATCATCTTCAAAATAATAGAATACGGACCCTTTACAATGGTAATTTTAGTGATTATCAACATTCATAGTGATGTTGGATTAACTTGTTGAATAGGTACTCTCGTTATTAGCTAATCGAGTTAGGGTTTTTTTTGGAACGACGAATTTCTTGTGTTAGGCCACGGCACTTTCCAAATTGGAGAGCTCCGTTGCCCCACTCTGGCTAGACTATATTGTCTTAACCGGGCCCACGCTAGCTTTAGAGTTTGGTTTGGGCGTTCCTCCTGAGAAACCATACCGTTAACTACCACTTGACAGACGTTGTGTCCAGTGGCGAAGCTTGACCCGAATGACGGGGGGTCGAAAACGTATGTACCAAAAAATTTCTATAGAACCGGGGGGTCGAAAACGTATATACCCAAAAATTTCTATACGAAAACTACATATATAACACTACTGAGCGAAAAGTTCGGGGGGTCGGGCGCCCCCTCCCGCCCCTTCTATACTTCGCCCCTGGTTGTTCCACCACAAGAGTTGAACACTCTCTGGCGTAATACACGGTAGGACGAAAACCTGGGTGGGTTCGGGATAGAACTTGACACCTCTGCAAGGAGGCTAGGCTCTATCTATCATTGCCTAATCCATCGAAATGGCACAAGTGGGGATTGAACTTGGGTCTCTGTTGGAGAACCCAAGCCTGCCTACCACTACGCCACAAGTGGTGGATAGTTAATCGAGTAAGATGATGCAAGAATGGTGGACTTGATTGTTGTAACGATTTTGTGTGTGTAATCCGATTGGGCCTTAATCGGATTTGGGCCTAGTGATCTAACTAGGTTGCTAAGTTGTGTTTTATTTGGGCCTAGTTAGAAAACATACTAGTAAGTTAATTAAATGTTTGGGCCTTAGGCCGGCGTTTTGAAACAAGATCTGAGATTCCATTTTAGTTGTGAGGTATATCAATCTCTATTTTAAGAACAAAAATCTAATTTTTATGAAGATTAGATGTTGGTTATTTGTAGAAACTAGAATTAAGACCCGCCGCAATGCGGCGGGGATTCTTTAGTGATAACTAAGTCGATTTAGTGTGCGCACGTTATGTTGAACCTATCAAACAGGAAAAAATAGACGATGTAAAAACGTTCACCCGCAAAATTTAGAACGAAACGTAAAAACGTTAAACCAAAGACGCACGTTGTGGTGTGTTAAGTCACAAAATTTAGAACGAATGATAAAGCTAAAAATTTACGGAAAATGAAAAATATAAAGGACCAAAGTTGAAAGTAAAAAAAGTTGTGAGGATAAATTGCAACAGATAAAAAGTTTTGTGTTAAAAGTAAAAAAAAACAAATAGTTTTGGATTAAAAGTAATTTATAAAATACTTTTGGGTGAAAAGTAAAAAAATCAATTTTTTTTTGAAAAAACCCCAAAGACAAGGTTACAACAACCATATGCATAACCATTTTTTCTTTGAAAAACCCCCAAAGCCAATATTACAACACATAAGTAAAAAAAAATCAAAGTGGTTAAATCGCAAAAGATGGAAACTTTTGAATTAGAAGTGAAAAATCAAATTAATCAAAGTGGTTAAATTACCAAAGATTAAAACTTTAAACTTAAATTGTCAAAGATTAAAACTTTAGGGTTAAAAAGGAAACAAAGATTAAAATTTTAAATTTAAATTGCCAAAGATTAAAACTTTAGGGTAAATTGTCAAAGATTAAAACCTTAGGGTTTAAAAGGAAACAAAAATTAAAACTTTAAACTTAAATTGTCAAAAAAATTAAAAGTTTAGGGTTAGAAAGGAAAATTTTCATTTTTTTTTTTGAAAGCCTCTCAAAGCCCAACTTACAAGATATATATGCACATATAAGTTGCTTCTTTATAAGGTTTTAATAACTGATCCGAAGAATTAGGGGAATCACACAAGTTTTTCAAAATTGAAACTTCATACACGTACACCCTATTCGCAAGTTTGATACGGTATTTGTTTTCAACATCTCAAAAAGTCACAATCCTGCTCTTGTTAAGAATTGAGTTTAACCCGTTCAAACCTTTGAGTGTACCGACTAAATAGTTGGTTATGATAGTTATTCAACGACTCGCAGTTCAATCCAAGTAATTTTCTTTAGATTCACTGTGTGGTGTAATTCAATTAACAAAGAACAAACTATTTCAACATGAATACCGGTGAATCTGCACGCAACATGACAAACAAATTCGCGAAGTTGGAGAAATTTGAAGGGCAGAGGAAGAAGATGCACTTCTTGCTAACCACACTAAAAGTTGTGTATGCCTTACACTGATGCCTGAAGAAGGGGAAAACGAAACTCTTGATCAATAGGAAAAGAGATTGAAGTGGGAAATGATCATTATATATGCAAAGGGCATATATTTAATAGAGTGTGTGATGGTCTGTTTAGATATGTACCAAAATGTTGAGTCTGCAAAAGATCTTTGGGATTCTCTTGAATTCAAGTATATAGCAGAAGATGCATCTAGCAAAAAATTATGGTAAGTTATTTTAAGTTCTACAAAATGGTTGATTACGGACCGGTTATGGAGCAATATAATGAATTATTGCACATATTGGGCCAATTTACTCAACACAATTTGTATATGGATAAATCAATTTTTGTTTCGAGCATCATTGATAAACTTCTCTCACTTTGAAAAAAATTTAAACACACCCTTAAACATCAAAAGTAAGAACGAACTTTTGTTCAATTGGAAAGTCACCTTCAGATTGAAGAATCTCTTTGGGTCTAAGAAGTTGATAAAAATATGGGTAAAAATGTGGTTGGGTAGTCTTCGGTTAACATGGTTGAGCATGAAGGGAATTAAGGTAACTATAATAAGTTCAAGGGTAAGAAATGCAAGTTTGATAATGATGAAAGAAATTCAAACAAGAAAGCCAAAAAAATATGTTAGAGGTGCAATAAATTAGGATACTTAGGGCATGTTTGGCTAAGCTTTTCAAAACAACTTATTGGCTTATTGACTTATCAAAAAGCCAATAAGTTGTTTTTGTGTTTGGCTAAGCCAAAAGTCCTTTTAGAAATGGCTTTTTTGCAAAGAAGAAAAATGAGGTTTCAAGAAGTCACAATATTGTGACTTCTTGGCCAACTTTTAACTTTTCAAACTACAAATTATCAATATACCACTTCTTTACCCCCTTGTATCTAAAAGAATGCCCATTTTAGTCATTTTACATCAATAAGCTAATCTAAACACTTTTTTTAAAAACTCTTTTTCAAAAAGTCCTTTTCCCAAAAGTCTTTTTCCAAAAATCCTTTTTAACTATAATAAGCTTAGCCAAACATGCCCTTAAACTGTGTGAAGCTTTTGGGGAATACCAAAGGTTCGGGTGGAGCCGGTCCAAGTGGCTCTAAGGATCCACTAACATTTTTCTAAATTTTATTTAAATATAAATAAAGAGTTAAATGCTTGGTTGGTCCTTGTGGTTTGCGAAAATTGCAGACTTGGTCCTAATGGTTCACTAATTACATAGTTGGTCCTAATAGTTGTAATTTTTGCACTCAGGTGGTCCTTATCACTAACCTATGTTAAGTTTTTCAGTTAAATATGTGTAAAATAACAAATTTACCCCTAAATAATAAAAATAAAAATAAAAAATGTAAAATGACCTCATCTTCTTCCTTCAGTCTCACTCTCTTTCTAAAATAAAACCCTACAACCACCCACGCCCCACCTCACCACCGCCACCTCCACTGTCACCTTCAACCCACCCTCTCCACCTGTACTTTTTTTATTCATCTCCAAATTTAAATCAAACTCAATTAAAATCCTAAACCCTAACCAAATCAAATCAAAACCCATAAACAAATTTGGTTTTAACTGGTGATTATGGTATGTTGGAATCCGAGGTTTGAAATAGAGGTTTCACCAGACCACCCACCACCATCCGTCGATGCAATCTCTGGTCATTAAACAGAGGTTTCACCGGACCACCACCAGCCGTCGATACAATCACGGGCCGCCGTTCGCACACTGCCATCAATCAAACCCATGAAATCACCTACTATGCACCTCAGATCTGTACAGTGTACCAGCAATATTGTTAATTAAACCACATAAATCACCTACTACGCACCTCAGAAATCACCTTACGATGATTCACGGAATCGTAAATTCGGAATGTGATCTTGCCGGAGTAAGCAGAGTTGAATAAATATATATGGGAGTTAAATTCCTAATATTAATAATAGTGGGGTTTTGGTCTCATCTTTGATGAAAAGGAAGTAAAGTCCCTTGCCTTTGTCCGAACCTGTCATGTTCTTGTAACACCAACAAAATAACTCATAATTATGAGGTTAATTTTAAATTAGCAAAACAGGTTTTAAACTTCCTTAATATTGTGAGTGTGATTGAGTTTTTGGTCATTATTCAGCTTTGAATAAAGAAAGTAGAAGTGGGGGTGGTGGGTTGAAGGTGACGGTGGAGGTGGTGGTGGGTTGACGGTGGAGGTGAAGATGGTGGTAGGGTTTTTCTTAGACAGAGAGTGAGTGAGAGAGAGATAGGAAGAAGATGAGGTCTTTATATGTTTTTTTTTATTTTTGTTTTTATTGTTTAGGGTAAATTTGTCATTTTACACATACTTAACTGAGAAACTTAACATAGGTTAGTGATAAGGACCACCCGAGTGCAAAAATTACAACTATTAGGACCAACTCTGTAATTAGTAAACCATTAGGACCAAGTCTGCAATTTTCGCAAACCACAGGGACCAACCAAGTATTTAACTCATAAATAAATTAGTCATTGTTTGATGAAAACAAAGTTGGTCTAGCTACTGTTGAAAAGAAAAAATATATATATCAAAACCAAAGTTTTCATGTGATAATAGTTTAGATGTTCATGGAAATAAAATGAAAAGTGGAACTTTGACATCACACATTGGATTAGGCCTAAAGAAACCCTATTTGGGCTTGGACATTGCAGGACAAGGTACAAAGTGTATGTATCCAATGAAGTCAAAAGCTGATGCGTGAAAAAGTGTATATATTAATTTCGAAACAAGTTTTAAAATGGTATTGCTAACTGAACCACACACAATTGGCAAGCGCATCGGTCGCAGTGTAGCAAGTAGGTAAGACCGGATGTCAATCCGTGGACACTATGGGCGAGATTTCGATACTTAACCTCTATCGAAAACCTAGCTAATTTTAATTGGGAATTTTTGTGAATTTCTAGAAACCTAATTAATTTAATAAGCAATAAACGGAAATTTCACGCAAACAGCACAAAGCAGTAGACGGAACGACGCAAGCAAGCAAACTGAATCTAAGATCAAATATGATGAGAAAGAACTACCTAGGTGTCGAATCCCTAATCTTATGCAATGCTATTCTGACCACGGTTTATGACTAAGTACTCTAATCCACCCGATAAACTTCCCGCTAGAGATGATTAACCGAATAAGAATGTGAGCAAAATGCAAAGTGGCTAAGATGGACCGACTCGACCTATCAATACCAAATTCCACGAAAATCAAATCTATGACCTCTACGTAGGGCTGGCATATCGTGTATACCCGTACACGATAAGACACGACACGATAAGACACGATACACGATAAGACATACACGAACACGACACGATAAGGTTTCGTGTCCATTTTTTCAAACACGAACATGACACGATATACACGAAAATTACCTGTTAGTACCTGTTAACGAAGACTAGAATAATCACATATTTAGAACCTGTTTAGTGAAACAAAACTCGCCAAAAGTTCACAAACAGCTTAAATAATCCATAAACACCGAATACTTAACAAATTTAAAACAAAAATCCATAAACGACAAATCACAAAAGACTTGATAATTCAAAACATCCATTAAATACCTATAAATTAAAAGTTGAAACTCATCACCAAAAGTAAATAAATAAATAAAAATAACGTAAATAGATCCACACATAATCACGTTAATTCAATCCACACATACATATGAAAACACAAAAAATAGATCAAATTAAACGAAAACATACACATAACAATGGATTAGCTGAAACTCATCACCATCGCTGCTGAAAATCGGTTCGTAGAGTTCTGATATGGAAAAAAACCTAGATTCAGAAACAATAAATCAACTCAAATCGACACATTTACAAATACGAAAACATAAATTATAGATCAAATTAAACCAAAACAGACATAAAAAACGAAAAAAAAAGAACTTGTTATGAAGGAGTTGAATGAGATCTGAGAAAGTTGAAGAGGTGATTACCGGCTGTGGCGATAGGTGGTTGCAGGCGTGAAGAAAGGGTTGAGATGTGAAAGAGGGTAGGTTCGGAGTGTGAAAGAAAGGGTTGAGATGTGAAAGAAAGGATTCCGGTGCGGTGGAGCGATGGATTCCGGTGCGGTGGAGCTTGTCGATGTCGGCTGTAACTTGAGAGAGTTGAGAGAGATCTGATTAGGTCAGTAGGGTTTTCTATTTTTTGATCTAAAGAAGATTCTGACCGTAGCATATATCAATATCATATATATTTTATTTAATTAAAAATTTAAAATTTAAACCTTATCATGTCTTAACAGGTATATAACAGGTAACCAGGTATCTGACTTGTTTATACACGAAAATTAACAGGTAGTTTCGTGTCTACCTGTTTAGTACACGATACCTGTTAAGGTCATACACGATACATGTTAAGGTCGTGTAGGTTCGTGTCGTGTATTCGTGTATCGTGTAAAAATTGCCAGCCCTACCTCTACGGTATCAAGACCCTAAAATCATGAAGCAGATAAATCCTTGAAACTTGAAATCCTAGGAAACCCTAGACGCGAAAAAGTAAACGGACCTGAGCTATCGGTCACCCAGTCTACCCACCAACGACTAGCTAATAACCTAGCAAACCTAATTCTCCTCTCGAATCACTAGGCAAGGATGCAAGTTTTAATTAGTTGATTTTAATTCTTGATTAACTTGATTTATATCTAAAATCAAGATTCAAACCGAAAACCCTAAGATTACCAATTCAAACTGAAATCTAAGTCTAGGGGATATTTCTATATGCCTAAACTACTGATTTCAACATCCAAGAATCAATCAAACAACTTCAACATGTAATATCAATATCAATTTCAAGGAAAAGTCATGTAAATCGCATAAAATAGTCAAAACCTAGTCAAAACTACATCACAATCATCTAGTTCATCTCAACCTATGTAGTTTAGAAGTTTAGTTACTCATAATCAAGAACGAAACTGTAACGCCCCAAAATCTGAATGTTAATATTTGTCGTGTGTTCCTATATGACACGTCATGAAATAAATAACTAGGCTATTTAACCTAGTTAAGGGTATGGTCAAAAGTATTAAATGATGAAGGTAGTGTCAGTTATGTTTTAAAGGCAAACCCGAGGGGCTAAAGTGGAACAAATGAAAGTTTCTTACTAATTAAAAGATCAACACACACACACAAACACACATACATGTGTATTCGTGAAGCTTCAGGAGCTCTCAAGAGCTCCAAACCCTAACTCAACTAAATCACCAAATTGAAGGGTGAATCGAAGCTCAAATTCAAGAAGGAACACGGATTAATGATCACCTTCACGAGGGGATCATAAGGTATGTCTTAAATCTAAGATTGGTGATCATGTGTGAAGTGGGTTATGTTCAAATCCGTGAGTTAATATGAAATTGATCATGTATAAGGGTTAGAATCATCGTATAGAACACGGGTTACGTATGGTTTGTGTTAATTTGATGATTAGAGGTGAAACCCGTTAGTTAGGGTGAAGATGATGACTAGAATCACCACCCACGTCCGAGTCTTGTTGAAAGATTGATGTATTATGTGGGTATGATGAATTCTTGTTAGATGAATTAGGAGAAATATGATGATGATATGTTTGATGTTTATTTGGGAATGATCCATGATGGTTAGTAGTAGGTTTAGATGGGTTATGTATGAGTTTAGAAGATTTATGCATGAATTAGTTGTACTTGATGCTTAAAAGGTAGTACGCACATCAAGTGTATGATAAAATGTATATAGTGTCGTCCGTATAGTCGATTATGATGTTACGAGTATATGTTGATAAGTCGATAGTTACATATGGTTAGTAGTTGACTCTTGAAAGTCAACAAGTATAAGAAACATGATTTAACTCGTTGTTGTAAAAGCAGGATTATAAGAAGTCGTTTGGTGCATGTTATGTTAATATGCGTTAATTGTGATTACATGATGAATTACATGTGTTGGAAAGGATATGAAGTTGATTATATGTTTTATGCTTGTTAGGAATGACTAAGGAAAGTTAAGTGTGAAATATGCGATTGATATGATTGATAACATGTACAAATGAGTATGCTAATAAGAGCGTGATTTCGATGAAATGAAAGTATAGGAACCACGTCGAGACGGGCTCAAGCATGAGGTGTTAACGGGTCAAGAAGAGGCAAGGAATCGGATACGAGCACGGACGCATAAGGTAAGTGATTTTCGTAATCACTTCTTAGTTCGATTAAGTAATATGGTGTTTTAATTAACTAAACATGATGTTTGAGGTCAAATATGTGTTGTAGTCTTTCGTCGTAAATGATGGGATTAAAGTTGACCAAAATGCCCTTGATGGGGTATTTTGGGCAAACGATCTTAAAAGTAGTTTAGAAACAAGTTATTCGATTAGTGTAATGTTTTGGTCAAGTATGAAAGTGGGGAGTATGGTTTTGTTAGTCATAGACCAATTAATGCGCGAATACCCTTAACGGGTCAAAATAAGCATATGAACGATAATGGGTTAAGAGGAGGCAAGACATCCAAGAATTTAGTCTTTTATGATAGACGTCACTGATATTATTAGGTTCATAAGAAGTTATGGTAAAACAAACAAGTTATGTTGATGAATGCATGAACGGGTCGAAATTTGGTAAGAGGGTAATAAGCCGAAGAGTTGAAAGTCTGAAATTTTATTATGTCGGATGTTGGATTTTAACTCCATTAGATGGAGAATTAAATTACGGACGTATAGAAAAAAGAACCGGGTAAAACGGATAAAAAACGAGAAAGATATGCTCGTTTCCGTAAAATCCGAACGTGCTGGGAATATGCAGCAATCAGCTGCAACCTTTCTGCTCAAACAGGGGCGTCGCGCCACGCGACGGGGTGTTTTTCTCCGAAAGTTGTTTTCGTGTCTCGTTTTGTCTTGGGAACTTGTTTAAACGCGTTTTAAGTTGCATATGACTAATTTAATTTACGTTTTTATAACTGGAGTGTATGCACATGTGTAGATAGGTATGTATGTATGTTTATAAGTATGTGAGCAAGTACGTGGATATATAATGGTATGTATGAGAGTAGGCATGTATGAGTTTGGTACGCTGCAAGTAGGGATGTATGTATGTATATGTGTATAATGTCATGAGCATACGTAATGGTGTTGGTATGGGTATATGTAGATACGTATATAATGATGTAGATGTATTTATATGTAGGTATGCATGTAGGTTGGCAAGTATGTGTGTGAGTATTTATGCAAATAGGTACGTATGCATGTGTGTACATATGTATGTATGGAGATAATATGTATGAAGTTTAGGTATATATGTAAGTCATTCAGTATGATTAAGTCTGTACGTTGTTATTTGTGTACCTGGAGTTTTAGGGGTAATGCAGGTACAGTATTGAAGACTCATCAGAGGCGAGGTACTCAGAAGGAACGTTTAATGTAAAGGAATAATGGAACTGAAATAATCCAAGGCTAAGTATCGTTTATATTGATAACATATTAATGTCTTGTATGTATTTGGTGAGTGCAGGTGGTTCGAGCCAGATTATCATATTGAAGAGGAGCGATCAAAGATCGAGTCACAAGATAGATTGTACGGGAGTGTTGAGTGCGTAACTCAGTAAAGCTAGGTTATGTTTTCTTATTGTAAATGGGTATAATAAACGTATTTACTGTAAAAGGATTAACCTTAGAAATGATTTTAAGCGCGTCAAGGTGTTTGTAACGAAAGAAATTTTTATGGTACGAATTTCCGCTGCGACTTTAGTCAAATACGAATTAGGGTCTTACAGAAACAAAAATAAATTTAAAGTATTCGAGTTCAACAAATATGTCTATAATATTCAAGTTAAACAAACTGAATAAACAATAAGCAAGTCTAACCGAACAAGCTACGATTTTTAATTTAAGTTCCTTTGATCCCAAGCTTCTTCTTCACCTTTGAAAATTCTAGTTCGTCCAACTGCTTCTTGATTTTCTCACAGCCGTCGAACACTAGTTATCATATATCCCCTTCTGTCATACACCCTCTTATTAATTGCCTCTTTTAATCTCGTGTCATGGCCCAATGCAATGCAATTCAATTAACTTCAGCCCAAATGATTTTATGATAAAGCCCCTTTGATTCATTATTCAATTAAACCCATGCTCCATTTCTGATTGTAAGTAAATTAATTAATGATGGCTCATATATATGAATTTATTCACCAATGTTTCAACAGCTCTCGATCCTTTCTACTAAACAAAGAAACAAAAGAATGAATTAACTCTTTTATCATGGCAATAATAAGTTGAGTCATAAACGTTTACACTATGTTCCCGAGTCTCATTTAACAGGGGGAGGAGAAGGAAAATTTTCTCTCCTAATCTCTCCAATTTGGGATGATGAATATATGATCATATTTGGTCATATTTTTTTCCCTTTTCCCTCATTTTCCCTCCCCTCCCCCTGTTAAATGAAACTCGGGAACATGGTTTTTCATATTTTCATCTCTTTTCCCTCCCATCCCCCTGTTAAATGAGACTCGGGAACAGTTAATGAATGTATTTGTTTTCTTTGTTTTCTTGTAGTGTTGATATCATTTACTAATTAAATTTTATCAACAATTATTGTTAACTTGATTTTGCAAATTGTAATATTTTCACATTTATATTTTTTTCCTTTATAGATAAATTAATCGTTATTTGTTTCGGTTTCATTTAAAACCATCAACCTTTAGCTATAAACCAGAAACGAGTAGATTTTAATGAAAACAACCCTAAAGTGATTCAAAAGTGTAGGAATATTTATATAAAAATATGTATATTTTAGAGCATATCAAAAGCCCAAAGTGAAGAAAGTATTTATGGTCCATTTGTTTTTAAACCTTTGGATCGTGGGATGACATCTGATCCATACAATGGCTACGACCCAATTAAAATATGGCCTTTGGCCATGAATAACAAAGATTTGAATTAATACTTTGGGTCATGGGTTCATTAAAAGGCATGGTTAATAATTCGGATCCATTAAAACACTTAAATATTAATACGGGTCTATCAAAAGGAATGAATAATAATCCGGTTGTGAATTATGTTTCATTTATCATTGAATCATTTTCTGTTCAGATGATGAATTTGCATGGTGGTAGACTTGGGAGCTACGGTACATGTATGCAAAGATCTAAGGTTGTTCGAGGAATGAAAACCAATAATGATGGATCTGAATTAAGAATGGAAAACGTAGCAACCGAGCCTATCAAAGATGCCAGGAAAGTCAAGCTTGCTAGCTTCGATAACGGGGCGAACAATATGTGAAAATCTCTGGATGTAACACTTGATTCTTCATCCCTCAACGTTGACTAGGCGAGAGACCAATCTAGTCACCTTCTTAAACTTCCTTGTATACTAGCAACGTTTCAAAATGCCCATCTTGAACTTTGAGGGTATATGTGTCCACGTGGTCAACCTTAGTCAGCATACACAACTTGTCTACTACGAGTTATTAGATCATCATACTTCCTCTTAAAACCGATTTTGCTTTCTTGACTATCTCCTACTAATAAAATTCTTACCAAATATAGGTACGGAACACACTTTACAGATTGGTCCTCACGACACCTATTGCTTCCATCAGGGGGGATGATGGAGAGGGTGAAACCCAAGCGTTAATGTGTTTATATTGTGTGTTTTTATTGCGTTTTAAGCGATTATTTGTTTTGGATGTGATAACTACGAGAAATTGTGGTATTGCAGGTTAATCGCTTAAATAAGTGAAGTTAGAGTGCTCGGAGATGAAGCGGAACACTCGAAGAGGATAAGAATAGCAAAAGGTATTATTCGGGAGTCGTTTCGGGTCGGAAGATAGTTTAGAGGAAAGAGAAACACGAAAGAACAAAGTTCAAGGGCCTCATAGTCATTATGTGAAAGTTGTAGTTGTGAAGAAAATATGATGGATGATGGTCGACGTAAGCTCGGTTCATGTAGCGTAGCTTACGGTTCATTATGCTAGTCAAAGAGATATCAGAACTTGGACATCGTAGCCTACGGTTAATATAGCGTAGCTTACGGTCTGGAATTTTATCGAAGGAATAACCAGAATCCGAGTCCCGTAACCTACGGCCTGCTTACCGTAGGTTACGGCGGGAGTATGCATTGATTCGTGAGTTGACTTTATGGGACATAAAAGAGGGTTTTCAAAACCCTAAACATAATTATCTAACGATTGGCCGAATTTGGGGATCAAATAACACATCCTTGGGCATTCTTTCACCTCTCAACATCATAATTTTCACCAAATCAATTGTAATGAAGATGAATCCAACCATTACTCAAGCATTTGAAGATCAATTCACCCAGATGAGCGACTAATCCTTTAGTGGTTTCCTCCGGACGGAGGATTCTTGTAAGGAGACAATTTTTTGTGTTTTGATTGTATTTGAACTTGGTAATCTAAGCATCCGATGCTTTGTACCATTTGATTCGATTGATTGGATTGTAACAATTCGTTTTACTTTAAATCTTAATTCTAATTCATTCAATTCCCGAGAATTCTAGCAATTGGGATATATTTGATAGGGGTTAGGGTTGGTAATTTCAATTGATTATTCGTATGATAACCTTCTATTGTTTTGCAATCGAAGTACGTAATCTTTGGATAATCACAATCGGTTAATTGAACTATGTAATCATGTTTATGTGAATGTAGCAATCAAACACATAATTGAAGTCTATTTTGAATCTAAAATCCGGAGAAACCATTGTTTTCTTCAATTGTTTACAACTCGTGGTTAATTTAGCTTTCAAACAAACTTCCAAACACTTGATTTTACATTTTGGCAAGTAGTTTCTTTATACTTAATCCATAACATTTTCCACCATACTCCCCTGGATTCAGTACCTGACTTACCCTAGCTATTTAGGTTATTTCAGTTTTTGCATGACACTCACGACAATCATCAGTGGAGTAAGTTTTTGTAAGGGAATAAAATGTAACTACTAACTAATTATCTATAATTTTGTTAAAGAAGAGGGATTAAAGTGTAATCTAGATGAGCGGATTAAATTGATGGTATTTAATCACTTGATATTCTGTAGTTATTAAACATTATGGGATAATGAGTAAGTACGTTGGGCTTTAATCACTTGTACACTAAGGCATCATCTACTTGTACCTTTTAATCCACACGTCAATACTGACCAAGACAATTATCGAAACATCGACAAAAATCAGTAGGTCGTCACAATACTTTTGGATTTTTTTAAAAAGTTTATAAGATATGGCAAGAATACGTAAAAGAATTATACGTTTGTTGTGAAGGGGGGAAAATGTAACTAATTACCCATAATTATGTTAAAACTCAGGGGTTTGAGTGTAATAAGATGAGAGGCTAAAATATAATTATTGTTTTAAAGACCAATTTACACTCATTTTAAGGGTGCATTAATAAATTAAGAGGGAAAAAATTTCTTTTTTTAGATATCTTAAAATGTTGATGCATCATGCATTATAATATAGTATAGGTAAGTCCCAAAGCCCATCATGAACCTTCTATTTTGGGCCTAATCAATTCTATAAACTAAAACCCACTTAATTAAACATTCTTTATTCTTAAATTCTATAAATTATAAAACAAGCTTTTTGGGATATTACATGACACTAATGTACCATGAAAATCTAAATATCATGTTAGTTAGTTGAAATACTAAACTTTTTTTCATTCTAGAAAAAAACATATTTTTAGGATTTTCAATGGACTATTCACACCGTTACTATTTAGTGTATAGTATATGTTCAATTATTTGTGCTGGATAGGTACAAATAATTGTAGATTGAGATGAGTGGCATACATGATACGTGGCTTAATTAAGTAGGTTATTTTGAACGACAAATGTTACTCTGCTTATATTGCTATTCTACACTAACATATTCCTAACTTTATCTTATGCTAGTAGCCTAGTATGTAGAATCGACCTAATTTACATGAAAATCCAAATATCATGTTAGTTAGTTGAAACAATAAACTTTTTTCTTTAAAAAAACATATGTAAGGATTTTCAAAGGATTATATATCTGTTGCTAAGGCAGTTAAATTTGCATTAGTTTAGAGAAAGTACAAATAATTATGGATAAGTACAAATAATTGTGGATTGAGATGAGTGGCACATACCACGTAGCTTACGTAGGGTTTTTTAATGACGGATGTTACGTTACTTTTCTTCCTAAATCTTGTTGTGCTCTACAAACACAATTTTTATTTTACAACCCATGTAATACACGACACTATAACGTAATTAATATTAATATTTTCTATGCCTTCAACGTGTTTTATATGGGTTTCCAATAATCAGGTCATAAATGATCCAATATCACCCTGAACACGAGATCATAAAGATTTTGTATTCTGTAACAACCGGATGCGCTCCTGAAAAACCGGCTTGATCTCAACCGGAATATATAAGTTGTAAAAGCATTCAAACTGAATTCATTATGCTCATTTCTGTAATTACGTTAAAAATCATTACTTTTTTCTATCTTCTTTTCAATTAGATAATATTTTTTTATACCTTTATCATTATATTTTATCACCTCAACTCACAACCACTTTAAAGAAAATAATAAAAAAATTAATAGGGGTGAACAATGTTCCCGTATATTTACAGATTAAAAATAATATTTTCTCTCCTCAACTCACAATCATACTTAATAATATAAGTAACATATACACAAATATATAGAGAAACCATTATGAAAGCTCTAATATATATCTCCAATTTGAATTTTTCAAAGTTAGATCATTCTCATGGTCAAACTGAAAAAACATAAGGGTGAGGGGGGCACTCCCCTAAGAGGGGAGTCCCCTCTCTTACGCACCACCAATCAGCTAGTGCCACGTCAACTCCCCTTTTAAATTTCCCTCGCACCCCAATTTGATGGCGGCACTCCCCTCTTAGGGGAATTGTTTTTTTATTAAAAAAAAAAAAGTTTTGATTGGTTTGAAAAGTGGGTGGCCCCACCATCTCTCCCCCTCCCTCTTCGGTGTCTCCTCCCCGATTCCCCTCCCCGCACCCCCTCCCCGCACCGGTGGCGCCGGTGTTCCCGAGCGGTGACAGGGGTCACCGATTCCCCTCCCCGCGAGTGCCCCGGACACCCTAACATGTGAAAAACATATAACATGTGGTTACGGTATATTACAAAAATCCGTATATAATAATTGTGACCAGAACATCGTTTTTCATGCATGAGTAATAATAATATGGGACCTCTATGAAATTCAACCATAAGAATTCGAGGTAGAAGACAAGAAGTAGGAGATTTTTAATTCCTTTATTTTCAAAGAATAAATTCTATTTGAAATGTATGAATTTTTTTAAACAAAAATTACAGTTAGAACTTAGAACCGGGTTGAGTGATTAAAAATAACACTTTCTATTGGAAATGTATGAAACTAGTAAATTTCCTCACGTGTTTTGGCGGGTTTGAAATTTAAAGTAACTCGAATCTATACCGTCTAATGAAAACATATTATATTTGACCCGAGTCGTTTCTAAACAAAAGTTACGTCAAAACGGAGACAGACTAAAAACGTACATAAAAATAAGTACGAAAACATATTATATTTAATCGGACTTATTTGCGAAAGATATTTATGTTGAAACATTAACCAATTTGAACTTATACCGACCCGTACATAAAAATAAGACAAAATTGCAGAAAACAACCTTTATGTATACCCAAAACTGCACTTTATACCTTTCACTATGAAATCCGCCAAAACCAACCTTTACGTTCATGTTTTGCTACAAGTTCAACCTTTACACCTAACCTAGTCAAAAAAGTCAGTTAAGTTGCCCCACGTGCGATGCACGTGAGGGCATATCTGTCTTTTCCTTTGGCCCCTTTTATAATCTGTTCCTTTGGCCCCTTCTTTGTCGATCAAAACCCTAAAATCTGTTGAAACAATCAGCCACCAAAATCAAGAGCGATGGTGGAGGTGATGACGGAGACGGTGTTTATCGGAGACGATGAAGAACGATGGAACGGAGATGGCGGCCGGCGACAATGACGGTCACAGTGGTCCAATGACGGAGTGTGTCGAAATGATGAATGATGAAGAACAATGACGATGATGGTGAAGGAGACAATGGCCGGAGAAGGTATGAAGACGGAGGTTGAAGGGTGATCGGAGCGGCGGAGGTCGTCGGAGACGATGACCTGTTTTTCCTTTTTGTTTCTACCCGAAATTCTCATAATTCTTTGAATAATTTTGATCCGTTCTGGGTTCATCAAATTGAGTTTGATTATTGAGTTTTTGAATAATTTTGATCCAAATTAGGTGGAAAGATTTGAGCTTTTTGTTCGAATTTTAGGTCCAACAAACACCCCCTGCAAGTGTTTGTTCAAATGCCTGAGAGAAACATTCTCAAAGATTAATTGATTTCGTTGATTGAATTGAACCTGTTCGAGATCGAATTGGGCTCACTTTGATGGTTTCTACATGGTGAACAGGTGAGAGATTGTTTTTTTTTAAGTTATATTATTCAATTGAGATGAGTTTTTGAGTTATGTAGCATATTTTAATCTTTAATGGAGTTGTTAAAGTTGAAACATGTGAAGTTTTTCAACTGCCCCACCTGCAACTGCTGATGCAGCTAGAGAACATGGTCTTCAGTTCTAGTGATCTGGTCAATCTTTTCCTGTTGTAGCATTTCAAGCATGAATCTTTTTTGTCCTCCATATTATCTATGTGCCATTGTTGAAATTTGTCAAAGCTGCATATATTTGTTAGTATCAAATGTTCTCAGCCTGTGTTTTGTTAGGGAGGCTTGGGAATCTAGTAACAAAAAAGTAGAGGTGGCAATCTTGTTTAATGATTGGCCCAAACTATGATGAATTTCGAAATTATGTTCAATGGGTTTTCAACACAATTTTTCGAAATCGTGTTCTCTAGAGATTCAATTCTGGGTATTCATAAAGAAAGGTAATCACAGTTTTCTGGGTATTCATTGAATCAATATTATATAATTTATTAATAAACAAAAAAAAAAAACAAGGTTGAAATGACAATAATACCCTCACATGCTTTGCATGTGAGGTGATTTAACCAAGAATATTAACAGAGTTTGTGTTAAAGGTTGAACTTGTAGCAAAACATGAACGTAAAGGTTGGTTTTGGCGGATTTCATAGTGAAAGGTATAAAGTGCAGTTTTGGGTATACATAAAAGTTGTTTTCTGCAATTTTGTCTAAAAATAAAGTACGTAAGAAAATTTAGTTTTTTAAGTTAAAGAACGGCACGCCGCGTTACGACAACAATGAAACGTAAAATAACTCGAATTTTTATCATACAATGAAAACGTATTATAGATGACCCGACTTGTTTTAAAACAAAATTTATATCAAAATGTAAACCAACTAAAAACGTACATAAAAAAACACAACTTATTATATTTGAGTCTGTCCATTTCCAAAAAAAAAAAAAATTAAAACATAAATCAACCTGAAATATACTAATACATACATAAAAATAAGCAAATAAAAATTGATTACAAAGTCTTTAAAAAGTTGAAAGATTTAAAAAGTTGAAAGATGTACGAAAAGCCACTAAGAGACAAAAAAGAAAATAAAAGAAAACAGGTCCAAAAGAAAAAAAAGAAAGGGATCCACGTGAATTTAGTGTGCATGTAACTTCTTGCAACTATATAACTATTTTTAATCCCCTCTCGTGGCCCAAGTGGTTTACTCCCATGTGGTTAGGTCGGCCGGTTCCTCCTTTGGGAGGTCACCGGTTCGACTCCCACTTGCGGCTTTAGGGGGACGTCCCAATGATAGATCGTATCTTACCGAGTCATGGTGCGGTCTTGAGGGCAACCCGGTTTTACCCAGCTGTTACCCCAGCGAGTCTCTCGTGTGGGGGCAGTATGGTTTCCGGGCGGAAGTCAGCTTGCGCGGCGGCCGGGGCCCGATCGAACATCGCGTCCGAGAGTGTGGGGCTGACGGGGGATTGTCTTCGACATGAACCCGGTGACCAAAAAGTCCAGTACATAGAAAGTCACCTTCCAAAAAAAAAATATAACTATTTTTATGTCTTGCCCGTGTTGCGGGAATGCGGGGTAAGCGGAATATTTTCTAATTTGATAACATGCTACTTATACATACTATTTATAACACAATCTCAATAAAAATTATATCGAGATATAAATAGAAATACATTCTTCAAAGAATTTTTTAATAAAATTTATGAATTAAAGAGTAACTTTATTAACGTCTAGGAGTAATAGCGGTTGTCCACCAATAGTAAACGATCACTAGTTCCCCGAGTTGATTTGTCACGATAGCAAGGGGAAAAAGCTAAACAATAAAATACTAAAAGAAATAAAAGTAGAGGGACTAAACATGTACACTACTAGTTAACATATAAAAACAAAGTTTTTTTTAAACAGGAGGGCTAAACATGTATATTAGCGAAGTTGAAGGTTTAAAAGTAAAATACAAAAAGCCATGATCAATTACTAAAAGGAATAAAAATAGAGAGACTAAACATGTACACTACCAAAGTTAGAACAGAGAAACTAAACATAGGGTGCTAAACAGGTTGTGTTCGCGGGTTGGCAGATTCACCCGACCCGAACCGAAAATTTTAGACGAACCTGAACCCGACCCGAACATGAAAATCGTGTCATACATATCAACCCGAACCCGACCCAAATATTCGAAGGCTGACCTGAACCCGACGCATTCAACCCAAAAATTTTAATTTTTAATGAATTTAGCAAATTAATATATTAAAATTAACATCTACTAAAAAAACACAAATTTGTATGATAAAATAACATTAAAATCATAAAATCTTATATCAATTTTCATTTTTAAGTTATAAATATAGCATAAAATACACACTCAATTTAGTTTATGACATAAAACATATTGTAAAAAAATATAATATAATAGTAATAGGTTAAACGGGTCAACCCGACCGGGTTGGCCCAACCTGGCACGTTTAGCTAAATTGGTTCGTGGGTTCAACCTGAACCTAACCCGAACTCTTTTAGACTAAACACAAACCCGTGATATATTTATTTATAAATAATGAGTGTTTTTGGAGATCGAGAAAATATGAGTAAACATATGATATGACGCTTTTGGGTGTATCTGAAAGTTAAATGGCGTCGTGTGAAAATTCTTTCATTAAATTAAAAAAGAAAAAAATGGCTTTAAAGACGGAGCTTGACCCTCCCTATATAAGAAGTGCAAACTCAAGCATCCAACCATCCGAAATTGGGCCAACATACAACAAGCTAGTGGCAGCACTAATGGCCTCTACGAATCCTATAGCAAGGTATGCTTTATTATTTCATAAAAACATATAGATATATTTTGATCAAATTCTTATGGTTTTCTTTGTTATAGAATTTTAATTAAAAAATACTATTGATTTTTTTAATCACATTAGCCTTTCACCTTACATTAAAAACACAATTGTGAGTTGTGTTGTCAAACAAAAATCACAACCCATGTTACAATTTATATGGTTTGGGGATGAGATAAATAATATATAAGCTTTATATGTTGGTATGCTTCTAGTACCATACATGCTATGTTTATCAGGACAATATAATGAATTAAAATAACACATTTTAAACTTCTGCTTTTTTTTTTTTATATACACATTGCTATAAGCCTTCAAAACCATACATGCTATGTTTATCAGGACAATATAATGAATTAAAATAACACATTTTAAACTTCTGTTTTTTTTTATATACACATTGCTATAAGCCTTCAAAGCCCAAAAAGTGTGATAAACGTTGTGAATCATTGATCAGTAGGTTGAAAGGGTTGTCACGTAGACTTCAAATGGATTTATGACAATGAGGGCAAAATGGTAATAGAGCAAATTGTTGACTTTTTTTTATTGTTCCGTCTATTCTACAATTAAATGTCCTTTTATGTAATTTTTTAAAATCATATAATAAAATCCAACGTTATCTTTAACTTGAGTATAGTAAGTATACTAAAAAAAATAACTTTTTTTTTTCAAAAACATATTGGATTCGTGTGCCAATATTTTTTTTGAAAGCGACCCTTTTATGTTGTATGTGTGTTTGTGTTTGTGCACGTGTGGAATTTTGACCAAAATGAATCAATAATAAAGATGATTGAGTTGCCACATGTCGAGCCGAGGTCTCAGTGAAAACAGGTTCTCTATTCCTACGGGTTAGAGGTAACACTGTTTATATCTTACCCTTCTCGAACCATACCTTAGCTTTGCTATTGATGCAATTTACTGAGTATGATGATGATGATTGAGTTGCCACGTGTACGTGAAAAAGAGTTATTATGGCTGGCAGAGGCAAAATGGAAAACCAATACTTTTATTCTTATATAATTTTATCAATTTAAAAAACATAAATAGATTTTATATACCTTATCCCTCTATTAAAAAACTATACCGTAAAAGTGAACATTTAATTCGAAGATAATATTGCTATATTAAAACAAAACTTTTTTAAAACGTTTTGAGAATACGTACAACAATACCTCATATGAGTCATATCGATAACTTCTTTGCTTAATTTGTAATTTTCATTTGACACATTTATCTCTCAGCTATTGGAATATACGTGACACCTTTTGTTTCCTTCTCACGCTTCATAGTTCGTACGATATTGATTTCTTTATCTTTTTAGCCTGGGGGAGGGGTTGAGATACGAGGGATTTAGCTCGTGTGTGGACAAATTTTCACACCTCCTTTTTCATCTTATAATTTTTATAGATTTTTTATTTTATTTATTTATTTATTTATTTTTGCAATTCATATATTTTTGACAAACACGTTGTAGTGTAAAAGTTAGGTTCGTAACAACTTTTTTTCAAAGTTTAACACATTCATAAATATTATTCGTCAAGCAATAGATTAGAAACTAACATTTCGGTATATTGTTTACAAGCATTTTAGACACTTAAGAATATATAGAAGCAAAAATATTAAACTGCCAATGATTTATTGTTTTACAAGATTATTTATTATATTTACAAAATATTGATACGGTTGCTTGATACATTGAAAAATTCATGTTAGATTGGCAAATAAGGTAGCAATTGTCACCGGTGGAGCTCGTGGCATTGGAGAGTGTATTGTGAGGTCGTTTGTGGAGCATGGAGCAAAAGTAGTTATTGCTGATATTAGAGATGACTTAGGAAAATCACTATGTGAAGACATAGGTGTTGGGCAAGCTTATTTCATTCATTGTGATGTAGCCGTCGAATCGGATATCGAGCATGTTGTCAACGCCACTATTGCTAAATACGGGAAACTAGACATCATGGTTAACAACGCAGGGATAACCGATGAGCCCAAACTTAGTATTCTAGACAATGACAAGTCAGATTTTGAGCGTGTTGTTGGCGTCAACTTAACTGGAGTTTTCTTGGGAACTAAACATGCGGCACGGGTGATGATCCCAAATTGCAATGGAAGCATCATTACGATTGCAAGTGTAGCTTCTATAACGGGTGGGGGTGCGAGTCATGCTTACACGAGCTCAAAACATGGTGTGGTGGGACTAGCGAAGAATGCTGCTGCAGAGCTTGGGAAGTATCAAATTCGTGTCAACTGCATATCTCCCTATGTTATACCAACTGTTGCCGCGTGTCAATTTTTTAATATTGATGATACCTCAAGTGTTTACTCTAACCTTAAGGGCAAGACACTTGAAGCAAAAGACGTCGCAAATGCAACTCTCTTTTTAGCAAGTGATGAGTCTGGCTATATAAGTGGACATAACTTGGTGGTAGATGGTGGTTATAGTGTTTTGAATCCTACATTTGGCTTGTTTTCATGGCCACCAAAGTAGAATCTTATATATGGACTTTGAATTTATGTTGTGTGTTTGTTCTTCTTTGTGCAAGTAGTGATGTAATAATGTTGTAGGATGTAACTACAACTATAAGTGCTCGGATTTGCTACCAATATTGAATTGTTGGTGACAAAATTATCTTTATACTTAATAAATAAGTAAATGTGGTGTCACGTGACACAATTCTAGAACTGCAACGTTGTTTAATCCTACTTTTTTTTATTAACGTTCGTTTCTTTTGAAATTCCTCAATCGTTTCATAATTTCACTCTACAATTAAAATATCGTTACTTTATTTTCCTTTACAATCACAATATCGTTTCTTTATTTTCCTAGACATTAAAATTTTCTTTTTATTATAATAGATATATCGAATTCCTGAGAAACATCAAGATAAAAATACATGTATCAAACTCTTGACAAACATCAAGATAAAATAAAATCTCATTATACATGTTTTTTATGTCTAAATATTTGTTTATTGCATAGAAAGGAAAGATTTCCTGAAATTCAAATATGCACACTGAAATATTTATATTTAATTGATAAGTAACTAGTGGCGCATGCAACACGCTATAGTTCAATGAGCCAAAAAATATTCTTCATGTTTCTCTTATTTCACTCATTCAATTCGTTTTCTATTTCAAAATATTGTTTTATAACTCATAAATCTTCGTTATTAACTATCTAATATTTTTTATTTAACTTATATACTACACGAGTATCTAACCTAGTACTGTAATATATATTTTTACATTTACCTGTAGTAATCTATTATTATGTTCTTCTTGTTTATAATAAACATTTTGGTTTTATGTTTTCTTTTTACATTACAATGACACATAGGGTGGTTGGTGAGTTATCTGTGGATACATATTATTAGCCATTCTCTTTGAGGTTTTACACTTGTAAGTTTTTCGACATATTTTCTTTTTCTTTTCAAAACCTCACTAGATGATCGATTCACTCAAATCTAGAAACCACCTGTACTCCAGTGAGTGATTGTTACCAAACCTTAAAATTTTGACCTGTTTATATAATACAAAAGTTTTATACCTGAATCCTAATTACAAATATATGTTCAGCATAAAGTATAAAGTGGACCATTTATGATCATTGTTTATCATGCATTGAAAACATATGCAATAAGAAGAAAGCCAAGCTACAAAATTGCTAATTTTATTTGTTAAGTGTTCCATATTGATATTCTCAGAAGATTGTACTTTTTAATCTAATCTGGTGAGATATTATCTCTATTATTATAACATGTACAATCTTCATTCATCTTACAATCCTTGCATTTTTATTTTCGGGTAGAGGTGGCATAATGGGCAAGGTCAGGGGATTTTCTTATGAGTCAAATGGCTGGGTTGACCTAAAAAGTTGTCAAAAGTTTCAACTCTTTAATAAACGTTAGCTACATTAAATATGATTATGTTAGTTATATAAACTCAGTGATGATGTACTTTCAACCTATTTAATAATTAATATAGAACCATCATCAATCAGTTAGTTGTTGTGAATTGCTCATACATTGTTTACATGTTTTCTGTCAGAGGCGTCTCTGAGAATTCATGTACCCTGTTCGAGATTGAAAAAATGTGCCTTTCTGTTATGTTTTGTTATTATTTAAAAAAGATCAAATCAGTATTGGACTTAATAAACCTAATTCCAAGTAGGGATAAATTCTAAACCATAAAAAATGATTTGTAAATTGGCTTATATTGAAAGTGGTATGTGTTTACTATTTAAAAAAAAATAACATATAGGTTATCGGATTTTTTTTTTAAATCGCATGCCCCTCGAAATTGTGGGCCTTGTGCGGAGGTCCTCCCCGCACACCATCAAAACCTCCCATGTTTTTAGTTGTTGTGATCCACAAGATTAATGTTGGTCTGAAAAAGGGTGTTGAAGAGATTGCTAGCTAGGAGAATTAATACATACTAGAAATACAGAAACATTAGTTAATCTGTACTATACAAGTCAACATTTCAGATAAATGGCTTCTTCCTTTGAAGCAATGGACATGTATCTATCTTCCTTTACAGGTTATATTATTTATGGGATCATGCACACTCTCTACTCGTAGTTATAAACCGATTTTCTTTTTGTTCTTCGCTGCTCGATCAAGTCTATTGAAGTTAGCCGGAAACTAACCATAATTGCTCCTAAGTCACCGCGTAATGCAGTGGTTGCTATTATTATGGCTTTAGGTGGGTCCACCAATGCTTTATTTATTACACTTGATCGCGCCATAGCCAGGCCCAGGTAATTAAGGAGCAATTGGTTTTGGTTTTTTTCGTTAAAAATGTTTCTGGTGTGGTTTGAATGGTAAAGAATAGGGAAAATGTTAAGACAGAAATTCTTTTTAACAGACCCCAGCTTCATATTCGCATGATTAGGTCCCTAATCTTATATAAGACCTTCCTTTTAGTATGGTTAGGTCCCTAAACATATAAAACCTGAGTGAATTGAATTGGTCTTTCCATTTAGCATGGTTATGCTCCTGCAAAAGACTAGTAGTATACAACAAGACTAAACAATTTTGGATCTCTTTGTGCAATAGTAAATGTTAAAGTGAACAACTAACAATTAGTTTGCTAAAAAAGGTCAACTGTGTTGGTTCAAAAAGACAGTCTTTGTTCTAAATATGTGCATCTATTGTGTAAAAGTATGGTTTAACTCTTTGATGTTTTTATTTCATTTAATGTTTTGTAACAGGTCAACTTTCTTTGCAAAGATGACAAAACCAGTTTTATTCAAGATATGATTACATACGCAAGGTTATTCAAGATAACATCCACAGAAACAAATATATATCATGCTAGCCTGCTAGCTAGCTAGTCATGTCCCATAATATTCTTTACCTTCCTTCATGGAAGAGTGTATGCTGCCAAAAAAAAAAACAGAAAGTTTCTCAATAAAAGATTAGAAATGCACAAATATACTAACAGGATAAGAATCACTGCAGAAACTTACGTCCACACTTATAGCCAATGGGTCGATGAACAAAGTTGCAGCGCTTCGGAATGGTCAATGCGATTTTAGGGTCATAACCAGAGTTCTTGGCGGTATCAGAGAGAAAAACCGCACAAAGGCAGCTTGGGTTATGCCCAATTACTTTCACCTGGTAGCAGCAACTCTCTGGGACGGCTGCATTCTCATCTTTAGCAGCAGAAGCACAAGGTGCTAGCTTCATTGCTTCGTTATCAGGTGTAGATTTCCAACAGGGTCCTCCGGTTCCTTCGACGGTTATAAATGCAACTCCTATAATTGCAACCAAACACATAATGCAGTTCATTTTCATTGAAGCCTTCATCGTCGTCGTCTTCGAATGAATTTGAGTTGAGTTCATGGGTAGAAATCCCAAAGATTTATATGGGGGGGAAAAGTGAAAGTGCTGTATATTGCAAACATTAGTTGTCTTATCATATTTTCAAATGGTGAAAGCACTAAAACTTGAAAGACACATAGGGTGGTTGGTGAGTGATGTGTGTATATTTATCATTAGCCATTCTCTTGAGGTTTTACACATGTAACTCTTTTAACAAAATAAAAGTACTTTTATTATCAAAAGTTCAAAACTTCATTAGATAATGGATCCACTCAAATTTTGAAACCACCTGTGCTCTCAAGGTGAGTGATTGTTACCAAACCTTATTGCTTTTATCTCCCATTTTGACTTTTGTAAGATTAATGTTGGTCTGAAAAAGGGTGTTGTTGCATTGAGAGAATTTGTGGCAAAGGGTTCACATGTTAACTTGTATAAACAATAACATATAAAACAGTAAAACATTATACTAAATCAAGTATATATTAAAAGTGCATGAGTATTTGAAACCACAGTATTATAACTATAAATTTAGTATTTTTTTTAAATAAAAATTATTGGACATTTGAATTATGAGTGAAAAGGAAACAAAAAATAATAATTAGTTTTAGTGACTTTACAAGATTTATATTCTCTTGTTCATCTTCGAGGACCACAAGATGTTCGATCTGGATCATTAACAAGATTTAGAAAGGATTGAGCCATTCATAAATGTTCCTTTTTTTTATTTTTATTTCTAAAGACACAACAATGTTGACAACAAAGGTTAACAGATTCAAATATCAGATTTATTATTACCATATATTTAAAATAATATATAGTTGAAAACGGTTAAGAAAAGTTAGGAAAACAAATATTTTGATACGGATTCGTATAAGTGGAAGCTAGAACCCTAGCTTGAACCTTCCTTCGATCGATCGATGAAGAAAGAAACACGTCCAAAAAAAACCCCTTGGCCGTAAATTGTGTCCTAATATTTAGGAGAATTCAATTGTCAAAAAAACCTAGTTTCCAGCCATCTTATTCATTTACTTAAATAGTAAACCAAAACCAAGTTTAGGATAATCCAAACAAAACAAATAAATAGAAAAATAAAGAAACAAACAGAAATAAAAAAACAACTATAACAATAGTTGTTCTTCGGCTGGAAACGAACAAAGCCACATGGGCCGGCCCACTTGGCCACTTTCATGCATATCGTTTGGGCCCGGGTTGTGGTGAGATGCTTGGGTCGGATCCGTATCATCCTCCCCCTCTAAAAAACGACTCGCCCGCGAGTCCGTTAAATCTTCACCCTCGTACGGAGACAAATCTGCAACGTTAAAAGTGGCTGAAACTTTGTAATGGCCCGGCAGATCGATTTTGTACGCGTTGTCATTAATACGTTTCAAAACTCGGAACGGTCCATCGGCTCGTGGGTGTAACTTCCCAAACCTGCCTGGCGGAAATCGATCTTTACGCAAATAGATCCAAACGAGATCGCCTTCGTTGAAAACCACTTTTTTCCGATGTTCGTTAGCCCGTGACTGATATTGCAAATTGTGCTTTATAATTTGATCTCGAACTTGCTCATGTAAGGCCTTTATCTGATCGGCTTGTTGCTGTCCTTGGACACTAAAATGTTCCGTCTCGGGAAATGGTGCGAGGTCTAATGGCGTGAACGGTTGGCGGCCATAGACGATAAAAAATGGACTACGACCCGTTGAATTATTGTTTGACCGGTTGTAGGCAAACTCCGCTTGAGGTAAGACAAGATCCCATTGTTTTGGGTGATCACCAACTAAACTCCTTAGTAAATTACCCAAAGACCGATTCATTACCTCTGTTTGACCGTCCGTTTGTGGATGATGAGAGGTGCTAAACTGAAGCTTCGCACCTAGTCGCTTCCACAAAGTTCTCCAAAAGTGGCTAATAAATTTCACGTCCCGATCCGACGTGATCGTCTTTGGAACCCCATGCAAACGAACCACCTCCTGAAAATAAAGTTTAGCGACTTGGGACGCATCGAACGTTTTAACACAAGACAAAAAATGCGCCATCTTGGAGAAACGATCAACCACAACCATGATTGAATCTTTTTTTCGTTGAGTTAATGGCAAGCCCAAAACAAAATCCAAACTAACATCTTCCCAAGGACGTTCGGGAACCGGTAACGGGGTGTAAAGGCCTTGGTTGGAGTGTCGGGTTTTGGCGATGTGGCAGATTCGGCAACGCTTAAGCACCATTGAAACGGCTTTGGACAAGTTAGGCCAATAAAAACGTTCTTTGACCAAAGCGACTGTTTTATCTCTTCCAAAATGCCCGGCTAAGGCCCCCTGATGATACTCCAAAATGATGGCTTCACGAAACGAGGAAAACGGGACACAAAGTCGTGAGCCTTTGTAAAGCAAACCATCCTGTCGAGCAAACGATTTATACGGACCCGAAACCGTGACCTTCCACAAGTCGTGGAAGTCGGGGTCATCCTGGTATAAAGTAGAAAATGAATCGAAACCCCGAATATTAAACCGAGCGGTAGTAATCAAGGCGGGTCTTCGGCTTAACGCATCCGCAACTGAATTAGCGGACCCGGCTTTGTGACGAATAACGAAGTTGAAATCTTGTAGGGTTTCAACCCACTTGGCGTGTCTAGGATTCAATTTTGCCTGCCCTTGAATGAATTTTAAAGCCTGGTGGTCCGAAAAAAGAACAAATTCATTCGGCAATAAATAGTGACGCCAATATTCGAGACTTCTCACGATCGCATAGAATTCCTTATCATAAGTACTGTAACGCTTCCGGGTGTCGCTGAATATCTCGCTAAAAAAAGCGATTGGGCGATTGTTTTGTGACAAAACCCCGCCGATGCCCAGTCCCGAAGCGTCGCACTCCACGTGGAAAATCTGGCGAAAATCTGGTAATGCGAGAACCGGAGCCGATGTGACGGCGGCTTTGAGTTCATCAAATGCGAGTTGGGCGGCTGGCGTCCAAGTAAATTTCGTACTCTTCAAACATTCGGTAATTGGGGCAACGATGGAACTAAAGTTTCGGATAAAACGTCTATAAAAGGAAGCCAACCCGTGAAAACTCCTTATGTCGTGTAACGATTAGGAGCGGGCCAAGACGTTATAGCCGAGACCTTCGATGTGTCCATTCGTAACCCACCTTCGGAAATAAAAAACCCCAAGAAAATCACCTCCTGCTGTAAGAAATTGCATTTTTCCTTATTTGCGAACAGTTTTTGTTCCCGAAGAACATCAAATATTTTTCGGAGATGGCCTAGATGCTGTTCGACGTCGTTGCTATAAACTAGAATATCATCAAAATAAACAACCACGCACGTACCGATATAAGGCTTGAAAATGTGATTCATGAGTCGCATGAATGTGCTAGGTGCGTTAGACAACCCAAACGGCATTACCATCCACTCGTAGAGACCGTCACGTGTTTTAAAAGCAGTTTTCCACTCGTCCCCTTCCCGCATTCTGATTTGGTGATAGCCGCTACGTAAATCAATTTTGGAAAAAATGTGTGCCCCATGTAAGTGATCGAGTAAGTCATCGAACCTCGGTATCGGGAAGCGATATTTAACAGTAATTTTGTTAACCGCTCAGCTGTCTACACACATCCGGAAAGTGCCATTCGGTTTGGGAACCAAAAGTGCCGGTACCGCACACGGGCTCATGCTCTCCCGTATAAACCTTTTTTCTAACAACTCTTGCACCTGTCGATTCAATTCATTAAATTCTGTGGGGTTCATACGGTAGGGTGGTTTGTTGGGAATACTACCTCCGGGAATAAAATCGATGGCATGTTGAATGTCTCGCATCAACGGAAGACCGGACGGGATTTCTTCCGGGAAAACATCCGCGTACTCGGTTAACAGTGGCTGGACCGGTGTTGGAACGGTGTTGATGTCGACATTCGGTTCGGTGAGAAAGAGGCCGAAAATAACTTGGGGCGGTTCTGTTTTAAGCAACGTGGCAAAAACTGACTTCGGCACTAGAGTGGAGGAGCCGGGATCTGTCCGAGGGTCACAAGGAGCTAGTGTAATATTCATGCCATCTTTTTTAAACGAATAAGTATTCCGAAAACCGTCATGCTTGGCCCTTCGATCGTATTGCCATGGGCGTCCTAATAAAAGGTGACAAGCGTCCATTGGAAGGACTTCGCACCAAACCTCATCGGCGTACTTGTCACCGATCGAAAACTGAACTAGGCAACGGTGGGTGACTTTCAAAATGTTACCTTTTTTTAACCAAGTGAGCTGGTAGGGTTCCGGGTGATCGTGTACAGGTAAGCTCAATTTGTCGACCATGGTAGAGGAGACAATGTTTTCGCAACTACCGCCATCTATAATAACAGTACATACTTTACCTTTAGCTGCGCACTTTGTTCGAAAAATGGTGTTTCGGAGCCACAAAGTGTCGTCCGAGGGGTCAGAGACGGTGGTATGTAAGACCCGTTGGATGACCAAAACCTCACCGGTATCGGGTAAGACAAGGTGGGATTCGGGTTCGGGTTTGTCATCGGTGTCGGTATCGTAAACGGGCTTGGGTTCGTCAATAAGGGCAACAACTTGTTTATTGGGGCATTCCCGTTTTAAGTGGCCCAAACCGTGGCACTTGTAACAACGTTGGGCTTGGTTTTGGGCCGTAGAGGGTATGACAGGTGGGGGTTGGGCTGGTAACTTGCTGGGCTCGGTTTTAATAGGATTGGAAGGGGCTGTGATGGGTCGTGGGGTGGATAACCGGGTGGTGAACTTTCCTTTTGATGCCAATTGTTTTTCAACCCGATGTGCTAATAGACAAACATCCGAAAACGACCAATATTGCTGTAAGCTGACAACATCGGATATATCAGTTCTAAGAGCCCCCAAGAACCTTGCAATTATCTGCTCGTCTTCCTCATCAATACCACATCTCAATCGGTGTTGTTCGAACAACGTTATAAATTCCTCAACCGTTAAAGAACCCTGTTTTAGATTATGGTACTCTAAAACGGAATCCTGCTTGTGATTAACGGGCAAGAATTTATTTTTCAACAACCGTCTCATTTTTTCCCAAGTTTCAACCTTGTGTTTACCCTCTCGTTGACGTTGTTTCTGGATGTTTTCCCACCATAATGATGCATACTTACGAAAACGAATAGCCACAATTTTTACCTTTAAATTTTCTGGAATGTCACGTAGATCAAAAACTCGATCGACTGTTTGCAACCAGTCGATAAAATCATCAGCGTGGAGCCGTCCTTCGAATTCCGGTATTTCCGTCCGTAACCCTAGGGCTCGTAGTGGATCAACCGGTGGTCGTGGAGGAGACGGTGGCCGGCGCTGGTGTCGGGCAAAAACATTATGAAAATCGTCGTGTTGGTCGTAGTCATCCCACACGACTGAATTGGTTCTGGTTCGTTCATCATCATGTCTCTGATCTTGATTCTGCAAAAACTCATTCTCGAACTCGAGATCACGAATCCGATCCCTTAAACGATCAAGCTCGATGTCTCGCGGATCACGCTGATCAGGACCGCTGCCTCCGGCGGCGAATCTGCGGTGAATCTGTCGACGATCTCTCCAATCAGACATCCTACGAACCTGAAGCTGCTGATACCACTTGATACGGATTCGTATAAGTGGAAGCTAGAACCCTAGCTTGAACCTTCCTTCGATCGATCGATGAAGAAAGAAACACGTCCAAAAAAAACCCCTTGGCCGTAAACTGTGTCCTAATATTTAGGAGAATTCAATTGTCAAGAAAACCTAGTTTCCAGCCATCTTATTCATTTACTTAAATAGTAAACCAAAACCAAGTTTAGGATAATCCAAACAAAACAAATAAATAGAAAAATAAAGAAACAAACAGAAATAAAAAAACAACTATAACAATAGTTGTTCTTCGGCTGGAAACGAACAAAGCCACACGGGCCGGCCCACTTAGCCACTTTCATGCATATCGTTTGGGCCCGGGTTGTGGTGAGATGCTTGGGTCGGATCCGTATCATATTTTTATGCTAGAATTATTTACCATATATTTTAAATGATATATATTTGGGTGCGGATAGAATTGTTTAGCATTAGTTTGGGTAATTAAGATGTGCTTCTTTCAATAACATCGTAGATCCAAGACAATGAAAGATTTTAAATGTAACTTAATTTCATACGCATCTCGTCGCTAAAAAGCCAGCATGATCCCCGACCCATGGGGTTGTACATGAAAATGGATGTGAACACAAACAGGACTTCTTCGTGTTGGTTTGTTTAAGGTTAATAAAATATCAGATGAAGACGGACACTTAAAAGAGTTAAACACACCACTTTTCTTATTTGTATTTATGCATCAAGGAGGATATGTTTGTTTGTGTTAGCATTTTTTTTATGTTTGTTAGTTTAACAAGTAAAAGAACCTAACATGTGGATATGATATATGCAAATAGTACATATTTGATCATTGTGAGAGGAGAACAACGTTTTACTAGTGAAAGTTGATACTATGACCATACGGGACGGGCGCTATTCTCAAGTTCTACACAAGAATACGAGAATAAAGCTCAACATCTCCACAACAAGGTCAAGGATACGACGACGACGAATAGAGGGATAATTCTTATTTGTTGTATTTGACCCAAAATGTAGTTTATGTTTACAAATTGATGACATTGTATTTTTTTTTTCTTTTTTCCAGTTTAGTTATATATGATTTTACAGCTACGTACACCCATTAGCCAACATTGACACTTCTTTTGATGATGATGATGATGATGGGTTCGAACTTCGCTTCCAAGGGGTTAAAATGAACAAGAAATTGTTGGTGAAGATTAAATCATTGCAATATTTTTTTTTTCCTTCCAATTGTTAGTTTCATCTTTTTATTACTGTAAGAACTGGCCGAGTTACATCAATATCACAGGTAAGCGAGCAACAAGCTGCGCCGCTACCCCTTTCTGAATAGCAAACCCTAGCCTATTAAAGACAAACCCCCGCCCCCCTGTTGATGAGCAACTGCTGTGGACAACCTTTTGGACCCTAGTCAACAAACGGATAGCTTCTGGAGCTAGGGAGCCAAAGGTGTCGAAGGCGAAGGGGACAAATGCATGTTGGTTATCAGCACATGCTTTAGCGTGTTTATCCACCTTTTTTGATTCCGCTTTCCTTATTGCCTGTCCAGCTACAAACCCGCTTCCCCTTAAACCAACTAAGGGGGAGACTCCTGTGAGATCCACACAAGCATGTTTCCCTCCCGCCCAACCAAAGACGAGCAGATCCGCTGGTCTCAATGTAGATCTCCCTTCCATGGGATCTGTAAGGAAATTCACAGGGGCCTCCTTCTTGGCAGAAATCCCAGCTCTCCTCAAGATGTCCCCCAAAACATCCCTCACCCAGTCATGCCGATATTTGAAACCAGGGAGCTCCTTACAATGAACAGCATGCTCCCCGTATTTATCCATGCAGGCTGTACGGCAGATTGGGCAGATTCCGTCTTCTGGATACATAGGGATCATCAGCCGGTATTTGAGAATAGCCCTATACTCAACAGCCGACATGCATTGCCCCAGCCCCTCGATCGGGATAACAGTCAAAAAGTCTTGTGCATGGGGGCCTTTCAAGCACTCAATCACCGCCTTCTGGCGGGGAGACAAATCAAACGTTTCTCCCAGACTCCGAGCGATTTTGTCAAATAGGGCATTCGCCAAAGTTTTTTGTGGCTTTGGGGGGGCGGTGTCCGTATTAGAGAAACCGCCAATATCAAAGTCTGGAAGAGAGACACTTAAGTACCCAAGGGCCTGTTGGTAGTCTACATCAAGCTTACCCACCCCACTGTTCCGAAGGATATGGTCTTGCAATACACACGACTGAGCTCTAGACGCCACAAAAGCATAAACTCCAACATCCCGAGCTGAGAGGAGGCCCAAACCACCCAGACGCATCGGCAAAGATGCCAAACGCCACTGAAGGTCACCGAAGTAGGACCCCCCGCAAACAACAATGTCTTCGATAGCCTCTCGGAGACCATCGTCAAAACAGGATACCGCATTTGCCATGAATTGGGGTTGGCAGGTCCGCAGCCCAAACAGTAACTTAGCTACCCCCATGCATGACCTTAAAAGAAGAAGCTCGCACTGGGGGTTCTGGAGGCAGGGCAAGAGTTTCATAAGGTCAACCGCTGTCAACGCCCGCCGCCCTGCTAATTCCCCGATAAAAACAGCATCTCGGCTAACCGCCCCCCCAAGGAGCTTAACCCCCCTCTCAGGTCTACCTATCCCTCTCGGGAAAAGGCCGTCCTGAACCTTGAGACCGTCACACGATGGCCAGTACACTTCCATTTTCTTAATATTGAGATGGAGCCCTAGGGATGGTCCCTCCGTGTTGATGATGTCCAAGGCTTTAGCAACTTCCCTTGCATTTCCCATAATCGTGCCATCATCCAAATACCAAGCATGAAAGGGGAGGTTACAGTGCTCCTGGACACGGAGGATAAGGGGGTGTAAGGCTAGGGCAAAGAGAAGGGGCCCCAAGGGATCTCCTTGTTGAACTCCAGTGGTGGCCCTAATACACTCGCTGCCAACATACAACCTAGCGGGTTGGGCGTACAGGAACTGAACCCACCGATAGATAGATGGGCAACGTTGGTGGACCTGTTGGAGGAACGCTGAGCGGTCAACCAAGTTGAAAGCATTAGTGAAGTCTACCGTAAGCAAGGCCATGGACCCATCTTCATGAAAAGAGTTCAGGAACCTGTTCGCACTATGAAGCACCGCCTCCGCCCCATTTGGTGTACCAACCCCAAATTGAAAATCCCCTAGATACTGGGCCATGTCCTTCCCAACCTTCTTCATAGCCACCTTAGAGACCAACCTACGCCAGATGCCCCCCACGGCGATAGGCCTAATACCATTATCAGGTTTCAATAAAGGGGTGAGGGGGGCTGAGGCCACAAACTCGGCCAACACCTTAGGGCAAAGCCCCTCAAGCCATAGGTTGACAACTCCAGTAATAGCCGTGAGCAGACCCGAGGAACTTACCGAGCCCTCACAACCAATAGCGTCCAACAAGTGTTGGGCCCGCAACCCATCTCTGCCACAAGATGTCCCTCTAGGGAAGGATTGGATACATTTAAGCACGCAATCCTCTACTGCAATAATAGTGGGTTGGACAATAGGGTTGGAAGGCAGTGATGGGGGTGGCACCACAGGATGTTTATCAATAAGAGCTTTCATGGTCGATTCTCCAAAAGGGGCAACCCCACTGGAACATAAAACTTTGACCGCCGCAGTAAAATGCCCATCCCCAACCTTCCGCAAGCATTGCTTGATATTGGGATCCTTTTTATTGTCTTCACCCCTTCCAGAATCCCTCTTAGGAACCCCAGTATCCCCCCCACTATTCAAGAGAGAAGAGACCAATTTTATTTTATTTTATTTTATTTTTTGGTTAACTTTCAAGAAACAACAAACTCATTGTACGGTATTCAGTACACACTTTTCCTAGAAAAACGTTTGTTTTATTGTCATATGCATGAGAATATCCCGAATTATAGTATTAAGATTATGCCAAATTGCATATGATACTCCTACCCGTGTGATGAGTCGTAAAGACATACTATTTTGGTAGAAAATTTGATAAGAGCCAATTATGGCATTAGACTTTAAGACTTAATATCTTAATTTATAAAGGATGTAAACGAGTGGTATCGTGGTTGAACTAGCATAACTTTTAGTTTGACTCATCTAATCTGCAAGAGCTCGATGTGATTCTTTTAACTCGTGTGCGCCTCTTAGACGCATTCTATTAACTTGGTAGCAAATCGAAACAAAGAGAACTCTTAAAAAAGTGTTACAAGAACTTATGAGTATTTGGAGAAGGTTGCAAATGAGACCATCATATGCCTATTTATACTTGTTACGCATTGAGACAACGTCGAAACATAAAATAACTTGAATTTATATCGTCAAATATTGGATCCGACTTGTTTCGGATCAAAGTTTACGTCCAAACGTAGACCAACTAAAAATATACATAAGAATAAGCACGCAAGAGAATAGTGTTTTTCACATGTCGTGCGTTGCGTTGGCGTCGAAACATAAAGTAACTTGAGTTTATACTGTCAAATGAATACGTAGTATATCTGATCCGACTCGCTACGAAACAAAATTTACTTTAAAATGTAAACCAGCTGAAAATGTATATAAAAATAAGCACGTAAACGTATTACATTTGACTTGACTCATTTCGCAAAAAACGAAGAAAATAGTGTTTTATATGTTAAAAGGAATAGTAACCTTAAAACTTTAGAAACTTGAGGTGGTTATAATGACATTTTACAAATTTTAAAGAAAACAGAATGGATATAAGTGTAAACGTTGAAAGTTTAAGGGATTAGATGGCAAAATAAAAAAACTAGAAAGGGTTTAGGGTGTTTGACACTATAGCGAAGCACCCTTAAATATTATATTAATGATTATTTAACGAGGATACGCTACCCGCGCGTTGCGGCGGAGTTGAATACAAAGTTTAAATAACAAACGTAAGATTTGCTTGTATAAGCAAAACAATCATTGTTGCGTTAAGTTATTTGTCCAAATTAAAGTATATAATGGTTGGCACATCCATTTAAATAAACATTAATATTCATTTTAAGTATTATTGTCACACTCATATTTAAGCAATTGTTCTACAAAGTTGAAGTAGTGGTGAAGATCTTTTGTCATGCACAATTGAACAAATTTTGTTCCATATCATCCATAGGTAGCTTAAATATTCTTCGATAGCATATCAATGTTGTTGCGTCATAAGCGAATTGAATAGTGCTTCATGTTGTTCGATCTTTGCTGTAGTATAATCTGTGTAATGAGTATAAATATTAATAACAGTGATTTATTATTAATATATATTGCAAAAAACTTACATTATCAGTACTAAAAGGTTTTATTTCTTTCTAAAGCAGTATGTATAGAGTGATATAATTTTTAATTCTTACATCATGAAAAAATATTCCTCCATATTACAACAAACTGTTAAAATTATGGACCTTTTTAAATTGTCATGTTTTTAATTCTTAAAATATGCATAAAAAAATTCCTGATATTACAACAAACTGTTAGAATTGGTTCTTTATTGAAAGAAGGCATATAAAAAGGTTAAAAGTCGGGGTCAATAAATTTATTTAAGCCAATATATAATGTAACCGACTGATTGATCGATCCAGTGATTATTGGATGTGAAATTTACACAAATATGATTTTATTAGAGAATAAACCGTAGTAACATAAGTGAGAATAAAAAAAGGGGGTATGATGACAACGGAATTCTCGATGAATTAAAACAGCGCATAAAAAAACACGTAATCGTCATCATATGTATTGCAAGAATATTTAAAGTAAATAATACCCCAATTTATATTCAACTTGGCCGAGTGTGAGTCAATATGAAGATTGAAATTCAATTTCAAGTAGGGCAAATACCATGAACATTTAATGGATGAATTCAATTTCAAGTAAGGCAAATACGATGAACATTTAATGGATGAATTGAATCATCAGAATCAAAAGTTATGTACCTGTAATGGCGAAGTAGAAATTTTTTTATGAGGAGCGTTTGAAGGCCTGTGGAAGAAGATGGAGAAAATGGGATTGGGGTTTGGAGGATATAAACGGTTTTAATAAGAATAAAATGGGTGATTATTTAAGATAAGTATTATATATTAATTAATGCTAGTGAAAATATATACCATGGTAATATAATTTCATTTGCAGTGGATATTGGTTGGATACATGGAATGAACAAATATTATTAATTTAATAATTCATCAGACATTTTCTTGAACATGGTTTGTTCAAATGACGGTTATTATATAAAAATTAATCAAAGGTTCTTATAAATTCAATAGAATACTATTTGAACGGTGTGATTTGATGAGACGTTTCGGTATAAATCAAACGTTATCTTACTAATTCAATAGAATAGAAAGAATATTGTTTGAACATTGTGATTTGAAGACACATGACGTTTCGGTAGCCGGTGGTGTATGTATGTTAAACTAATCCAATTTTATGTGATTGTTTATTTTGGCAAGATTCAATCAAAAGGGGTATGTGTTGTTAAACAAAGGGGTATGTGTTTATCAAAGAGGTATGTATGTGTTGGTTTTTTTTAAATCACCACTTTTTATTTTGAAGAGGCAACCCAAACAAAGGTATGTGTTAAGCAAAGAGGTATGTATATTAGATGTGAAGAGACACAACTATTAAGTTAGCCTAAGGTACCCCAAGTTACTTTTTGTAGGGTTATATAATATAATATGTAGGTCGGTGCGAACAATGGAAGTTTTTTTTTTTTACCGTTAATTCTTTTAATATTTTACTATTATAATTAAGTTGAAGTTTAATTTGTTTTTTTATAACTTTTAAGATACGATGTTTTACAAAGTTCCGAGTATATCGTTGTCACGTGCCTGTTTTATCTACGTCTTGATACAAAAAAAATTAAACCGAGTTGTTATAGGTATTGGTATTCGTTTTTATAGTTTTCTGTCGATATAAAACACCTATCAATATCCTCTTGAACATATTTTCAACCAAGTGTCGGATCATACTAGTACGGTATCGAATCGAACCAAAAGCAAGCCACGGGGCGCTGAGAATCCCACTATTTCTAGACTAATTTAGAATAATCCATACAAAGTCTTAGATGGTTGTAATATTTTGTATGCTACTCCGCTACCATTCCAAGCAAATAACCATAAGGAAATATTTAGACTTCCCCTGGTATTTTCAAGATGTCTCAACACCATTTCTTGGACCAGTTATATGTGTAGTATTCTAAAACCTTATGTTCAACTTTATTCTTTTGGACGTGCCCATAACATCCTAGATTCCAAAGGCTGCTATTTAAATTTAGGCAGGTCCTGACATCAACCTATCCTCATTTAAAATTCTCTGTATAAAGCTCGAGTTGGCCTAATTAATATTTTTTTAAGATCGAGCTCAAAAGTTGAGTTGTGCTTGTTTATTGTTTATTAAATCCTTAATTATCTTATCTATACATATAAATCTTTTCTTCATATTAACTTAAAGAGGATGGTTCAAATGAAAACCACTTTTAACGCGAAAACTCGAAAACTAACTAAAAAAGCCTAAAAAACACACCAATTTTTTTACAATTTTTTTATTAAAAATCGCTAGTTTTTGTATATAAAAAAATCTTTTTTTCAAAAAAAAAAAATTGTAGTGCACATGTGTAATAGTACACGTGTGTTACACATGTTTACTATTACACATGTGCACAACAAAAAAAATTGAAAAAAGTATTTTTTTTATATACATAAAATAGCGAAAATTGGTAAACAAATAATTTGGTATGTTTTTTAAGCTTTTTAGTTAGTTTTCGAGTTTTCACGTTAACTAATGGTTTTCATTTGAACATTCCCCTTAATTTATAAGTATCAACTTTATATATAACAAAGTACATATTATTAGTTTTTTTCCATAATTTTATACGCATAAATTAATTATTATGTAATTATATATCTATTATTTAAAACAATACGTAATATCAATTAACAATCTCATTTAGGCTCATGACTCATGAGTCTAGTCAAGCTCGATATGTGAAGCTTGGTATCAGACTCATTTATTATATAAGTTTCACTTCTGGTTTAGTTTGGTTTATGAATCATGATCATTAAAATGCATCAATTTGAGCTTTAAAGAGTCGATCTCAAATAATTTACGCGCAGCTTGACTCATTCACCGTTAAATTTTGAATGACAAAACCGAATAGGTGTAATTGCAATAAGCTAAGCTAGATCAATTCTTAAGCTTTTTAATCGTAAAAAATACAAAATATAAAATCTAACCATAATATTCTATATTCTATATCATTAAACCTTGAATAGTGTATGTACATACGCATACCAAAATCCCCTAAAAGCACATGATGAACACAAAAACATAAAATTCACCTTCTTCACAACAATGAATCATGATGACATGATATAATCTTATATTGTCTTTTAAGGTCTGCCAACCGAGATGGGCCGGTCAGTAATCCCTAATGGCGAGCGACAACGCTTCTGCGACTTTGAGAACTCGTGCAACACGGATTTGATCTCCGATTGCTCGACGCTAGCCGGATGTTTTGTCTTCTCAAGCTCTTGTTTTATCTTCTTTACTTGATTATGAATTGCAACGAAACTCGACTCGCCGTTGTTTGTGGTAGCATCCATTTTTCTTTTGTCTTTCTTAATATCTTTTAGCTCTCTTGTTTGTTCGATGTTATGGTTGCATATAGAATTGAGGGTATTTATACATGAGAAAATCGAGCATGATTTAATTGATTGGAAATTTATGAATTCTTTATTAGACTTTTATTAGTTTTTTAATTTTTGAAAGATAAGAATTAGTGGGTCCGTTTTGAATCGTCTAAGGCAAGAAATGGAGACTTATTTCATATTTGTCCAGCCTTATAAAGAATATAATTGCCTTTTGTGTATGCATGTATGTGTGAATGGTGAACCGAACTTTAAGTTTTCTTTTTCTTTTTTGATTTTTTTCAAATATTACTTGCTTGTGGGTTGGTTTAGTGATCGTGGTTTATAACTAATAGTAACATGCCACCTGGTCCAAGCATATTACTTTTGTTTGTGTTATATTCCATTCAAGGATATTAAACTATAAATAATTTCTTATACACGTTTTAAAAACTTTAATATTATCATATTTGTCCAATAAGAAATTAGGATATTAAACATATCAGATTTAAAGTTTATTAGTACTATGTATTGTTAATTATAGTCTCCAAATCATTGGCGAAGCTTCGCCCCCCCCCCCCCCAATTTTTCTGAAACCGGGGTGGAAACGTATATACCTAAAAATTTTCTATACGAAAGTATTATTCATAACACTACGCGTCGAAAAGTTCGAGGGGTCGGGCACCCCCTCGGAAGCCTTCTAAGCTGCGCCCTTGCTCCAAATAAATAGTCTGTTATTGGATCTTTGCCTTCAAGGGTTAAGATTTATGAGTTTTTGGTTTAGGTTATATAAGGTTAATTAAAGTGTTTTATTTTTATTAAGAACTAGTATTAAGCCCCCCTCCCCTGGGAGTGTAAAAACGTGCCAAGTAGCATCAATGACACATCACCGTCGAACGAAAAGAATAAGTAAAATTGTTGACCATGCACGCCCATTGCGGCGTTTTAATGCACAGAAATTAGAACGAAACGTAAAATATAGAAAAAGATAACTAAGTCGATCTAGAACTCGTGCGTTGCGATGAACCTGTCAAATGGGGAAATAGACGCGTTGTGACCGGCTTGTCAAATGGGAAAAAATAGACGGAAAACGTTGAACCCCACACGCATGTTGCGAGGTGTTAACTCGCAAAATTTAGAACGAAACCGAAAACGAAAAACTTGCGAAAGATGAAAAGTATGGGGGACCAAAATTGAAAATAAAAAAGTGTTGGGGTTAAGTTGTAAAGATGAAAAGCTTTGGGTTCAAAGAAAAAAAATCAAAGGGGTTAAATTGGAAAAGATAAAAAAAAAAAAGCTTTGGGTTAGAAGTGAAAAATCTGTTTTTTGAAACCCCCCCTATGCATAGGGTACAACACCATGAAGCACAAAAACGTTGCTAATTAATGGTATGAATTAAGTCACTATCTGCCAATGTGGAGCTAACCCATTTGATAGAGTCACATCCCTCTTAGAGTAGAGATTATAGGTTCAAATCTATGCAAGGGAGTATTTTGTAATATTTGGTGTAATGTAGAGTAACATTTGTCGTAAAAAAAAAGGAAATAAACAACACCATGAAGCACAAAAACGTTGCTAATTAGTGGTATGAATTAAGTCACTATCTGCCAATGTGGGGCTAACCCATTTGATAGAGTCAGATCCCTCTTGGAGGAGAGATTATAGGTTCAAATCTATGCACGGGAGTATTTTGTAATATTTGGTGTAACGTAGAGTAACATTTGTTGTAAAAAAAGGAAATAAACAATTTTATTTTTTAAATTAAACTTCATTAAACCGCCTCCGACCCAAACGAGCGGAAATAAACAAATAATTAAAATAAGTCATAATGTAATAAAAGAAGAACAATATAAAGAGTAAATTGTCATTTTAGTCCCTGAGTTTTGTCCAAATTTGCCAGTTTAGTCCAAATAGTTTTTTTTGTGCATCTGGGTCCCTGACTTTTACATTTTGTTGCCATTTTGATCACAATGCCTAACTCCATCCAAAAACCCAGTTTGTAACAGGGGTATTTTGGGGATTTCCTTAAAAAATGTTTTCAGTTGCCATTTTGATCCAATTCCAAAAAAAATCAAAAAAATTCCAAAAAAATCTAAAAATCAAAAAAATTCTAAAAAATCATAAAAATTCTAAAAAATCCAAAAAAATCTAAAAATAAAAAAAAATTCTAAAAAATCAAAAAAATTCTAAAAAATCCAAAAATCATTAAATGTTTCGGCACGAACCGTTTCGACCCGTACCGTTACGACCCGTACCGTTTCGACCCGTACCGTATCGAACCGAACCGTTTCGACGCGAACCGTTTCGAACCGTACCGTTTCGACCCGTACCGTATCGAACCGAACCGTTTCGACGCGAACCGTTTCGAGCCGAACCGTTTCGACACGAACCGTTTCGACCCGTACCGTTTCGAACCCGAACCGTACCGTTTTGACACGAACCGTTTCGACCCGTACCGTTTCGACACGAACCATTTCGACCCGTACCGTTTCGAACCCGAACCGTTTCGAACCGTACCGTTTCGAACCCGAACCGTACCGTTTTGACACGAACCGTTTCGACCCGTACCGTTTCGAACCCGAACCGTACCGTTTTGACACGAACCGTTTCGACCCGTACCGTTTCGACACGACCCATTTCGACCCGTACCGTTTCGAACCCGAACCGTTTCGAACTGTACCGTTTCGGGTTCGAAACGGTACGGGTCGAACCGTTTCGGGTCGAAACGGTACGGGTCGAAACGGTTCGTGTCGAAACGGTTCTGCTCGAAACGGTTCGCGTCGAAACGGTTCGGTTCGATATGGTACGGGTCGAAACGGTACGGTTCGAAACGCTTCGCGTCGAAACGGTTCGGCTCGAAACGGTTCGGGTTCGAAACGGTACGGGTCGAAACGGTACGGTTCGATACGATACGGGTTCAAAACGGATCACGTCGAAAACGGTTCGGTTTGATACGGTACGGGTCGAAACGGTTTGGTTCGAAACGGTACGGGTCGAAACGGTTCGTGTCGAAACGGTTCAGCTCGAAACGGTTCGCGTCGAAACGGTTCGGTTCGATACGGTACGGGTCGAAACGGTACGGTTCGAAACGCTTCGCGTCGAAATGGTTCGGGTTCGAAACGGTACTGTTCGATACGGTTCGCGTCGAAACGGTTCGGTTCGATACGGTACGGGTCGAAACGGTTCGTGCCGAAACATTTAATGATTTTTGGATTTTTTAGAATTTTTTTGATTTTTAGGTTTTTTTGAATTTTTTGGAATTTTTTTGATTTTTTGGAATTGGATCAAAATGGCAACTGAAAAACATTAGTGATTAAGTACAAACTGTTACAAACTGGGTTTTTGGATGGAGTTAGACAAAATGATCAAAATGGCAACAAAATGTAAAAGTCAGGGACCCAGATGCACAAAAAAAACTATTTGGACTAAACTGGCAAATTTGGACAAAACTCAGGGACTAAAATGGCAATTTACTCCAATATAAATATGTATATAGATTTAGATGAGGTCATCATATTAATATCATAATGTTTGAGAGCGGCTGTATATATGTGATGCAAATAAAGAGCGATGAGAAGTTGGATATTTGAAATGGTACTTACGAGATAAGTTGTTGATGTCCTCGTGGCATCATGACATCATGTGTTTATCCCTTCTTAAATGGTGTAGATTCAAGTTTCACGAAGTGAGCAATAGATGAATTTTAAAGTAGATTGTAGATAGATGTGTATGTATGTTCGCTTGTTAAAAAACTTGGGAAAATAAGTATGAGTGCACTTGCAACATATGTATATGCTACGCAAGGCGTATTTAAGATGACATTGGAAGATAAAGGAAAGTGGGTTGGCGAATGCATTTGGCTAGTAAACTCCGAATCATTGTTTCATAGTCTCGGTATGACCCAGGGGCGGATGTAAAGAGGAACAAGGGGTAGCCTCCGCTACCGCTTGGTCGGAAAATTTTTGACGTTTTTAGTGTAAATTTTGGAAAAATTTGACGTTTTTTCGATTTCGTTACCGCTTATTTATAAAACGTTACCGCTTGGTCGGAATCGTAGATCCGCCACTGGTATGACCACCATCATTGAGTTATGTTCGTGTATCTTGGTTTCAACTTTGTAATAGTGAACTCGAAATCCAGCGTATCGAATAATACCTCATTGTCAAATGAAAGTTAAATGTTTCAATCTCCACTAGGCATACTAAACCAAGAATGTAATAATAGGACTGAACAAAGTTTAATGCTCATCTATTATGGTTTTCTCTTTAGATAGTATTGCAATTTAAGAAACCATAATAACAAAACTAAACAAAGCTTTTGATACGAGTATTTTACTTTAATGATAAGACTATGAGTAATAGGCATTATAGGGGCGTGAAGTGTCGTGATAATGCCTCCAACACCAACCCCCCCTTCTCCCATGGGCTTTATAGAGGCATAAAATGGAGAGGCATTTCTAGTATAATGTCCAACGAGGAAAACAAAATTGGAAAGTAATGATGTAATTAGGGCATTAAGGGGCATTAACAACTACACAACTTTTTAAGTGGCATTATAATGTTGATGTGACGGAAAATGTCCATTAGGAGGCATTTAATACTTATCATTTTTTTCCTCCTCTTTGGGCATTATTCTAGAAATATCCCTAACTTTTCATGCCCCTATAACGCTCAAGAGGATGGTGCTAGGGGCTTTATTAAAGTATTTCATGCCCCCATAATGTCCATTACGCATGGTCTAAGAGTTTTTTACTTTCTAAATTAAACTGACTAAAAGAAATCTGGAATTATCTAATTAAAAGGGTTGACCACTTGATTTGGTGCGAAAGAAAGAAGGTTGACCGGCTGAAAATGGTTTTGTTGAATGGGAAAGCACGACCACAAGATTTGGCCGTCAATATTCAAATAATAAATTAATTCAAAGGCCGCCTTTAGTTCATGACTAGGTGTACCATTATAATGGTGATGTTTAAAGACTTTTCTTTTCTAATTGGACCGGTACTGTTTAATAGTGCAATGTTCAAAAACGGCCATGGATTAACCATTTGTTATGCACATTCGTGAAGGGTATAGTCCTAGATTGAGGTGTACAAGTCGGTTTTTTTAAGGAAAACCGGTTTTTATTTTTACCGGTTTTATATATGGGGAATCTGAACCAGTGGCGAATCTAGAAAACCTTCGTAGGGGTAACGAAATCGAAAAAACGTTAAAAAAATGTCAAATTTTTCCAAAATTTACACTACCGCCGGAGTGCCAAGTGATAGCGGAGGCTACCCCTCCTCATATGGTACATTCGCCCCTGATCTGAACTGGTGGTTTGGTTAAAAGCCGATTTGGGCCATAAAAAACCGGCTTCGGTTTTTAACCGGTTTCAAAGATCAAGAGTACTAACCGATGTATAAACTGCCGGTTCAGTTTGGGTTGAAACTGGGTTTAAAAAAACAGGCTTCAGTCTTAAAACCAGCTTTTTGTACACCTCTAGTCATAGACTTCCTATGGGCCGCATTTAATCCCCCGCAAGCCCAGAACCATACTTATACCTAACCAAAAAATAGCTAACTGGTCATAGCAATCCCCCGCAAGTTACTTCCGCAGGCGCGATACTATGCAAGCACAAATGAGACAAAAGGTACAAGTAAAAGTGACTTGCGGCCACTCACCATTCGCCAAACATTGTACCGAAATATCCCCACGATGTGCCAACTTGTAGAAGACAAAAGGTACAGCAGACAACAACATGTGGCCAATCACGATATGGCCAATTCACTTATCCTTAACCTTCACCAACGCCTGATGGCAAACAAGACAAGAAATACATCCATAAAACGATGCATAGCCAATTAGGGATCACGTATGTACCCCCACCTATACGGGTACCAACTACCATGATAGCGTGGATATCGCTTGACAACGACACCTCATCCAGCCATTCCCCTTTCTTCTCCAACCTCTCGGCTAAAAATACCACACTTCTCCTGTAAGACCCTAAACTTATTTAAACGAAAAGACGCAACAGAAGTACGAACCATAAAATTTCTTTCTTTATAAGTACTTGAAAACCATTTAAAATGATTCCTTAAAAAGAATTACTTCATTCATCCTTAATTAATGTATCAAATATGACGTGCAAATACAATCTAATTATGGGGATTTCCATGTAACTAATAGGGTTAAAGTTACTATTCTACCCTTTAATTAAAACCGGTTAAATGCCATGTATTAAATTTATATTGGTTTCCATTGTTTTAAAACAAAATGGTATTTGTATTTGATCCTCTTCTCCGGTAGGCTGTCTCTGAAAATCTTCAAAAATCTTTAACGTCGGAGTAAATAGAAAATATGGGCCCCTAAAATATAATTTTTCAAAAAAAGAATATATAAAAAGTTTTATATATATGAAAATGAGTTAATGTCATTTCAATCAGCACCAAACATTTAAATTTAGGATGTCGGGATTAGAACCCGCGTCTTCTTGCTTATATAATGACTTGCAAACCTCCAAACTAAGGATGTCAGGATTAGAACCCGTTTCTTGTTCATGACATCTACGCTAAAGTATTATTTGACTCTGGTGCAAATGAAAGTTTTATGAATACTGCATTCTGTCAATCGCTTAATCAACTGTTAATTGAGCTTAGTCAAGCTTATACGGTAGAAACGACAAAAGGAAACTCCACCAACATACGTGAAGTACTTCAAAGATCGAAGATAGAATTATTAGGACATAAGTTCATAGCCAACCTGCTACCAATGAATCTGGCTGGATTCGATGTAGTATTAGGAATGGAATGGTTAATGGCCAATCATGCTCGAATCCTATGTGTCACACCCCGATATTTCCACGTATTACCGGTGGGCCCGGTGGGGAGTATCGTGACGTAGTTGATATCATCATAGTCAAACACACAATTTAAATGCACAGCGGAAGCAAAAGATAAATATATTACAATCCAATATAAAGTAATATCAAATATTACAACGGAATGTAAGATGGATCCACAGGCGGATCTAAAATAGAAAGATAACACTGTTCAACAGACTTTAACATCTAGAGCTTGCGAGATTTGATTATTGATACCTGGAGTAGCCAACCTATTTCGTATAGTACATGCACTTAGCCTTTTTGGAAAATACGTCAGTTTACACTGGTAAATACAATTAACTGACTCATTTTTAAAATGTTTTAGAAAATTGATTTGAATGCACACGGCACGAAACTTTTTATAACTTGGGATAATTATTTGTATATAATACTTGTAAAAGAATTACATGTTCGTTATGCGTTCAGTAGCCCGGGCTGAACACCGGGTTAAAGATTAATAGACACACCACAGGTATAATGCCCACAAGGCTGATTCCTTTAAGTGGGTTACCAGTTTTTACATATGCAGCTGTCAGGTGTACGCCTACACCCCATGCTTAGGTCGTGGCCATTTCGTGAATGATGCCAAGGATATCCGGGACATGGTCATTAACCCCCCAAAGGCTTTAAGCAAACAAAACAATTTAAACGGGACATTTCAATGATTTAACCTTCATACAATTAAAGATTCAATGCCCTACCAAGCGGTATTTTATATACCGTACCCCAAGCCCGTATAAGGGAAAATAAGTTAAAAGTATTTACCTGAGCAAATTTATACAATTTATCCCAGCCGTATACCACCAAGCAAGTACAGATAGCTTTTACTGGGCTCCTAAATCTGGAACGAAGGTTTTTAATAACCTATTAGATTCCTAACGGGTCTTAATTAAGCCTATGCTTAGACCGATTAGTTTTAAAGGAGAATACGGTTCGAAACGCATGATTAAGCGAGAACCGGATTAGAATGTGGTTTAGACCCGACAAGCTTGTATACTAGTGTAATAAGGGTAAACTAAACACATTCTGGATTTGAGATAAAAATGATAAGGTTTGACCCGTTTCGGCTAATTTATGCAAACTAGTTACATGAGCCGATCCGAACGCAAAAAGTGCGTAACGGGTAATCATATGAGTCATGAACAGGTTTCCTAAGTTAATATGCCTTAAATATATTGTGACATCAGTAAGATATCTTCTATTATGCCCAAAACGGATTTAAACTCAAATTACGCCCTGTAGGGGTATATTGGTCATTTTAAAGGTTATAAAAGAGTTTAAATATAAACCTGAGTTTCGGGTCTGATGTAATCAGTAAAACTACTTAATTTAACAAGTTATAACAGTAGGGTATTGCATATATGTGAAATTTATCAATTATAACCAAACTATGCACCGTATGGGCATTTTGGTAATTTCACATAAGCTTAAAAGGTCAAAATTGGAAATCAGAGTTTAAAACTTTTGCTTACTGTTACAATATGAAAATTTTACTGAATATATCAGTAGGCACCAAACCTTATATGTTTAAAATAGTTATAATACATACTATGCGTTAAAAACGCTTAAAAAACGATTTGGAGTCGTTTCCGGGTTTTCAAAGGAAGGCTGATGTTTTTATTATTCCAGCAGGCTCAAAATAATTTATTTATCATATTAGAACAGTATAACAAGGTTTGGTATCAAAATGATTTGTAAAACTCATTTTATAGCCCAAAAGGGCAAAACCGGCAATACCGAAATAAGCTTAGAACTCTATGTTATGCTCAGCCTAAAAATAAATAAAAATCTTTAAAAATCCCAAAATATTATATTATATCAATGGGTAAAAAGTTTGGTATCAAAGATTTGGGTTTAGATAGGCTATATGCTAATTACGCCGTTTAAAAAGCGTTCTAATTACGCTATTGAGCATAACTCTTAATCTAGACCTCAAACTGATGTCAACTATTAGGGACAAGTCTATAAATCAGTAATGAAGGTTTCTAATCTTTTAATTTTTCAAAAATCACGTTTTAAGGTCATATGGGCATAATAGTCAACATTTAAGCATTTAACGGAAACATGCATATGAATCGGATAACTAATGAACCAAGTTGTATAATCTCAGAGGGTTATACTTATAGGTAACTTGGTCCTAATAAAGTACTAAGGCATTTCTAAACTATGCTCAAATGGGTCAGAACTGAAAGTCAAAGCAGAAGTCAAACTATGCGACTTTCGATCCCGAACCGAGCCTAAACTGAAAATTGTCGAGATGAACATGTTTAGACATGTTCTTACATTAATTACCAAGTTATATTAATGACAAAACAGGTTGCATAGCTTCTACATTGCTCATTATGCATTAATTTGGAAATAAGCTTTCTGTTGACTTTTTGAGATTAACTTTGACCCGACAACTGACCTAGTTAGAGTGGGAGTCAGGAGGTGCCCTTTTAAGGGTTTATTGCCCACATAATTACCAACTCATAGGTACTTTCAATTTGCAACTTGACTGGACAAATTAAGATTAATGACGAAGTCAAATCTTAATTACGACGGTTTGACTTTACGCTAATAAACTAAGCAAAACTGAATTAAGGAAGGTTAATGATGCTTACCAAGGTCCTATGCACGACTAATGATCACTAGGAATGGTGCTTGAGCTCCAGGAACCTCCAGAAATGAAGTTGTGAAGATATCAAGTGAATGTGTTAAATGTTGCAATCAAGAACCTCTTATATAGGAACTTTGATTGCACAAGATCATGACATACAAGTCTATGGAATGATTCCTGATCATTCCAAGTGTCCATAGGCCCTTTAAAACCATCAAACAAGCCCATAGAATCGAGAAATGGTAAATTGAGGCGGTGCAACCGGCTGAAACAGGCAGCTGCCTGTGTTTTCTGTATCTGGGGTGTTCAGGCGGCCCGCGTAAGGGTCCCCTAATACCTTACGCGCCCCGTGTGGCTTTCCAGAACCAGCCAAACAAGTTTCGTTAATTGCACTTTAGGTCCCTGGTCCTTGTAAATGTGGTTTTTACTTTATTTCTTGCATTTTGAGCCCTCTAACTTGACTTTTAAGGGCCTCAAGACATATACAAACTTTGTTAAGTCCTTGGTTAACTTTTGATCACCCGAAAAGTCATAAATCTCAACGTTGACGCTTTTAACCCGTCGTATACGAATATCGTCATAACTTTCTCATACTTTATCGAAACCTTGTGAAATTTTTATCACTTATTCTAGCGAGCATAATTAATTATTACAAAGCTTCGGGTTTGCTAAAAGGTCATTCAGAGGTATACTTTAAACATGTTGACACATTTAACCCCTGTAGTTTGTAATCTCTCACTTTCTTCCATAATTAGCTTCGTATGATTCATGATTTATTCGTTTAAGGTTATAAACATCATGTGGGGCTATTGTGAAGTATATTTATTCATTGTTGACACTTTGAACCCTTATATTCGCATAGTGTATATGATCTCTGTGATCATTAACACTAAAGGTAAGAAACTGAAAGAAATTCCGGTAGTATCGGAGTACCAGGCCACGTGGCACCGTTTCGAGACAAGTGGCAAGGCTATGCAGTTGATGAGGCTGACCTAGCCCTAACTAAGAGCCGTCGCGCCACGCGGGGGAGTCCCCAGTTCCTCCCGCAACGCGCGGGAGAATCCCAGATGGGCTATATAAGGGCAGCCGTGGGACAGATCTCAGTGCACCTTTTCGATATAAAATTGATACTCTTTTTCTCTCGAAACACTGTTCTAATACCTGGCGCCCCTAAACCTCTAAACTCTACTCCGTAATCAGCGTGCTAACCCTAATCACTGGTACGATACCCTGTCCGATCAATCTGAAACCAAATCAATGGATGTTAAAGTGCTGCCTGAATAAGGCTGTACTTTGTCATCTACGTTTAGGTTTTGATCTCGTGATTATCGTTAAAGCTTGAATTGGGTTAATACACTAATACGTGTTGCATTGTGTGTTTAATTAGGAACCCAGGACTTAGACCAGGAGGAGTTTACTGAAAACTCTAAATTTGCAATGTGAGTCATTCTCTTTTACTCAAATGATTTGCAAAACCCTAAATCTAATCAAGCCGTATTTACAGTGATTAAGTTTTTGTATTCTTAAATTATGGCCGATATGTGGGGTTTTGTATACACTACTTGATAATCTTCACTATTGGACAACGGGTTAGCCAATGAGTGATATGACCATAGTGACAGGAACTGCCACTGAGTGACAAATATTGATTTGAGTAATTGTAAGATATAAACAAATGTAAAAACCCTTAATGATGTAATTATAACATTGTATCTTTTTATAAATCTGAATGAACTTACCAGTATTTTTCGCTGATAAAATGTTTTTAAAAGGCGTTTCAGGTGATTTACTGTGAAGAGAAGAAAAAGTGCTATGAGGCACTCAAAGCTTAAACAAATGGCTATGTAAACCTGAATAAAACGTGTTTTGTAATCAAGGATTTATCCCTGTGAAAATCTTTTATGTAAATATGGGTTTCATCCCACAGTTTATGAAATGAAAACTACAGTGTTTTGAAAACTCTGATATTTTCCTGACACCCGGTCTTGATGAAAATTCCGCTGCGATAATTTTAATAAACACCGGTACCACTTGTATCTAATCACGTATCCCACCCAGGGCAGGGTCAGGATTGTGACAGTAAATCTCATCAATGGCTTCTTGTTCGAGATGTTCATGAATGAAGAATCGTTCTTGACAATTATCTGGAGGATTATCCATGGTGCGTGTGAATATTGTTATGGTTTTTAGGGTTTAAATACAAATGGTTGTGTGTGAGAAGATGAGGAGACGATTGAATATGTTACATATATTAAGTATTAACATGCGATGCTTTTTTAAGGACAATATATGTATTTTACATAAAAAATGATAAAAAAAAACAGTTTTGCCTCTCACATCAAGGGCACATGACTGGTCTTAACAAAAAAAATGGATAGATGTTAGTGTAAAGGAAATGTGGTGTACAAAAGTTTCAAATAAAAGATACTGATATAATTTCAAGACAGGAACATACGATGCAAATTGGTGTAAAGTTAAAGAATAAACCGTGTAATTTACTCATTGAATTATAAATATAAATCACTTATGTTTACAACCGATGCAAACGTTATATTATTGACATAATACATTATTTATAAATTATAGAGTTAATTGCCCGGATGGTCCCTATGGTTTCACGTTCTTTCACGTTTAGTCCTCACCTTTTAGAAATAGCAGGTATACCCCCTATGGTTTGTCATTTTGTTACTTGAATAGTCCCCTGACATTTACTCAGGGGACTATCTGAGTAACAAAATGACAAACCATAGGGAGCATACTTGCTATTTCCAAACTAACTGACATCTACTCAGGGGACTATCCGAGTAACAAAATAACAAATTATAGGGAGCATACCTGCTATTTTCAAAAGGTGTGGACTAAACGTGAAAAAACGTGAAACCACAGGGACTATCCAGGCAATTAAATCTAAATTATAAATATAATATCACTTATGTTTACAACCGTTACCGATGCAAACATTATATTTTATTAAACACAAAAAGAATAATTATTACTTAGATCACAAGGTGTGGACGTGGAAAACCGACGTTGTTGCCTCTTCACGTTGTGTACACCGGCCTGTCAATGGTGTGGAGGGCGGCATGGTGTTGGAGGCTGGAGGTTTTCCACCAGCGTGGAAGGAAATATGGACGCGACGTGGTGTTAATTGATTGACTTGTGATTATACCCGTTGCCCCAACGGCTAGTAAAAAAAATAATTTTCAAACAAATTTACTCCTCTTTACATATAATCTATAACATTTTCTTCTATTTTTTACTCTCTCAACTTTCATCTTATTTCTTACTACACTATCTCACATAACTCTTCAAAATGCCAGCTATTCGATGGACCAAATAAGAGAATATTGCGTTATGTGAATCGTGGGTCGTAGCGATGACCGACCACGGGGCTTTGTATCCACGTATCCGTTTCCAACAATTTTGTATGCGTAAGGGTGAGGAAATCCAAATCGTGAACGCACTTTGTTCACGTTTTCGGATGATGCGTACTGATAGTTTAAGATTTGAGATGATTGTCAACGTTGTGGATAACGACGACGGTGAGCTCAACGAAGACGGCGTAATCCAAGTAGCCATCGTCGAGTACAATACCATTTACAGTCGTGACTCCAAACACTTCGCGACGTGACAAATAATAAGATTCTTTGATTAAGTATGTTTAGGTTAACGTTTAATGTTCGTTATGTTAGTAGCGTTTTTTTTTTTCCTAAAGTTATGTAACGTGTTTTTTAAATGTTTTTAATTTTTAAATTATGTAATGTTTTATTATTTTTGTAATTATATTTATTTAAATGTTTTAACTTTGAATAATAACTTTAATAATAAAAAAATGGGTGTCACGTGTTGAATAACGCCACTCTTTCACGTCTCGTCTCGTCTCATTCCTCTCGTTTTTGCACCACGCCACTTTTCTAACGCGTATTAATGTAACTTCCACATATCACATAACACCGTCTTTTCAAGCCCCTTACAACGTATAAAAGCCGTTGGAGGCACAAACACCGATCGGCAATAGGTCACCGATCTTCAAGCAAACCGCGTAACAAAGGGGGTAGGCGGCAGTGTTTCCGAGCGACAAAAAGAGTTTACCGCACCCCTTTACCGCCCACACCGTATACCCTAACAAAGTTTCATAATTTTCCATGGAATAAAAGTACTGTGAAAACTGAAAATAATGGGACATGTGTCTTTTGCTCTACTTCACACAATTTGGTCAGATGAGACCTTTACGTTAAATCCAAATTCCAAAAGTTAAAAACATTTATGATTGACGATTCCGCATAACATTAAAATATTTAATTGAAAATGAATAAAGTACCTTCATATGCAATGCAGTTGTTATATTTAACTGAAAATTATAACCTGGTTAAGGCCAAAGGATGTAGAGTGTGATGAGTTTTCCAAATAAAAAACTGTGACTGTAATTATTGAAGTTAAAGGTTATCCATTGCAAACCGCTACAAACATGAGTTTTTTTTCCAAAGTGGTGTTGGTGAAACAAATATTTACCATAATAGTGTTATTTCAAAAGTATTTACCAAAATAGTGTTTTATCTCTTTTTGATGGTTTTTCACTCCTAATTTCAATTGTTAGTTTCACTTTTTTTTTTAAATACAATGTCATTAATACTTCAATAATGTACTAAATGCGCTTTACATAAATATCGCAGGTAAGCGAGCAACAAGCTGCGCCGCTACCCCTTTCTGGATAGCAAACCCTAGCCTATTAAAGACAAACCCTTGCCCCCCTGTTGATGAGCCACTGCTGTGGACAACCTGTTGGACCCTAGTAAGCAAACGGATAGCTTCTGGAGCTAGGGATCCAAAGGTGTCGAAGGCGAAGGGGACAAATGCATGTTGGTTATCAGCACATGCTTTAGCGTGTTTATCCACTTTATTAATTAATTATTGGCTTGATCACATTTTTATTAAAAAGGTTAAATTGTTAACCTTAAACACTTTATAATATCGAACTTTGAAACTTCGCATTTGAAAATAAATTTGAAGATTCTTTTTCTCTGAACTGGAAAGAGATTAATTTGTTTTTTTCTTTTTATTCATGATAAGCATACAAAAAAAATATGAGCAACACTACATCGATAAAGAAACTATACGTATTATCTTTGTAAAGCTATATATATATGAAAAATATAGAAATTACTTAATTCTATTTCGAATAATAGGCCGGTCCAAAACTCATAGGGTTGAGTTCGATTCAAATCCAAATTCCGATCAAACTTTTATAATCTTACCACATTTCATATTGTAAATTTATTTCATATGGTTCTTTTAAATTTTATTTTACACCGATTCTTTAAAATCAGAGTATACATATCAAGCATAGTGAATTAGCTTATTTACTTTTCTCTGTATCTCTAAGAAAAAAAAAATATTTACGTGCTTATTTACATCAGTAACAAACATTTTTTATATTAGTTAAAGGAAAAAATAGTTACATATGAGGTTAACAATTTCTCTTTTGTTAAGGAAAACAGTTATCTTAAATTTAAAAGAATGATTAAGTCATTATTGTTTTATAAAATGAGGTTATCCAATGAAACTAGGAGTGAGAAATTAATAAAATAAGATAAAACACTATTTTTGTAAATATTTTTGAAAGAACACTATTATGGTAAATACTTTTTCTACCAACACCACTTTAGTAAAAGGGACAATTGCATATTTCCTCTTAAAAAACTGCTTAATTGCGTATTTACCCAACTTAAAATTAAAATTGCAAATATCCCTTCCTTAACTAATAAAATTGCAAATTTACCCATTTTGATTTATTTCATTAAAAACAAGTTATATAATGACTTTTTACCCTTATTTTTACTAAAACTTAAAAAAACACATATTTATTCATTTTTACTAGTTTTTGTAGATTTTTACTAGTTTAGCGGTTTATTTCAGTGTTTAAGTTTTAGTAAAATTTAGTAAAAATAATAAATATGTATTTTTTTAAAGAATTGTGAAAAATCCACAAAGACTAGTAAAAATGAACAAATTTTTATTTTTTATAAGTTTTAGTAAAAATAAGGGTTAAAAAGTCATTATATAACTTGTTCTTAATAAAATAAATCAAAATGGGTAAATATGCAATTATATTAGGTAAGGAAAGGGGATATATGCAATTTTAATAGTTAAGGAAGGGGATATATGCAATTTTAATTTTAAGTTGGGTAAATACGCAATTAAGCAGTTTTTTTAAGGGGAAATATGCAATTATCCCTTAGTAAAAAAACTCCTACAAACATAAAGGACGAAAAGTGTAATTTACCCTTACTATACTTATAAATAAATAGAATTAGGCTTGTTGAAGTCGCGCGTTGCGGCGAATCGGAGCAAATAATAATGTACAATAAATCTTATTTTAAAATAACGTTGTTGTTTGAAAGTCAAACCATCATAATCGATTAAATTCATCATTGTACTATTTTACGATACCAAATAAATACTCCATTCTTTCTGAATACAAATTCGATTTTAACAATATTTATACTGCAATGTCAAGAGAAAAAAAAAAGCAAAACTACGTACTTAAGTTTATAGAAAAATTAATGTATCTAAGTTATTAAAGAAATAAAAAAGGGTATTTGCACGGTACCCCTGACCGCGGAAAGCATTTCAGCTTTCCCAGGCTAGCGACCCGCAACGCCGCTTGGCGGTGAGTCCCCCCACCGAGTGGACATCGAGTGCACAAATTAAATGCTAACGACCGGAGTCGAACCCGAGTCCCCACGGTGTATGCAGGGTGCGGTGGCCACTGGGCTGACACCCAGTGGTTATTATTAAAGAAATATCAAATAAGAAAAAAAGTAAAATCCTAACCCAAAAGTCGTTAGGTTAAAGCTGAGAGTAAACATGGAGATGGGCCGATAAAAAGTAAAATCCTAACCCAAAAGCAGACCTGAGCCGATACCGGTATAACTGTTGAAACCGGTATACCAGATTTTTCCGACGGTACAAGGTCGATGTCGTTTCTTCTACTTATCGGTGTGTGTCGGACCGGATTTACATCCGAAAACGGTAATACCGATATAACCGGCCGGTTTTTAAAACATTGGTTTGAAGGCGTGTGGATAATATGAACGGTATAGTTATCGTATTATAACTTTTATTTTATAAAAATGAATTTATATGAAATTTTACTAGTTTTGAAGAATTCAATTGATATTATAGAGGTTTTAGGATATATCAAGTTTCCTCTATATTATAGAGGTTTTAGGATATATCAAGTTATTCTTATTCGTAGTGAAAAAGGAAAGTATATATCGTTCATGAAACCCACTATAAAACCACTAAGTTCGGATTCTCTTAACCACACAATTTTTCATCATTTGATACGCATATTGAGCGTAATAATCAAGCATAACATCAATCCATGGCTGAAGAACCTGTTTCTGAAGGTATATTATAATCATTTACTATGTTACTAACCTTAATTCCCATTTCATTTTATGTTTCCACATCATTTGATGGTTTGTAAATGAATGCAGGAATCGATAACGATCAAAATGTGTTACAGAAACACGTCGAGTTCTTTGATCGTAACAACGACGGTGTGATTTACCCTTGGGAAACTTTTCAAGGTTCGTATCGATTAGATTTCTGTAATGGTTTGAAGTATGTGGGATTTTTTAGAATATTGAACAACAGTTTCTGATAGTTTTGTGAAATGAATTGTTTTTTTTTTTTTTTACATTTTAGGGTTTCGAGCGATCGGGTGTGGTATCCTGTTATCCTCATTTGCTGCAATGTTCATCAATGTTGGTCTTAGCGGCAAAACTCGTCCTGTATGTTTATAATCTGTATCCAGTTCTTTTTCTTTTGAGTTATGATTCATTGATTTGTATCAGCGGCGAAGCTTGAGATTTACGACCGGGGGCGGAAGTCACCGGACCTAAAAATTTCTATAAAACTGGGGTCGAAAACGTATATACCCAAAAATTTCTATACGAAAACTACATACTCTCCATTACTAAGCGAAAAGTTCGGAGGGTCGGCCGCCCCCTCCCACCCCTCAAAAGCTTCGACCATGATTTGCATGGTTAATGATAGGGATGAGAAGGGTATTATACCGGTAATGAAATTACCTAAAATCTAATATGAGTAAAAAGTAAAAACACAAACAGAATTCCGTACTGATTATGGGGATACGGTACCAGTTTCATCCCGGTATCACAATAATAGGTCAATACCAAAAGCGAGAACCATAAAAATAAATATCAGTGTTGGTACGATGCTGATACTTGGTAAAAAGTATTCTCATTAGTTTAAATATTTTACTGAGAATCATACTGAAATTATGTTGTTCCATACATAGGGCAAACATTTTTATATAGAAAACTATTGAGATTGATATCATGTTGCTTTCTGAATTTCATATTGATAATGGGATTTGAGTTCTAGTTAAAGTGACTTTATGCTAATATTAAATTCAGTCCTAGGAAACTAAAGCACTATGATGCATGGTGATTTATTAAATGAACAGGTTCGGATCAGAATTGACATGGAAACTTTTTTGTCCATTTTCTTTTTGATTTTAAAGAGTGTTTGGGTAGTAAATATTAGTACAAAAATTATGCAGTTACAGTAACATTTAGGAATAGGGTTGTTCACGAGCCGAGTCAAACCGAGCGGAGCAGTTTTTTTAAACCAAGCCTTAAATCAAACGAGCATTTTTCAAGCAGTGAATATCGGAGGGAGCGTCGTGCAATTTTGACAACAGTGTCCCCCGATTTAAATTTGGGGACAGAAATAGTTACAATATTGGGTCTCAAGTTTTTATATATTTAAAAACAGACACATTTCATGGCATAATATTTTTCTTATGAATGACAATGTTGTGGTTGATGAGGTGATGATCATATTGCACGAACAATGATGTTGAGAGTAGGAAACGATCGACTTAGGGTAACAACACGAGACATTAAGGCGATGAGCAGACTGTCGTTTTGTGGTTTAGGGTTTAACTTTTAGATTTGATGTTTTTTTTATTGCGTGATTGGGCTTGTACGTATAGATATAGTTGTAACTATAAATTTAATTTATATGTATGTATATATATTCTAATTAAAAATAGTAATTCTAGCCGAATCGAGTCGAACAGACATTCGCTCATGTTTGGCTCGTTTAAAAACTGAACCGAGCAGAGCGGCTCGTTTACAATGCCTCAGATCGTACGAGCATTTTCCGAGCGAGCGGCGAGTATACTTCCGTTAACTTTTCATTAGGGATAGCCATTGTGTCGGGTTGAGTTCGGGTTGAACGATTGAAATTGATGAACCATAATGACACATGTTTTTCGTGTCAAGGGCATCAACCCTAACCCTTACCACTAAAAACCGTTTTACCCGAACATGACTAGTGTCATCAATTTATTTAAACATGTCAAACGAATTAGTGGATTAAAATGGGTTGACAGATTGTAATCTATGTTAAAGGTGTTAAACATGATGTGAATGGGTTGGTTGGGTTACAAAGAGTATTAATAAAGTTTAAGCGGGATAATAGATGATAATCGGGTTATTATTATTATTATTATTATTATTATTATTATTATTATTATTATTATATTATAAATTGGTTAATAAATCAACTAGTTTATATAGAACCAAACCATCATATAACTCATTTATTTGATTTGTTATCTGCGCCAACCAACTACTTTATACTAAACCCATACCATTATTGTGTGGGACAAAAATTATTGCACCAGACCATATTTTGGGAAAACTTTACCTATGTTTGAATTTATGGTTTATTCCAAACGAGGTTATATATCTTTAAAAAATAGTTTTCTTTATATAGTAATTTAATTTTATTTAAATTTAGCCATTTTATATTAGGAAGATTAAATAAAAGGCTTTAATAGGCACCCATGGTTTGATGATCGTCAGTTAAGTAACTTTTGTTAAACTATGTGCTATGTGTAATGTAGATCATTTTATGAATTTCCTAAGATTAAATTATTTATTTATAAAGTAGTTGAAATTATTTCAATCTTTACATTAAACACAAAGTATCCCTTGCAACTTTAACAAGGTGACTTTACATGAAGAATTAGCACTTAAAGTAGGACCAACATTGGAAGTATTTGCATATTTACAAGATTTAACCTTATGTTTGTTTGGAACAGGGAAAAAGGTATCCTAATTTACTATTCCCGATCCACATTGCAAACATTAAAATGGCCAAACATGGTAGTGACTCTGGTGTCTATGATGCTCATGGAAGGTATGTAATAACTTGTTCATGGCAGAAAACAAATCGAGCTAATTTGAGCTCAAGCCTTTCTACACTTGATTTTGACTCATTTATTATTTATTATTATATAATATATATGTGAATTGTGTAAGTTTTAATGTATAGTATAATATCTATTATTTAGTTGTTTTTATCCTGATTTTATTTATGATAAATATAATTATGTATATACATAATTAATATATTGGATAAAAATATATAAATAATATTCTCATTTAGGCTCGCGAGCCTATTTACGTCTAAACTACTTCAATCAAGCTAACAACATATACATTTCATATTTTTATTTTAGGTTTGTTCCTTCCAAGTTTGAGGAGATATTTCACAAATATGCACGGACAAATTCAGAGGCCTTGACAGGAGACGAACTGGATGAGTTTCTCAAAGGAAACCGAGAACCCAAAGATTACGGAGGATGGTAGGGACACATTTATTTTTAATCATTCAATTGTTTTTATAATTATTTGAATATTAATAGAAATTGGTAAACCGGATATCATGTGTAGGATTGGAGGACTCTCAGAATGGAAGATATTGTATTATCTTGCTAAGGACAAAACAGGGTTATTGAAAAAGGATACCATTAAAGCGGTTTATGATGGAAGCTTGTTTGAAAAAATGGCAGCCGAAACGACGAAGAAGAAACATAAATAAACTCTAGCACTAGCACATCTTGAAGATGGTACATTAGACTTCACCAAATTCCTTAAATACCATGGTTGTGCGATTTAATTAATGGGTTTAAGTATTTGTTCTCCGCTTGTCCAGAAGCTTCCATATCGATCCAGGCGTGACAAAAACTCAACCGCTATAAATGTTCTAAGTGACAACTTGTATTTTTAAGAGGTGGGATTAGGAGGGGTGTTCGTTATTTTCCCGTATACGCCTCCAAAATACTTTTACATCTTGGTCGTTTCCTATAAAAATGTTTAATTATAAAAGTATATTTATAAAAGTATGTAAAAAAAGTTTATGGAAATAAAATTTACCAACAATCTTATCTTCCGATACGTCGAGCCATGCTTGTGCTAACGCAAATTCTTCCTTAGGCGTCCACAATTCGACCTTCTTAAGAGCACGTGTATCGGTCTCACCCTTCTTACGATGCCTTCTCGGCCGTCCACCTTGTGAGGAATTAGTGGGTTCGGCTTGGGTTAGGGTGCGGATTCGGTTTCGGGTGTGTTTTGGGTTTAGGGTATGTTTTGGGTTTGGGGTATTTTTTGGGGAAAAAATGGAGGTTGGGAATAATATTCGTAAAAACCAGGAATCGGTGGAGTAGTCGGATGAGGAGAAGTTGGGGTGCTAGGTGGCATTGGATAATATCCAAGCTCACCCGTCCACGGGTCTCTTCGATAACCACCACCTGCCACCACCCCCACACCACCACCTGCCACCACCTACCCCCACACCACCACACCACCACCTGCCACCTACCCCATCCCCACCCTCATCTTCTCTGAAAAAGACATCCCTAGCGGCTCATTTCCGTCGCCGGTCGTTAGCTAGTTTCAAATAGCTCCAGTGACTCAATCTAGGGTTTCGACTAAGAGACCTAGGGTTCAGACGGTAGTTGTGATGAAAAACTGGGCAGCAACATCAACAGAAACAAACTAAAGCAAAACGTAGGGTTCCAACGAAGATTCAGTAAGTTTTCCCCCCGGCATGTTCTTTTTCGGTTAGATCGACATTTAATGATGTCTGATTGGTTGATTTTCGTTGGGCCGGCGAATAGGCGACTTCTGGTTAAATTCCAGTGAACTCCGGTGATAATATTTAGAGGCAATGGCCCCCCTATCACGTTGTTCATGTTGTAACTTTCAGAAGCAGATTCCGACCAGATCAGTGACGGATAGGTATAGGCGGTTGTCGAAGAAGACGATGGTGGGTTAGATCTCGTTGGGTCGTTAGCTGGTGTCGCCACCCCCGTCCCCTATCTGTCCCGGGAACTGGCGGCCGCGAGACCAGTGTTGGTGGTATCGGTATTTATTATTTTGGCAGCGGAAATTTCATCAGGACCGTAGTTAGGAAATATTTTATCAGAGTAAATACCACACTTTTATAATATTAAACATATTGGGATAAAACCCAAGTTTTCATTACAAACATTTTCATAGGTAAAATCCTTATTTTATTGAATAAAACATCTTCTTTTATTTAGGTAACTTTTATAGCCACTTTTTCCAAGCCTTCAATGTTGTCCAGCTGGCTTCTAGTTGGCTTTCACATTTTGTTACCTGAAACGCGTTTAAAACATTTTGTCAGTGGAAAATACTGGTGAGTGAATCCCAGTTTAATCAAGAAGAGTTTTATCCTTAAACAGTATTGAGAGCTATTACAATGTTTATGTCTACACAATTACTCATTCGGTACTGTCAATCCTGACTGGTGGGTCATATTACACATTGGCTAACTCTTTGTCCAATGGTAACGTGTTCCACATTTTGTATACAAAACCCCAACATACCGGCAGTAATTGAAGAACTACAAAGACTCAATCACTGCTAATCACATTGTAAAATATTTAAGGTTTTGTAAAAATAGTTTACAAAAAGGAGATTACTCACATTGCTGTCTTAGACTTCTTTTAAGGGTTTCTTGGTAGTTATCTATTAATTACACAAATATAGATGTGTTAGTATAATAACCCAATATTTACATTAGTAATACCCTCCTCGAGACGGCATTCCAACGACTACGTCGGGCAGAACCTCGACAGCCGTTACGGAACCCTGGATCAATCGGGCAGCGTATCTAATACGTAACCGGGGTTATAATACTTAAAACGAAGCAGAACTTCGTTAATTAGGGGGGTATTATGCCCGGAAATTATGCCTACTATAGTGAAATTGAGAGAGAGAAAAGAAATTTGAACGGTTTGTGAACTGTGCTCGTCGACTCAATTTAGAGGCTTATTTCGGACCTTGTCGCGCCCCGTGTAGCAATTCTTCAGGGCCTACGTGGCCCGCGAGGCCAGCTAGGGTAGGCCCTAGCTTGGCTGACTTGACACGTAGCTTCGACACGAGTTCGACACGTGGCGGCACCGGGCTGCGCCTCATGTCTACTCGGTCGCGGCCCGCGTAAGAATCAGCCATGGGCTACGCGCCCCGCGAGAGACCCTAGAAATTTGTTTTTATTTTATTTTTAATTATATATTGTACATTGGGCTCGGTTTTCACATACGGGGTTCATTTTAAGACATACTGGAATATTTTAAAATATATCGGGGTGTCCAAAAAAAAATATTTTGGAGGGTTGTTATATCCTCCCCACCTTGTTTTAGAGCTCGTCCTCGAGATCTACTGGAACAGGTGCGGATATTTCCTTTGCATTTCTGATTCAAGCTCCCATGTGTATTCTGGTCCTCTTTTGGAGTCCCATTTCACTTTGACCAGAACTAATCTCTTGTGCTTGAGATTCTTAACCTTTCTGTCTTCAATTTGTAGGGGTCTTTCTACAAACTTTAATTGTTCATTTACCTCTATATCCTTAAGAGGCACTACTAGCGATTCATCAGCTAAACACTTCTTGAGATTAGATACATGAAATACATCATGTATTCCTGCCATTTCCTCTGGCAGTTGTAGCTGATAGGCTACATGTCCTATTCTTCTAATAATCTCAAAAGATCCAACATACCTGGTACTTAGCTTTCCCCTTTTGATGAATCTTGCCACTCCTTTCCAAGGAGAGACTTTCAATAACACCTTATCTCATACTTGAAATTCCAATGGTTTTCGTCTGTTATCTGCATAACTCTTTTGCCGATCACGTGCTGCTTTCAGTCGTTCCTTGACTTGAATGATCTTGTCTGTTGTTTCTTGTACTATCTCAGGTCCAGATAGTTTCTTTTCTCCAATTTCTGCCCACAGACTAGCGTTCGGCACTTTCGTCCATAAAGTGCTTCGAATGGTGCAACATTGATACTGGTGTGATAACTGTTATTATAAGAAAATTCTATCAATGGTAAGTGATTGTCCCAATTACCTCCGAAATCAATCACACAAGCTCTAAGCATGTCCTCCAATGTCTAAATTGTCCTTTCGCTTTATCCATCCGTTTGAGGATGATAAGTGGTGCTTTTGGAAACTTGACCAAAAATGAGAGGTAAAACGACTGTCTCTGTCAGAAATAATTGATAGAGGAATTCCATGTAATGAAACTATTTCATTTACATATAATTTAGCTAATTGTTCCATACTGAAAGTTTCCTTCATTGGTAGGAAATGAGCTGACTTAGTTAATCTATCTACAATTACCCAGATTGTATCATTACCTTTTCTTGTTTTGGGTAATTTGGTAACAAAATCCATTGTTATCAATTCCCATTTCCAAACAGGCATTTCTAACTATTACAGTAAACCTGAGGGTTTCTGATGTTCAGCTTTAACTTGTGAACAGGTTAAACACTTTGCAACATATGCTGCTATATCCTTTTTCATTCCTATCCACCAAAAATTCTTTCTTAAGTCCTGATACATCTTATCACTTCCAGGATGCATCGTATATTTAGACTTATGGGCTTCTTCTAATATACGGTGGCGTAGGTTTCCTAATTTAGGTATCCACATTCTTTTCTTATGGAATCTCCAAATTCCATCTGTTCCTTGTTCTAATTCTTTAATCATTCCTTTCAATTTCTCAGTATCATCCTTGATTACTGATTCTTGTGCCTTTCTAATATGTTCATTTAAATCTACTTGCAGATTTAACTTAAGAGAACGTACTTTTTTTGGATTTTCATGATACTTTCGACTTAAAGCATCAGCTACTACATTTGCCTTTCCTGGATGATACTGGATATTACAATCATAATCACTAAGTATCTCCATCCAGCGTCTTTGTCTCATATTCAATTCCGTTTGCCCAAAAAACATACCTTAAACTCTTATGGTCGGTGAAAATGGTAAATTTACTACCATAAAGGTAATGTCTCCAAATTTTAAGGGCAAAAATTATAGCTCCTAATTCTAGATCATGGGTTGAATAATTCTCTTCATGATTCTTAAGTTGTCTAGAGGCGTAAGCTATAACCTTTTGACGTTGCATTAACACACATCCATAACCTAACTTAGAAGCGTCATAATAGACTACAAAATCCTTAGTTCCTTCTGGTAACGCTAGTATGGGTGCATTGGTTAATCTTTGCTTAAGAATTCTAAAGGCTTCTTCTTGTTTTGGTCCTCATTTAAACTTAACAGAATTACAGGTTAGCTTAGTTAAGGGAATGGCTATTCTAGAAAAATCTCGAATAAATATTCTATAATAACCGGCTAATCCTAAGAAACTTCTAACCTCGGTTGGTGACTCAGGGGTTTTCCATTTGGTAATTGCCTCGATCTTGGTGGGATCTACATGAATTCCTTCTTGATTGACTAGATGTCCAAGAAATTGTACCTGTTCTAACCAAAACTCACACTTCGAAAACTTAGCATAAAGCTTTTCTTTTCTTAATAAACTTAGAAGTGCGTGCAGATGCGCTGCATGTTCTTCTTTGCTCTTAGAATAAATAAGAATATCATCTATAAAAAATTATGAATTTATCCAAATACGGCTTACATATTCGGTTCATCATGTCCATAAATGCAGCTGGGGCATTGGTTAAACCAAATGGCATGACAGTAAATTCATAATGGCCATACCTTGTTCTGAAAGCGGTCTTAGGAATGTCCTCTTCCTGTACCTTTAATTGATGATATCCTTACCTTAAATCGATTTTAGAGAAAAATCGTGCTCCTTGCAATTGATCAAACAGATCATCGATTCTTGGTAATGGATACCGATTCTTAATCGTGACTTTGTTCAATTCACGGTAGTCAATGCACATACGCATTGATTCGTCCTTCTTTTTAACGAATAAAATCGGTGCTCCCCAGGGCGATGAGCTTGGCTGTATGAATCCCTTCTTCAACAATTCGTCTAACTGTTTCTTCAGTTCCTGCATTTCTGCGGGTGCCAAACGGTAAGGTGCTTTGGCAATTGGTGCGGTTCCTGGTACCAAATGGATTCTGAATTTAACTTCTCTATCTGGAGATTGCCCTGGTAGTTCTTCTGGAAATACATTTGAAAACTGGGATACTACTGGAATATCCTTTAATTATTTTCCTTTAGTGTTAGTGATTATGGAAATCAAATACACTAATGACCCTTTTCTTATATAACTTGCGGTTTTCATCATAGAGATGAACTTTGTGGATCTAAAGGTTTTATTTCTTTTAATTGTGATCTTTTCACCCCTTGGTGAATTTACTTGAATTGACTTTTGATCACATAAAATACTGGCTTTATTGGCTATTAACCAATCCATTCCTAACACAACATCAAATCCTACCAGATTCATTGGGTAAAGATTTGCAATAAATTTCTGATTTAAAATTTCTATTCTTGCTCCCTGCAAGATTTCAGAAATCTTAATGGTTTCCCCATTTGCTGTCTCTACTAGACATTCTTGTGGGAGTTTAGTTAATGGTTGATTGAGACGTTTGCAAAATGAAGTATTAATAAAACTTTGGTTCGCACCAGAGTCAAATAATACTTTAGCAAAAACATCATTAACTAAAAACGTACCGGCGATCACATCCATGATCATCTTTGCTTCTTCTGTAGTAAGAACAAATGCTCTAGCATTTTTAGTATTCTTGATGTTCGTGGCTGGAGCTAGATTTGGACAGTTAGGTTTAATATGACCTTGTTCTCCACAATTGAAGCATATCCTGTTGTTAAGCTTCTTCCTGCAATCTTCCTCCTTGTGTCCCGACATTTTGCAGAAGTTACAGTATATGGAACATCTTCCAGAATGCTTCCTTTTGCAATACTTGCAGTAGGGTGCAGAGGTAGAGCCTACATTTTTCCCACGGTTAGAATTTCCAGAACGGAATTCTTGGGTAAGCTTCTGGGTTAGGTTACTCCTTTGATCCTCTTCTCGTGTACGGACTAACTCATCTATCAAGGTGTTTGCTAGTTCTACAGCTTCTTCTATGGTTTGGGGTCTAGCTGCCTTAACTACATGCCTTATTTCCCCAATTAATCCCCAAATGTAACGGGAGATTAGTACTGGTTCTAGCGATGCAAGGGTTGGTACTATTCGAGCATATTCAAAGAATAATGTAGTATAACCCTTACTATCTACTCCAGTCATCCTAAGGTTTAGGAATTTATTTGCTATCTGTTCTTTTTCATTGGGAGGGCAGAATTTCCTTTCTACCATGTTTTTAAATTCCTCACATTCCATATTATAAGTTCTATCACTTCCCCTCGACTGGAGGATAGTGTTCCACCATTCTAGCACTGAATTCTTAAACAGATTGGAAGCAAACATTATCTTATCCTCTTCCGCGCATTTACTTATTCTTAAGACTGCCTCAGTCTTTTCTATCCAGCGTAGAGATGCAACGACCCCTTCATTGCCCGAGATTCCATTGGTTTACAAGACCAGAATTCTTTATAAGAACAACCATAAGACATGGTTCTTCTTCTTTTGGGAATGGTCACTTGAAGTACGGGTCCATTGTTCACGCTGTTTTCAGGTTCAGAGGGTCGTTTGCTATCATGTTTACTTTTATTTTCCGCTTCCTTAACCGTTTTGATAATATATGGCATCGCATCTATTATTCCTTGTGCCACTATATGTTGCATGGCACTGTTATCCACTTGGTTTCCATTATTGTTGTTGTTGTTCTGGTTTTCGTTATCCAGATTATTGTTACTCTGGTTATCATTATTCTGGTTTTCCTGGTTCACTTCGTTATACATCTGGATTTTAAACATTTGCCAATTATTAATATCACAAAATAATTAATAATTTAGGCAACAATCACACAACACACATATTGGTCAAAAACGTCGATCATTGCGACTTACTCTTTCTTATCTATTATACATCTAATACAAACTGATACTGGAATTTAAAATTACAATACTACTATGCATGGGTAACCACGAAGTGGTCTATACTACAACATATATTATTATTATTATTACTATTATTATTTTATTATTTTTTTTTCATACACATATATTATATATTATTATATTATTATTATTATCATTATTATTATTATTATTATTATCTCTACCATCACTTTCACGGATATGGATTCATCCAGAAATCCATATGGCGCTCGTCGTACTTCCAGACAAGTCACTCTCCGACCTGCTTCAACCTCTCACTACTCTCTAAAATCTCTTCTCCGAAAGTTCGGAGCTCTTACACATTTTCTACACTCATTGGGGGTGCAGGTGCTGGTACTGGGTCTGGGTACTGGGGTATGGGCTCCTCCCGAGGGTACGGATTCTCTAAGATCTTCCTAATGTATTCATCGTTATCGTAGTAGGGATCTAGAGGGTCCAGACCTGGATAGGCTGCTAGATTCGGCATGGGTTCGTCGTTTAGGTGTTAGCGTGGCACATAATCCCTATGATCATCGAACCATGGATCATAATCTGGGTCTAAGGGATTAGGGGCTGGTATCCTAGGTATCTCCTCAGGGTTGAAATTATGCATTTGGACTTGATTTTCGGGGATGTTTTCTATCTCCATCGGCTGCGTGGGAAACAAAGGTAAGGGTTGTGGGGCTACTAGTTGTTCAAGGTTTGGGTCGGCAGCTGTGGTTGCTAGGATATGAAAATTGGCTAAGCTTCTATTAAGCATATCCTGTGTATGGGCATCTGTCTCTCGCTTAGCTGCTGCTAGGACTCTCTACTGTTGCAACTTTCGCATTCTTTTCTTACGCTCGTGTGCTCCCTTACTGAACCATCCTCTTTTATTCTGAGGGAATGGCTCTTCAAACTGAGCCTTAAATACAAACATCCCTTCTTCATTATCAGCTGCATACCCAGAGAGGGCAGGCTGTGAAGAGGTACCTTCACTCCTAGGTGAATCGGACAACTGAAGATATGCGTCTGAGGGTCCTTGATCACTCATACTATAAATTAACAAATAGTCAAATAACACACAACAATAAAATACAGACATGAACGTATTTTCATAATTAATTTCCTAACAATTTAAATAATATATTGGTGTCAGCAAAACACTTCTGTGGCTGAATCAGTGGCTGGCTCTGATACCACCTTCTGTCGCAACCCCCGTCCCATATCTGTCCTGGGAACGGGCGGCCGCGAGACCAGTGTTGGTGGTATCGGTATTTATTATTTTGGCAGCGGAAATTTCATCAGGACCGTAGTTAGGAAATATTTTATTAGAGTAAATACCACACTTTTATAATATTAAACATATTGGGATAAAACCCAAGTTTTCATTACAAACATTTTCATAGGTAAAATCCCTATTTTATTGAATAAAACATCTTCTTTTATTTAGGTAACTTTTATAGCCACTTTTTCCAAGCCTTCAGTGCTGGCCAGCTGGCTTCTAGTTGGCTTTCACATTTTGTTACCTGAAACGCGTTTAAAACATTTTGTCAGTGGAAAATACTGGTGAGTGAATCCCAGTTTAATCAAGAAGAGATTTATCCTTAAACAGTATTGAGAGCTATTACAATGTTTATGTCTACACAATTACTCATTCAGTACTGTCAATCCTGACTGGTGGGTCATATTACACATTGGCTAACTCTTTGTCCAATGGTAACGTGTTTCACATTTTGTATACAAAACCCCAACATACCGGCAGTAATTGAAGAACTACAAAGACTCAGTCACTGCTAATCACATTGTAAAATATTTAAGGTTTTGTAAAAACAGTTTACAAAAAGGAGATTACTCACATTGCTGTCTTAGACTTCTTTTAAGGGTTTCCTGGTAGTTATCTATTAATTACACAAATATACATGTGTTAGTATAAAAACCCTATATTTACATTAGTAATACCCTCCCCGAGACGACATTCCAACGACTACGTCGGGCAGAACCTCGACAGCCGTTACGGAACCCTGGATCAATCAGGCAACGTATCTAATACGTAACCGGGGTTATAATACTTAAAACGGAGCAGAACTTCGTTAATTAGGGGGTATTATGCCCGGAAATTATGCCTACTATAGTGAAATTGAGAGAGAGAAAAGAAATTTGAACGGTTTGTGAACTGTGCTCGTTGACTCAATTTATAAGGCTGATTTCGGACCTTGTCGCGCCCTGCGTAGCAATTCTTCAGGGCCTACGCGGCCCGCAAGGCCAGTTAGGGTAGGCCCTAGCTTGGCTGACTTGACACGTATACTAGCTTCGACACGAGTCCGACACGTGGCGGCACCGGGCTGTGCCTCATGTCTACTCGGTCACGGCCCGCGTAAGAAGCAGCCATGGGCTACGCGCCCCGCGAGAGACCCTGGAAATTTGTTTTTATTTTATTTTTAATTATATATTGTACATTGGGGTCGGTTTTCACATACGCGGTTCATTTTAAAACATATTGGGATATTTTAAAATATATCGGGGTGTCGAAAAAAAATATTTTGGAGGGTTGTTATAGTTGGTTTCAAATCTCCTCGCCGGAGGTGGTGGCTGCCGGAGGTGGTTGGTAAATGGTGGTAGTCATGGCAGCCGTAGGAGATATGGATTAGAGAGGTGAAAAGAATCTGTTTGTTTTGTGTGTATAAATAATAACTAAATTCTTAGTAAGGGTAATTTAGTCTTTTTACATCAACTTAACTAAGAAAACTAACGTCCATCAACTCCAGGGACTATTCGAGTAACAAATTGTCAAACCACAGAGACCACGAGTATAATTTCTAAAAGTTGGGGACTATATGTATTATTTTACAAAACCATAGGGACTATCCGTGTATTTTACTCTTTCATTATTGTAGCATTTTTAATGTAGTTTTAATCATATTTTTTAGCACTTTTTAATGTAGTTTTAGTCATTTTAAGCACTTTTTAATGTAGTTTTGGTCACAATTTTCATATTTTAGCAACCTTTTTTTTTGTAGTAGAAGTTTCTAATGAAATTAGAGATGATGGAGAATATATTTTTTATACTAGCATAAAGTATTCAAATCGGAATTAAAACGAAATTACTAAATAAATAAACATAAAGTAATACAAAAGTTTTAAAATTGAATTCGGTTTTGCTCCATGAGGTAGGATAAAAAAATAATCATTTTTCTCCAAAACTTTTAGTTAATGAGAAAGAAAATGATCAAGATGCCCATCACATGACATGCACATGTGTTAGATTTAACGAGGCAAATGGATGATGCTAGAGGTTTGGATAAAAATAAGCAATTGATGAAAACCTTTGTAGGTAAATCGATATTTTTAATCTTTTGAAAAAAAAAGTATTTTTTGTCAAACCTTAAGTAGCAAAATCGAATTTACCTCAAACAAAGAGTTAACTTCTTTATAGTTCATTGTTTTGGAATGTAACAAGTTGCAATGCATTAAATAAGGTTGTCATGTAACTGGTTCTATGAATGCTTAACAATTCAGTTTTTTTGAATGTAATTAGTTCTAATGTAGTTTTGGTCATTTTTGCAAGCACTTTTTAAAGCAGTTTTTTAGTCACATTTTTGTAGCACTATTTATTGCAGCTTTGGTCATTTTTGCATCGCTTTTTAATGCAATTTTAGTCAATATTTTCCGGCAACAATTTTTAATGAAATTAGGGAAGTTGAAGAATGCGTGTGTGTATATATAATTCGAAAAGTATTCAAGTCGGATTAATGCGAAATTCCAAAAAATAAAAATAATAATAATGGATGTTATTAGAGGTATAGATATAAAAGAAAATGACTAAAATGTCTATTAAATGACAAACAAATGGGTTAAACTTCATGGGGAAATGGATGTTAGAGGTATAGATTAAAATGAAACAACACATGAATTTTTTGAAGGAAAATGATTATTTTTTTGTCAGTCATAAAAGAGCAAAATCGAATTTTACTAAAATAAATAAGTAGATAAATAAAAATCAAAACATGTTTAAAAGAATTATAATACGACCCTATTTTTTATTCATTAAAAGGTTGAATAAAGTATGGTAAATAATGTTTATGCTAGTGTCACTATCTTGTTTTGCTACAAATGATAAATCCATTGATAAAATAATATCAACTAGTTACTACAAAACCCGTGCGTTGTGTGAGTGCCAAACAAAAGAGAAAACCCAAAAAATCGTAATGTATTCGATTCATTGGTTTTTGATACTGAAGTAAGAATAAATGAAGTTAAATGATAAAAGATTTGTAGTTAGATATTGAAAGGAAAAGAAATTAAGAAATACTTGTGACGGTATCGCAATCAGTTGCGTAAAAATGTTAGTTAGTTAAAATAAGTTAAACAAGAAAAGAATTTTAGTTAGTTAAAAAAAATATTTAATGTGTACAGTATTCTCATACAACATCTCCCAACATTGTATCCCAATAAATTATTGGTGAATTTACGAAAATGGTCAATAATGTTGTTGACTTACCAAATTGGCCATCTCATGCGTCTGTAGAGAAGCGTATCACCGATTACGAGACATCTTTTGCGTCTGTAAGGCTCATTCATGCGTCCTTAAATATAGAAGTGACACGTGTCTCAATGGGATGCATGGGATGAGTCACGGACGCATGGGATGAATCACAGACGCATGGGATGATGGGATGAGTCACAGACGCATGGGATGCCTCAAATCTTGCTAAAAGTAAATTTTATGAGTCACGGACGCATGGGATGAGTCACGGACGCATGGATGTCATTGAGACACGTGTTACTTCTATATTTAAGGACGCATGAATGAGCTCTGCAGACGCAAAAGGTGTCTCGTAATCGGTGATGTGCTGCTCCTCCGACGCATTAGATGGCCAATTTAGTAAGTTAACATGATTCTTGGCCATTTTCGTAAATTCCCCTAAATTATTCTTATTTATGGTGAAGAAGGAAAGTTTACTGTTAAGAAATCCACTATAAAATCTCCCAACTTCACACAACTTTAATCCTTACACAACACAATTCTTCATCATCTGTTACACATATTAGCCTTAATAATCAATCAAAACATCCATCTATGGCTGATAATGAAGGTATTATAATCAGTTACTAACCTTAATTTCCATTTCATTTCGTGTTTCTACATCATAAATGCGAATTAAATCGCTCCAATTGATGGTTCCTATTTTTTTTTCGACAATTGTTACTTCTACTCTATTTTACACCAATAATTTTTTTTCATGGTTCGTAAATGAATGCAGCAAACGATAGTGATCAAAACGTGTTAAAAAAACACGCTGCTTTCTTTGATCGTAACAATGATGGTGTGATTTACCCTTGGGAAACTTTTCAAGGTTCGCTTCAATTTGATTTTTATACTTTTGAGCAACAGTTTCTAACAATTTCATAAATTTTAATTGTTATATTTGTACAGGGTTTCGAGCAATTGGGAGTGGTATTTTGTTATCCACAATTGCTGCAATTTACATCAATGTCAGTCTTAGCCGCAAAACTCGCCCCGTATGTATAGTTTGTATCATGTTATTTTTTTCGTATTGCTTTATGATTTACTCGTATTTGATTCTGAATCTTCGATTACAACTTCCTCGGCTTTCAATCTCTCGAATTTTTGGTTGGAATTGTTTGGAGTCGTGTGATTTTGTGCTTTTAGAATTCGCTTTAAGATCCTAAATATATATATATATAACTTTTACAAAAAAAAAAAAAAAAAACTCGTCTTATATTTTGGGATCCTTAACTTTTAAGGGTTTACTCTCCGGTCACAACTCCTTCAGCTCTCAAAATCTTGGTCTTTTGGTTAAAAACGTGTCATAGTCATCGAACAAGCTTAAACTGTGTGGTTCAAACATGACTAGTGTAATTATGTTATCTAAGTGTGCAAACGAATTAGTGGATTAAAACTATTTTTATGGTTTAGATTAGTTATTAGCTCATTGGCATTAGGTTTAGACCTTTAGTGAGCTCAATACCCATTTTCGTTAAGGCCTAAGAGCACGTTTTTTCGAGCTCGAACAGGGTACATGAATTCTCGGGACCGGCTCTGCCTCGACCTAATTAAAATAATGATAATAATGGTACAACCCATCAACCTAATTACTACCGTTTTAAAACTATTACATGGTCAAAGGCGTTAGCCCAGATTACATGATCTTAATGGATGTTTTAAATCAAAGTGAAAACACTAGTTTACATTTTCATAAAAAGTGAAAGAAATTTTATATTAAGTTTACTTTTTAGTGTAACCATGAGAATCGTTATTGAAAAATCTTGAGACCTCACAAATACCCCTGCTAACCAAGAAGATTAGATCACAATTTGCGCTGAGCAAATAACCTCAAGAAGAACTAAAGAACTAAAAATAATTTTCATATTTCCTAATTGATCAAATATGATTTTTTTGACTAAATAATTTCATTTATTATGTAAAGACATAAATTAATTTATTATGTAAAGATATAAGCTTAAATAAAATCATATTTTTTCAAGATAAAATAATAAAAATAAAAGAAGTATAATTTATTTGTTAACTGTTATAATTTAAAGTATAGGAATATTAGATTTTAATAATTTTAACTTTTACATGTGGAACACCCAACCCCAACTTACCCAACATCCACATCATCGTCCACGTCATAAAAGAACTAACTAGATTAGATCTCAGTTAGAAGAAAAAAAAACCTCAGTAAAAGAAAATAGTTTGAAAGTTGAGAGTATCCTGAGGAAAATGCCATACAATGAGTCAAAATAAAGATTGTTAAAGTCCAATTTCCCTTCTAGATAACAATTTAAACTAGATTCTAAGCGCTAAATCTTATAGTCACCTCAGCCAAGGGACTTTGCTAGCCACCCATGGTTTTTTTTAAGTAACTATATTGTTAAAAGGTGATGAGTAATGATTTCCTAAGATGAAAAGATTAATTAATAATTAGTTATAAGAAATTCAAGGTTTACATAAAAGAGAAGGTATCTTTACATGAAGAATTATAAGCTTCAAGGATTTTATGTTTGTTTGGAACAGGGAAAAAGGTATCCTAATCAACTATTCCCGATCAGCATTGTAAACATAACAATGGGCAAACATGGTAGTGACTCTGGAGTCTATGATAGTCATGGAAGGTATCACATCTCTTATCTTTCGTTTATTTCTATAAAAGTATACACAGTGGAAGTGGAGGAAAAACAGCCCGACCGGGAGCACTTGGGAACCCAAATTTAATCACTGATTAGTGATCACCAATTAAAACGTGCGCGCGCGCGCACACACACACACACATATATATATATATATATAGGGGATCGCTAAAATGAGAACCACCTCCAGTTATGAGAACCATGAGAACCACTTTATAGCCTTTAGATTAACTTGATGGATGGATGAGATTAAAAGTAACAAAAACTAATATTAAATAAAATTTGTCTTATTATGTCTTTTATATTTTAATCAAAAAGGGTAGATTGGTAAAATAACTCTTTTTTGTCTTTTTCACTTTATTATTTTTTAATTACTTTTTGTTTTATTATATTACTTTTTAGTTTTATTATATTACTTTTTATTTTTTAAAAAGATTTATTTATTAAACAAAAATTTTGAAAATCAGATTTTTTTATATAAAAAAAAATTATGCGCGTTTTTTTACCACCCGTTTTTTACGCGCGTTTTTTTACAAGCCGTCCCGTTTTTTACCGTCCCGTTTTAGCCGTCCCGTTTTTTTGCCGTCCCGTTTTTTGCCGTCCCGTTTTAGCCGTCCCGTTTTCTGCCGTCCCGTTTTAGCCGTCCCGTTTTAGCCGTCCCGTTTTTTTACAAGCCGTCCCGTTTTACGCCCCGTTTTTTTACGTTTTACTCGTCGGTTTTTTACGTTTTACGTGTCGGTTTTTTACGTCTTACGCGTCGGTTTTTTACGTCTTACGCGTCGGTTTTTTACGTTTTACGCCCCGTTTTTTTATGTTTTACGCGTCGGTTTTTTACGTTTTACGCGTCGGTTTTTTACGTTTACGCGTCGGTTTTTTACGTTTTATGCCCCGGTTTTTTAGGTTAACGTTTTTTACGTCCCGTTTTAACGCGGCGTTTTTTAAGTCCCGTTTTATTTACGTTTTACGTTTTACGAAAAACTTTTCACGTTTTACGTTTTATGTTTTACGTAAAACTTTTTACGTTTTACGAAAAACCTTTTACCTTTTACGTTTTTACGCGTCGCTTTTTAACGCGTCGTTTTTTAACACGCCGCTTTTACGGCCGACTTTTTACGTTAAAAAATTTACGTTTTTTGTTAAAAAATTTACGTTTTATGTTAAAAAGGTTTACGTTTTACTTTAAAAAATTTACGTTTTACGTTAAAAAATTTACGTTTTACGTTAAAAAGTTTACGTTTTATGTTTTTACGTTTTACGTTAAAATATTTACGTTTTACTTTAAAAACTTTACATTTTTACATTAAAAAGTTTACGTTTTACGTTAAAAGTTTACGTTTGACGTTAAAAAATGTATGTTTTACGTATTGCGTTAATTTTTTTAATCTTTTTACGTTTTACATTAAACTTTATTACGTTTTACGTTTTAAACTTTTTACGTAAAACTGTTTTAAGCGTTGTTTTTTACGTTTTACAACTTACGCACCGTTTTTTTAAACGTTTTTTAAGCGTTTTACGTAAAACTTTTTAAACTTTTTACGTTTTACGTTAAACTCTTTAAGTTTTACGTTTCACGTAAAACTCTTTACGTTTTACGTTTCACGTAAAACTCTTTACGTTTTAGATTAAAAAGTTTACGGTTTACAATAAAAAGTTTACGGTTTAAAAAATTTACGTTTTACGTTAAAAAGTTTACGGTTTTGGCACTTTTTTCAAAAAAAACTACACAAAAACGAACACACCCAAAAATCGCAACTCGGTAGATGTCTCAGATAGATTGTTATCATCATCGACTGGGAAAAAAAATTAAAAAAACAACAAAAATCAAAAACAATGATCGGATTCTTGAAAAAAACGGGGCTTGGCTCAGATTTTTTCGATAATCAGAGGCTGCAAAGTGGGGTTGCAGGTTCAAAAATCTACCATCCACCAACCGTGCCGCGCCATCGTCAACAAAATATAAGTTTTTTTTTTTTTTTTCATCATCACCGCCCAAATTCACTGGTCGAAATCTACCAAAAAGCACCAGATTCAACCGAATAAAACCCAGCACCAGATTCAACTGAATCAAACCCATATTCAAGCAGTTTCCACAGAATTCAACCCATATTCAACAGAATTAAAAACCCAGATTCAAAAAATCAAAGAAACCAAATCAAAATCCCCTAACATATGCAAAAAATCAAACCATCAAACCAAATAAAAACCCAGATCTAAACCCACAAGAACACATGCAAAAAATCAAAGAAACCAAATCAAAAACCCAGATCTAAACCCAACCAAAAAATCAAACCATCAAACCCACATAGTTCATCAGACCCACATACCAGAGAAATCAACAAAAGAGGCCCAAGAAACTCGTCGGGAGGAGACCGGGACCTCCGCCGCTCACGGCGGCGCTGCCGCCGGTCCACCACCCAGCCACTGCCACAACTCCACCCGTCTTCCACCACCTACCAACCACCTCCCACCACCGACCAAACACCTCCCACCATCGCCTCGCCACCGAACAAAATCACCAATCGCATGCCGTAACCAAACCCTATATCTAGAAAAAACAACAAATCGGCAACAGTTTAAAGGAGCTAGGGGTAGCCAGGTGGTGGTAGTGGTAGTGGTGAAACAAAAAAGAGAGAGTTTTAACCGGATTCGATGTGGCTGGAGAAGGAGGGGTACAGGGGGAGGGGGTGCGGCATAAACCTTGTTGGGGCCGGAGTCATCGCCGGATAAATGGTTTGCCGGACTCGTTGTGGCCGGGCCGGACTTGCCGCCGGAGAAGAGAATCAAGAGACATGTGAGAGATGAGAGAGATATGTGAGGGGGTCTCCTTTTAAAGTGTCTGACATAATGAAAAGTGACAACCATTAAATGGAGAGAGAGTGTGAAGACTTGACATATGGGGTAAATGACTAATGTGCCCTTTGTGTTGGCACAATGTGATTGGTTGATTTTGGTTCTCATGGTTCTCATAACTGAGAGTGGTTCTCATTCTAGCGGCTCCCTATATATATATATATATATATATATATATATTATAGAGTTAGTCTGCAAATGGTGTTTTTCACTAGAAGTCTAAAGAGACTTGTAAACCATTAGATTGTAATTTTAGATAGATGAGATTGATTAATGACATTTTTATAGATTGTGTTTAACTTTTAGTAATTGATTTAATGGCATAGAAGTATAAACGTAATTTCGGTGTTTCTTAAATGCATAAACCCAAACGCAATTTCCCCCCATCTTTTTTATATGTAATTGTTTTTTATTTTAAATTACACAACAATAAAGAACATTTTTTATCTTTAATATAAGTATCATATTGATACATACAAAAATATGTTATGTTTCAACCGTATGTTTTAGTCCATAGTGTATTTATCATAACTGAATAATTGTCTAATTTACTCTTCTACCATTCACCCTTAATTTTAATAATTACCACATATCTAATTACTATGGCTTCTTAACCTTCTTAAGAATTTTACCCTTTGTACATGAACCCTTACCTATATATATATGAAAAAGTGTAAAATACAATATGGCTTAACGTACATCACGTACAACAACGTGCGTGATTATGTGTATAAGGTCCGTGATTAATATTTTCATCATGCGTGATTAATGTTTTCCAACATGCGTGATTTGGGTTTTTTAGTTTATAACGTGCGTGATTTTCAAATGAACGTGCGTAATTATCTGTCGTACGTGATGTACGTTAAGCTGTATTGTACGTTAACTGGCCTCTCTATATATATATAGTGTGAGGTTCATTAGGGAACACTAAAAAAGTGGGGAACCGTGGAACACTCTTAATAATTTAACTTAACATGTTAAAAATCAAATTTTTTAAATTTTTTTCGGTGCTTTTCTTTATATATACTTTTAGAAGCACTTTTAATAAAAAAAAAATCAAAAACTACAAATATAAAAAGAACAGTTAAAAAAGGCTTAAATTTTTTTTTTACAAAAATGATTATTTTATTGGAATAGTTTCTACCCATTTTTATAAGAAAAAGCGCTGAACAAAAAAATTAAAAAAATGATTTTTAACATGTTAAATTAATTTTATAAGATAAATTTTTTTAAACTATTTTTAAACATTTTTTTATATTTTTTATTTTTATTATTAAAAATGTTTCTACATGATTTTATAAGGAAAAGCGCCGAAATTTTTTTTTAGAAAAAGTTGATTTTTAACACATTAAGTTGAATTTTTAAAAGTGTTCCCCAATTCTCCAATTTTTTAGTGTTCCCTAATATATATATATATAGGAGAGGGTTACCTAGAAAACCCACTTGAGATAAGAAAAACCTAGAAAACCCTATGTGACTAGCCATTTTTTATACAAATTTTAGAGCATGTAACATACATATATTCAATCGTTTTGTGAAAAAAAAAAGTTGAGCGGTTTTTTTTTAAAAGATATATGTCTTTTAATTACATAAGTAACCAAACGATGTTGTTTAGTGTTATATACCTGTTACATAAGAAACATATTTAAAAAAAATCCCTCGGCGCTTTTTGGTTGTTTTTACTAAAAACGCTTGAAAATATATAAATTATATGCCAAAAAAATTGTGTAAAATAAAATGGCTTGTTACATAGAGTTTTATCATCTCAACGTGGTTTCCTATTTACACTTAATCTTGTGTGTGTGTATTAATGGAGAAATTGGGGAAAGTGGGACGGCTTCGTAAAAAATTGAGGAAAAATGAGAAAAATAGAAAGAATGCTGAAGTTATGCTAATGTGGCATATCTATACATATAATAAAGTAAACCAATTTGAGACACATGTCAATCATTGAGGCTATCTAGAATTTTAGTTTCCCGTCTTAAACATAATCCTTTTAGTTTCATTAGTTAATCCTAAATTAAAAAAAAAAGAAAATTAATCCTTAAATCTTGAAAAAAATAAATTAATCCCCACTTAATATTTTTATCCAAATTTTAATTTTCAAATTCAAATTAATAGGTTCACCTATCAAAACCCTAATTTGTATCTAAATATATCTGAGCTCCTATTTAAATTATTTACGATATATACATTTTAAATTCATATATTCTATCAATAATCTCATTTGAATATCTAAACTTTTATTTACATAGTCATCATCTATAAACATTTAAACAGAATCATATTCACTTACGTTTTAATATTTACACAAGTAGATTATTTATTTACTTTATTAACTTATAACTATTATTTAAAAATCAATCTAAAATTTCTAAAATACAGAATCCATTAATCTATTTTAAGTATTACATATTTTTATATAAAAAATCATCATCTATAAACATTTTGTTTCAATCATATTCACTTAAGTTTTAATATTTACAAAAGTATATTATTTATTTACTTTATTAACTAAAAAATAAATTAATCCCCACTTAATATTTTTATCCAAATTTTAATTTTCAATTTCAAATTAATAGGTTCACCTATCAAAACCCTAATTTGTATCTAAATATATCTGAGCTCCTATTTAAATTATTTACGATATATACATTTTAAATTCATATATTCTATCAATAATCTCATTTGAATATCTAAACTTTTATTTACATAGTCATCATCTATAAACATTTAAACAGAATCATATTCACTTACGTTTTAATATTTACACAAGTAGATTATTTATTTACTTTATTAACTTATAACTATTATTTAAAAATCAATCTAAATTTTCTAAAATACAGAATCCATTAATCTATTTTAAGTATTACATATTTTTATATAAAAAAACATCATCTATAAACATTTTGTTTCAATCATATTCACTTACGTTTTAATATTTACAAAAGTATATTATTTATTTACTTTATTAACTTATAACTATTATTTAAAAATCAATCTAAAATTTTTAAAATACAAAATCCATTAATCTGTTTTAAGTATTACATATTTTTTATATAAACAAATATTAATCAATACATAAAAAATCTATTTTAAGTATTACATATTTTTATATAAACAAATATTAATCAATACATAAAAAAACAATAAAGGATACATTCAAATTGCTTTTGAACCAGTTAATTTACTATTTAATTAACATTTTAATAAGCACCTTTATTTTACTAAATTCCATATTAAGTGTTAGTAAACTATCATGTTATAATACAAAAAGAAAACTATTATTTTAATATTAATGCTTGAAAAAAATCGGAGTGTTACAAATTTTAAAAAAGAGACAAACCAAATAGCCAATGAGAGAAAAAAAAAAGAGAGAGAGCAAAGAGAGAAAAGTTGAATAGTAGATTTGTGAGGATAACAAAACTTGATAAATTATATAGGGGATAATGTTGTTATACATAAATATTATATATTTTAGTATAAGTATTAATGTAATGTATGACAAAAAAGTAATATTGTTTTATTAATCTCATTATTATCACTGCTATTGTATTATTTATAATTGCTACCATTATTATTATTATACCTTTCTAATATTGATATATTTGTGTATGAGATTCTAATCAAGTTACCGAAAAAGTCTACGAGCCAGTCTAGGAATGTGCGTAAGCAGTGGCCATTTTTGCTATCAACACCTAATTTTGTTATGTTGCATTGTGACCATATATCCATAGATCTCCACTTCCACTATCTGTCGGTTTTGCAATGACAATTAATATAAGCCAATGTCAGTCACTATCCAAGGTTGGTTTGCTTTTAGCATTACTGGATTCACCCATGATCAATGACAGTATTAATAATTAAAAGTTACGAATAAAAGATGTAATGTTGTGTACAAATAAATTTACAGATATTTATGAACTATGTGAATAATTTTTGGATTCAAATTACTTTCAGTAATGTGCGAGTTATAATTGTAAAATTTTATTTCTCATTACATAAATGTAAAGTAATACGTAAATACAATAATAAGTATTATATAATATATTTATTTTTTGTATTATTTTCAACGACAGTTTGATTACATATTTTTTTTGATGAATTTTATAATACTAACATACATCATATTTACAATAACCCATTTATGTCAATTTGGTATTTAAATGTCTCCGTCTTTGATTTGCATTTACAAGAAATATTTATTATAAAGTTTAAATTGTTCAACCCGTGTAACACACGGGGAACTAACCTAGTTGGGGTATATGAGGAAAACGGGATGAGTCCGTATGCTCTAAAAACGTAAATAAATACACACAAGATAAAATGTATCCTTGTTAGGAATTAAGATGATATGTAGGATCATGTTTCGAAACGAGTTGTGTAATATAAAATAAGCGGAATTGTATTAACATTCATAACTCGTCCGTAACAAAACTTGATCTACAACAATAATCAAAATCTATTAAAAATAATCAAAATTTGATGTTTCAATTGCCTATTGCAGATAACTATGAATTAGTACTTTTAAAGATAAATAAATATTTTCAACAATACAGATGATAGATGAATATAAAACCTAAATTCATATTGTGTATAAATCAAATCTAAATAATGAAATATGCTTTTCATGTTTGACTAAGGTTTGTTCCTTCAAAGTTTGAGGAGATATTTCAAAAGTATGCGAGGACAAATCCAGAGGCTTTGACAGCAGACGAATTGGATGAATTTCTCAAAGGAAATCGAGAACCCAAAGATTATGGAGGATGGTAGGAACACGTGACTCAATCTTATTTTTAATTATTCTTCTGTGTTTTTAATTAATTAAATTTTAATAAAAATTGGGAACATACGTATTCATTTTTAGGATTGGAGGACTCACAGAGTGGAAGACATTGTACTACTTGGCTAAGGACAAAAATGGATTATTGGAAAAGGATACCATTAAAGCTGTTTATGATGGAAGTTTGTTTGAAAAAATGGCAGCGAAAACGGCCAAGAAGAAACACAAGTGAACTCTAGAATTGGCATATGTCGAAGATGGTACATTAGACTACTCAAAACTGCTTAAATGGTATGGTTGTGTATTTTAATTTTTTAAGACACGAGCATAAAGGGAATTATTGTGTGATTTTAAGTGTAAAGGGAATTATTGTGTGATTTTAAGTGTAAACAGTCTTGATTATACGGTTGAAATTTATAGATAAATATTAGGTTGAATTCTTGACGTAACCAAGGTTTCGTTGACTCTAGTCATCTTTATTCGCTTTATCATTATTATTGTTGTTGTAAAAAATGTCATATTCATGGAAAATATGAATTGGAGCCATGCAATACAAAATAGAACTCTATGTTGTCTAGAATGTGGTTCAAATTTAAAATGGGTATAACTTTTTATCTATGTGAAGTTTTAGACCATAAAATGTGGATGAATAGGGCTGGCTCAACCATTTTAGAGGTCTAAAGCGAATTAAAAGTTTGAGGCCTTCATATAATAAAGATGGTTTCTTTCGTTTATTATAGTTAAAGAATGACAATAAACGACGAAAATCAAACTCCACAACAATAATAATAAGACTTACGATCCTGCAATGCATGAGATTCATAATTAAACAACATTCCCACTATCAATGATGAAACCCAGCCTTCAATAAACACAATAACACATGGAACGCTTAAATCATTAAAGTCTTAAAGGGTGAAAAAAAACCCTATATAAAGGATTAAATAACAAGTGTTATTGAACCTGCCAAAGTACCCAAAAGAAAAATATAGAAAATGCAACGTTTTTCCACTTTCTTGCACCCTGACAACTAAATAATCATAAGAACCAGGAGCTTCAAGTAAACTAAAACAAAATATACAATGACAATTAATCAATTTAAAGCAAGAATATGAAAGCACTTAATATAACTTAAACTCAAGAAAAAAACAATATCACGCCATATGTACAAACCAGGTCAGAGACTCAAGAATGTCATGAGTTAAGTTTAAAAAAAGTATGTATGTTTTAGCAATGGCTGCAATGTAAATCCCAAAATTTCTTGCGAGAATATTAAAAAAAACAATTTCTTATTCTTATTCTATATATTAAAGATCTTAGAAGAAATTGAACTCAGAAAACACAAATCAACGATTGTTATTGATGAACGATTGAATGAAAAGAAAGGAAATTACAACGAATTGAACAACTAACTACTGATTCAATCTCTGCTCTTATAAGCCCTAATCCCTAATCCTACCATTAACAGAATTAACAAACTATCTTTCATGTCATATCTACCCAAATAGCCCCTCAAGTATTAACTATCAATAATGACAGTATCCACCCTCCAACTGTAAATCTTCAACATTGCACCAGTTGACTTGGAGAGTTGACCATCAATTTTGACTTTATTCTTTACAATCTCCACCTTAAAGTCATAATTGACTTTAATTCAATCCCAGGGAATCCACACAGAACTCAAAATTTTATCCAAGTAAAGATTTGGTCAGCAAATCAACAGGGTTCTTCTCTGTATCAATCCAAACAACCTTCAAAGCTTTAGAATTTATCATATCTCTTATGAAATATAGCTTGACATTTACATGCTTTGTCCTCTCATGAAACATACTGTTTTTAGACAATTGAACAGCACCAGCATTATCACAGTGCACTTCTGTATCCAACAATTCAATTCCCAAATCTTGAACAAACCCTTTTAACCAAATTGACTCCTTTACCCCTTCTATCAAAGCTACATATTCTGCCTATGTTGTTGACAATGTAACCACATGGTGCAACTGTGATTTCCAACTTACAACATTCCCCAATACCATAAACAGATAACCAGTAATGGACCTCCCATTGTCTTTATCTTTTGCAAAATCTGCATCCACATATCATGTGACCATTTTACCCCTCCAACCATCAACAGCCTTAAACACTAATCCAACATCCTGGGTACCATTTAAGTATCTCAATATCCACTTTACAGTTTCCCAATGATTCTTCCCAGGGTTAGATATGTATCTACTCACCAAACTAACAGCATACCCCGGATCAGGCCTTGTACAAACCATCAAATACATAAGACTACCCACTGTATTTGCATAAAGTATCTTCTCCATGTATTCTTTATCTTCAACTGTTTTAGGAGAATCATTTCTTGAAAGTTTGAAATGAGAAGCAATAGGAGTCTTTACAACCTTACTATTTGCCATTCTGTAATTATTGAGAACCTTCTTAATGTAAGAACTTTGAGTAAGTTTTAACTGCCTCAAACTTCTGTCTCTAATAATCTCCATTCCCAATATTTTCCTGGCCTCTCCCAGATCTTTCATATCAAACTCCAACTTCAAAAGCTTCTTTGTTGAACTAATTTCATTCTTGTCTTTGCAAGCTATCAACATGTCATCCACATAAAGCAATAAGTACACATACCAGCCCTTTTTATATTCCTTGTGATAAACACAGTTGTCATAAGAACTTCTAGCAAACCCAATAGGCAACATATAATCATCAAACCTCTTATACCACTGCCTAGGACTCTGCTTCAAACCATAAAGATATTTTTTCAATAAACAAGCTTTATCTTCATGACCTTTGACCTCATACCCTTTAGGCTGCATCATATAAATCTGTTCTTCTATACATCCATGTAAGAAAGCAGTCTTCACATCAAGTTGCTCTAATTCCAAATCCATAGAAGCAACTAATGACAAAATTACCCTTATTGATGTATGTTTGACTACAGGAGAAAAAATCTCAGTGTAATCAATCCCAACCCTTTGAGTAAACCCTTTGGCCACTAATCTTGCTTTATACCTTGGACCTTCTCCTGGCTTAACACCTTCTTTAATTTTAAAGATCCATTTGCAAGACACCAATTTCTTATCCTTAGGCTTGTCTACTAATTACCATGTACCATTTTTGTACAGGGAATCCATCTCCTCATCCATAGCTTGACACCACTTCTATCTTTCTTTTGAATTGACAGCTTCTTCAAACGTTAATGGTTCATAAATGCTTTCATTCTCTGCAGCTAAAAAAGCAACTGCGAGATATCTTCAGTGTCTCTATATTTCAATGGTTTAACAATTCTTCTCTTGGATCTGTCTCTTACCAAGATATAATCTTCTATATTTGGCTCACTTTGACTTGTTTCCACCTGACTTGGATCACTTTGACTGGTTTTACTCTGGATTGTACTAGATTCTCCATGATTAACTTTTTGTTTTTCTAAAACTGGCTCCACCTCAAAATGAAGATCACCCCTTTTGGATACACTCTTGTTCATAGATCCTACAACATCTTTGTATAAAACATTTTCTCTACACTGAACATTTTGTGCTTACAATAACATTTGGATTTTCCAACCTCCAAAGTCTGTATCCCTTCACTCCTTTAGTATATCCCAGCGTGACACACATTTGTGACCTTGGATCTAACTTATCATCACTGACATGAGAATATACCAGAGATCCAAAAACATTCAAATCTTCATACTCAGGTTTAACTCCAGTCCATATCTCCATAGGTGTCTTCATCTTGATTGCTGATGAAGGACATCTATTAACCAAGTAAGCTGCAGTTGAAATAGCTTCACCCCAGAACTTCTTAGGCATCCCTGAAGTTACTAACATACACCTCACCCTCTCTAAAATGGTTCTATTCATTCTTTCTACCAAACCATTCTGTTGAGGAGTGTCACAGCCCCCGACCCCACCCTGGGAGCGGCAGCCGTGAACCAGACAAATGGTACCGGTGTTTATTAAATATATTGCAGCGGAAATTTTCATCAGGACCGTGAGTTAGGAAAATACCAGAGTTTTGAAACACCGGATTTTATTTATTAACCAGATGCGATAAACCCATGTTTTGCAAATGTAGCTTTAATATGGGATAAACCCGAATACATAAAACAACTTTTCTTAATTTAATTCAATTGATAAAATAAGCCACTTCTGTAAGCCTTTTTGGTGTCGTATCACAACTCTTATTCCAATCTACTGTAATCACCTAAAACGCGTTTTAAAAAGGTTTTGTCAGCAGGAAATACTGGCGAGTACTTTCAATTTGTACAAAAGACACATTGTTATAATATACAGTATTAAGAGCTATTACAATGTTTATATCAACCAATTACCCCAAATCGGTATTTGTCACTCGATCAGATCTGTGACTATGGGTTATATCACCCATTGGCTAACCCATTGTCAAGTGGTGAAGATTATTAAGTAGTGTATACAAAACCCCACATACCGGCAGTAATTGTAGATTACAAAGACTTAATCACTGTAATTATAACTTTGAAAACAAGTAGGGTTTTGAAAGCATTTAATAAAAATAGAATGACTCACCTTGTTAGCATATAGTCTTGATTTAACAAGCCTCCTGATTCTAAGTCTTCTGATAACTAAGCATCTACTGTGATTGTGAGTTTATAGTTCGAAGTTTTCTGATAGTTAAACATATAGTTTAACAGAGTAGAATACGTATTAGTGTAAGACCAAATCAAACCTAACGATGGTCACCAGATTAGAACCTTAACGAAATTCAACAAAGTATAGTCTTATTTAGACAACACTTTGGCATTCGTTAGTTGGTTCCTGGATCGATCGGACAGAATATCGCATCGGTGATTATTGGTTAGAACACCAACGTATAGAGAGAAGAATAGAAGGAATGAGCAAAAAATAATGAAATCCTAGTCTTCTATTTATATGTAAGGAGTATGCATTTCTAGGAAGTTTCCTTTATACTTTCTAGGAAATTACATATACTTTTCTAGAAAGTTACCTACACATTTTCTAGGAAGCTTCATATATACTTGTTTAGGAAGTTTCATATACATCTTTCCTGGATACTTCCTACCCATATATATCCTCTTTACACCTTCCTTGCACCTTCCTTAGATTCCTGGATACTTCCTACCCATATATATCCTCTTTACACCTTCCTTACACCTTCCTTAGATAATATCTACTCCATATATACCTTGTTGTTTAACTAATTAATTTATTTTAACAGTTTAATTGAGTAACTTTCTTAGCTGATTAATTAATTAACTGACTTAATTGTTTAACTTATTAACTTACTTAGTTGTTAAGTTTACTTGGATTTTTAACGGATTATCTCACTTAACTGTTTAACTGATTAATTTTAATTAAGTAATTTACTTAGCCGATTAATTAATTAACTTACTTAGCTTACTTTACAGTTAAGTTTCCTTTCCTGTTAAGTTTCCTTAGCTATTAAGTTTTCTTAACCGCTAAGTTTACTTAATCACTAAGTATTCTGGTTTAGCAGCTCCTTGGTTATGAGTTCTAATTTATAGATACAATGGAACTCATATTAGTGTATTAACTCAATTCAACATTAACGATAATCACGAGATCAAACCCACAACGAATGATAAAGTATAGCCGGGTACCGGCACCAATTAAACATCCATTGGATTGGTTTCAATCGATCGGATATAGTACCGTATTAGTGATTAGAGTTATTACCCTGATAACGAGGCAAAGTTTCGGGAATTTAGGCTTTAATTGAAAGATACAAGGAATAGGACGATGTTTTAGACTGTCGAACTGAGCAATCTGATCAAGTGCCAAACCAAAGGCTTTATAGCCAATTTTTTGTTGCCTCCCACGTGTCGTGCCAGCCCCTCTTTCTCCTATCGCGTGGCGCGGGGATGGTCAGCCTGGCTTCGACTGCCACGTGTCCCACGTAGGTATGACACGTGGCGCAGTGTCGTGACACTCGTCCCTGGCCGCCTTTTTCGCCCAGTCGTGTTTTCTCAATTTTTGTGCTGATACTTATCACGTATGTTCAGGTCTTGATTCCATTTTGTTTGGTTTTTAATTACAAATCTAATAAAGGTACTTTTGTGCGGTTTGGTTCATCAACCATCAGGTTTTCAAGTTTCGTCGTGCACACTTCTGGTTTTGATTACGGTTTGTTGTCGAGAATATTTTTGAGGGTTGTTACATCCTCTCCACCTTATTTTAAATCTCGTCCTCGAGATTTAGGTTATGATGTTATGTTACACGTTGGTCCATACTAACAGCATTAAGGTAAATGACACTATAATTGAGTCAAGACATGTTCAAATTTTGTGAATACGAGAACAGTTTGCAACAAATAGAACCCAATGGTTCAACTGAATAAATTCTAGAAATCGGTATCAAGCGAACGAGGTTTAACAATATGATTACCAAGGTGACTAAATTTACATGGGTCAAATTAAAAGAGAGATTTATGATCAATAGATGTCTAAATCGAGTGTGAATTACTTTTAGAAACAATAGAATTCACTGTCAAAGGAAAATTTACCTTGGTTGTCAATTACGGAAGATTTAGAATCAACAAGCTCAACTGAATAGGAGTACGGAGATGATGTGTCAACTATCGAATCATAACATGAGGAAAAATTAGTGTGTTGACATTATTGAATTACAAGGATACACCGAAATACATAGAGTTTAGTGTATCATCGTCTTAACACATAGTTGTATTAAGACCACTTTCAAGGATGAGTCAATTGAAAGGTATATATATATAGATTAGCTCAAGCTACAAGTTTATACCGGCGTCACAAGGTGTCGTAGTGATAGAAATATTAATAGCGGTGACCGAACAAGTTTATACTGAAGGCACATAGTTAAAAATATAAATTATTTTTAACACAAGAACACAAATACAAAAGATAGTGACTTGTACTTGTGCGATACAAGTCTAGTGACTAACGTTAATAAAACACGTTTAGGTCACGACGCTAGATAAGCAAATCCGGTGAAGTTTACGACGCAAGGAAAGCAAAGTTGTGAGTTCATGCTCCCCCTTTTCTTTTAACTGTTTTCAGTTTTATAACTTCGGGGGTGAAATACATGTTACAAATGTTACAAATGTTACAATGTTTACAAATGGTATGATACAAAAACAAGAAGCACTCTTGGTGAGAACGAGTACCAAGTATGATGCGTTTTAAGGAATGGTACGAGAAATGATACAAGAAGTGATACGAGAAATCGTGTCACGAATAGGGTACCATAAGCACCATTAATCGACAATATACCTAGACCGCAGAACAAAAGGTTAGATCTAATGGGTTTCGAGCAGCCACACTCTTGGTGAGAACGAGTACCAAGTAGTGCTTTTGTGTCTCAGAAAAACTTGATAAATGCCTATGGTTTGGTGACTTCCTATGTCGTGTCACATGTTAATGGCCTTGCAACCCATTAATAACCCTAATACATACAAGAACACCTTATCTATACAAGATTCATACCACAAGAATACTTGATTTATACATGAATATTTGATTTACACAAGAATACTTGATTTATACATGAGTACGTGGTGTACACAAGAATACTTGATTTATACATGAATACTGGATTTATACAAGGATACTTGATTTATACAAGATACAAACTATGTTTTCATACAAAGTATACAAACGTAAAATACAAAAACTGCATAAATTCACACCAACATTATGTTGACGTTTTTCCAAAACTCACATGTATTTCAGGTAACTAATGTGGATGTTCGCGCGGTCATACTCTTGCTCTGGATGATGTTTATGTTATCTTTGAATAAAGTTGTAAACTTTTCAGACAATATGCCTTCTTTTGTAAAACTATGATTTCAGTTATGTAATGTTCAACATTTGAAGTTATTTTATGAGCATGTAGTATGTTTGCCAATCGTATGCAATGAAAACCTTTCATGATCACACCTCGTGCTTCCGCCTAAGAAAGGGGTGTGACAGATTGGTATCAGAGCTGCAATTGTAGTGAACCAGGATTCCATCTCGAGTCTAGACTACAATCTCTAGGATCCTTGCACGAAAACAATTTTTCAAAAAGTTTTCATTGCATAAAATTGTCCGCGACATCCACTACCTGAAACTGTTTACAAAGAGTCAAGAAAAGACACTACGAGACTTAGGGTGCACTGGAGTAGCACTTGTCATTGATTAAGAATTACGTGCAATTATGTGTGATAATTGATATTTACATATGCTAGAAGTAGAATGTCACAAGTATACGTGACTTTACCTGAAAACAATGGCCTATCTAAAGGAAGAGATATGAGGATGAAACGAACTGTGCGGACTGTGCAAGGAGTTACGTAATTATGGATGCATACATAATTATGGAATTCAGTGCACAGAAATCACAGCAAGTCTTGTCACGTATGGATTCCCTCAGTGCAAGAAAAGGTCAAACGTGAACACCAGCTTATTAAATACTCTGCTAGAGTAATAATTGTTTGATGTCACTTATGTGGTATATGCCTGTGTATATATATACTACTACTGTCTAATATGACGATATCAAACAAATGTCTAAACCTATTGTGTGGTGTTCTTTCAGAACATGGCACCTAGGAGAATTGTGAACAATCGAGATTCTGATCAACCTCCTCCTCCCCCACTGCCAAGGACTGTTGAAGAGCTGAACGCTCTACTGGAAGAAAGAATCTCCGCAGCTATCGCCCAGTACGAGGCAAACCGAACCCAAAACAGTGGCGGACCAAGCAACGCTAGACGTAATGGGAATGGAGATTCATCTGGAGGCAACGCAGCTCAGGGCTGCACTTTCAAGCAGTTTCTCGACTGCAAACCAGTGAACTACGACGGCACAGGAGGTGCAGTAGCGTTTGTACGCTGGACGGAGAAGACTGAAGCTACTATTTGCATGAGCAAGTGTACCGCGGATCAGCAAGTCACTTTTGCTACTGGGTTGTTTGTCGATGAAGCTTTGACTTGGTGGAACTTGCAAGTCCAAACCTTGGGTGATGATGCCGCTTATGGCCTGACTTGGGATGAACTAAAGGAAAGAATGAGAGAGAAGTATTGCTCACGTGCTGAACTCCAAAGGTTGGAGACTGAATTCTGGCACTTAACCATGGAAGGTGCTGATATTACTGGTTATACTCGAAGGTTCCATGATCTGTCTAGGGTGATCCCCTACATGGTGACTCCTGAATTTAAGCGCGTTGAACGCTACATTTGGGGATTGGCCTCAGAATTTCGCGGCATGGTAACTTCGGCCAAACCTCAAACAATCACTGAGGCTGTAACTCTGGCTGTCAGCCTTACTGAAGATTGTGTTCGTATGAAGAAGTTATCGCTGAACCCAACAGAAAAGTCCGAGACGCATGCTGAGTCGTCCGGTGACAAGAAGAGAAAGCATTCGAATCTGAATCACGCAACCCGCAGCAACAACAAAGGTTCATACAACAAGAAGCGTGACACTAACCCATCTAAGGAGACAAGAACCTTTGCAGCGGCAAATGATACTGCAGCCCGAGGATACCAAGGCACCCTGCCTATATGCCAAAAATGTAAGTATCATCATGAAGGAGCTTGTCGCATTCCAAGGTGCGACAAATGTGGTAGATTGGGTCATCAAACAGAAGACTGTTGGGGTAAAGGAAAGAACGGGAATGGAAACCGCAACGGTGCTGGAACTGGAAACAATGGTGGAAATGGAAATGGTACTGGCAACAGGAATGGTAACGGAAATGGGAAGAACCGAGGATGTTTCAGTTGTGGAAGCAATGATCATTTCATGAAAGACTGCCCAAAGGGGAACAACACTCAGGCTCGAGCATTTGTGATTGGAGCAAAGAACGCACGCGAGGACCCTAATGTGGTCACCGGTACGTTTCTCGTTAACAATCACTTTGCATCCATATTATTTGACACTGGTGCCGACTATAACTTCATGTCTGTGGAATTTAAACGTATGCTTGGGATAGAACCTAGTAGATTAGATATTCTTTATTCCATAGAACTAGCTAATGGTAAACTTGTTGAATCAGGAGAAGTTGTTAGAGGCTACACACTAGAACTTGGTGAACGAAGATTTAGCATCGATCTCTTACCTATTCAATTGGGTAGCTTCGACGTGGTGGTTGGAATGGACTGGTTATCCAAGAACAAAGCTGAAGTTATTTGTCATGAGAAAATCATTCGCATCCCTTTAACGAATGGTGAAACTCTCATCGTGCATGGAGAAAAACGAGACGCGCCCCTACGAATCATCAGCTGTATGTAGGCACAAAAGTGCTTAAGGAAAGGATGTGTTGCTTTCCTGGCGCACGTTGTAGATAAGAAGGTTGAGGAGCCGAAACTCGAAGACATTCCTGTGGTGAAGGAATTCCCTGATGTTTTTCCCGAAGATCTGCCAAGACTACCTCTGCAACGACAAGTCGAATTCCGTATAGACTTGGTTCCAGGAGCCGCTCCTGTAGCCAAGGCACCCTATCGGCTTGCACCATCCGAAATCCAAGAATTATCTACACAACTCCAGGAGTTGTTGGATAAGGGATTCATAAGGCCAAGCTTCTCACCTTGGGGAGCTCCAGTATTGTTTGTGAAGAAGAAGGATGGAACACTGCGGATGTGTATCGATTACAGAGAACTGAACAAGCTCATTGTCAAGAATCGGTACCCGTTACCGAGGATTGATGACTTATTCGATCAATTGCAAGGATCGAGCTACTATTCCAAGATCTATCTTCGATCTGGATACCATCAGTTAAGAATCCAAGAGGAAAGCATACCAAAGACTGCATTCAGAACACGCTATGGGCATTACGAGTTTCTTGTGATGCCATTCGGGCTAACGAACGCACCAGCAGTATTTATGGATCTGATGAACCGCGTATGCAAACCATATCTTGATAAATTCATGATTGTATTTATCGATGATATCCTGATTTATTCCCGAACGAAAGAAGAACATGAGCAACATCTCAGAACCATTTTGGAACTGCTGAAGAAAGAGAAACTTTATGCGAAATTCTCAAAGTGCGAATTTTGGATTCGCGAAGTACAATTTCTTGGCCACGTTGTGAACGAGAAGGGCATTCATGTAGACCCATCCAAGATAGAAGCCATAAAGAATTGGGAAGCCCCCAAAACCCCAACTGAAGTTCGACAATTTTTGGGCTTAGCGGGCTATTATCGGCGATTCATCGAGAATTCCTCAAAGATAGCTTAACCGCTGACTACCCTTACACAGAAAGACAAAAGGTACGACTGGGGTGACAAGCAGGAAGAAGCCTTCCAGCTACTGAAAAATAAGCTATGCGATGCACCAATACTATCATTACCCGAAGGCACTGAAGACTTCGTGGTATACTGCGACGCTTCACTACAAGGTTTGGGTTGCGTGCTTATGCAGCGCCAAAAAGTCATCGCTTATGCTTCAAGACAATTGAAGGTTCATGAAAGAAACTATACCACTCACAACCTAGAGCTGGGCGCAGTGGTATTCGCCCTGAAGATCTGGCGACATTATTTATATGGTACTCGATGTATAAACTTCACAGATCACAAAAGCCTACAACACATATTTGATCAGAAAGAATTAAACATGCGACAGCGACGATGGGTCGAGCTGCTGAATGACTATGACTGTGAGATTAAGTACCATCCTGGAAAGGCAAACATTGTAGCAGACGCACTAAGTCGAAAAGAAAGGGTTAAGACCCTAAGGGTTCGAGCATTGGAAATGACTATTCGAACGAACCTCACTACACGTATTCGTGACGCACAACAAGAAGCCCTTAAGATGGAAAACCGTAAAGCCGAATACCTTCGGGGTATGTTGAAATATATGGTGCCAAATGAAGAGGGAACCTTATACTTTGGGAAGCGTATTTGGGTTCCGCTCTATGGCGGTATACGAGAAATCATCCTTGATGAAGTACACAAATCAAGAACTCGATCCATCCAGGATAGGACAAAATATATCAAGACTTGAAAGACTACTATTGGTGGCCGAGACTCAAGAGCGATGTTGCTGTGTATGTTGGAAAATGCCTAACATGTGCTAAGGTTAAGGCTGAATATCAGAAACCGTCCGGCCTACTGCAACAACCAGAGATACCCATGTGGAAGTGGGAGCAAATCTCTATGGACTTCATAACAAAATTACCCAAGACCCCGAGAGGGCACGATATGATATGGGTGATAGTTGATCGGTTGACGAAATCTGGGCATTTCCTACCGATCCGAGAAAAAGACAGCACTGGAAAGCTTGCTGAGATATACTTAAAAGAAATTGTGGCACGTCATGGAGTGCCTATCTCAATTATTTCAGACAGAGATGGACGCTTTGTCTCAAGAATCTGGCAATCCTTTCAGGAAGCCTTTGGATCTCAGTTAGATCTAAGCACGGCTTTCCATCCACAAACAGACGGCCAGAGCGAACGGACTATACAAACGCTAGAAGATATGCTTCGCGCATGTGTCATGGACCTAGGCGGAAGCTGGGATACTCATCTACCTTTAGTTGAGTTTTTTTACAATAACAGTTATCATACGAGTATAAAAGCCGCACCGTTCGAAGCTCTGTGTGGCCGCAAGTGCCGATCGCCCTTATGTTGGGCAGACGCTGGAGACAAATGAATGGTTGGTCCTGAACTTGTACAAGAGACAACCGACAAGATTATGCAGATCCGAGAGCGCATTAAGGCGGCTCGAGATCGACAAAAGAGCTACGCCGATCGAAGACGAAAACCATTACAGTTCGAGGTGGGAGACAAAGTTCTGTTGAAAGTCTCACCCTGGAAGGGCGTAGTAAGATTCGGAAAACGTGGAAAGCTGAACCCACGATACATCGGGCCATTTAAAATCTTAGAAAGAATTGGTACCGTGGCATACAAGTTGGAATTACCGGAAGAACTTAATGGAGTACATGATACGTTCCATGTATCCAACCTCAAGAAGAGTCCAACACAAGAAAACGTGATCATCCCTGCGGATGAGGTGCATATTGATGACGCCCTCCGATTTACAGAACAACCCGTTGAGGTAACTGACTGGAAAGTCAACAAGACCAGGAGGTGCAGTGTGAAACTTGTCAAAGTACGTTGGAACTCTAAGCACGGACCCGAGTACACGTGGGAACGTGAAGACCAGTTCAAAGAAAAGTATCCCCACCTGTTCAAGAAGACTCCTGCGAGAGCTAGTTCAGCCTGAATTTCGGGACGAAATTCTTTTAACGGGGGGAGACTGTGACAACTGGCGCCAAACCGGTAATTTCCGTACACTTTAATTATAATTTAATGACTGCAATTATGTGCTTAAATGTCAACATTGTCTGATTACATACTATACAAGTGAATTCATGCACGTTTTAATACTACCAGAATTACTTTATGCATTAATGAACAGTGTTGCGTCGGAAATACTAGTAAACTCACCGGTAACACACATTGTGTCAACAACTCTATAGAGAGCAGTTAGACAATGGAATTGGAGCCTAGGTGTAGGTCCAATGACAAGAATGCATTAAAACCCAAGAGTACATACAAGGATTAACATATAGACGCTCCGAAAGCTAAAATACGCACTAAAAAGCACCCGAAACGCACTTTAAGTGCAGAATTTTATTAAAATCAGCTATAAATCAGCTTTTAACACATAAATGTTATGCAGAAATCATGATTTATCATTCAGAATATTTCCCTAAGTGTCGGGAATCGAAAGTGTTACAAAAGGGTACTTAAAGGACGCTAAACGGTGCAATTTAGCACTTTAACGAACCGGTATCTAACCGAACAACCGGACATAACCCGGAACATCAAAATATTATTAGAAGCATTATTTTAATATATCTGAGCTAGTTATGGTCCCCGAACACCATAACACCCCTTATAACATAATAACACACTAGGTCCCTAAACCTTACACTTGAAAGCTTACTTACTTATGGAATTAGGGAATGAAATTTACACTAACCCCCCCCCCCCCCTTTTTTTTGGCTGATTTCGGACCAAGCAAGGCCCCACCAAAGATTATTTCAAATCTTCTCATATCTTCCCTAATCTTTCATGGGGATTTGTGTGATCTTGATTAGATGGTGTTAGTACTTTAAGAAACACAAGAACCTTTGGGTATTAGAGAATTGGGTTATAAGAGCTTATCATCTCCTTCCCAAAACACAACACCACATCTCACTCCCTCCTCTCCTCATAAGCTTGGCCAAACATACCCTCCACACACTCACCATTTTCGGTTTTCAAGCATCCATTCCAAAGTTACTACAAGGTGCTAGAAGGTGAATTAGGAGGCTCGGTGTTCTCGGAACTTGAAGGACCTCTTCCGTGTGCTTTTATCCACTTGATCTTCATCATAGTTATTCCCTAGCTTGAAGCTAGTAGTTAGATTCTTATTAGCCTTGTTTACTTCTATTTTTAGTGGTTAAAAGATATGTTATGATGAAATTATAAGAACACTAAAAGACTTGAACAAGAATCATGAACATAAAGCTTGTATATATGATGAATCTTGATGAAATAGTGATGAAACTATGTGTTTATTGTATGAATGATGCTTGTTTGTTGAAATGATGATGTTGCTCATCACATAAAGCTTGCTAGATTGTGATTAAACACATGATCTAGCAAGTGGGAGGATGATTATGTAACAACATGAAATAATCATCTTCTTGTTAAGACATGAACTTGACGAATGGATGATTTCTTGGAAAAATATTAAACAAAGCGAGCTAGTAAACTTGTAAACCTAAGATGTATGAATGGTTTTTCTAAAAGAACCAAGTTTAAAATATGATTTTTAAAAGATCTTGGTTTTTACTTAAAGTTACACTATTTTTGGTGATAAAATAAGTGTAGAGACACTAGAAAAACAAGAAGATTTAATAAATGAACATTTTTGTAAAATATGTTTACAAGTTGTAAACACAAAAATCTTCCAAGAGTTCGATTTTTGGAGAAATAAACACACTTTAAAGAGTAACTAAGTCTACTAGAAACATTACCAAGTTACTACAAGTTTTTACAAGAACTTCAAGTTCATGATGTAGTGTGTTTTGCTTGATTTTAGCACTTGATAAGTTGTTGATGTTTGGTGATGATTTAAAAGAAAATAAACACATGTTTTGAAAACACGGGAAACCTTCATTTTTAGGGGAAACCCTGTCAAAATTTTTATAAATTTTGACACTTAGAAAAATATAAGTTTTGAGAAACGTATTCCCTAAAAATGTATCCAAAAACATATACCAAGGTTTCCCAAATTTTTGTGCTAAGAAATGATGATTTCTTTCAGATTAAAATTGATATTAAGTATGTATATTTTTGAGAAAAATATATATATATATATTGATCACCAAATTTTGTGCTAAGTGTATGTAGTATGTATTATAATTGATAGTGTATTAGGACTTGAAAATACACTAAATACTCCTAAGGAGTGAAGATACAAAATACACATACAACATACCTAGACAAATACAAGATACTTATATCTATTTTTGAGAAAATAATATAAGTAAGGCACATAGTTAAAAATATAAATTATTTTTAACACAAGAACACAAATACAAAAGATAGTGACTTGTACTTGTGCGATACAAGTCTAGTGACTAACGTTAATAAAACACATTTAGGTCACGACGCTAGATAAGCAAATCCGGTGAAGTTTACGACGCAAGGAACGCAAAGTTGTGAGTTCATGCTCCCCCTTTTCTTTTAACTGTTTTCAGTTTTATAACTTCGTGTAACACCCCGAAATTTTAAATATCTTATTTAAAATAAATAACGGTAATAGTCAAGATAAAATAACTAGGAATGAATAACCTAGTTAGTTAGTGTCTCAACATAATAGAACAAATATGGTTAAAATATTTGTTCTTAAATATCTTGTGTGTAGTAGAGGGACCAAACTTGTCAAACATGAAACTAGGATGTTTAATAACAAAATAACACACCAAACACACACTAAATGGTGTGTCTGGTTCGATCAGAGGAAAAGGGCGACCAGGGAATCCCCCTCAAACCTTAACTCTTACAAAAAACTCACAATTGAAGGCTCCAATCAAGTCCAAATCGAAAACTGAATACATATTAGTGATCACCTCGACAAAGGGATCGTAAGGTATGTGAAATTTTGATATTTGGTTCCACTTCAAATTTTAAATGAACTCATGAGTTTTGAAATTTAGCCTGCATGATTGTTGTATTGCTGAAACTAGAAGCGAATTGATGTCTAGAGATAAACCCTAGATGAATTCTTGTTGAAATCTTGTATGATACTTGTGGTGATTTTAATCACCATTGTAGGTGATTATTTGGTTTGTAGAAACTAGATAAACACTAGAATTATGATTCTTGTTCTAGTGAAATTTGAATGCATGAAGTAATTTTTTGAAAAATTGATGCTAAAACTTTGTGTAAATTGCTAAATTGAAGTTGATTTAGATGAAATTAACAAGTCATGAATTTACTATGGATTATGTAAAAAATCCGACCCGCTAGGTGTTTGTTAAAACGCCTAAGTGAGGATCAAAATGTTAATAATCGGACAAAAACGCAGATTCGGATATCATAATGAATTATGATAAATAAATGTAAAAAGGGTTCTAAAATGGTTGTGAATGGAACTCTTTAGGTAAAGAATCCGGATCGCTAAGCGGACAAGCCGAAGGTGATACACGGTTGAAGGGTGTGCTTTAAAGGTACGTAACTTCGGTTTCGTTACATTATGCATAAACAACAATCTTAGAAATGTTAATGAGAATGTAGTGTCAATTGCGAGTTGGTATGTCATAGAAGTGACGAAGTTCACTCGACAAACAAACGGGTCAAAATAGTTAATTAGAGTTGTTGGTTGATAATGTTGTTTAGTTATGCAAGTATATAACTTGACCCGTTACGTTAAACGAATTGTTATTAAATTATGCGGATTCTCATTGTAGGATAGTTATGGTGTCGATTGTAGCGACCAGAGTTGTTACTTGAAGTAATAGGCTAAGAGTGATAAGAAATCGTTTGGTAGTCATCATATTGGGGAATTCCACAAGATGAGCCAAACGGGTCGATTAGTTGTGTAAATTATTATACTAGTATTTAGAAAGTTAAATTGGCGATGAACATCACAAGAGCATTAAGCCATGAGATTGGTAAAGAAATGCGGGTGATAATAAGCCCCGGATGTTGGGTATAAAGTGCCATAAAACTTACTAGTTAAATGGTAGTAAAATGGTAAAATTAGAGTGGGTCGAATAAATGCATAATGACATTTAGTCTTTCGGTCCGTAAATGAATTTTTCGGTATCATAATTTTAATAAGTACGTCGGTAATGAATTTACAGACGTATAGGAAAAAGAATCACCCAAAACGGACTTACGAGTCAAAAGTTATGGCCAAACGAAGTTAAAAACTGGGTTTACCGGAGCTGGCAGCAAATGCAGCTCACAAAACTTGAGCTGCTGGAAAACATGACCCCCCGCGCCACGCGGAAGATCACCTGGAACACGCCGCAACACGCGAGCGGTTCTCGCGGCCCGCGTAAGACCTCTCGCGGGGCGCGAGCGACCTGATCCGAAAATTTCATTTGTTTTCGATTGTTTTGACCCTAGATTTCGATTATACAAGTTTTATTATTGTCAAAATTAACCTTTGATGTGGTTTTGACATTAGGTGATGTTGGTGAACTTACGGATGGCGATCAAGCAATGCTGAAGAACCGAACACTACATTTTGAAGCTTCCGCAATGTTTTAAATCTTTAATAGTCTTTGTGTATGGGTTGTAAACATTTGTTAAACAACTTTTGAAATGATTTAACTTAGTCATTAGTTGACTAAGGTTGATGTTACTTATGAACTTCGTTAATGAAAGTCATGTTACTTAAACAATATTTTACCTGAAATGGTAAAATCTTTTATTAAAATCAAGTAAAATTAGACGGGTGTTACAAGTTGGTAATCAGAGCTCAAGGTTGTTAACAAAGTGTTCGGTTCAAGCTTGATCGATCTTCCGGTAAGGATTAATTATTTATTTCAGTAGATCTTATCGTATGTAAGTGAAAGAGATGGAAATAAATGTGCACGGGAAGAGTGCGTTAATACACTCAAACCCGGAAAGTGCACTAAAAGAGAACGGTCAAAGCAAGTTACGAACTTGGTTAAACCGAAACAAACAAAGTTATATTATAAATGAAATGTTTAATAATCGATGTAAACATTTCAGTTCAAGACATCTGGTAAGAGTTACTTATAATTGAGATTAAACGATAAGAATTATGTGAAAAGTGTATGTGGGGAGTGTATAAATACGCTCGAACCCGGGAAAATACACTAAGTGAGAAAGGTAAGGCAAGATATATACTTGACCAAACCGAAAAAGAATAACACATTAATTATGATTGAGTGAGAATGATATAAATTTCCGTATAATAAGATGGAAATGAATTAAATAATTATTGATAAATCGTGATGGATGTTTCAGTTGAAGAAATGTCTGGAGTAACCGGAGATGATTCGACATCTCAATTGACTGAACAAATGAAAGCTAAGATTTCCGAGGAGGTCGGAAAAGCTCTAGAAAATAGTCTATCACAGTATATTGATAGACTACAAACCACAATCGTGCCGGTGGTAAACGATATGATGGCTGAATTGAAAGACAGCATATTACAAGAAATAGAAGAAAGGAGGGTGTTGGATATGAATCCGAGATCCGTAAAGAAGTCCAAATCTAATAAAGCTCCCAAGAAGAGAGTTACAAAAATTGTGTTACATCAGTGTAGATTTTGTGGAAAAATTCACAAGGGCACATGTGGCAAGCCAAGACATAAAAAGTCAAAATGTCCAGAGAGGCTTGGAACCAAGGACACAAAGTTTGATGCCCAGAAATCAAGGACAAAGTTGTTTTATATAACAGCCACGGAGGCTAAAGCTGAACCTGATGTCGTTTCAGGTATACTCTTGTAAATTAAATTTCAGCATGAATTTTTAATTATTACGAGTGCAAATAAATCGTTTGTTTTATATCGATTTATTTAACATTCTACAATAGTGTTAACGAAATTACCAAGGCTTTGAAAAATAGAAAGAGGTAATAATAGAAGTTCTATAGTTTATAAGAGGTGCTGAAATTGTACATTGAGCAGCAAGGTAAAAATAATCATGATAAATATTGCCTTGGGAAGGGGTGCGCGCACACTCGAACCCGAGAATGTAATGAAAGATAAGCGTCATAATAAGGAGGAGTGTAATAACACCCGAACCCTGGGAGTTTACAATAGTAATAAGATGACGCGGACATGGTTATAGACTAAGTCGAACTAAATGAAACAAATAGAAACATCGTTTATGTCAACAAACGATGTGGATAAATTTCATACAATGATATGAAACAATAACATGAAATGAATTGATTTTGTTATTGTAACAATGGGTTAAAGTCAGGAATCAAGAGATTAAGATTTGGATAGAAATATCCTCGAAAAAGAAACTAAATGGACAATATGTATTAATTGTTGCTGTAAATAATGGAATACCAATAAATTTGGATTTAAAAGCTTGGGTATGAGTAGATACCCAAGTAACATGTTATTAATAAATTCCCCCTGAGGAAGAACGATAATCACCTTGATGAAGGTGAATATGTAAAAGAATTAGTAAGACAAACATTATGAAAGCATTAGAATAAGAATCAAGTAAACGAAAATAGGAATCGACAATTTAGAATGTCAAGGCATAAGGATAAAGTTGACTGTCATAGGAGATGGAACTCACACGAACAAGTCAAACCAGACGAGTGAAAGAATAAAAGACTTGGTTGAGTAAAAGCGGTGGATTTTGCTGATACGGCCAAATAAATCGAGAAACAAAGTCTGAGGAATGCCGGAAGGGTTGCAATGAAAATAATATTGGTAAAATACCCAATTGATAGTTATGTTTTCAGATAAATGCGTAACCAACAGTCGAGAAAGCTAATTAAAAGTCAAAAGACTCGGATTAAGAGTTATGACTTAGAAAACGATAAAATTTTGCTAAAACAGAAATTTCGATAGTCATGTTCAACTACTTTAATGTTGGGTGGGTTGAATAAAGTATAGTAGTCGATATCCCAATTAAGCGCAACTTGGATAATGAAAGCGTGAAACATTATTGAAACTATGGGATAGGTCATAAAAGAGTATAAAAAGGAAAATGCAAGCCAATGAAACCGGAGTGTTAAAAACAACAAGTTCAAGAACCCGAGTAGCGAGTTGAAATGAAATAGGGGCATAAACCAAATAACGGTATGAATAAAATAAACCGACACGAAGGACACATAAGAAGTCATAGAGTCGGAAAGATAATCCGAAAGAAAATGAGTGTAGCCTTAGACTATAGTCAAGGTCAAACGAATAGAAGATGATCCATGGGATCACCATAACCTCCAGATTATAAACAATGTAAAGGTCTACGGGAACAAAATGACCATTGGGTCGCAAATACAAAGGAACCTACGGGTCGATAATATAAAGCGTGGAGAACCAATTATGATTTCTCGCGTAAAATGATAAACCCGAAGAATAATCATTGTCGTCAATTCCTTGATATAATTAATCGACATGGTTAAAGAGAAAAACATTAAACTAAAATTCAGTTTTAGTAAAGAAACGATGTTCTAACAGCTATAAATACCGAGAGAGAAATTAGAAAATGGTTAGTACTTAGGTCTTAATGCCGAAAGCTGTAAGATGATGCATTCGGAGGAAAGATTCTTAAGAATGAAAAGTCGATGTAAAACTAAACATGGCGGGATGTGATCACGGACACAAAAGTAATATAGAATGTAATCACGTTATAGTGTGAATGACTAGATATGAAATTATAAGCACGCAAAGGGCCGATGACGGCAATATTGCATACCCGAATGACGAAGTATGAGGTAAATAGTGACCAATTAGTTTAGGCAATAAAACAAGTTGTAGCCTAAATAACACTGTGACCTATGGAGAGCGCTTGTCAATATAAGACTAGTGTCAAGTAAGTATGCTGACGGACTCAGTGAAGGAATGGTCAAAATACAACACGATCAAAAAGGCGACAAAGGATAGGAAATAGGTGATATAGTTATGCTAAAAGTTTTCCCCAAGGAAGGGAGATATCTGATTCAGAAAAAGAAGGAAACTAAGCCCGAGGTTTATCGGGCCATTTAAAATCATCGAACGGGTTGGCAAGGTGGCTTATCACCTCGAGCTACCGGGAGAGATTGAGTGGGATACATAGCACGTTCCACGTATCACGTCTCCGGAAATATTTGGCCGACAAAACAGCTTATATCCACTACGATGATATCAAAGTGGATAATAGCCTTAATTACGCAATGAAACTGATTGCGAATTTAGAGCGTAAACTGAAAAGCTTGAGGAACAGAGTGATTAATCAAGTAAAGATTAAACGGGGACACCGAAAAGGGGGTTCGGATACCGCATCAGAGGCCGAAGAGGAGATGCAACGGCTTTACCCTACATTGTTTGGTACGTACTTTGGTTTCGGGGACGAAACCTTTGTAAGGGAGGTGGACTTGTAACACCCCGAAATTTTAAATATCTTATTTAAAATAAATAGCGGTAATAGTCAAGATAAAATAACTAGGAATGAATAACCTAGTTAGTTAGTGTCTCAACATAATAGAACAAATATGGTTAAAATATTTGTTCTTAAATATCTTGTGTGTAGTAGAGGGACCAAACTTGTCAAACATGAAACTAGGATGTTTAATAACAAAATAACACACCAAACACACACTAAATGGTGTGTCTGGTTTGATCAGAGGAAAAGGGCGACCAGGGAATCCCCCTCAAACCCTAACTCTTACAAAAAAAACTCACAATTGAAGGCTCCAATCAAGTCCAAATCGAAAACTGAATACATATTAGTGATCACCTCGACAAAGGGATCGTAAGGTATGTGAAATTTTGATATTTGGTTCCACTTCAAATTTTAGATGAACTCATGAGTTTTGAAATTTAGCCTGCATGATTGTTGTATTGCTGAAACTAGAAGCGAATTGATGTCTAGAGATAAACCCTAGATGAATTCTTGTTGAAATCTTGTATGATACTTGTGGTGATTTTAATCACCATTGTAGGTGATTATTTGGTTTGTAGAAACTAGATAAACACTAGAATTATGATTCTTGTTCTAGTGAAATTTGAATGCATGAAGTAATTTTCTGAAAAATTGATGCTAAAACTTTGTGTAAATTGCTAAATTGAAGTTGATTTAGATGAAATTAACAAGTCATGAATTTACTATGGATTATGTAAAAAATCCGACCCGCTAGGTGTTTGTTAAAACGCCTAAGTGAGGATCAAAATGTTAATAATCGGACAAAAACGCAGATTCGGATATCATAATGAATTATGATAAATAAATGTAAAAAGGGTTCTAAAATGGTTGTGAATGGAACTCTTTAGGTAAAGAATCCGGATCGCTAAGCGGACAAGCCGAAGGTGATACACGGTTGAAGGGTGTGCTTTAAAGGTACGTAACTTCGGTTTCGTTACATTATGCATAAACAACAATCTTAGAAATGTTAATGAGAATGTAGTGTCAATTGCGAGTTGGTATGTCATAGAAGTGACGAAGTTCACTCGACAAACAAACGGGTCAAAATAGTTAATTAGAGTTGTTGGTTGATAATGTTGTTTAGTTATGCAAGTATATAACTTGACCCGTTACGTTAAACGAATTGTTATTAAATTATGCGGATTCTCATTGTAGGATAGTTATGGTGTCGATTGTAGCGACCAGAGTTGTTACTTGAAGTAATAGGCTAAGAGTGATAAGAAATCGTTTGGTAGTCATCATATTGGGGAATTCCACAAGATGAGCCAAACGGGTCGATTAGTTGTGTAAATTATTATACTAGTATTTAGAAAGTTAAATTGGCGATGAACATCACAAGAGCATTAAGCCATGAGATTGGTAAAGAAATGCGGGTGATAATAAGCCCCGGATGTTGGGTATAAAGTGCCATAAAACTTACTAGTTAAATGGTAGTAAAATGGTAAAATTAGAGTGGGTCGAATAAATGCATAATGACATTTAGTCTTTCGGTCCGTAAATGAATTTTTCGGTATCATAATTTTAATAAGTACGTCGGTAATGAATTTACAGACGTATAGGAAAAAGAATCACCCAAAACGGACTTACGAGTCAAAAGTTATGGCCAAACGAAGTTAAAAACTGGGTTTACCGGAGCTGGCAGCAAATGCAGCTCACAAAACTTGAGCTGCTGGAAAACATGACCCCCCACGCCACGCGGAAGATCACCTGGAACACGCCGCAACACGCGAGCGGTTCTCGCGGCCCGCGTAAGACCTCTCGCGGGGCGCGAGCGACCTGATCCGAAAATTTCATTTGTTTTCGATTGTTTTGACCCTAGATTTCGATTATACAAGTTTTATTATTGTCAAAATTAACCTTTGATGTGGTTTTGACATTAGGTGATGTTGGTGAACTTACGGATGGCGATCAAGCAATGCTGAAGAACCGAACACTACATTTTGAAGCTTCCGCAATGTTTTAAATCTTTAATAGTCTTTGTGTATGGGTTGTAAACATTTGTTAAACAACTTTTGAAATGATTTAACTTAGTCATTAGTTGACTAAGGTTGATGTTACTTATGAACTTCGTTAATGAAAGTCATGTTACTTAAACAATATTTTACCTGAAATGGTAAAATCTTTTATTAAAATCAAGTAAAATTAGACGGGTGTTACAAGTTGGTAATCAGAGCTCAAGGTTGTTAACAAAGTGTTCGGTTCAAGCTTGATCGATCGTCCGGTAAGGATTAATTATTTATTTCAGTAGATCTTATCGTATGTAAGTGAAAGAGATGGAAATAAATGTGCACGGGAAGAGTGCGTTAATACACTCAAACCCGGAAAGTGCACTAAAAGAGAACGGTCAAAGCAAGTTACGAACTTGGTTAAACCGAAACAAACAAAGTTATATTATAAATGAAATGTTTAATAATCGATGTAAACATTTCAGTTCAAGACATCTGGTAAGAGTTACTTATAATTGAGATTAAACGATAAGAATTATGTGAAAAGTGTATGTGGGGAGTGTATAAATACGCTCGAACCCGGGAAAATACACTAAGTGAGAAAGGTAAGGCAAGATATATACTTGACCAAACCGAAAAAGAATAACACATTAATTATGATTGAGTGAGAATGATATAAATTTCCGTATAATAAGATGGAAATGAATTAAATAATTATTGATAAATCGTGATGGATGTTTCAGTTGAAGAAATGTCTGGAGTAACCGGAGATGATTCGACATCTCAATTGACTGAACAAATGAAAGCTAAGATTTCCGAGGAGGTCGGAAAAGCTCTAGAAAATAGTCTATCACAGTATATTGATAGACTACAAACCACAATCGTGCCGGTGGTAAACGATATGATGGCTGAATTGAAAGACAGCATATTACAAGAAATAGAAGAAAGGAGGGTGTTGGATATGAATCCGAGATCCGTAAAGAAGTCCAAATCTAATAAAGCTCCCAAGAAGAGAGTTACAAAAATTGTGTTACATCAGTGTAGATTTTGTGGAAAAATTCACAAGGGCACATGTGGCAAGCCAAGACATAAAAAGTCAAAATGTCCAGAGAGGCTTGGAACCAAGGACACAAAGTTTGATGCCCAGAAATCAAGGACAAAGTTGTTTTATATAACAGCCACGGAGGCTAAAGCTGAACCTGATGTCGTTTCAGGTATACTCTTGTAAATTAAATTTCAGAAAAACTCTTGGTGAGAACGAGTACCAAGTAGTGCTTTTGTGTCTCAGAAAAACTTGATAAATGCCTATGGTTTGGTGACTTCCTATGTCGTGTCACATGTTAATGGCCTTGCAACCCATTAACAACCCTAATACATACAAGAACACCTTATCTATACAAGATTCATACCACAAGAATACTTGATTTATACATGAATATTTGATTTACACAAGAATACTTGATTTATACATGAATATTGGATTTACACAAGAATACTTGATTTATGCATGAGTACGTGGTATACACAAGAATACTTGATTTATACATGAGTACGTGGTGTACACAAGAATACTTGATTTATACATGAATACTGGATTTATACAAGGATACTTGATTTATACAAGATACAAACTATGTTTTCATACAAAATATACAAACGTAAAATACAAAAACTGCATGAATTCACACCAACATTATGTTGACGTTTTTCCAAAACTCACATGTATTTCAGGTAACTAATGTGGATGTTCGCGTGGTCATACTCTTGCTCTGGATGATGTGTATGTTATCTTTGAATAAAGTTGTAAACTTTTCAGACAATATGCCTTCTTGTGTAAAACTACGATTTCAGTTATGTAATGTTCAACATTTGAAGTTATTTTATGAGCATGTAGTATGTTTACCAATCGTATACAATGAAAACCTTTCATGATCACACCTCGTGCTTCCGCCTAAGAAAGGGGTGTGACAAATCTGAATATGTGTTCCAAATAAATCTCATAGGATTTTTAGTTTGAAGATGAAAGAACAAACGAATATCATAGAATTTCCGATAAATGATGAAAGAATCTTTAGAGGTACACCGGAATATAATACGAATTTGTGTACTCTTATCTTAACACATAATTGTATTAAGAATGTTTAAGATAATGACCCAACTGAAATTAAATAAATAAATCCGTACATCAAGTGTGAAAATGAGATTAGCTCAAGGTTCAAGTTAATGAAAACGCCACCACAAGGTGTCATAACCAAAGAAATGATTCGATGAAAGTGAAGACCAAACAAGTCTATTATGATTCTGAATAGATGAAGTACTTGACAGGATGAATTTATTTAATAACTTTGATTTATACTAGGGTCAAACAGATGTCACATATCAGCGATCGCATCTGGAATCATTGCTGCTTCCTGCGTAGTAAGTACGAATGCTCGCTCGTTTTTCTTAGTTCTGTTTGTTGTTGTTGCCTTATTATCAGGTGTCTTCGTCAGTTTTGGGCAATAAGGACGGATATGGCCTGCTTCTCCACAGTTAAAACGGACTGGGTTTTTTTCCTCTTGCATTGTTCTTCTTTACGATTGGGTGATAGTCCAAGTAGATCCTCTGGGAAAACGTCGGAGTATTCCGATATTGCCGGAATTTCTTTCAGTTTCTTGCCTTTAGTATTAATGATCACCGAGACCCTTAATATTATTCCTTACTTCCGTGCATAACTTGCGGCTTTTATCACAGAGATGAACTTTGTCGGCTTGTCTGTCTTGTCTCCTTGTGATCACTTTTCTAATTGGCTTGTAAATCTCAGCAATCACCTCAGGAATCATTGTTGCCTTTTGTTTCTTTTTATGAAGCAGACAGAATTTCTTTTCTGTCCGTTCTTTTCATTCTTTTTATTTTATGGCATATGTCTTGGTAGGTGCATCTAGTTGTAGGTTACTCTCATCTTCTCAAGAGTTCTTAATGAAAGTAGAATTACTCTCATTAACGTAAGTTTTTTTTAGACGTTTTGTGACTAGCACAATTTTTAGTTACAGGTTTCCTACTTGCGTTAATAGTCTAAGGTAACGCATTGGAAATTCTTATACTTTCGATGGCGTCCCAACTTAAAGGGTTCCCATCGTTTATATTGTCGCACGAGTTACGAGACAGATGATCAAACGAAATAATGTTTGATATCGGAATTATTGATGTATGCGAGAGATTTCTGATAAAGAAATCTAGAATTATCATTGACACAAATGCTCGTGATTTATATTAATTTGTCAATCGTTATGGCTTTTGGATTTCCTTATAGATATACATATCTATATAATCATATATCTCACATACTCTAATATACATACCATTCATAAGGTCAATGTATTTAACAGATTCAGATTTTCAAAAACAGGTCAGACATCAGGTCATGGTACTATTTAGGGAATTTTGTCACTTGTTTGACATATCATATACCCCATCCTACCCGGTCTCGCCAGAGAGGTAACCCCATCTTACCCGGACAAGCTGGAGAGTCTACCACACCATACCTAGTCTTGCCGGAGAGGTAATTATCATTGTATTTCCCATAAATAGTATCTTCTTAAATCAAGATTTTAACGGTGCCTCTTTTATTAAGGCTTTCATCAAGAATCAAGGAAAATTTGTATTCACATGACGGATCATATTCTAGAACCAAGTAGTACCAAATAAACAAGAAATAACGGCGATCAAGTGTTATTGCTTATCTATCGTACTTGCAATGTTCTAATCATCATTCTCATGGCATATCAATATCTATCACTTTATACTTATACAAGTAATTAGCTTATCTTGAAGCTTATATTAAGGCATCTTTCTTAAGTTCAAGTCTAAATACTATCCTGGGTGCTACCAGATAATATCAATTTCCTAACTCTTCGTTTAAATTTAGGTATTATCACAACACCTAATTGCTTAAACCAGTGGCTCTGATACCACCTTCTGTCACAGCCCCCGACCCCACCCTGGGAGCGGGAGCCGTGAACCAGTCAAATGGTACCAGTGTTTATTAAATATATTGTAGTGGAAATTTTCATCAGGACCGTGAGTTAGGAAAATACCAGAGTTTTGAAACACCGGATTTTATTTATTAACCATATGCAATAAACCCATGTTTTGCAAAGGTATCTTTAATATGGGATAAACCCGAATACATAAAACAACTTTTCTTAATTTAATTCAATTGATAAAATAAGGCACTTCTGTAAGCCTTTTTGGTGCCTTATCACAACTCTTATTCCAATCTACTGTAATCACCTGAAACGCATTTTAAAAAGGTTTTATCAGCAGGAAATACAAGCGAGTTCTTTTGATGTGTGTAAAATGCAACATATAAATTACATCAAACGAGGCATAAAACTAACCCCTTTTTAGTACTAATGTTGGAAAAGTGTGTTTTTGTCTTCCTTTTGTATTTTCAGGACCAAATGAGCTTAAACGAACAAAATGAACAAATAGGGAGCAAAAACTAACATAAATACAAAGAAAAGGAATAAACGTGACATGCCCGACCCCTCGATAGTATCTCCAAGAGCAAAAACAAGAAACAGAAGGCTGACCACGGCCCGTGCCCACTGGACATGGGGGCGTGGTCAGATGTCTGCAGAAATGGAAAAAGCTGTGGAAGCTTCTACGCCCACCACGGGGGCGTGCCCAGCTCAGCACGGGGTGTGGTCAACGCTAAAATTTGCAGAATCTTGCAAATCTTGATAATACAGATACGCTTCTGCACACGGGGCCGTGCCCAGCGAACACGGGCCGTGTGGAGCCCAATGCTGACAAATGCAATTAATGAAGGAAGAGAAAATGGATGGATACGGGGGCATGTCCGTTGGACACGGGGCCGTGGCCGGGCTTCTGTTCAGGCTATAAATAGGGGTGCTTGGCTCACTTCAAATGCATCCCTTGGCAAACCACCTCTCTCCCACTTTGCCACCACTACAACACCCCCATCCACCACCATCATCCATCATCCACCTTAGAGTGTGTGTAGTAGTCTTGGGATCCAAGATTGATAGTAAGAGTTCTTTTCAATCAAAGGCCATGTTTGGCTAAGTCTCTTACATCACTTGGTGAAGACAAGTATTTAATGTATTACTTTTGATTTTTAATCTTTTCTCACTTTTTATTTGGTTTTGTATTAATGACTTTAATAACTAGTTTCTTTTGTTGAAGGTGAAACTTCTTTATCATTTGTCCGTGGTGTCTTAGCATTACTTTACTGTCTATATAAAGTAAAATATTTTCACCATTCATATCTCTACGGTCTATATAGAGATATGTTGGCTACCTGGTCGGGGGTTAAGGGAATGGTTTAGTAAGGTTCTTGCCTTGTTCAGTGTATAGATCCTGCAAGGACCTGGGTCAAGCTTACTAGAACCTCCTTCAATACCCACTGGTATTGGATGGCGGGGGTGCGAATGGTTTGATCCCCTCATATGTAAATTACTATTAATACATTAAACCGGCTACTTGGGATTGTATCCCTGCTGACTCAAACCACTTAGCCTAGGGTAACGTCACCTTCAAAAGAGGGGCCTACCACTTTTCGCATTAATAACTTAATTAATTATCTTTCAATATTCCGACCCTTCGGGATTGTATCCTTGCTGACTCAAACCACTGGGTTGAGGGTAACGTCACCTTCAAAAGAGGGGCCTACTACTATAACTAAGATAATCTCTTAAAAAGTGCAAAAGTGCGGAAATCATCAAAGGATACATTAAAGGCGAGTCGGATCCTAATGATTCATCTTGTCTGTCTGTTTTTATTTTCATTTTTATTTCAGCATTTTTAGTTTTTATTTTTCATGTTTAAACCTTTTCTCAAAAATTTTAGTTTGATTAGACGTTGAGGATAAACCGGTACTAAAAGATCTTGTGTCCTTGGATGACCTCGGTATCTTACCAACGCTATACTATGCTCACGATGGGTGCACTTGCCCATGTGTGTGTTTAGTGTTAGTAGAATATCGTGTTTTATAAATTTAAAGCTTGACTAATGCGTAAAATGGGCTTAAAATATCAATAAAATCACAATACACCTAACGCACACCAAGTTTTTGGCGCCGTTGCCGGGGACACAAGGATTTTAAGAAAGTTAGGAATCAACGGCCTAATCGTTTTTCTTATTTTTCTATTTTTTAGGATTTTTCTAGATTTTTCAGCTTCTGCAGACTTCAGCATGGGGCCGCGCCTACTGAACACGCCTCGTGCCCAATCCTTGTTACTGGCAATCCTGTTTTAAGTCAGACGGTAGCTGAACACGGGGCCGTGCCCAAGCTTCAGTTACTGAAAACAGAACCATAAGATCCCGACGGTTGGTATTTTCTGACACAAGCATGAGTGATATTGATTATTTTTACTTTCGCAAATGCAGAGATATCTTCAGTGTCTCTATATTTCAGTGGTTTAACAATTCTTCTCTTGGATCTGTCTCTTACCAAGATATAATCTTCTATATTTGTCTCACTTTGACTTGTTTCCACCTGACTTGGATCCCTTTGACTGGTTTCACTCTGGATTGTACTAGATTCTCCATGATTAACTTTTTGTTTTTCTAAAACTGGCTCCACCTCAAACTGACGATCACCCCTTTTGGATACACTCTTGTTCATAGATCCTACAACATCTTTATATAAAACATTTTCTCTACACTGAACATTTCTGCTTACAATAACATTTGGATTTTCCAACCTCCAAAGTTTGTATCCCTTCACTCCTTTAGTATATCCCAGCATGACACACATTTGTGACCTTGGATCTAACTTATCATCACTGGCATGAGAATATACCAGAGATCCAAAAACTTTCAAATCTTCATACTCAGGTTTAACTCCAGTCCACATCTCCATAGGTGTCTTCATCTTGATTGCTGATGAAGGACATCTATTAACCAAGTAAGCTGCAGTTGAAACAGCTTCACCCCAGAACTTCTTAGGCATCCCTGAAGTTACTAACATACAACTCACCCTCTCTAAAATGGTTCTATTCATTCTTTCTACCAAACCATTCTGTTGAGGAATGTCACAGCCCCCCGACCCCACCCTGGCAGCGGGAGCCGTGAACCAGTCAAATGGTACCGGTGTTTATTAAATATATTGCAGCGGAAATTTTCATCATGACCGTGAGTTAGGAAAATACCAGAGGTTTGAAACATCGGATTTTATTTATTAACCAGACTCGATAAACCCATGTTTTGCAAAGGTAGCTTTAATATGGGATAAACCCAAATAGATAAAACAACTTTTCTTAATTTAATTCAATTGATAAAATAAGCCACTTCTGTAAGCCTTTTTGGTGTCGTATCACAACTCTTATTCCAATCTACTGTAATCACCTGAAACACGTTTTAAAAAGGTTTTGTCAGCAGGAAATACTGGCGAGTACTTTCAATTTGTACAAAAGACACATTGTTATAATATACAGTATTAAGAGCTATTACAATTTTTATATCAACCAATTACCCCAAATCGGTATTTGTCACTCGACCGGATCTGTGACTATGGTCATATCACCCATTGGCTAACCCGTTGTCCAATGGTGAAGATTATCAAGTAGTGTATACAAAACCCCACATACCGGCAGTAATTGTAGATTACAAAGACTTAATCACTGTAATTATAACTTTGAAAACAAGTAGGGTTTTGAAAACATTTAATAAAGATAGAATGACTCACCTTGTTAGCATATAGTCTTGTTTAACAGGCCTCCTGATTCTAAATATTCTGATAACTAAGCATCTACTGTGATTGTGAGTTTATAGTTCGGAGTTTTCTGATAGTTAAACTTATAGTTTAACAGAGTGGAATACATATTACTGTAAGACCAAATCAAACCTGAAGATGGTCACGAGATCAGAACCTGAACGAAATTCAACAAAGTATAGCCTTATTTAGACAGCACTTTGGCATTCGTTAGTTGGTTCCTAGATCGATCGGACAGAATATCGCATCGGTGATTATTGGTTAGAACACCAACGTATAGAGAGAAAAATAGAAGGAATGAGCAAAGAATAATGAAATCCTAGGCTCCTATTTATAGGTAAGGACAATGCATTTCTAGGAAGTTTCCTTTATACTTTCTAGGAAATTACATATACTTTTCTAGGAAGTTACCTACACATTTTCTAGGAAGCTTCATATATACTTGTTTAGGAAGTTTCATATACATCTTTCTTGGATACTTCCTACCCATATATATCCTCTTTACACCTTCCTTAGATAAGATCTACCCCATATATACCTTGTTGTTTAACTAACTAATTTATTTTAACCGTTTAATTGAGTAACTTTCTTAGCTGATTAATTAATTAACTGACTTAATTGTTTAACTAATTAACTTACTTAGTTGTTAAGTTTACTTGGATTTTTAACGGATTATCTCACTTAGCTTTTTAACTGATTAATTTTAATTAAGTAATTTACTTAGCCGATTAATTAATTAACTTACTTAGCTTACTTAACTGTTAAGTTTCCTTTCCTGTTAAGTTTCCTTAGCTGCTAAGTTTTCTTAACCGCTAAGTTTACTTAACCACTAAGTTTACTTAATCGCTAAGTTTACTTAATCACTAAGTATTCTGGTTTAGCAGCTCCTTGGTTATGAGTTCTAATTTATAGGTACAATGGAACTCGTATTAGTGTATTAACTCAATTCAACATTAACGATAATCACGAGATCAAACCCACAACGAATGACAAAGTATAGCCGGGTACCGGCAACACTTAAACATCCATTGGATTGGTTTCAATCGATCAGATATAGTACCGTATTAGTGATTAGAGTTATTACCGTGATAACGAGGCAGAGTTTCGGGAATTTAGGCTTTAATTGAAAGAAAAAGAGGTACAAGGAGTAGGACGACGTTTTAGACTGTCGAATTGAGCAATCTGATCAAGTGCCAAACCAAAGGCTTTATAGCCAATTTTTTGTTGCCTCCCACGTGTCGCGCCAACCCCTCTTTCTCTTGTCGCATGGCGCGGGGATGGTCGGCCCGACTTCGACTGCCACGTGTCCCACGTAGGTCTGACACGTGGCGCAGTGTCGTGACACGTGTCCCTGGACGCCTTTTTCGCCCAGTCGTGTGTTTTCTCAATTTTTGTGCTGATACTTATCACGTATGTTTGGGTCTTGATTCCATTTGGTTTGGTTTTTAATTACGAATCTAATAAAGGTACTTTTGTGCGGTTTGGTTCATCAACCGTCAGGTTTTCAAGTTTCGTCACGCACACTTCTGGTTTTGATTACGGTTTGTTGTCGAGAATATTTTTTAGCGTTGTTACAAGGAGTACCAGGAATGGTCAAGTGTCTGGCTATTCCATTTGCTTTACAAAACTGATTAAACTCATTGTTACAAAACTCTATACCATTGTCCGTTCTGAGTTTTTTCAGTTTCCTTTCAGCCTGATTTTCAACCAATACTTTCCACTCTTTAAACTTCTTGAAAGTATCACTTTTATGTCTAAGAACATAAACCCATAACCTTCTAGAATAATCATCTATGATTGACAAGAAATATCTACCACCCCCCAAAGTTTCTGTTCTAGCTGGCCCCCATAGATCAGAATGAACATAGTCTAAGACACCCTTAGAAATATGTTTCCCTTTACTAAACTTTACTCTTTTCTGTTTGCCCAAAACACATCTTTCACAGAAACTTATATTACAGTTCTTTAACTCACCAAGAACTTGTTGTTTTGACAATTCAAATAGGCCTTATTGACTTATATGACCAAGTCTCTTTTGCCATTTCAGGGCTTCATCACTTCCTTCTTCACTTGCTAAAGAGGCTACTCCATCAACAATTTTACAATCCAGCATGTAAATATTATTCTTGACTCTAGTACCACTTAACATCACCATAGACCCTTTTATTACTCTAGCTTTACCATCTCTAAGACTAACATAGTATCCCATCTTTTCCAATGTACCAAGAGATAATAAACTTCTCTTAAGATTAGGAATATACCTTACATCTTTGAGATCAAATGTAATTCCAGATTATGTCTTCATTGTCACTGTGCCAATTCCTAGAATCTGACCAGGCCTGTCATCACCAAGCTTTACAGACCCCATACCAACCATCTTCAATTCTTTAAAGGCTTCTTTCAAAGGTGTCATGTGAAATGAACACCCTGAATCCATTACCCACTTCTCTTTGTTACATTCACTTGTAACAACAAGAACATCAGCACTGTCATAACCACCCTCTTATTGTTCATCAGAATCCACATGACTATTTTGCCCCTTTGATGAGTAACTACTATTTTGCCCTCTGGAGTAATTTCCTTCTCCTTTCCTTTTCTTGAATTCTGGACAATCTTTCTTGAAGTGTTTTTCTGAATTACAAACAAAACACCTCCTCTTGAACCTTGACTTGGATCTTGATCTAGAATTCTTGCTGCTACTACTGAAATTCTTATGATCTGGTCTTCCTCTCACAAACAATCCATCTCCACCTTCTTCTTTAGAATCTTATCTCTTTTTCAATTCTTTTGAATTTAAGCCAGACAACACATCTTCCATGGATAATGACTCTCTACCATACATCAAAGTATCCATAAAGTGTTCATATGATGATGGTAGAGATGTGAGAAATATAATAGCCTGATCTTCATCATCCAATACCACTTCTATGTTTTCAATATCCAAGATCAGTTTGTTAAACTCGTCCGTATGATCTTCAAGACTCTTTCCTGATGACATATGAAACGTATACAGTCTCTTCTTCAAGTAAAGTCGATTGGCCAAAGACTTCGTCATGTACAATGACTCCAACTTTGTCCAAATCCCAGCTGCAGATGTTTCTTTTGATACTTCACGAAGAACTCGATCACCAAGACTCAATATAATTGCACTATGAGCCTTCTCGAGCATATCCTTCTTCTCTTTATCATTTAAATCAGCTAGAAGTTTATTTATCTTCTCCTTTCAGCGCAGCAACAACACCATTATGAACCAGAAGAGCCCTCATCTTCACACGCCATAGACTGAAATCATTCTTCCCATCAAATTTCTCCAATTCGAACTTAGCTGGCCCCATTCTTGTTCTCTGATTGCGGAATTGAAAATCAATTTCTTAGAATCGAGCCACCAATGGCTCTGATACCACTTTTTAAAGATCTTAAAAGAAATTGAACTCAGAAAACACAAATCAACGATTGTTATTGATGAACAATTGAATGAAAAGAAAGGAAATTACAACGAATTGAACAACTAACTACTGATTCAATCTCTCCTCTTATAAGCCTTAATCCCCAATCCTACCGTTAACAGAATAAACAAATTATCTTTCATGTCATATCTAGCAAACAGCCCCTCAAGTATTAACTATTTATCAAAAACTGCTTAAACCTTCTAAACTATCAATAATGACAGAAACAACCCTCCAACTATAAACCTTCAACATTGCACCAGTTGACTTGGTGAGTTGACCATCAATTTTGACTTTATTCTTTACACTATAAACTGAAAATCAGCCAATTGAATGCAAATTAAAAGCAACCAAGAAAGGAGAGAAAGAGATTAACCTTAGAAACAACAACCTTAAAATCAAAACAAACTTCAAACTCATAACAGTGTAGTGGTGTATTATGGCAGAGGTGATGCTTTGATCGACACTATGGCAGAGACGACGCTTCAACTTTCCAATCAGATTGTCCATCGTCGCTTAAGATTCCCTGTTTGATATCGAGTACCAAACCTATATTCTGATACATTAGATCTTTCAGGCCCAAATATCCTATAAGAAAAAATAGAAACTGAGGCCCTGTTTAGGTGGAGCCCAAAGCAAAGGCTTCGTTTGGCTTACCTTTGGGTCGGCCCTGTGGATGAAAATACTATAAAAGGAACAAAATCATAAATATTAACTGATATACAACTATAAAGGGAACTAAATCATAAATGTTAACTGATATACAAAAAGTAGTGTTGATGTTAGGTTGATGGAATAACTTGGAGCCTATACAAATAATTTTTATAAAATATGGAGAAAAGAAAAAGTGCGTTGAAGATGTATTATTACCTACACTATCTATACTATATAATAAAAGAAATCAAAGGGTGGATACATGTAATTTATTGGAGCCATCTATTTTTTAGTTGTTTTCCTCTTATAAAATTGAATTCAATATAAATTTAAACAATTCGTATAGAAGATAATATAATATTTTAAAATATTTATTAGATTTTAAAATTATTTATCCTGAAATTAACAAAAGACGCACACTAAATATAAATTAATATAATGTAAATGATTCATTTATTTTATTAAACTAAAGTAGTTAAGGGTAGAACCTATTTAAAAAAAATTATAAGGGGTAAACAAAAACATTAATCAATGTTTATTGGTTCTATACTTTTATTTTCGTGTTCAGCTCTCAACTCAAATACGGTATTCACTATGTTTACGTGACATTTATAAGAACCATTATCGCAATCACCACGTCCATCATATATCGAGTATATTCGTTAGTTTTTTTAAATATATAATTTTTATTAGATTCATTCAACCGTGTAATAAACAAGGTTTTTTAAAGATATAATATTTTTATTATTTACTATACAAAATTACATTTATGCAACTCCTGTAATACCCCTGGTTTTTAAAAATATAACTTTTTATGATGTGGTATATAAAATTAGATTTATTCAATCCGTTTAATACACAGGGTTTATGAAGATATAACAAGATATAACTTTTTATTGATTGGTATATAAAATTACATGTGCTCAACCCATACAATACATGAGTTTCTTAAAAATGTAACTTTTTTCATTATTTAATATATAAAATTAAATTTACTCAACCCGTACAATACACGGGGTTATTAAAGATATAACTTTTTTATTATTTAAAATATAAAATTACATTTATTCAAACCATGTAATAAACATGATTTTTAAAAATATATTGTTTTATTATTTAGTATATAAAATTACATTTATTCAACCTGTGTAATAAACGAGGTTTTTAAAGATTTTTTTTTTTTTTTGTTATCTGGTATATAAAATTATATTTATTCAACCTGTGTATTACACGGGTTCTAACCTAGTACTAAAATGGATTTTTAAGTAAATAAGTGAACAGACTAATTTGCCCTTTGCTTAACAGTTAAAATTAACTAGGTTAGCGTCAAAGGACAAACCGTGAAAGATTTTGAAACATTAAGTACAAAACTCATAAGTTTTAAAGGAAAAGGACAGCGCCTGAAATTTGGGACAAACATAAACGACAAAACTTTTAATTTACTCACAACATTTTGAAGCCAGTGCTATTTCTCAAAGCAGCCAAAGTTGGCATCAAGAAGAACAAAGGTTCGAGCCGGTTTCTTTAAAAATGCCTTAATTAGAAACTCTAATTTGAGTGGTTTCTTTAGCAGATATTATTATATATCGATTAACTTATTTAGGAAAACAAATGATGAATTACGCAAGTTGGCCAATTTATGTTTTCAATTTTCATAAACTAAAATGTCCTAAATCAAAGTTTCTTGTTTCCAAAGTTTTTAAATTTAGTTTAGTCTTTATATAAACCATGCATATACTTTTAATCTATGCATATACTTTTAATCTTTTAAGCACCCGAATAAAAAGAAACCATAGTTGCAGTCGTAGACGTGGGTTTTACATCGAGACTAAACCATGTTATCATTTTTTTTGTTCTACATGTTTATCGTTTGTATGTGTGTATTGTTTGCTTCCATTTCGTATTAGATAAATATTTACCAATAACCAAATTTCCCTAAATTAGATTTCCCTCAAACCATTCACAACCCGCCACGTGTACCCCATACGCGCCCATAACCATATAACCAACCACCATCAAAAATCCGTTTTAACATTTTCTTCATCCCATTTTACAACAACATTCATTCTCCACACAAAACCAATCAACAATGGCGATCGAAATTGTAGTGCTCGCGTACGCCACAGGCGCAGAAGCGATCATGGTCCTCCTCCTGACCATACCGGGCCTGGGCCCACTCCGAATGGGCCTCATTTCCGTCATCCGTAACCTTCTCAAACCATTTCTATCCATTGTCCCATTTTCCCTATTTATGTTCATGGATATCTACTGGAAATATGAAAACCGGCTCGATTGTGAATCGAGTAATACGTGTACCCCCAACGATCATTTGCGACAACAAAAAGTGCTCATGAAAAGCCAACGTAACATGTTGTTGATTATTACCGCTTTGGTGTTTTATTGGATGTTGTTTTCTGTGACTCGGATGGTTATTACGATCGAGCAGTTGAATGCTCGGATTGAGAAGTTGAAGAACAGAGATTGATCTGAAGGTGGTTTCTAATTTTTATGAATTTGATGTTGATTGTTACCATTGCAGGTAGGTTTTGAACAGGATTTATATTTGTGGTATAATGTTATGAATAAATTGTAGTTTAAAACGTACATAACTAATTTAAAGCAAGATATATAAATTTGTTTATTGCGGTAATGTAAAGAAAATATGTAGGCTTAATAAATGAGGCTTTGATCAGTTAATGTTATAACCTTTTTATTAGAGTGGCGATTTTTTTTTTAATCTTGCCACTTCAGGAATGGTTATTAGATCACACGGTCTGGGCATGGAAATCTGGCGTGGAATCCAGTCCACGCTAAGCAAACCACCCTGTGTCCGGCGTAGAGCACGGCGTTGTGGTTGGGGCTTGAGGATCTCCACTGGCGTGGCCGCGTGGGGGCAAATGTGTGGGTGAGATGGCGGTGTTTCATTGGTGGGTGGATTTTGGGTTGGTTTTGATTGGTTACTTTTTATTTTTTTTTTAATAAAGATGCCTCTTTCCACGTCTTGTTCCACTCCTTTTTTTTGCACCACGCCACTTTTCTTACGCGTGCTGACGTTGCTGCCATATGTCGCATAACGCCCCGCTTCATGCCCCTTCACACCGAATGGTCTTATTGTTATAACAGGGTGGTCCAAATAAAGAGAGTTGTATAGGAAGGTTGTGTAGCCGTTTTGATCCAGTATTTTTTTTTATATGTTTGTGATGATCTTCTATTTGTGATGCACTTATCTCTTTTCGAATTGCATTTTTTGTTCAAACACCAAATAGGAAACGCATAATCTCCGTTATCTAATCACTTGTTGGCTTCAAAGGCGAGTAGAAGGGAGGAGCCGCTAAGAGGGTGTGTGGCGAGTAAAAAGGAACGAGAGTTAGGGTTCTTTCCATTTGATTTCGCTTAAAAACTAGTTACATTTTGAGTTTACTTTCCAAAAAAAAAAACTATGGGGCCCTACTTAGAAAAAAACTATGGGTCACTCGACTTTTCATAGTATAAGTTGACACACAAAACGGAAAAAAAATATGGTCTCGCTTGACCTGACACTCATAAAGTGGCTCCCCTTTGCGAGTAGTTGAGACAGTCGGATTGCCAAATTCCAGATTATATGTTTGGTACACTTGATGAATTTTAGTATTGTCTTAATTAATCAAAATCTCTAACAGGTGTACTTATATAGTTATATGTCAAGCCAATAATATGTTTGGAATTACGAGAACAACTTAATGCGTGTACACATAGTAGACAAGATAGAGACTGGAGTTGTTACGTAACGTAACCGTCTTATGTATCATATTCCACATGTTACGTACAAACTTTTTTACGTATCATACTCCAAACGTTACGTACAAACAACTTAGGTATTAATAATACCGTATTATATTTGAAACATTTCTATATATAACAATTTAGGTCGCAGCTTATGAACAGTATCATAATTGGTCAATTTTTGCATCTTATTTACGGTTATGCCATGAAGTAAACATTTTATATTTAAGTTTTGACCACTGGATTTTGGTTTTTTACATTATGAGCACTCATTCATATTGGTTTTTGACGTGTGTCAACCTTGTACTAATACCATCTCAAAATGGATATTTGAAGAAACACGGAACTAATTAAGAGACTAATCAGTTTGGTTTATGTTCCTACCATAATGGTTAATCTTCTTTATGGTTTCCTGAGCTCCGTAATGACTTGGGTTATCTGCAAAACAGAACACCGTTACTCGTTAAGAGGGGAATGTGGGGGTTTCCCTCTTAACCGGGCTCCGGCGTGAGAATAAGCGACTGCTTTGTGGGAGATAATTAAGTATTAAGTGTGGGAGTAGAGGGAATGGAATGTTTAACCTGTGAAGTGAGGTCTCTATTTATAGCTGGAGAGGTGTAAGAGGATGTGGGCTGATGGGCCTTGGGCCGGAAGGCGACAACATGGAGGATATGCTCCTTGTCTCACTGGTGTCGACCGTTAGTGGCTTCTAGGGGCTTTCTGGAGCTGGCGCAATGTGATTGGAGCCACGTGTCATTGTTGTCGGCCTGGACGCCCTTCTGCCATCAGCAGGTAAGTGGAGATCGTGGGGCAGTTGTCTCTGCCTTATGATTGGTGCCATGTAGGCGTCCTTGAGTACTTTTTGTCTCGTGCATGTCAGATGATCGTGGAGCACGATTGAGCAGAGCCAGCCGGACGTTGATTGGCTCTTTTCTTCTGCCACTTGTACCTTGTATACTATTTGGATAGGCCTTGCGCCGTAGTCACGCATGATTCTTGCTGAGCACGTAACTACTCCGCGCGGGGTATGGGCTTCCAAATGTTCTTTCAGAATGCTAAGTGTTAGAAATGGAGTCTCCACTTGCTCAGACCTCGCGCCGGATCATTACATGTGTTTGTAGCCCGCGCGAGGTTGGCAATAAGAAATATGTTGATTAAGGAGTATGGTCTTGCGCGCGTCCTGACTGGAGGATTGCGCGGCGTTTTTAGGACCATACCCCTTCAAGTCCCCCCAGTCCAGTGCTGCACCATGCGCGAGGCAAGTGGTTGGAGCTCTGGACTTAGAAAAAATTGCAGTAAAATGCTTGTTTTTTGTTTGGTAGGCGCGCGCGTACGAGTGTTTTATCACTTGTTACGGCGCGGCTAGGCGCTTGGCAGTTGGTAATGCTTTGGGTAGCCATGCGTATTGCGCGTCATGGATAACCTCTGTATTACGTTGTTGAACTTTTGGGCGGGAAAATCTTCGAAATTTGAATTTCTGACAGGTTGGTAAAAATGTCGTGGTTGGTGACGTTTGAGTTGACATCTGACGTGGTTGTCATCAACTTGTCCCTGACGAATCGTATTTCCGTCAGGAGAGTGAGACCCACGCGCGCGTGGTAACCGTCACTCCGAGAAACACGCCTTACGTGGCGTTTACTAATTGGCCACGCTCGCGGCGATTTCGGCACGGTTACCCATCGCATTAAATGCGATGGGTATATATATCTGAAGAGACATGAGGGATTATCACTTTCTCTTCTACCATTTTCCTTATTTCCTCTCGAATTCCTCTGAATCTTCAAAGTTTGAAGAAAAGTAGCAGCAGATCTTCAAGTTTCTCCACCATATTTTCAAGTTCTACCCAGAATCTTTGAAGAAACTCTTACCTTCTTCCATGGCTGAAGAACATCAGGAAGATATTCCCGGAGAAGAAGGCCCTGTGCCCGTTCTCCGGTGGGACTTAGGGCTTTTTGAACAGATCATACGTGGTTTCCGGTTCCCCCCGGAATGGGATGCCCGGTATCCCGGCCAGAATCAAACGGCTGCCGACGCACCGCCGGGGTACATCACCTTGTTTGAAGACTTCTTTCATCAAGGTAACTTTCGATTACCGGCGACGAACTTCATGGCCCATATTCTGCAGTTTTATGGGTTTCATATATCGCAGATGAGCCCTCCCGGGATGGTCCGGGTCCGACACTTCGAGTTCCTGTGCTGGTCACATGGCATAGAGCCAACTGTGGAAAGATTTAGAGTCTTTTACCAGTTGATCCGGAACATGGGATTCTACTCATTTGCCAGTAGGGGTTCTGCAAAGAAGATACTTCTTAACCCTCCCAAGAGTTTCCACGAGTGGAAACCTAAATTCTTTTATATTCGCGAGGAGGTGATCCCGATCGCCATGACGTTTCACGCCTGGTCTGAGCCGATTGTGAAAGAGGATTTGGCGATCCCCAAGACTGAGGCTTGGTATCGGGAGCTTACTGCCACCCCAAACCGGGTGTTTGGAGAGAATGTCTTGGTAGCGGCGAGGATGAGCGACCAATGGCGGCCTGACAGCGAGGAAGTTCCCCTCTTGATGATTGAAGACCAAGGTCAGTGATTTCCTTAGTTTCGCTGATTTCTTGCTTCGTAACTTTGTGTTTATTTACGTAATTTGTCATGTAGAGGCGCGTCTGTATCAAGCTGCCTTCGCCACTTTTGGTGGTTCTATGGGCGTGCGCCCACTCCAGGCAGGAGAAGAGTATTGGTACGAGCAGATTAGGGGTAATTTCATGTACCCGGTTGCTGATGCATTCGCCTCGCCGCCTACTGCCACCGAAGGTGCGCACATACCTAAACCTCGTCCTTTGCGCTCTGTGACTTCTGCTGGGAAAGAGGTTGTCTATCTTTCCAGCGAAGAGTCTGTAGGGTCTTCGAACGGGGAGCTAAGTTCGTGGTCTAACGTCTTTGCAGGTATGTTGCGCGGCCTGGGTATCGACCTCGAAGAGAAGAAGAAGAAACCCTCTAGGAAGAAGAAGGTGGTCAACCTTGAGCCTAAGGTGATAAGCAAGAAAGGCGGGAGTAGCCGCGCGGCTGCTGGTGCTGCTGATAAAGGTACTCTTCGGCTTCGTCAGAGTGACTTGAAAGATTATGTGATAATTAGTGACTCACTTGAAGGATTGTCGCGCGTAGGCGAGAAGAAAACTGGAGCAGGTGGCTCAAAAAGTGAAGGTAGCGCGGGTTCTCGCAACCCGGATGCTGGCGCTACTCCCTCATCTGTTGCGCATGAGGAAGAAGAAGAAGAAGAAGAAGAGGCTGCTGAGAAGTTGATCAGCAGGAAAAGAACTAGAAGCGAGACCACCACTGGTGTGGTTGCTGCGCAGATAGCTGGTGCGGTTCCCTTGATCGGGAAAACGAGCAACTTGCGCTCCCTTTACAAATTCTCTCCTGGTACGTTCTTAGTCTTGCCTTCCTTCTGTTGCTTTCTCTTCTTAACCACTTAGCTTCTGCAGAGACCAAGAAGAAGACCCCTGAGAAGGGTGTTGTGGTTACGGAGCCAGAGCCGAAGAGGCCAAAGATTACCATTGAATCTTCCAAGACTGCTGGGGCTGAGTCTGCCAAGGATAAACATGTTGCTGAGGGGGATAAAGCGAAGGTTGCCGAAGAGAAGAGAAAGGTTGATGAGGAGCGTAGGAAGAAGGTTGATGAGGACAAAAGGAAAAAAGCTGAGGAAGAGAAGAAGAGGAAAGCTGAGGAAGATAAAAAGGCTGAGGAGGCGAAGAGGAAGAAAGCCTCTGATATAGAGGAGAGGAAAAAGGCTGTTGACAAGCCTATTAATGATGCCTTGAGATATACCGGTGCCGCTTCTATCACTGCTCATGATAAGGCGCAGGGTCCGGAGGTTGTGAGCACCACGGGGCCTAAGAAGCCCCATCAAGAGAGAAGAAAGGAACCAGAGGTTGAGAAACCTACCCGCCCCACGCATACTGATATCCCTCATCGCTCCAAGGTAACTTCTACCAGGGGATCAGGCCCGTATGTTTCTGGTGGCGCGAGCTCTGGTGGCGCTGGAGGTTATAACCCACAAGCTATCGGGGCGAAGGATACCCTTGGTGATATTTATTATAAAAGTTATACTGAAGAAGAACGTGGTGACGCCCCCCACCAGGCTCCCTAGGGTTTGAAGCAAAAGGACACCTTTCAAGAGTTCGGCCCTTGCCGCGATTGGTTCTTAAATTCTTTTCCTCCTGGTGAGGTTAATCGGCAGAATGCGAAGACTCATGAAGGGCTATATCGCACTTATTTGATCGGGGAGGCCAATACGCGCGCTGCTAACCATCAGATCGTCCGTGAGTGGCGGACAATGGTTAGGGAGCGGTCGGATTGGGAGAACTACCGTGAGCGACTTGTCAGGAAAGTTAAGGAGTTTGAGAAGGCCAATGCCAAGTTTGAGGAGGAGAAGGCAAAGTTTGAGGCTGACCGGAAAGCAGAGGAATGGGGGCGCGAGGGCCTGAAAAACAAACTTCAAGCTGCCGAAGATAACCAGCGCGCTTATGCTGCCCGCACTAAAATTACTGAGCTCGAAGGCAAGGTTGCTGAGCTGACCTCGAAGGTCGAGGGTGCGCAAGCTGCGCAGGCTGCTAAGGAGCAGATTGAGGTTTGTAAAACTTATACCCTTTATTTCTGTGCTTTGTTTGCAAAATAGCCTAAGTCCTGTCCTTTGTAGGTTGAGTTGGCTGAAGTGAAGCTGCAGCTGACAAGTAGGGACAAGGATTTGATTGCCAAGGATGTCGAAATTGCTGAACTGAAACGCCGCCTGAATGAGCAAGTTGATAAATGCGAATCCTTGGAAATCGATCTTGAGGCGGAGAAAGTTAAGGCTGCAACTGCTGAGGAGGCCAAGCAGCGAGCTGAAGAAGTGCGTGATGTTAGTACGTCGGCCCTCAATGTAGCACAGACTAACTACGCTGAGGCTCAGGGCATCGTTGATACTCTTGTCTCTGAGGCCGAATGGATGCGCGGCCGCGGAGTAGTGCTGGTATGCTATTCTTTTTTCCCTTAGAAGTTTTATTTGCTAAGAGTTATGTGTAATACAGTCTTCGCTGTAGGTTGCCAACTCTGTCCTTAACGCTGGAGAGCTGGATCGCGCTGTTGCTGCTCTGACAGATGCCGCGAGCGCAGTTGGTCATCGTGGAGGCTATCTGGAGTGTGCGCAGCATGTTGAAGAGGCATTCGGACAGGAGTTTGACACGAGTCATTGTTCAGTGACTGACCAGGCTAGTGCCGAGTTGACGCGTGCTGAAAATGCTTATGATCACCTGTCACTGCCCGTGATGGACTTAGTCGCGAAGGCTTTAGAGCATGATGACTGGTGTCAGCGCCTTAAGGCCATTCTTGACCCACCGATAACTGTTGACTTGTCTGACGCGGAAGAAACGGCGGGTAATGATGGCGATAAGGAAGGTGATGGTGTTGGCGATAAGCGCGACGATGATGATGATGGTGATAGCTTTGAATAGGCTAGTACTTTTAGGCTTTGTGCCTTGTAATTTTTCCTCTAACATTTTTAATGCAAGTAGCTGCGCGGTTGCGCTCGTTTCCGATCAAAGGCATGACACTTTGTTTTAATGTAATTGTTGCGCGGTCGCGCTTGTTTTGAATATGATGCTCGTTTATTCTTTCCCGTTACAATTATTGCACTGTTGTTAGAAACTTTGGTTAAGTTAACGCGAATAAATGTAAGTGTGGCTCTTGTGTGAGTGTAATTGCCCAGTCTCGCGCTATGTTCGCGGAGGACCTTGGAGGCATAACTCAAGAGCTCGTAAGTTACTGGAGTGTTTTCGTGCTAATCAGAAGTTTAACATGCATTTGTAACGAAAGAAGTCATCGTGATAAAAGAAAACATGTCGTATGCTTTCATTTACTAAGAAACAGGCGCTTGGGCCAACATACATTGCTTGTAATCGTAAAGGGCGTTTAGCCAACATAGGAAAGTAAAGAGGCGCATGGCCAACATGAGTAGGCAAAGGCGCTAAGCCTGGAGTAGTTACATATAGCACTTGCGCAGTTGTTGCGCATTCCACGTGCGCGGGATGATGTGTCCATCAAGGGTGCGCAATTTGTATGCCCCTTTTCCTAGCACTTCGTGGACCAAGTATGGGCCTTCCCATTTGGGTGCTAACTTCCCGGGGCGTTCAGCGTTTGAAGCTTCGTTACCTCGAAAGACGTATTCTCCTGGAGTGAAGGTACAAATGCGGACTCTCGCATTGTAGTACCTTTCCAGTTGTGTCTTGTATTTCGCCTCTTTAATACGCGCAATCTCGTGTCTTTCTTCCAGGAGATCCAAATCGAGGCGGCGTGTAACACCCCGAAAATATAAAACTTTATACTAAAATTATAAAGTTTAAATAAATGAGAATTTACCAACTAGGAATTTAACCTAGTTAACAAAAAGTCTAGAAATAACATGAAATAAGGTTAAATAACCAAAACTTTATGTTAAATAAAAAGTGAAGGGACCAAAGATGATAAAAGTGAAACTTGTGTTGTAGAAATTGATAAAAATAAAAACCAAACACCCCACTAGGGGGCTGGTCGATGAAGAAAAAGCAGGAGGGGGGCGACACCCCCATTCTTAAACACTATCACACACAAAATCAGTAAATTGAAGGCTCAATCCAAGTCGGAATCGAATTTAAAGCTTAGAATCGTGATCCTCATTGCAAGAGGATTATAAGGTATGTAAAATCTGATGAAATCACTAAACTTGAAATTCTCATATTTTGGAAAATCCGAAATCAGATGTTGCATGTGTGTTATTTGGTTAGATTAGGGATGATATAGTGTCTAGAAGTGAAACCTAGACAACTACTTGTGAAATCATGTTCAAATTCAGGGAATTCCATGAACACCTTGAAGGTGGGTTGTGGGTTTTACAAGATAATGATGAACATTAGGGTTTAGAATGATTATCCTAGTGTAATTTGATTATAGAAAGTGATTCCAGAAAGATATGATGTTTAAATACTATATGAGGGCTTTATTGTTGTCAAATTAGCTAATTAGCAAGCTATGAAATTTAATACGAAAGATATAAAAATTCTGCCTATGAAGTGTTTGTTGAAATGCCTCAAAGAAGGCTTGAAACTAGAATTTTGTAGTTAAAACACCTAATTGTGATGTTTTGACTATTATGCGAAATGTGATTACAAAGAGTTCTAAATATGATAAAATTGAACTCTATAGGAAAGGATACCGGAACGTCAAGTGGACAAGCCGGTGGCGATTCGCGGTTGAAGGGTGTGCACTAAGGTATGTAACTTGACCCGTTACATGGAGTAGATTTTGATGGTTATATAATGCGTAATTGAAAGTTTTGAATAAGAGTTGTTTTGAATTAAGCGGTGAAGTCGCTATATTGAGTGATTGATCAAATTTGGTCGGAACTCGTTGGTAGTCGTCATATGGGAGGATTCCTTAGACGAGCCAAACGGGTCGAATAATCAAGTAAGGCATGATCGATGCTTCGGATTATGTTGGATTGATCTTTGATATGGATAATATAAAACATAGTAGAAATATGAAATTTTAATGTATTGGTATCCTAGAAAAACTGAAATCCGAGAGCTGGGGTTTTAGTGTAATGAACAAACAAAACAAAACATAGATTTCCAGCAACTACCGTAAGTTACGGTAGTACCGTAACTTACGGTACAGGTCAAGAAGTTACGGTGGAACACCCCTGTTTTACGGTGGACCAACAATTCTCCAAGACTCACCGTAACTTACGGTGATACCGTAAGTTACGGTGGAAATCAGAAATAAAACTTAAATGTTATGGTTTAAAATTTACATTGAATCTCTCGTTTATATATTTATAACAATTGTCAAAACTAAAGTTTTAATGGTTTTGACCTTAGGTAACAAGGTGGATCTTACGGATGGCGGTCAAGCGAATGATGAAAGAACCAACCACGATTTTTGAAGCTTCCGCAATGTTTTAATCATACTTAGATTTTGTTCATGGGTTGTAAACAATTTCTTAAACAAATTTTGAATGTTCCAACTTAGTCATTAGTTGACTAAGTTTTATGCTACTTATGAAACTTATGTTAATTTAATATCTTTTGGCATAAAATTAGTGATTAATTCTAGTAAAAATTTAAGGGTGTTACAAGTTGGTAATCTGAGCCTAAGGTTGTCAACAAAGTGTTCGGTTCAAGCTTGATCGATCGTCCGGTAAGGATTAACTTCTTTTGTTAATAAATTATTTATTATGTAAAGAATGAGAAACGAACAAATATGCATGAAAAGAGCGTGTAAGCTCATTCAAATACAAGAAATGCATAAAACAAGAACGATTAAATCAAGTTATGAACTTGATTGAATCAAAACAAGAACGATTAAATCAAGTTATGAACTTGATTGAATCAAAACAAGAACGATTAAATCAAGTTATGAACTTGATTGAATCAAAACAAGTAAAGCATGTGTTATAAATGGAATGTTTAACAACTTATGTAAACATTTCAGAAATAGAGATGGCTGATAAAGGTAACGATGATGCGGTGCCGAGAGTCACCAAACAAGTGAGGGAAGTGATTGCCGAAGAGGTTGGAAAGGCGATCGAAAATAGTTTGTCGGGCTTTATTGATAAAATTCAAAACACAGTTTTATCAATAGTAGAAGATAGAATCAAGAAATTGGAAGATGATTCAAATTTAGCAAAGGAAAAGCATGGAGGACGAAAGCCTTGTTCATACAAGGAATTCATGGCTTGTAAACCACCAATATATAATGGGGAGGTTGACCCAATAGTGTGCCAACGATGGCTAAGTGATATCGAATGGGTATTCGAGAGGACCCATTGTGACGAAGATGACTACGTAGCCTATGGTACGGGTCAACTAAGGAGTCAAGCGAAAGATTGGTGGGATAACAAAAAGAGAGAGATCGGTATTGAAGCTGCTAAGGTCATGACTTGGGAAGAATTCAAGACGCCATTTCTTAAGCATCATAGCCCCAAAGCGGTTATGAATAAAATCAAGGAGGAGTTCATGCAACTTAGGCACAAGAATGAGACCATAGACAAGATTACGGCAACGTTTATGGATAAGATGAAGTTTTGCGATGATCTAGTGACGAATGAAGAACAAAAGATATACTACTACCATAACATGTTGAGTGCTGAGTATAGGGAGTTTATCACCCCTTCCAAATACGAGACCCTTACCGAGATCATAAACGCTGCTCGGGAAAGGGAGATCGAACTGAAAAAGAGCATTGAAAGGGGTGAAAGGAAAGCGCAAGATGTAAACCCAAGCCCTACTAAGAAGGCACGAACAAGCGAAACCCCAAAGAAATCTGATACGAAAGGCGGGTCGCCAAGTTGCAGAATCTGCGGAAAGGGTCATAAAGGCGAATGTCGTTACAAGGATAAGCCTTGTCCCATATGCAAAAAAAGGGACATATGGCTATATCGTGCCCGGAGAAAGTGACGGTTTGTTACAATTGTTATCGAACGGGTCACAAGAAGTCGGAATGCCCGGAACTGATTGGAAAGAAGGATGGGCAGGAACCGAAAGGTGAAGCCCCGAAAGCAAAGGCAAGATCTTTTCAACTAACCGCCGCAGAAGCAAAGGTTGAACCTGACGTGGTCTCAGGTATATTTGCTGTAAATTCGATTCCTGCACGCGTGTTATTTGATACGGGTGCGAATAAATCCTTTGTTTCATATGGATTTATTCGACATCCTTCATTTGTTCTAACAAAATTACCTGTGCCCTTAGAAGTAGAGATAGGTAATAACAAGAGCTTTATTGTTTGTGATGTATGTAAAAACTGTAAACTGAGCATTGACGACGAAGAATATTTGATAAACCTAATCCCGATGTCAATGGGAGAATTTCAAGTAGTCGTTGGGATGGATTGGCTATCTCAACACCATGCAAAGATCGTGTGTTTTCATAAAGAGATAAAACTAACATCTCCGAGCGGGAAACACGTCACCATTTATGGCGAAAAAGGAGGCAACCCTATAGTGTGCTCAATGTTGAAAGCTCACAAGCTTATGAAGCGGGGATGCAAGGCATTCATGATATACGCTAATGAGCCCGAAAAAGAATCACGAAAGATTGGAGATGTACCGGTAGTACGAGATTATGAAGATGTGTTTCCGGAGGATTTACCGGGGATACCGCCTGAACGGGAAATAGAGTTTGGGATCGAATTGATTTCGGGCGCGAAACCCGTAGCGAAAGCCCCGTACCGACTTGCACCGTCGGAATTACAAGAGTTGATGTCTCAAATCCAAGACCTGCTTGACAAGGGATTCATAAGGCCGAGTGTGTCTCCTTGGGGCGCACCGGTGTTGTTCGTAAGAAAGAAAGACGGGAGCATGCGCATGTGTATCGATTATCGGGAGTTAAACAAACTCACGGTAAAGAACCGATACCCGCTTCCGAGGATAGATGATTTATTCGACCAATTACAAGGTGCGAATTGGTTTTCGAAAATTGACCTTAGATCGGGGTATCACCAACTAAAGGTCAAGGAAGAAGATGTGCCGAAGACGGCTTTCTGCACGAGATACGGACATTACGAATTCCTCGTGATGTTATTTGGGCTAAAAAATGCACCCGCGGCTTTCATGGACCTCATGAACCGGGTTTGCAAGCCAATGTTGGATAAGTCGGTCATCGTATTTATCGATGATATCTTGGTGTATTCGAAAAGTGAAGCTGAACACGCACACCACTTACAAGAAGTGTTGGAGACACTTAGACGAGAGAAGTTATATGCAAAATTCTCTAAATGTGCCTTTTGGTTACGAGAGGTACAATTTCTTGGCCATGTCATAAGTGCCGACGGAGTTTTGGTGGATCCGTCGAAAATAGAGGCTGTGTCAAAATGGAATCCCCCAACGAATCCTTCTGAAATTAGAAGCTTTTTGGGGCTTGCGGGATATTATAGGAGATTCATCCAAGATTTCTCCAAGATTGCGACACCGCTAACAAAGCTAACACGGAAGAAAGAAAAGTTCATTTGGGGTGCCGATCAAGAGAAAGCGTTTCAAACGCTAAAAGAAAAGTTAACTCAAGCTCTGGTATTGACATTGCCGGACGGAGTCGAAGACATGGTGGTTTATTCGGATGCTTCATTATCGGGACTCGGTTGCGTGTTGATGCAACGGGGCAAGGTAATAGCCTATGCCTCGAGACAATTGAAGATACACGAGAAGAAATATCCCACGCACGATCTCGAGTTGGCTGCGGTGGTATTTGCATTAAAAATATGGAGGCATTACTTGTATGGGGTAAAGTGCACCATATTCACCGACCACAAGAGCTTGAAATAGTTCTTTGATCAGAAGGAGTTAAATATGCGACAAAGGCGATGGCTGGAATTGTGAAAGACTACGACTGTGAAATACATTATCACCCCGGAAAGGCTAATGTGGTAGCGGATGCTCTGAGCAGAAAAGCGGACTATGTCCCAATACGAGTAAGATCGATGCAACTCGTGGTGACCTCGGGTATACTTGAACGTATTCGAGAGGCGCAATTAGAAGCAATGAAAGAAGAGAATTGGAAAAAAGAAAGAATAATCGGTCAATTGAAAGATTTGTCGGATGGGAATCACGGGTTGAAGACTCGATCCGGAAGGATATGGGTCCCACATACTTGTGGAGTGAAGGCGCTTCTACTTAATGAAGCTCATAAATCCCGTTATTCAATTCATCCGGGTGCGACCAAGATGTACAATGATTTGAAACAAAATTATTGGTGGCCCGGAATGAAGAGGGATGTGGCGAAGTATGTGGAAAAATGCTTGACATGTTTACAAGTCAAGGCGGAGCATCAGAAACCATACGGCAAACTCCAACCGTTAGAAATTCCGGTTTGGAAATGGGAACATATCACAATGGACCTACTGACCAAGTTGCCTAAAACGAATCGTGGTTTCGATGCCATATGGGTAGTGGTAGATAGATTGACGAAAAGTGCTCACTTCATTCCGATCCGTGAGACTTATACGTCAGAAAAGATGTCAGAGGTTTACACGAATGAAATAATAGCACGTCATGGGGTGCTGGTATCCATTGTGTCTGATAGGGATACCCGGTTTACTTCAAATTTCTGGCGAGATTTCCAAGAGCAAATGGGAACCAAATTGTTCATTAGCACTGCGTACCACCCCCAAACGGATGGACAGAGTGAAAGAACGATACAAACATTGGGGGACATGCTACGGGCGTGTATAATCGACTTTGGAGGAAGTTGGGATGTTCACCTACCGTTAGTCGAGTTTTCGTATAATAACAGCTACCAATCTAGTATTAAGATGGCACCGCACGAAATGCTTTATGGTAGGAAGTGTCGAACCCCGGTATGTTGGGGTGAAGTAGGTCCACGTGAACTTGCTCATCAAGATATAGTACGAGCTACGAATGAAAAGATTGATATAGTTCGGGCACATTTGAAAGCGGCTCAAGACAGACAAAAGGCGTATGCTGATAAAAGGAAAAGGCCAATCGAATTCCAGGTTGGCGACATGGTCATGCTAAAAGTTTCCCCTTGGAAGGGCGTTATTAGATTCAGAAAAAGGGGGAAGCTAAGCCCGAGGTTTATTGGGCCATTTAAAATTATCGGAAAGGTTGGCAAGGTAGCTTACCGCCTTGAGTTACCCGAGGAACTAAGTGGGATTCATGGCACGTTTCACGTGTCACAATTAAGGAAGTGCCTCGCAGACGAAACGACCTATATCCATTACGATGATATCGAAGTGGATAATAGTCTAAATTATGTGGTGAGACCGGTGGAGATTTTAGATCGAAAGGTCAAGCATCTACGAAATAAACAAATTGACCAAGTCAAAGTCAAATGGGACCATAGGAAAGGTTCGGACACTACGTGGGAGTCCGAAGAGGAGATGCGACGTCTTCACCCTACATTATTTGGTACGTACTTCGGTTTCGGGGACAAAACCCTTTTAAGGGGGGTGGACTTGTAACACCCCGAAAATATAAAACTTTATACTAAAATTATAAAGTTTAAATAAATGAGAATTTACCAACTAGGAATTTAACCAAGTTAACAAAAAGTCTAGAAATAACATGAAATAGGGTTAAATAACCAAAACTTTATGTTAAATAAAAAGTGAAGGGACCAAAGATGATAAAAGTGAAACTTGTGTTGTAGAAATTGATAAAAATAAAAACCAAACACCCCACTAGGGGGATGGTCGATGAAGAACAAGCAGGAGGGGGGCGACACCCCCATTCTTAAACACTATCACACACAAAATCAGTAAATTGAAGGCTCAATCCAAGTCGGAATCGAATTTAAAGCTTAGAATCGTGATCCTCATTGCAAGAGGATTATAAGGTATGTAAAATCTGATGAAATCACTAAACTTGAAATTCTCATGATTTTGGAAAATCCGAAATCAGATGTTGCATGTGTGTTATTTGGTTAGATTAGGGATGATATAGTGTCTAGAAGTGAAACCTAGACAACTACTTGTGAAATCATGTTCAAATTCAGGGAATTCCATGAACACCTTGAAGGTGGGTTGTGGGTTTTACAAGATAATGATGAACATTAGGGTTTAGAATGATTATCCTAGTGTAATTTGATTATAGAAAGTGATTCCAGAAAGATATGATGTTTAAATACTATATGAGGGCTTTATTGTTGTCAAATTAGCTAATTAGCAAGCTATGAAATTTAATACGAAAGATATAAAAATTCTGCCTATGAAGTGTTTGTTGAAATGCCTCAAAGAAGGCTTGAAACTAGAATTTTGTAGTTAAAACACCTAATTGTGATGTTTTGACTATTATGCGAAATGTGATTACAAAGAGTTCTAAATATGATAAAATTGAACTCTATAGGAAAGGATACCGGAACGTCAAGTGGACAAGCCGGTGGCGATTCGCGGTTGAAGGGCGTGCACTAAGGTATGTAACTTGACCCGTTACATGGAGTAGATTTTGATGGTTATATAATGCGTAATTGAAAGTTTTGAATAAGAGTTGTTTTGAATTAAGCGGTGAAGTTGCTATATTGAGTGATTGATCAAATTTGGTCGGAACTCGTTGGTAGTCGTCATATGGGAGGATTCCTTAGACGAGCCAAACGGGTCGAATAATCAAGTAAGGCATGATCGATGCTTCGGATTATGTTGGATTGATCTTTGATATGGATAATATAAAACATAGTAGAAATATGAGATTTTAATGTATTGGTATCCTAGAAAAACTTAAATCCGAGAGCTGGGGTTTTAGTGTAATGAACAAACAAAACAAAACATAGATTTCCAGCAACTACCGTAAGTTACGGTAGTACCGTAACTTACGGTACAGGTCAAGAAGTTACGGTGGAACACCCCTGTTTTACGGTGGACCAACAATTCTCCAGGACTCACCGTAACTTACGGTGATACCGTAAGTTACGGTGGAAATCAGAAATAAAACTTAAATGTTATGGTTTAAAATTTACATTGAATCTCTCGTTTATATATTTATAACAATTGTCAAAACTAAAGTTTTAATGGTTTTGACCTTAGGTAACAAGGTGGATCTTACGGATGGCGGTCAAGCGAATGATGAAAGAACCGAACACGATTTTTGAAGCTTCCGCAATGTTTTAATCATACTTAGATTTTGTTCATGGGTTGTAAACAATTTCTTAAACAAATTTTGAATGTTCCAACTTAGTCATTAGTTGACTAAGTTTTATGCTACTTATGAAACTTATGTTAATTTAATATCTTTTGGCATAAAATTAGTGATTAATTCTAGTAAAAATTTAAGGGTGTTACACGGCGCTCTGTTTCATTATCAACCGTGTTGACTACTGTCAAGCGCGGTGAGGGGAGTCCAACTTCTGCCGGGATAACTGCTTCCGAGTCGTATACTAGGCTGAAAGGAGTTTTGCCGGTGCTTGTCTTCGGCATGGTGCGATGAGCCCACAGGATGCTTGGGAGCTCATCTACCCAGCCTCTTCTCTTTGTGCCTAGTCGGGCTTTTATCCCCTCGACGATGCTCTTGTTAACGCTTTCTACTTGACCGTTGCCTTGGGGGTGTGCAACGGAGGGGAAGGTATGCTCGATTTTCATTTCCTTCATCCAATTTTGAAGGTCTTCAGAAGCGAAATTGGTACCGTTGTCTGTGACGATTTAGAGTGGGAGACCAAACCTGCAAATGATGTGTTCCCAAATAAACTTGCGCACCATCATTGCAGTGGTTGCTGCGAGAGCTTTGGCCTCCACCCACTTAGTAAAATAATCAACGGCCACAATTATAAACTTCACGGCGCCAGGAGCGTCTGGGAAGGGTCCCACCATATCAATTCCCCACTGTTGGAAAGGCCAAGCAGTGGATACCGGGATGAGATCATTCTTTGGGCGCAGGGTTTTTGGAGAGTGCCGCTGACAGGAGTCGCATTTGCGCAGCTCCTTCAGGGCATCGACGTGCATCCCTGGCCAATAATATCCAGCGTTCATAATCTTTGCGACAACCATGCGCGGACCAGCATGGATGCCACAGATTCCTTCGTGAATCTCCCTGATCAAGTAGTTTGCATCTTGGGGGTCCACGCAGCGCAACAATGGCCCCAAGAAGGACTTTCGGTATAAGATACCACCGTTCATCTCATAATGCAAAGCTTTGTTTTGAATCTTTCTTGCCTCTGTCTTGCTTTCAGGGAGTATTCCTTCTTGCAAATACTTAATTATAGGGGTCATCCAGGATGGCTGCCCTATTTTGATCACATTTACCTGGCGCAGTAGGACTGATGGATTCTTAAGTACTTCAATCCTTACATCTTTGGCGAGATGTTGAAAGGAGGTTGAAGCCAGTTTGCTCAAAGCATCTGCAGGTTTGTTTTCAGAATGGTTGATGTGCACTACCTTGTAAGACTTGAATTTTTGGAGCAACTCTTTTGCTTGCTATAAATACAGGGCCATAACTTCGCCTCTTGCATCATAGATTCCGTTGATTTGACTGGCGATTAGAAGTGAATCGACATGCGCTTGAAGGTCTTTAGCTCCCATTTTTATGGCGAGGCGTAAGCCTGCCAGAAATGCCTCGTACTCCGCCTCGTTGTTGGTGTTTTTAAAATCCAACTTGATGGCGTAAGTAAATTCATGATTTTCGGGGCTTACAAGGCGCAATCCTGCTCCCGCGCCATCTTCTTTTGAAGCTCCATCGGTGTACAACATCCACAACTCATTCGTTGATTCTTTCACGGGAGTTTCAACAAGCTCACAATCTTTGATTTTATCAATTGGGACTTCTGTGATGAAGTCTGCTAGAACTTGACCCTTGATGGCTGGGCGCGGACTGTACAAAATGTTGTGGCCCCCAGCTCGATGGCCCATTTCGCTAACCGCCCGGATGTTTCCGGCTTTTGCAGTATCGTGCCAATGTGGAAATTGGTAAGTACAGTGATCACATGCCCTGTAAAGTATCTGCGTAGCCTCCGAGAGGCGTGTAGCAGCGCTAATACCAATTTCTCCATTGTGGAGTATCTTGTTTCTGGATCGGTAAGCACCCTGCTGAAGTAATAAATTGGAGTCTGTACTCCGTTTCTCTCCACCAGTAATACCGACCCTACCGCCTTATCCGAAGAAGATAAGTACAGTATGAGTGGTTCCTTTTCGAATGGTGCAGTCAGGGTTGGGAGCTCAATCAGACACTCCTTCATTTGCTGAAAAGCAGCCTCTGCTTCAGGCGTCCATCTGAATTCTTGCTTCTTAACACAATTGCACAAAGTGCTGATAAAAGGATATGACTTTGCGGCGTGATTTGACAGAAAATGGTTAAGCGCGGCTAGGCGGCCGGCCAACCGTTGCATCTCTTTGATTGTTCGCGGCGATGGCATTCGCTCTATTGCCTGGACCTTTTCTGGATTTACTTTAAAGCCGCCGTTTGTGACTATGAAGCCTAAGAACTTCCCTTCTTCCATGCCAAAAGAACACTTGGCTGGGTTCAACTTCATATTCACGCTGCGCAATGAATTGAATGTTTTTTCGATGTCCTTCAACATTTGGTCCTCTTCAGGACTTTTGACCACCAGATCATCGATGTAAACTTCAATATGCTTCCCGATGTCTCCTGCGAAGGTCTTATCCATCAGGCGCTGGTATGTGGCGCCAGCATTTTTGAGGCCGAATGGCATCTTTGTGTAGCAAAAAATCCCAAGATCAGTACGAAAAGTTGTCTTATCTTCGTCTTCGAGCTTCATTTGAACTTGATGGTACCCCTTGTAGCAATCCAAGAAGCATTTCCATCTGTATGGCGCGAGAGAGTCTATCTTTTTGTCGATTTCGGGCAAAGAGTAACAATCTTTAGGGCATGCCTTGTTGAGATCGGTATAATCAACACACATTCGCCATCCTCCACTAGACTTCTCCACCATTACTGGGTTTGCAACCCAACTTTGATAACGTACTTCTCGCAAGATTCCAGCCTTGAGTAGTTCGCATACTTGCTCGTTCATTGCTTTCGTTTTGTCTGCCCCTAAGCAGCGCCTTCTTTGGACTTTCGGCTCAACAGAGGGGTAGGTGTTTAGACAGTGCTCGGTAATGTCGCGCGGGACACCGGTCATGTCGGCCGGGGTCCAGGCGAAGATATCCATGTTCTTGAACAGGAGCTGCTTGAGATGAGTTCTAATGTTTGGTGAGATTGCGTGGCCTATCGTCACCGTTTGCTCCGGGTACTTGCGGTTCAAAACCCATTTTTCAGGCTCGGTTGTTGAAACCTTCGCCACTTTTGTTGGGCGCATCTCTTCTGTCGACATTACTTCTTTCTTTGCATAAACGATTGCCACCCCCGTCTTAGTTGGGAAACCAATCGCTGAGTGGGGGGTGGAAGTTATCATGTTTAGCTCGCCTTGCGTCTCTCTCCCGATCATCACATCATGTCTTGACTTAACAGGCATTACCATGAAGTTTACAGTCGTTGTTCTTGAGTGCTTCCCGTCAAAGTGCGTAACGGGGAAGCTGATTTGGCCAAGCGGGAAAATCATTTCGTTGCAAAATCCTGACAGGGGGTAGTCAACTGGCTCGAGTCTCGCTTTGTCTTCATCGTCGAACTGATTAAAGCACTGCTCATAGATGATGTCTGCTGTACTCCCCGGGTCGATGAAGACGTATTCAGTTTCATAGTGGCCGATGATACCGGTGATGACGATGGGTCGTGTGGCTCGAGGACCCCCGCGCACCACCGGGAAAATGACCTGCTGTTCTTGCCATGAAGGCTCATAAGGTCGCTTGCCTTTTTCTCTCGCGCTATACCTTGGTCCGTTGACCATGTGGGTCTCTAGGCGTCGGACCTTCTTGTGATTTCCCTCATCATGGCGATGGAGCTGTCGAGTTTCTTTGCGCACGTTTTTCACCAAATGGCTCAACTTTCTACTCTTCAGCGCTCTCTCGATCTCTTGACGCAAGCTGTAACAATCATCAGTTAAGTGGCCTGTATCCTTGTGGAAATCACAATAAAGGTTGGGGTCTTGCCCCTTTTTGTTCGTCATAGGCCTTGGAGCCTTAAAATCATGGTTCTCCGTCATTAGCACCTCCTTTGGTGTTTTTATGAGCGGAGTCCAATGCTTTTCTCGATTATCATCTCTGACTGCTTTCCGATAGCCGATGCGATCAATAGTATCTCGCGCGTCTTCTTTGTAGCGGGACCGTTCTTCATAACGAGGTCGTTCACTATAACCGCTGGAGTGATTGGCTTTCCACCCAGGGTTTTTGCCTTTGTTTCGTCTGTTGTCGTCGCGCGAGTGACCCCCTTTAGAAAATCGATCTTCAGTACGATAACTGTTGTTTCTGGCGATAACTGTTGAGTACTTTTTGTCTCTTGCATGTCAGATGATCGTGGAGCACGATTGAGCAGAGCCAGCCGGACGTTGATTGGCTCTTTTCTTCTGCCACTTGTACCTTGTATACTATTTGGATAGGCCTTGCGCCGTAGTCACGCATGATTCTTGCTGAGCACGTTACTACTCCGCGCGGGGTATGGGCTTCCAAATGTTCTTTCAGAATGCTAAGTGTTAGAAATGGAGTCTCCACTTGCTCAGGCCTCGCGCCGGATCATTACATGTGTTTGTAGCCCGCGCAAGGTTGGCAATAAGAAATATGTTGATTAAGGAGTATGGTCTTGCGCGCGTCCTGACTGGAGGATTGCGCGGCGTTGTTGGGACCATACCCCTTCAATATTTTATATTACTTTATACATAACAACTTTCTAATCTTTATGCTCTTTAACTATAATTTTATTATACAATAGTTTTTTAAAGCTACATTTTATGATCTTATATTACTTTATACATAACAACTTTCTATTAAAAATCTTTATGCTCTTTAACTAAAATTTTATCATACAGTAGTTTTTGAAAGCTACATTTTATGATCTTTAAATGTAGACATCCTTGCGGTCTTTTTTTTTAGATTTCCTCATTTGGTTGCTATACCGAATGTTGGTACTGTTGCAATACCGTTACGAAACAAACCAATATCGACAAAATTCCCGCTGCGAAGCACGGGGTATGTTACTAGTTATACACAAATGCATTATGAGAGAACATATTTTTGGTACCACTTAATACTAATTGTCTTATGATATTTGGGCCGTAAAAGTGGGCTTTCAAGGCCCGTCTACTTTGGAGACAAGTCAGTAGTCATTAGCCTTTAAATTGAGCTTTCATGGCCCATTTATATTCGGCTTATGTTAATCAATCAATTGTCATAGAATATTTCATATTGATTCTCCAATCTCCACTATCATCATTTTAGGGACTAAATGTCAAACATGTATTGACATGATAAAAACTTGAGATAGAGATGTGTAGATATTTAAAATTTTCAATTCAAATTATTCTTGACTAGACCTAGAACATAAATAAAAAATATTAGTTTTTATATGATAAGAAAAAAATATATATATTTCTGAATGAAAAAATTATAATATCAAGCACTTTTGTCACACCCCCAAAATACCACCAAGGAAGTGTCCCCGATAGGCGTGTGACGTACCGACACTGAGCCACTAATTACATTGAACCCATACAAGTTTCTAAGTAAAGTTCTCAATCATTAATAAAATACCATCAACAAGTTTAAACGAAAACCAATATATTCAGCGGAAGCAAGTAATAAACCAAAGTTAAACTGTTTAAAACCAAAATATAGTATCAAGAACCCAATCACATCAATCCCTCCAATCGACCCATGACCTCTCCTGATCCTCCAGACAGTAAGTATCCAAATCCATAAAGCCTAACGACCTGCGAGCACGCAACAAGTGTATCAGACAAAGCTGGCGAGTTCACAGTTTACGAAAACGTTTGTTACCAAGTATTTATTCCAGTTCGTTAACAAATGCAAAAGTAATATTGATAATATCTCGATAATAAACAAGACGGCTCCTGATGTATGTTTTGCCCGTTCCCTAGTGCTCCTATCAAAGCACTGGGCCCGACTGGGTCATTAGTTCACAACCGTCCTCCCCGGTATGGTGTGAGTGTGCCAAACCTAAGTAGTGCTACCAACTAATACCCTGTTACCTCCCCGGTAACAAAAGATGGGACTTAAGAATGATAGGGTGAGATTATTATCCAATATTCCAGTTTTTACCCAAAAGACTTATCCCTCCCCGGGATACCCACAGATTGTCCCAACCACCGGGACGCATGCTCAAAAGTAGTGAACTCACCTTTGGTTTGCTCGGTAAGATTAATGTACGTATTCCAAGTTGATCAATTAGTTCCTAATGTGGTTACCACTAACCGTTAGAATCTCATTTTTCCAAATCACACATGCAACATAACAATTTGTAACAATTACACGTAGCCATCAAATAAACATTTGGTTTTCATCCATTTCACATAGCACGTTCACGTCTCATATAAACACTTCGCAACATCATACAAATCAATCAAAATATGCTGTACAACCCGGAATTTCACTCGCGGCCCAGGACTTCACCAAACCCAATCCATTTGGTGATCCAAAACAGAACCGTGGGCCACCACTCAGCGTGCAACCCGACCCAACTGCTGGCCCACAACGCCGGCCCAGTTTAAACAGTAACCCGGCCACAGGAAAAGGCCCAACCAGACTGTGCGAGTGGACTTGTGTTATACGGTTTGGGCCTGGTGTGATTAAATCTAAAGGGTGGCCCAACTGAACCCAGGATTCGTGTGATTGCAGCTGGGCCTGGGACTCGGACTCTTACCCAGCCAAGTTACACCTGTATAACCCATTCGGTGCCCCCAACAATTCAGCCCAATCATCACTTATCATCCCTATTCCATTTGTTTCTTTGGTGTGGTCAGGTTACACTAATGTGACCCAATCTAATAATTCTAAGAGTCCATGTAACAATTACTAACCCAACTAACATGCATGTGATCTACCAAGGTATTCGGCCCAGATTTAACATGTGAAGCCTATTGAATCTTACGTTTAATTACCTCCGATAAATCGGTTCCACTTATCCTATATTCATATCATCAACAGCATTATGGTTACATACAAATCAACATAGTAATTATCATTCACAACAGTCTAGTCGGATTCAGTTATATCATTCCAAACATACAAATCAATTCCACTTTCATTAATACATGTGATCATTAGAACATGATTATAATTTCTAGATATTAGTAGGTTACACTTATCCTGATACATGTGGTCACTAACACATATAAACACAACCTAACACGTGTGTAATATTAATATACGCATATGTATAACATGGAAATCATACTCAGGCATAAACCCTAATTAACATATGTAATCTAACAACAAGTATGTTTCAATAATCAGCTTCATGTTTACAATTATTAATTCCATGATCTAGCAACGAATAAGATCTGATAACATAAGACATGCACTAACCGCGAGTCCGACTTGATTCAGATGTTGCGTCGATGGAAAGGGGGGGGGGGGCGGTCTGCCGTTGTCAATCAAGGGGAGTTTAGGGTTTTGTTTAGTGTTTTTGTTAGACCATAACAAGATACGTGCATACATATACTTTCAACTTTTCAAGTTGGGGCGGTTCTATGTTGGCCGAGACCATGGGCTTAAGTCCAAGTAAAATGGGCTGCCAAAACCCCTTGGCAAAACAGTCATCACAAATGATTAAGGGGGTGGGCTTCTGTTGATTTCTTTTGGGCTGAAGACCTTATCACAATGATTGGAGTTTTGGGCCAAGTGTACGTAACCATTGTGTGTGTACCTTGTTGACTAAAGTGTACATTTATATAACATGGACATTTAGTGTTTAACATAATATATATCATAATGAACTCACCACCCATTAGTCCTAGTGGTGTCATGCAATTAAAACGGGTTTAATGAGCTTACGCGACATATACGTATTGACGTCGTGTAGTGAGACATGAACAATAGTGATATGAGTTAAGTGCCACAAAGTTAAACAAGAATCACCTTGAAAGTTCAGGTTGTCACATCTTTTCTACAAGGTAAATCCATATCTAACAAGTTAAATTTTGAGAAATTAAAACTATCTGGACCAAATTAAAATCAAATAACTAAATATATGTGTTCGTCTATTAAATCCACAATCTATGTGTTTTCAAGTATAACACGAATGAATAGTTTGTCGGGCCTTGCCCATTATTAAAAAAAAAAAAACGAATGAAATTATATCATTTTTGTTTCGGGGAATGCTAACATTCGAATTCGAGGCTTCATGTCAAGAAATGGAGACGTAAAACATAATAACTTATTCATAATTAAAAATCTATATTCTTTTGAGAGACCATCAATTCATGTATCTCATTAAGTTTCAAGTTCAAAGTTGAATATCAAGATCAATATGTTGAAGAAGAAGGAAAGAGTTTTTATTTCTTTCATTGTAACTTTTATTACAAACGCTTATTCATGTAAATAGGGTCTACATATTCACACACCCAAGGTCCTATTTTCACACCTTCAAGACGCCTAGTACAGGTCTAGACGGGGTGTCTAGGGTTCAAGTCTCCGACCAGTTGGTCAACCTTGTACCATGTCAAATCAATCACTTCATACGCCACATACAGGGCGGCCGTCTTAAAGAAATGAGAAAACAAAAATAAAAATAAAAATATACGCCGCGTACAAGGCAAGACTGGGCGTCTAGTGTGGTCCAAATGACCATTATAGCACTGTGTTGCCACCAGTCTAGCCCTAACTCAGGGGTATAATAATCTTTTAAACAACTATAGATGCCCAGTCTAGCCCTGTACGCGGCGTCTAGCCCCTCAAGTATAAAAATTAAAAAAAAGCAAATAATATAGGCGCCCCGTATAGACCTATTGGTGTAGTATAGGTCCTGTATAGCCTATAAATGTAGTATTATACTATAGTATCATATAGGTGTAGTATTGTATAAAAACGATTAATTTGTATACAAATATTTGTAGTTTATTAAGTTTTGCTAAAACGATTAATATTGTATAAGATGTTTGTAAAAAAAACTCACACACACTTGTATACGCCCCATATAGGTCTATACGAGACATATAAAGGGCAGGGGTCATATATGAGACCGGTATACGGGGTCCTATATGCCCCGTATAGGAGCAGCCAGACCAGAAGTGACACCAGTCAGGCACTGATTTTAATGTAATCCTATATGCTCCGTATAGATTTATACGAGGCAAAATGTATACAAATAAGCGAATGAGATGTGTGGATAGTTTGAGTCTTTATTTGACTTAGGTTCTGTTTGTTTTTTGCCCAGAAGCTCTTCTGAGCACTTATGTCTGCGTCGCGCAGAGGCGCGCAGACATAAGGTTCCTGCAGGGTGTTTGTTTTCTTGAAGATCTGCAGACCAAAAACGTCTGCGAGGCCTCTTCCCCAAGCAGACCTGTCCACAAGTCTTCTAACCTCTGCAGACCTCTTCACCATCTTCAAAACATTCATCTGCCCCACATCTCCGCCACCACCTCCCTGCTCAGCCACCACATCTCCGCCACCACCTCCCTGCTCCGCCACCACCTCCACTCCGCCACCCCCTGCTCCGCCGCCACCTCCACCACCGTCACCACCTCCGACCCCAAATCGAACCCCCAAATCATCAAATCGAACCCCAAATCATCATCATCAAAACCCCCAAATCATCATCATCAAAACCCCCAAATCGAACCCAAATCGAACCAAAACCCTAAATCGAACAAACCTCGAAATCTGTGTGTTTTGTGTGAAGGCGAGTCATCTCGGAGGGTTCAGCTCCTCCGCAAATCGCCTTGTTCAGCTCCTCCGCCTTGTTCGGAGTCATCTCGGAGTTCGGAGCATTCGCCGAAGTTACAACGGAACGTGACTCGCCTTGTGACGGTGTGAAGGCGGAGGTGGTGACGGTGGTGGTGATGATGGCGGTGGTGAAGTGGTGGCGGTGGTGAAGTGGTGGCGGTGGTGAAGTGGTGGCGGTGGTGATGATGGCGGTGGTGCAGATCTGTGAGAGAGAGTAGAGAGAGATAAGTGTGTTTTGTGTGTGCAGATTTTAGAAGAGGTTTTATATAAAAAAAAAAACAAACCCTCTTCTCCTTGCAGACTGCAGACATTTGGTCCACCTCTTCTCCTGCAGATGTGGTCCGCAGACTGCAGACCTTTTCCTACAGAAAAAACAAACAGCACCTTAGTATTCACAAAAAAAGGTCAATTTGTTTTACTTCCTCTCACATATTCCAAAACCTTAATGGTCCAAATCATCACGTTTTTAATTTAATATATAGACTAAACGCAAGTGGATGGAAGTTGGAAAGTCGTGTCATCTATCCATGTCTCGTTCCTAATTATATTCAACAAATTAACGAGTAAATTATACAAGTAATTACAATGATAAAATAATATTTATTAAGTTTGTTATCAGTATCAACTATATAATATTTATTAAGTTTGTTATCAATATCAACTATACGATTTAGATGTTGTTATTGCCTTTTATTGTATGTAACATCCATTCCAATCAAATAATTTTGTACTGTCAAAATACACGTCAACGTTTTATAAAACGGTATTATTATTATTATTATTATTATTATTATTATTATTATTATTATTATTATTATTATTATTATTATTATTAAAAAGATTCATGAACACTTACAGACACATAACTTGAAAGTCAGAAATGAAACATAACCTGCGAAATATTAAAAAATAAAAAAAAAACAAACATGAACCTAATATGTTAAATCAACACAAACACTAAAAACAAAAGGTGAAAACAATCAATCCAAATCTCGCTCTATTTTGTATATACGTGTTTAAAAGGAAAAAAGACGCAACGTCAACAATTAAACAGTTTTACGTCACCGAATATACTAAAAGATAAGTTTAATATAAAAGAATAATTATAAACTTTAATATATACATATATGTAAACTCAAATTATTTCTAAAATCAGTTTTTGTATGATCAAAAATTTACAATCAATTTGGTTATAACTTTGCCCTACAATCCTATATGATTTTACAGAACTGAAGTAGTCTTGATATTTTTCTTTATGCTGGCCAAAAAAAAAAAGTAACAAATTCAATGTATCAACAAAGTCAATTATTTAAGAAACAAATCCAGAAAGAAAAGATACACCAACGCGCTTACCCGAACTTCAAGTAGTGTGTCCAATTAATTATCACTCCATTTTTTAAATTTCCGATATTTGCGGTTAACCGACACCTTAAATTAAAAAATCTTCACCTAATATTGAATAGGGCCCACGAGAGGCTTGTACGAACAGGAAAAATGAGCCCTTGTATGTTAAAATAAGTAGGTGATGCCCCGCCCGCGTTGCGGGGCGATGGTCTAATAATTCTCAACCAATTAAAAAAACAGTACTATAGTTTTGCTAGAAATAAAAAGTAAGAAGAGTTTTAGGCAGCTCTTTGACACGATTTTTAGCTGGGGGCAAAGTCTTTTTTTTTTTTTTTTACTTGGGGGAAAAATCAATTTTTTTCCCGAGTGTAAAATCCTAATTTTTAGCTAGGGGAAAACCATATTTTTATTTTGCACTGGGGGCAAAAACGTAATTTTGAACTGAGGATGATATCGTAAATTTATTTTGAACTGAGGGCAAATACGTAATTTTAAACTGTGGGCAAAACCGTAATTTTAAAGTAGGTATAAAATAATAAACTAGTGTAAAATCGTAATTTTCAGCCGGGGGGGAAACAAAATTTTATTTTGAACCGATGCGAGAACATAATTTTGGCTGAGGGTAAAAGCGTAATTTTTTTTACCGAGGGCGAAATCGTATTTTTTAGCTCGGGGCAAAAGGGTAAATATATTTTGAATTTGAGGCAAAACCGTATTTTTTAACTGTGGGCAAAAACGTAATTTTAAATTGGATATAAGATAATAAACTGGTTGGTCCAATGGGTATTGCTCGCCGCCCATTTGAACCAATGGCAGAGAAACACTATTCCAGGGAAAGAACGTAATTTTAGAGTGTGTATAAAATAATAAACTGGTTGGTCCAATAGGGGAGGGGCGGCCGCCCATTTGAACCAATGGCAGAGTGATACTATTCCCTGTCATAGTCTTTGTATATGTTGAATAAAATATATATTATATTACTGTTCATTCAGTTTGTATATCAATAGGGGAGGGGCGGCCGCCCATTCGAACCAATGGCAGGGTGAAACTGGTTGGTCCAATAGGGGAGGGGCGGCCGCCCATTTGAACCAATGGCAGAGAAACACTATTCCAGGTAAAGAACATAATTTTAAAGTGTGTATAAAATAATAAACTGGTTGGTCTAATAGGGGAGGGGCGGCTGCCCATTTGAACCAATGACAGAGTGATACTATTCCCTGCCATAGTCTTTGTATATGTTGAATAAAATATATATTATATTACTGTTCATTCAGTTTGTTTTTTAATATATGTATAATTACCATAAATGTGACAAAATAACAAATAGAAGAAAAAATAGTAACATACCTTAAATTTGATCAGAAGACCTTCAATCTCATCACCAATTCACAACTCAATAGCAACGACCTTTGAATTCTGCCTCAAAGGCCTTCAATTTCGTCACCAAAGCCTTAGAATTTCTAAAAGAGAATGATTTGTGGTAGAAAAATAGTCAAATAGAGAACAATTTTTAAACTCATATAAAAAACAATGAAAGACTCATCTTAATTAAAGGTCAAGAGATGATTTTGCTATTCAGATGACCATTGTGGATGATGAATGATGATGCGAGTCTTTCAGTTCCCCCTCTCTCTCTCTCTTTGTTAGCGGTATTACACACGAAGATTTCTTTCCCCATGTTTTGAAAATAACAATTGCCGCCTGATGAAATATAACCCTACGGTCTACTCAGCTACTCTATATGCAGATCAACAATATTATTCTCCATCGCAGTCCAACCCAGCCCAAATATCCTGTATAGTATTTTTTTTTTAACCTGGAGGCCCTAAAGAATTGAAGGCCTAAAGCCCAAGCCTCAAAATACTTGGGCTTGGGCCGGCCCTGCTCACAATGGTCACTTATCTCGCCGGCTGCATCAACGGTCATACCTCGTCGGCTGCATCAACGGCTCACAACGGCTGCATCAATTAAGTTAGGATTTGTTTTTATTGAATGCAGGCTTGTAATAGTCTTGATTTCAGTTTTTTTTTTTTTTTTTTTTTTTTTTTGTGTGTTGTTGCACATGTTTTAATTAAGGTGCTGAGAAAAACGAGCGAAAACGATTCGCTCGATTAAAATTCGAACCGAGCACGAGCATCACTTTTGTGCTTGGTTTTGCAAAATCGATCTGATCCAATCAGATCGGTTGTAATTTAATCCGAGCACGAGCAGACCCTCGCTCGGATCGGATCGGCTCATGAACACCCCTATTTACATCTGAGATTATATATAAGATCGATATATGAGTTTTCTAACATATACATAAAAGCTAAAGAAGTGCAATTAACCAGATGACTATCTCGCAAAAAAACTAAAATTTTATTAAACTCTGTTTTAAAATTATAGACAGAGAGAACTTAACGTTTTAAAGTTTTATAGATGAGATAATATTAAGATTTTATAACTGCACCGATCTGTGATCAATAAATGTGTTTTCATTTTAATAGAGTTAAGAAATATATTAATTTCATTTTATATCCATTTGTGACATAAAAAATTAACCTTTAATAATAAAAAGATTTTAATATAATATAGTATTATATATTAATTTTAGTTTTGAATTTAAAAGGCATAAAACTAAATAAATGACTCTTGCCAAGATCAAAATCTGAAAAAAATTGTGGTAGAAAAATAAAACATAAAAACTGTATGGTAAAAAATAGAAACATCAAAACTCTCTTGTAGCTAAGGATATGTGGTTTATAATATATATATATATATATATATATATATATATATATATATATAGGGTGGGGTTCTAGAGTGAACACTAATGTATTTGCGAACTGAGTGAACAAATACTAGCCATTGATCTACACACGTGTATGGTCAGGATCTCATCATCAAATCGTAAAATACACTAGTGTATTTCAACATCAAGTCCTGGCTATTGATCTACACACATGTATGGCCAGGATTAGTTCGCTCAGTTCGCAAACTACACTAGTGTTCACTCTTGAACCTAATCCTATATATATATATATATATAGAGAGAGTAGGGTTCCTGCGGAAAGTGTGTTTTTCCTAGAAAGTCTAGGAAGCAATAAGAACGCGACATGTGGCATTGAAGGATTTTAACTAAAAGGGCAATTGTGTAATTTGAATATTATTTTAATTATGGATTATTTTATTAGGATAACTAACTAACCAGAAAATTATGGAAACTAAATATTCCATTTAAATCAAATTGTCAGTTTCAATTTAAATCATACAAGACGCTGTGTTTCTTGACAATGTGTTTTAACAGCAAGCAGATTTCTTGACGCTGTGTTTTAACAGCAAGCAGATTGCTGGAGGATTCTTGACACTGTGTTTTAACAGCAAGCAGATTTCTTGACATTGTGTTTTAACAGCAAGCAGATTTCCTTGACACTGTGTTTTAACAGCAAGCAGATTTCTTGACGCTGTGTTTTAACAGCAAGCAGATTGCTGGAGGATTCTTGGCACTGTGTTTTAACACCAAGCAGATTGCTGGAAGATTCTTGACACTGTGTTTTAACAGCAAGCAGATTTCCTTGACACTGTGTTTTAACAGCAAGCAGATTTCTTGGCACTGTGTTTTAACAGCAAGCAGATTGCTGGAGGATTCTTGACACTGTGTTTTAACAGCAAGCATATTTCTTGACATTGTGTTTTAACAGCAAGCAGATTGCTGGACACACTGTCAGTGTCTTTGTCTTCAACACAACCCAGTGTCTTCGTCTTCAACACAATGTCATCATCAACATTAAAATGGTAAAACACATAAACCTTAAAAAATTGAAACAAGTATGAAAAACAACAATCGATAGGGAAACATCACCGGCCGACCAACGATTCCGACTACTGTTTGAACGACAACCGTCAGCAACATCAACAACACTGATCAACTGTCAAACAGAAGGCGTGCGTGATGACGTCATGATCGGCTTATACCTCGAAGGAACCGATATATGACCAATCGGAGAAGAATTTTTGCAGGAAATATGGCTGGTTCTTCTTTGGTTGCGTTTAGGGAGAGAGAGAGATAGAGAAAGAGGGGAAATCCCATGATTTTAGGGATTGGTTATTGATATGGCAGTTTCTTGATTGATTTAAAACACTTCCAATTACCAAAATACCCTCACTATATTAAAAGTCTCTGATTGTATAACTCAGATATTACGAAAATGCCATCCATTTGATCTAATCCATTAAAAACACCAATCGGATGGCCCAGATCGCTTCCTAGACTTTCTAGGAAAAACACACTTTTCGCAGAACTCCTACTCTATATATATATATATATATAGGATTAGGTTCAAACGTGAACAAAATCCCAAGAGTGAACTGCGTGAACTGATCTGGGCCCTTGATTTTTATAATCTTGAGATTAAAGTGAGTGGCATGATGGTAATTATTTGGTTAATTTTTTCCATTTAATTAAATACAAAAAGGGTATATGTGTAATTTCAATCTTAAATTGATTTCATAAATCTCTCACAAATCAAGTAATCAATTATCCTCTTAAATTGATTGCATAAATCTCTCACAAATCAAATCAAGGATTAGGAAAGATGTAACTTAATTCAATTATTAAAATAATTATTTGTTTAAATGCGATGTACACATTTGTATTTTGATTTTGCCCTCTTTTTAATGTGATGTACACATGTGTATATCGTCTATTTTTGTGATAACTCAGAATTTTTTTTGTATTGAATGTTGATGTACACCTGTGAATTACTGTACACATATGTACGATGCTGAGTACACATGTGTACTGTTCTATTTATATCCAAGTACACATGTGTATACCATTGAAATATGAAGGTTACGTGGATCTTAAAAATCAATGTTTGAATTCTAGTGACGAAATCTGAAATAAAAATTAAAATTGAAATCTGGTGATTTGTTGTTTGTTTTGATAATTATCTTATTAATAAATAAACATAATGTGGATAATGAATTTAAATTAGAAAAGATGTAACTTAATTCAATTATTAAAATAATGATTTAAATATAAGTTTTTATATAATTACAATCCTACCCTTAACAACTAAAAAGGAAATCAAGGGTCCATATCTGTTCACGCAGTTCACTCTTGGGAGGTTGTTCACGCTGGAACCCTACCATATATATATATATATATATATATATATATATATATATAATACAGTATTATATATTAAGTTTTAGTTTTAAGTTTCAAAAGCATAAAAACTAAATAAAGGTATAAGATCAAAACCTAAAAAAGTTGTGGTAGAAAAAGAAAATATAAAAACTACCTTGTAATAATAATTATAATTATAATAACAGATGATAAGAATTAACATAAACAAACAATTAAACAATTTAATATAAACAAAAAAATAACTTAAATAAATTTTTTATTTTAAATAAAACAACTAAAAGTAATAAAACAAACTTACAAATGAATATCTATATCTATTGGTAGTCAGGGGCGGGTACAGATTGAGACAAGGGGTAGCCCCCGGCTACCCTTTGACGTTTCGGTGATAGTGTAAATTTTGAAAAAATAGACGTTTTTTTCGATTTCGCTGCCCCTATAGAAAAGAAAAATTTGAAATGTTGCCTCTCGATGTTTTTTTCTAGATATGTCACTAATTGGGTTACAAACTCAATATTTTTAGAACATTTTCTTCTTATTTATGTTTGGGCTTTAGGGCCCAAGCTTGAACAAACGAAAACAAAAAAAATCGGAGAAAGCATAACGTCGCCATGTCTCGAACCAGAGATCCCTATATTGACAAGTGCAGAACCATTAGAGCTACAACAATGTTAATGTTTCATTTGATAGTGTAAATATTTTATGTAAAATATATAACGAAAGAAAAAAAAATTAGGACTTGTTCGGTGGCATACTTTGCACACCCGCTAAGTCGCCCATGAATACTAGCAATATCAAGGTGTATTTATTTAACCTTTCAAATTCTTTTGAGGATGTGTTTTTCTTATGAGGTTAGGATTCAAGTCCCACAATAAACAAAATAGTAGATTTAAAGTATGATTAAAATGTGTGTGAGTTAGCCGCTTAAAAATGTAAGTATATAACAATCTATTGAAGATTTTAAGAGTTCATGGTTTTGACGATTTTATATGAAAAAGTTACGATATCACTGGGAAAGATACAAGGAAGTGTATAATTCGATTCTAAATCATAGTTTTTATAAGGCCATTTGTCATGCCCATCTCTGATCCTTGATTTCTGATTGTCACACTAACGTCACATCATCATCTCCTCTCATTGCTCACCTCCACCGCCTAATCTTTTAAAATGAGAGAGATAGAGAGAGAGATTATAGTGAATCAAGAATGAAGATTATTGACGGATCTTGAACTTTGTTTACGGTAAAATGAAGGTAGTCGGACTCTCAAAATCTAATATTTTACACTACATAAAATAATCAGAAATTTTATGTAAAATTTACACTATGAGCAAAATAACACGGGGCGGTGACCCATCAGACCCAAGCTAAGAACCGCACCCGATGAAGACCACGCTCATCCCGAAAAATCACAGGACCAAGAGACGCTGCGGTATTCCCTACTCCCTCCACATCACCTCCCCTTCCTTTTTTTTTTTTTTTTTTGAAGTATAACACATAGCCTGATAAGCACGCTCGAGCTTCATAAACCAAGTTTAACTAGACTTGAGATCAAATTCTCCTTGTGAATCCAATTTTTTTTCTCGAAACAACACACCTTGACATGATTTCAAATGGGCTTGGTTATTCACACATCCCCTTGGTTATTTGCACATCCCTTGAACTCTATAGGAAGCGTATAGGGCAATACGGTTCCTCTGGTTCCAAGCGTATTGAACAATACACTTCCTATATGTGTATTTGAAGTACAAACTTTTCAGAAGTTGGTCAGCTAATGATTAGGGGACCAGAGGAAGCGTATAGGGCAATACGGTTCCTCTGGGTCCAAGCGTATTAAGCAATACACTTCCTATATGTGTACCAAACTTTTCAAAAGATGGTCAGCTAAAAGGAAGTGTATAGGGCCATACGCTCCCTTAATGATTTTTTTTTTCAAAAGACAAGTGGAATCATATAGGGCCATACGTTCCCTATACGTTCCTTGAAGGAATTTTTTTTTGCAAGAACAGCATATTGTTATTAGTATCTTTTTTAACTTTATTTTTTTAAACATTAATTAAGTCGTTTTTTTGTTATAAAATGATGTTAGTTTTTTTGTTATAAATTTTATAAAAGACGTAGTGAAATTAAGCAATCCAATTAAACATATCTTCTGTAAAAAAAAATTCAAACAAAATACTCATTACATAACATTAAAATTGTTCGTAGAAAATGAAATAAAACAAAATAACATACCTGCATGGAAAGGTCAGACAGAGGAAAGAGCGGCATGGTCTGGCCGGACCGAAGAAAATGTAGCAAGGAAAGGTCGGGCTGAGTATAGGACGGGTCGTAAGGCTATACGAATTTAAACAAAATACCCATTACATAGCATTAAATTGCTCGTAGATAAATGAAATAAAAATAAGATAATATACCTGCATGGACGGGAGGGGCTGGGTAAAGGATGGCATGGACGGGTCGGGCTGCTGCGTAAAGAACGGGCCCTGGTCCGGATAAACTCGTGGTGGTGGACGGGGTGGAACCGATATACCCATGTACTTATACATTTCATCCATGCCAGTTATCAGCCACCCTATGTCATCATGCATCTGATCCATCTGGCGACCGTGGGATGTTATCTCCTGACCATGCAGGCGGGACCTCAACATCATCATGCCCGCCATCCTGCTCTGCCATCTGAGGCATCTGAACCTCCTCGGCCTCCAAACGCGGGTGATGTACCAATGGCTGCCATGCCCAAACCTGACGGTTCATCCCGACAAACCTATAACCAACATTAGGAATGTTTGCTGCCACTTTCATCCCTGTCATCGACCTCATGTCCAAATATTTGCAGGGAGCCGGCGGTGGATACCTATCCTCGACCCAACCAAAGTACCGACTAACACTCTGGGCTATCCGGCCGATAAACTGTCACACCCCGTATTCCACGTGTCACCGGTGGGGGAGTATCGTGACGTGGTTGGCAACATAATAGTCAAACAACACAACATTTATATGCACATCGGAAGCAATTTAAAGATATATATCAACCGAATTTAATATTGTAATATCAAATGTCACAATATTCGGAAGTTTATCCACAGACGGATCGAAAATAAAATGGAAACAATAGTTCAACAGACTTTAGGCATCTTAAGCTTGCGAGACTCTTTATTGATGCTAAGGAGACAATCCAGCCAATTACGCTTAGTACCTGCATTTAATCTTTTTGGGAAAATACGTCAGTTTACACTGGTAAATACAATCAACTGACTCATTTTAAAAATGATTGAAAATTGGTTTGGATGCACATGGCATAAATATTTTATAACTTGGGAGAATTATTTAAATATATAATCTTGTGAACGAATTACATGTTCCTTGTGCGTTCAGTAGCCCGGACGTACCGGGTTAAAGATCAATAGACACACCACATCAACTATTTATGCACTGAAGAGTGTACGCCTACACTCCGCGCTTAGGTCGTGGCCATTACGTAAAATGATGCCAAGGATATCCGGGACATGGTCATTAACCCCCCAAAGGCTTTAAGTAAACAAAACTGTTTAAACGGGCTGATCAAATTATTCAATTAACCACCAAACGATGGAAGATTTGATGCCCGATCAAGCGGTATTCTATATACCGTAACCTAAGCCCGTATAGGGAAAATAAGTTAAAAGTATTTACCTGAGCAAAGTAATAATCACAATAAGCAAAATGCAAGTAGCTTTTACTGGTTCTCCTAATCTGGAACGAAGGTTTATAATAACCTATTAGAATCCTAACGGGTCTTTAATTAAGCTTAAGCTTAGACCGGTTAGTTTTAAAGATACGGTTCGTACGCACGATTAAGCGAAGACCGGATAGAATGTGATTTAGACCCGACAAGTTTGAATACTTGTTTAATATGGGTATATTATACACATTCTGGATTTTGAGACAAAACCGATAAGGTTTGACCCGTTTCGGCTAATTTATGTAAACTAGTTACATAAACCAAACCGAACGCGTAATAAGCGCAACGGGTATTCGTAAGAGCCATATACAGGTTTCCTAAGTTAATATGCTTCAAATATGTTGTGACATCAGTAAGATGTCTTTTATTATACCCGAAACGAATTTAATCACAAACTATGCCCCGTAAGGGTAGTTTGGTCATTTAAAAGATTATAAAAGAGTTTAAGTATAACCTGAGTTACAGGTCTGATATAATCAGCAAAGATACTCAATTTACTAAGTTATATCAGTAGGGTAAAGTATATATGTGAAATTTATTAATTATAACCAAACTATGCACCGTAGGGGCATTTTGGTAATTTCACATAAGCCGAAAAGCTCAAAACTGAAGTCTGAGTTTAACAACTTTTGCTTACTGTTAAAATATTATAATTTACCTCAAATATCAGTAGGTATCAACCTTTGTATGTTTAAAATAGTTCTAGTACATACTATGCGTTAAAAACGCTTAATTAGGCGATTAGAAGCCGTTTCCGGGTTCTATATAGAAATCTGATATTTTTATTATTCCAGAGGGTTTAAAATAATTTATTTATCATATGTAATCAGTAGCAAGAGGTTTGGAATCAATTAGACATGTAAAACTCATTTTATGGCCCGTAAGGGCAAAACCGACAATTACCGGATTAAGCATACGACTATAAGTTATGCTCAGCCTAAAATCAATTAAAAATCTTTAAAAATCCCAAAATAATATATTACATCAGTGGGTATTAATTTTGATATCAAAAAGTAGGTGTAATTAGGCTATACGCTAATTACGCCGTTTAATCGCTAAAGAAGCTTCTAATTACGCTAATGAGCATAACTCTCAATCTCCACCTCAAACTGATGTCAAATTTTGGGTGCAAGTTTATATATCAGTAATTAAAGTTTCTACTCTTTTACATTTGCAAAAATCACGTTTTAAGGTGAAAAGGGCATAATGGTCAACATATGAGCAATTAACGGAATCATGCATATTAATAGGTTAACTAACGAACCATGGTGTATAATCACAGAGGGTTATACTAGAATGTAACCTGGTCCAAATGAAGCTCTAATGCATTTCTAATTCATACCAAAACGGGTCAGAACTGAAGTCAAAGCAAAAGTCAAAGCTTTGCGACTTTCGGTTCCGAACCGGGTCTAAACAGTAAATTGTCGGGTTGAACATGTTTATACATGTTCTTACACTAACTACCAAGTTATATTGATGATCAAACAGGTTGTATGTGTTCTACATTGCTAATTATGCATAATTTAGAATTTAAGCATTCTGTTGACTTTTTAATTACAAGTTTGACCCGACATTTGACCTAGTTAGAGTGGGAATCAGGGGGAACCCTTTTAAGGGTTTATTACCCACATAATTACCAACTTATAACTACTTTTGATTTGACTAATCACTGGACCATTAGTGATTAATCTTAAAGTCAACCGTTAATTACGACGGTTTGACTTTTAAGCTATAACTAAGCAAAAACTTAACTAAGGAAGGATTAGCAAACTTACTGAAGTCTTATGCACGAAATGTGAAGCTTAGAGAGAAGTCCTTAGCTCCAGAAATGCTCCAATGTGCAGATGGAAGGTGTGAAGCATTGGTTGCAACTCATGGCCCTTTTATAGCGAATTTTTCACCATGGATTGTTGACACACAACACTACCAAAGGTTCCTGATCATCAACACATGTCCCTAAGGTTCTAGGAGGCACTTAGGGGTCGCCCATGATGAGAAAATATCTGTTTTTGGTCGATTAAGCGCGAATACAGGCTGCTGTCTACGTATTCTGTTACTGGGCAACTGAGGCGGCCCGCGTAAGGGTGTTGATGGTCTTACGCGGCCCGCTTGGGTTCTCTGATCAGACAAAAACGTTTTCAAGTTGTTGCATCTCGTCTCTTGGCCCTTCCGAAAGGTCAATTAAGCTTATTTCTTGCAATTTAACCCCTTCTTATTTACCTACAAGGGCTTTAGGACTTGTACCCACTTTTCTAAGTCCTTAGTCACCTTGTTATTACCCGAAAAGTCATAACTTTTAACGTTGACGCTTTAACCCCTCGCACACGAATTTGATCATAACTTTCTCATACGATAACGAAACTTTACGAAATTTATATCGTGCATTCTAGTGAGCACAATTAACCGTTACAAAGCTTCGGGTTTGTCAAAAGGTCACTCATAGGTATAACTTAAACATGTTGACACATTTAACCCCTGTAGTTTGTAATCTCTCACTTTCTTTCATATTTAGCTTCGTATGATCCATGATTTATTCGTTTGAAGGTATGAGCATCATGTATGGTTAATGTACAATATATTTATTCACTGTTGACATTTAGAACCCGTATATTCACATACTTTCCATGACTGTCAACTTTAGTCCTTCTATAACATTCTTTCACACGTTCAAACATATGACACGTGTCTACACATTATAGGACGTGAATTTTCGAGGTGTTACATAAACGATCCTCCATATATACTACCACGACGCTACTTTTTCCAACGTGTGACAAAATAATCCACCAGGCAGAGATGGAGGGCGCACGGACGACCAGTAAATAAACAATAGAGATATAAAAGACCGGCCTTCGTTACGTGCTCGCAACTCTTGCCACGGGCCGCGATGCTCGTGCTAAAGCAACGATGCAAGTAATGAACTAACGGGTCGCGAATCTCTAAGGATCGGACCTCCTCCGCCTTGGTGTATGGACTTTCACTGATGGTGGGCCACCAGGCAATCAACTCATCCTCGGGCATACGATCAATAGCTGTGGTATACACGTCCTGAACCAACTCCTCGTCTGTGTAAAAACCGGTGGCGACGGCAAATTGTCGAAGCGGCATCTGAAATACCTCGCCGAACAGACGGAATGTGATCTCGGGTGATGGGGCCGGCAAGTTCGGATCATCAAAATCCGAATTCGGCCGGTCATCCGGTCGAGGTCTATAGCGGAATGTGGAGAGAAACTCCACCATCAACGGCCGATAAGATGGTGCGGCTCCTATTCGAAATAAACGATCCCACAGGCTATCCTGCCCGATAACCTGTCGAACAGTGTCCGCCACCCCACATGTCTCTAACGAATCCCAATGTATCCCTCTCATGCACCCCACCTTCATCTCCCTAAGTTTATTGAACCGTTTCGCTTCATACGTTTGGGAAGGGTATATCTTAAATGGATATCCTGAACATTCGTCACCGGCCCATGGATCGAAATCTCCCGCGCCATCCATCTCATCATCTGACGTCATATCTGCAAATTTAAAATGAAAAGAATTTAAGTTATACAAATAATGTATAAACGTTTTTTTGACACATTTTTATAAAAAAGGATTTATATTAGGGGACCAGGGGAACCATATTGCCCCATACGCTTCCTATACTTTGGGTCTAGGGGAACCATATTGCCCCATACGCTTCCTATTGATTTAATGCGTTCACCAACCCAAGCCCTATGGGAAGTGTATTGCCCTATACGCTTCCTATTAAACTTATGGGAATCGTATTGGGCAATACGCTTCCTATTGGGTCACTTTTCAGACCTGTATAGTTTTGAACTGCGTGCGCGTCAGAGAATATTGTACCAATAGGAACCGTATTGCCCAATACACTTCCTATTGGTGTCGCATTTAATGCTTCAAACCCTATGAGAAGCGTATTGGTCTATATGGTTTCTATTGAGGGATGTACAAAAATTTTAGGGGATGTGTAGATACCATCACCCTTTCAAATTCATGATTTGAAACATTCCATTAGGACTTTTTGAAAACAAAAAACGGTACATTTATTTGATACAACATCTGATATGCTTTTTGCAAGTTGTACCATATGATGCACAATATGATCTATCACGAAAGTGAAATAACAGGGGAAATCACGAAAATGGCCACTGCAACGCCGTCTTTTCCAATTTAGCCAACGGACACCCCTCGCCGAGCCGTTTCAGCGAGCTGAAACGGCACAAGATTCCCTTTAAACGGCCAGCCAACCGTTGGGTGACACGTGTCCGACAAAGCCTGTAACGGCTTGAGATTTCTGCAGTCAACGCCACGTGTCCGTCAAACCTTGAAAGAACTTAGCCAAGCCGTTACAATCGGCTCATGTTGAAAGATCTTAGCCGAGTTCCTTCAACGAGCCAAGCCGTGTTCTTAGGATTTAGCCGAGCTGATACCCTTCAAAAGTGGTCCCCACTTCTGCAAGCCAAGCCGTTACAGCTGGCACCAAGCCGCTTCGTCCCATGCTCCAAGCCGTCTCCGCTGCTCCAAGCCGGTACAGCTGCTCCAAGCCGGTACAGCTGGCACCTAGCCGTTTCGATATATGGTTCGAGCCGTTTCAGCTGGCTACGAGCGGTTTCAATGGTTAAGTTTATAGATTTAAATTTGTATGTTTTTTCCTGTGTGTTTGTGCAACAGCTGTTACCAACTTAAAATTATGAAGATTCGTTTGGTTGTATACAGCGGCGGAAAGTGGGAAATCGTTAACGGAAAGTTAGAGTATGTTGCTGATGCTGATTCAAGTAGACGTGGTTTAGAAATTGAACCCAACCTTTCATACAATGCTCTTCTGAGTAAAGTTTCAAACATGTGTAGTTCTACAAACATTACGAAGTTATCGTATATGTTGTCTTCCTTTAGTGATCCAATCGATATAATAAACGATGAAGATCTTGCAATGTTTTATAATTTTTCTATGGAAAATATTTTTGAAATTTATATATTATATGTCGTTGAAGGGTTTTGTGCTGGGTCATCTAGTTTTTCACCTCCAAAAAAATTTAAAGTTCCTGATTTGAATTTCTGCACTGATGAAGAAAATTATGATGTTTTAAACCACTACCAGCCAAATCCTGATAATTCATTTGAAAATTGTTTGTCATCTTCATCAATTACTTTTGAACAAGGTCACGTATTTAATAACAAAGACGACATGAAACTTGAGTTGGGAAAAAAATGTTTGTTAGAACACTTTGAGTTTAAAGTAGATAGATCTTCTAAAACTCGGTACGAAGTGTCATGTTTGGTGGACGGTTGCGTTTGGCGTTTTCGTGCATACAGTTTCGGGGTGTGTTTTTTGTTAAGAGTTTTAATGATAAACACACGTGCTCGAAGACGCTAACGTACCCACATCTTCGTCAGGCAAACCCAAAGGTTCTTGCTCACTATTTAAAAGAACCTTTAAAAGACTGTGGTAGAATATATCGTTGTAATGAAATAGTGAGAGATTTTAGACAAAGATTCCAAGTTGAGATAACCACTAGTCAAGCTTGGCGTGGAAAAAGTCTGGCACTAGAGGTTTTACAAGGAACAAGCAAAAATTCTTTTGCAGAACTACCATTTTACTGTTACAATCTAGAGCGTGCAAATCCAGGTTCTGTCACTCATATCAAGACTGATGACGAGCTTCGGTTTGAAATGGTCTTTGTTGCGATTGGTGCTGCGGTAAGTTACAGCAGTCTTTGTTTTTTTTTCGTCAAAGTACATCTTGTTGACGTATTTTAAATAATTTTGTTTCAGATTCGTACCTTTATCAGTAATCTAAGACCGGTGGTGATCATTGATGCTGCACACCTAAAGGGTGAATTTAAAGGGACGTTATTTATAGCAGTTGGGATGGATGGAAACAACCAAATTTTACCTATTTCCTATGGAATAGGAAAATCAGAGGATGGTGAATCTTGGACATGGTTTCTGTCAAAGCTTAAAGAATGCATCAGTGAAATACCTGACATGGCGATAATATCGGATAGAGCGAATTCTATACACCTAGCTGTTAGAAACGTCTTTCCACATGCTTATCACGGGTTATGTTGTCGTCATTTAATGATGAACCTACGTTTACCCTCTGATAAAAAAAAAGAAAATGAGAAGCTGTGGTGGAAGACATGCAAATCGTACCGATTGTCTGATTTTAACGAGTCATTCAATGCTCTTTGTCTTGCCATTCCTAGACTACGTCACCCTCTGACAAGTATTGGGTTCGGTAGATGGGCAAGGGCCCATTGTCCAGGCAATCGATATCATTATATGACATCTAACAGCGCGGAGTCTATTAACGCTTTATCTAGACACTCGCGTAAAATGCCGGTAACGCAACTCTTAGAGTTCTTCCGGCAATCTGTACAGAAATGGTTTTACGAGCGCCGTTTGCAAGGTATTCATGAAAATCATTTACTTACACAATGGGCACAGAAAAAAATTTAAAAAAAAATTGAAGGGTCTAGAACCTGGACGGTTGCTGGGATTGGGTTAAACAGTTATTCTGTCGCAGACAGTGGAAAGGGGGGTTTAGTTGACTTTCTTAATGGAAGCTGTAGTTGCCGAGTTTGGCAGGTTTCTGGTTTACCGTGCGGGCATGTTATTGCCGTGTCAAAATTTTTAGGTGAAACCGATTGCAATAAGTATTGCTTCCCGTGTTACTCAAACGAAGTCTATAAAAAAACTTATGAAGAAGCGATTAATCCTCTTCCTCATAGATCTGAATGGGAGACTCCAGAAGACCTTATCAATCTTCAACCGCCGCATATGACAAAACGCCAGGCCGGTCGTCCTCGAGAAAACCACCGGATCTTATCCCGCGGGGAAGAACCTACTCCCCTGTATTGTTCCCGGTGTAACTCATACGGTCATCATCGGGATGTCTGTCGGCAGCCCATGCCGTCAGAAATTCGTACTCGCAAAGACCCAGACAAAGGGAAAGAAACCGATTATCCTGATCATTTTACACAATCTCCGCCTAATTATATGTATCCGTCTTTTAACTTGGGAGACTTTTAATACTTTAAATTATTTTGTGTATTTTAATTTCTGAAATAACGTAGTAAGTCTATTTAGTTGCAAATAATTAATATTGAAAATAATTTCATTACAATATGTTATTTTTTTTATATTACATGCATACATAAAACCATTAAACATTAACAGGTGTGAAGCGTCCGGCGTAGAGTTCATCTGCCATGTACCGTCTGTATCTGAAACAAGCATCCTGAAGGTTTCCTTCGTTCCATGTTAAAGAAAGATCCCGAACAAGTTTTTCCATTAACAAACATATGATGACTCCTGAATTTCTCCCAATACGATCTGTTTGATCAGGCCACACGAAATCCCCTACTATTTGCATGGCACGCGTCTCATATATTTCTGAGTGTTGCCAGTACGATATACGTCCGAGAAACCACAAAAATTGAGACTCAAATTCTAGCACAATTTGATGTACTCTTCTGTGTACGCAAAATGAATCTCCGCAATTAATTGTGTCACAACTATTGGCAAAAAAAATTCTTAATTCTAGTGTCTTTAGATTTATTTTAAAAAGCAACCAATTTTGTTCCTTGTCCGGTATAGGAATGTATACCTGCAAAAAGTGAATAATCTTATTAAAAATAAACATATATTTTCACTTTTATAGTTATTATTTCTTTTATATCTTATATTTTTTTTGTTTTATTTAATAATGAGGAAATGGGCTAAACTAGAAGCATGGACTCGTGTGCTGTTAGTGGGCTAGAAGCATAGGCTCGTGGACTCGTGGGCTGTTAGTGGGCTCGTGTGAGAAAAAAAAAACAAAAATTCTTAGCAAAAAAAAAAGTTACATCAAACACGTTAAAGTTGTTATTTCAAAAAAAAAAAAAACCTTGACATTTAACTAATAACCGGAATGGTCTTCCACTTCAGAATCATACTCTTCTCCTTCTGAGTCTTCCATTTCCGCACGATAAGCTTCAAAACGGACTTCATCGTACAGTCTTTCGAAATCCATCTCCTCGTCTGAGTCTTCGTTAGCAGTAACAGTCAAACATTGTTGTGGAATAATCTGGTCCAACGGACGTTGTCGCTCATCGGTGTTAGGTAACGGCACAAGCGCCTGACACTGACCTGAACCGCTAATTGGTGCTTCACTTGTTGGCTGTTGCACCGGGTTTGGGGGGTTACGAGTTTGGAAATTGTTTGGTTCGGGGTTATCTGAGGGTGGGTTTTGGTGGTTAACCGTTTGGGAAATGTTGACGTTGATATGAATGTGTAGATGAATGCTTTGTTGTTGATTCGCCATGAGGTAGAAAAGAGGGGGATGCCAGTTGAGAGGTGGACTAACATATGTTTAAATAGGTGTGGAGTAAGAATGAGACTTGTGCTTGGCTATATACGGTATAAGTATTTACGAGGTAAAAGAACAATAAATATAAAATCTTAATAAAAAACGGATATAATAAAATAAAAAATTTGATTAAGCCTACCGTCTACCGTATCAATTTCCCAAAATGGAGGATATGTTGTTGTAGAACCATCTGCGTATCTGGTTGCATCAATATCTTGTTCATTTAACATCTCGAAGAAATTAGGCGGTAGAACTGTCCAACGGTAATCGTTTGACGACAGCGTCCTTGCATTTATTTCAATCTCGCGTTGATACATGAGTTTGTTACACCATGCTTTTACGTGCTAAAAAATAAAGGTAATTTATTTGTTACAAAAATGACGAAACTGATTTTTAATACGAAATTAATTAGTAAGTTACCGTTTTTTGAATAAAACCCGCTCCAGTAAATCCAAGCAGTCCCCCCCCACCAAGCTTTTCCTAGTGGTGTTATCCCCGTGTATGAAGAATAGCAAGTAGGATTATCGCCATCGTAGTAAAATTCAAGAACATTTGAAGACCACTGGCGATCCCGATCCTGTTGATTTATCCAAATTGTGTTTTGTACTGAATGAGGAATGCTTGTCATTGGTAATGTTTTACTAACACATATGTGTTTCTATAAAGGTGGAACACTAATATATATACACATATAGAGTAGTACAAAGGGATCCCTAGTACAATTGTATTTAATTTTTTTAAACCAAAACAATACAATTACAATTATCTTACAATGCTCTAACATCATCATCATCAAAGACGTTGTCGCTTGTACTATCGGGTAACACAGAATCATAAAATTGTAAAGCTAGTTGACGTCTCATTCGTGCCGCTGTTTTCTGAGTATCTTCACCATCGTTCAAAGGTTTTTTATTTATCAACCTGTCAAGAAATATGCAAACCCAAACTCCACAGTCTCCCAAAGGTCCGGACTGCTGAGGAGCATCGGTTGCATAAATAACTTTGAAGGGATAATATAACGGTAATTGTTTGTGGGTATTATAACCATGAATTCGTAGCCAATTGTCAAATGCAAAATTTATATGACACACCACATCCGTTCTTTCCCTTCCCATAGCATTTAAAAGGCTAAAACAGAAACAAATTAACAAGTTAGCAACATGTATTTTGGAGTACTAATCAGTTAAATCGGGCTAATACCTGTCGTATATCGTCAGCGTGTAATCGACAAGGTTGAAAACGCCTAAAAACCAGTGGAGGCCTTCTATAAACAACGGTACGTAAACCCATATAATTATTACGCAAAATATTAAATTAATATAATACGAAATACATTTATCCAGTAATCAATATGTCCGTTCCACATTACCTCGTCAACAGTATGTATTCATGGAAAAGGTTCAACCTGCCCAGTGAAGTAACCTTTGAAGGTCTGGTCGATGGCCGGCGATCGAAAAGAATTCTGAAAATATGGGGGTAGAATACTCCAGCGATCACTTTCATTTCTTGAATGATACATGTGGATCATCCACCCAAATATATGCTGTTAAACATTTACGTGTTAGTTTGCAAAACAATATACAAAATATATAAATTTAATTATTTATGGTTGTTATATACAGACGCCATTACTTACATCATCGTTTAACCAGCCTTGGTTTTCTACGCCCAGCAACGACCCCCAAAAATTTGGACCGACAGAATTCCCCATTAATAGGGAAAGATGTTTACTGCCGCTATCTGGATACCACTCCTTGATGTACTCAATTTGTCTATCCTCATTCCTTAACTTTTTGGCTTGTTTATCTTTCACTCTTTTGAAAGCCACATACGGGGATAGCAAAGCTGCTACGGGCTTTACAAGCCTTTCGGATCGTCTCATTTTGATTAATTCAGGATCCTCAATCTACAAAATATTGTATATATGTATTAATTTCACTTTCTAAAATATATTTTTATTAACTTTATAAAATGTGACCAGTAATTAAAATATATAAAATGGAAAAACTTACAAAAACATTCTCCATCGGGCTCATAGAGACGTGGTAGGCATTATTAGCATTATCGTAGTTGATAAATGAATCAGCAACAGCCTACAAGAAAGAATGACGATTAAATTAACTGTTATTAGTAGATATTGTTATTATAAAAAAATTTATTCACAAAGCACATTACATTATCACTCTGAGTGTGTGCCTGTTCTTTTGGCGTTTGTACGGTGGCCGGAGTCCTTACAGTTTGCTGTTTTGGTGACCACCGATATGTTTGTGCAAACTGTGACATGACCATATCAGTCAGTCTCCGGTTGTTCTCGATCAGCCTCTCGTCCATGAGTGATTTAAATTGTGAAATCAACTCATTCTCGTAATTTGATTGAAACGTGGACGTAGGGGGGACAAAATTCTGTTGTGGAATCTCATGTTGATTCGGTGCCGGATTATAACCTTGATTGGCGCCATCGTCACCAAACAAAGTGTTCATTAGAGACGCCATCTGTTCTTGTGTGCCGACACCGGTGGCTGCCTGCATTTTGGGATGGATTTGACCCATGAACCCTGTGGGCATCTGAACGGGTATTTCCGTGGCCATTTGAACCGGATTCTTGCCCGGCATTGCACTGGCATACAACCGACGTTCAGCGTCTAAATAATCTGAACTGGACACATACCACTCGCTTCGCAACTCATTTTCAGTGGGCAATATAACCAAGGACGGCCTAAATTCACGTTTCTGCAATGTTATAAATAGAAAAACAATTATTAAATTATTAATATTTATCTTTCCAATTTTGCTCCCTGTTCGTTGGTCAAATTTACCATTTTAGTCCCAACCTATTTTTTTTTTTGCAAAATAGCAGTTTACACCCTAAACATCCCACCCATTATACGTTAAAATATAATATAATGAATTATATATATTTAAAAGCAAAATTTTTACCGTTGCAGCTAGTTGAAGCAATCCGTCCACAGTGCTCGTCATAAACTTCTTGCCTTTTTTCCATCCCAAAAATCTTGGAATCGTCTCACCTTGAAACCATTCGCTTGAATTCTTAAATTGAGGAAAAATCTCCAACAACCACATCTACAGAAAGAATTCAATGAAAACTTATATGGTTTTCGAAATAACAATATTAATTAACATTCACGGGTACCTTAAAGGGCCAGACAAATCCACCCAAAGAAAAACCTTTAGCGTCTTCTTTTTGCCGATTGTGCAAATTGTATATAGCACTATAAGTACTTTCCCAAAAATAATTACCCCATGGATATTGTCTAAATTCTTCTAAATTATCCACAAGGTCTAAAAGCATATTATCAACAACATTAGTTTTTTGCAAACCCAAAAAACCTTGACCGATTAGCATGAGGAGACATACCCTCGTGGCGTCATTATCGTTAATATGCCCAATGTTCTCGAATAAAGTCATTATTCTCCCAAAATTAACAGTTGATCCAGGTCCACCTTCAAAATATCTGTTCTTAAAGGAGTTCGGATGGTCTCTAGGTGACCAAGAAGTGTGCCCAAAACGTAGCCCCGTTATTAAACAAAATTGTTTAGGGGTGAATGTAAGTAGCTCCCCTCGTAATCTATACGAAATACCAAGACGGGGAAAAGTAGTCGATATTTGTAGTTGTGCAACGCCATATAAAAGAAGGCTATCACATATGGTGCATCTATTGTCTAAATATGGACCGAAACACGTCTGCCTAATAGCTGTTTCAACCGCCGGAGTCATCACTTTACGCAAATCTTGTAAAACCAACCACTTTTCTCGTACTTTAATGGTTATTTGCTATATAAGAAAAAAAAATATTTAAAAAAAGTATACGAATTCAAATAAAAAATCTTATATTTTATTGAAATAAAAAATATTTAAAAAAAGTATACGAATTCAAATAAAAAAAGTATATGAAATCAAATAGAAATCTTACCGGGCATGAAGGGGGGTCCATCAAAGCTTCTTCCATCTCTTGGTCATTTGGCATGTTCCCGAAATCATTTGGCATGTTCACGTGTCGGTTGAAGTCCATAGTGGGGGGCCCACAACTAATGTCGAAGAAGTGTGATTAGTGGTCCCAGACGAGTCAACGATCTTTCGGATCTTCAAGGTTGGGTAGTCCTTTGCTTTGCTCCAAAGTGGAGAAAACTTTGGAAGTGGGTTCAAAGTGTGTTGGTGTTTGTCACCTTGGGGAAACGGATACTCGATTTGTTTACCCGACTTGAATGTCGTCTGACGGGGAACAGTACGTTATTGGTACACGCGCCTTGAAACGGCTTGGCCTTTGAGATGAAACGGCTCGGCATTTGAGATGAAACGGCTTGGCCTTTGAGATGAAACGGCTCATGCAGTTGCTTTTTGCTTTATCGTAGTACGTGCGTTGCAGCTGAAACGGCTCGGCATTTGAGATGAAACGGCACAAGCATGCAAACGGCACATCCATGCAAACGGCACAAGCATGAAACGGTAAAGGCTTGACCTTTTACTAAGTTGGAGCACGTGCACTGAAACGGCTCGGGCAGTTACATGAAACGGCTCGGGCAGTTGCTTTTTACTTTATTGGAGCATGTGCGTTGAAACGGCACATGCATGGTGTGGTAAAGGCTTGTCATTTCCTTGAAACGGCTCGGGCAGTTACTTGAAACGGCTCGGACAGTAGCTTTATTGAAACGTGTGTATTGAAACCGCTTAAAAAATTATTTTTTTCAAAATTCCCCAATTTCATTTCATGTTTAAATAAGGTGGCCAAATTATTCTTACAGCTCCATTGTGAAGCGTTGAAACACCCTTGAAACAAATAATGGCTGAAAAAAACAAAAGTGACGTATACTGCTCTCAACCAGTTAGTAAATCGTCAACGTGGATTCTTAAGAAATGGAGAACAGCCAAACAGTCAGGTGAATCTTCATCGTCTGAAACAACTGTGCCGCAGGTGCCGGAAGAAAACAACTTTGTAACTAATCGTCAAAGCTTACACCCCAAAAGAGGCGGAAGATGGGCAATTCCAGACGACGAATCTGAGAATTGGTCAAAAGATGTTGCAACATTTTACAATAATGGGGACGCCCCATTCTGTTATTTAGCTGTTTTCAGTCGTTATGTGGAGTTGGACAAAAAATTTTGGGGCACTCTGTTAGGATATCGTTGTAATGGTTACCTAATAGCAACGGTAATTTCATTAGAACTTATTTTATTAACAAAATTTGTATTTATACTGTTTATTACATGTAACTTGTATTAAAATAATATTGATTAAACAGCATATTGAGGGATGGACTGGAAGACTAATGGCTTGGAGAAGCAGAAACCTACAAAAGGATCCCACGTTAAATTTGCGGTGGACAATACTTCCACCGCAATTCTATGACACGTTACTACAATCCACTCCTAAGAGTGTGGTTGGTTATGGAAATGGTAAAGAAAACCCATTTCCTTCCTTTTTTGACGTGGATTTTGTGTTTATCCCACTGCCGATTGACAATAACGAATGGCTGTTGGTACGATTAGAGTTGGCATCTCAGGAATTAGTTTTGTACCCGTTTGAGGACTTTTGTGGACGACTAGACAAATTTAGAGCAGTTATTATTCCACGGTTGACGAAGCTTAAGGTGTATTTAACTGGTTTGCTGGTGCATTTGCAGTATTGGAAAAAAACAGGCAAACAAGAATGCTGCATAACTCATGAGCTAAACGATAACTACGTGATTTCTAAGAGGTCAATCGTAGGCAATGAAGCTGTCTATCTATGTATGCTTATGGAGCATCTCGTTACGGACAAACCAATTAACATTACTGGAGATGTAAAACAAATATGTTTGTCATATAGACGATTCATGGGTGATAAACTGTATTTTTGGCGGTGTTTGCCACGCCCAAATGCTAGTAAATAAAATAACTATTCTTTTTAATATGTTTTAATATTTAATATTAACCCCATTCTCATTTCAAAGCTATAAATACATAGATTATTCCTCCCATTTAACATCATTCTCATCTCAAAGTTCTAACTAACAAAAAAAAAATGGATTCTTGGACCGAGGAGGAAGATATTGCTGCTGTCGTTTCGTACGCTGTCGCTCGTGATCTGGGCACTTATTCAGTTTCCGATGCTGCTTTCTGGAGGCAGGTTTTCAACTACTTCTGCATTCACCTACAAGAGACGTCCCGAAGTGTCGAGGCCTTGACGACTCGTCTTTCTTTTCTACGCTTTAAAGGGAACCGTTTTTTAGGAAGGTGCAAAAATGTTAAAAAAACTAATCCGAACATGGAAGAAAAAGAGGTAGTTGAAGAGGCCCTGCTCGACTACGCAATACTTTACGACGAGGACTTTGAACACCTTTCAGTGTTTGAAACTTTAAAAATTTATCTGTAATTCACGAAATGAATTTGTAATATTTATGTTGTATCATGCAAGTTAATATATGACTATTAACCGTTTGTCTATGTGAACCGTGAATTTACAAAAATCGGAAGTTAGTACGTTAATTTGGTTAATTAATATAATTTATTAATTAATATTTTTAATTAATTAGACTAATTAATAAAGTTATATAAATTAAAAAAAGTAAACAAAAATTAATAGATACAATTAATTTTGTTTAGTTACTAAAGTTAACAAGGTTAGCTAACTTGGTTAATTAGTTATTAATAATCAAATCAACTAAGTTAGTTAAATATCCTATATAAAGACTAACTAGGTTAATAAAATTCAGTTCGATCAGTTAGTAAACTTATGAAACTTCAAGGGCCTGTTTAATATGGACGGGCAAAACATTGAAACTAATAATTTTTCAAAAAACGGGATAAAAAAGGGGGTTCTTCTTTAAAGAACCGGCCCTTCATGGATCGAACCCGCGCCCTTCGTATGAAACACTAACATCTTAACCAATTTATCCTCCTAATAGGAGCTGATAGAATTCTAACCTTTATTATTCATATACACTAGTTGGAAAACATGGGCCTGTTTAATATGGACGGCCCAAAGTCACAAATTTTTGAACAGTAAATTTATTTTTAACAAGATCTCACCGATTTACACTATGACGAAAAACCTAGATCATTTGAACTGTCTGCAGCCTTTTATTCATTTGCGTATATATGCCTTAGCCCAATCTTCCAAGCCCAATATGTTGATGAATGCGTCAGGCCCTGTCCTGGCCCAGACGTGAACCCAGTACAGCCCATTTCAGGTACAAATCCATTCACAGCTTCAAGCCCACTTGCATACATTCATACCTCATATTTAAACAAATAGAAATATTAGAAATCTTTATAACAAACATTTATAAAATATAAAACTGGTTGTGTATATATATATTTTTAACAGATGTGCATATATGTATGAACTGGTGTGCAGGACAGTTTTTGACAAGGTTATGGATCATTGAACCATTGTGATGTTTCATAATATAACTGCTGTTTTAATCAAACTATATTTTAATACTTAAGATGATAAAAATACTTTGGCATGTTTGTAATCCTTGGGCCTCTTTGACATACGTGGGCTTGTTTATACTAATTTGGCCCAAGCCGTTTGTTAACGGACTCAAATATACTAAAATTTTAAATTAACAAACACATAGACAAACCGTATAATTTTTTTTAAGGAGACAATTTTTTTATATTAATAATAATATAGCAAACATAAAAATTAAACATAACTTAAAAAAAGTAAACAAAACATAATACAAAAAAAACTAAAACCAAATCCTAATTGCCTCCCACTCGGCGACGTGCTTGAATTCATGACCCTCGTCATGACGGTAATTGATCAGTGCCACCTCCTTTTGGTCATCCTCAACCAGGTCCGGCATTTCTCTCTCGACGTTCTTGAAATAGCGGTCAAATCGCTCACACTCCAACCGCAGCACACGAAAACGGGACGATGAGGCGTCCACGCTCCGGTTATGGTCCGGACCACGAAGCTGCCCAAAGATCTGTTGAACCTTAACCCACAGCCCCCCCCTGTCCACGTCTTGGGGGATCCGTCATCGCTTCTTCCCATGCTTCGCACAATGCGATATCTTCGACGTCGGTCCAGGTATTTGCCATTCGTTGACGGAGTTGCAGACGGCGTGGTTGGATGAAAGTGGTGAGAAAAAGTCTTTTGAAAACGGGGAGTTGTTTTGAATCACAGACGGCGTGGTTGGATGAACGTGGTGAGTATTTATAAGGGGGGTAAACGTGGGAACTTGGAACGGCAACGGCTTCAATAATAAACGCGGTTAAAGTTTTTTTGATATAATTTGTTTTTGTTTTGGAACTTGGAACGGCAACGGGTTCAATAATAAACGCGGTTAAAGTTTTTTTGATATAATTTGTTTTTGTTTTGGAACTTGGAATGGCAACGGTTTATTCAATAAAAAAGCACGGCCCAAACACATAAACAGCCCACACAAATTTAAAATTATTTAAAATGAACGGCCCAAAACACATAAACAGCCCAAACACATAAACAACCCAAACACATAAACAGCCCAAACAAGATTTAAAATTATTTGCTAGGTAATTTACTGGACTATTATATAATACAAATTACATAAAAGATATAACATGTAAAAATACAAACATAACTTCGCCAAACCGTTGAAACGGCTAATAAAGTGATTCAATTTCATCCACATAATTTCTGATAACCGCTGAAACAGCTAGTAGAGAAAAAATCTCGGTCTCGAAGCAAGCAGTCTTCAGATAACAACATAACTTCGCCAAACCGCTGCTTCTGAATAGGCAGATAACCGAGAGCAAATTGAAAGTTAGGAGTGAATCAAATCTCTTCTTCTGGAATTCGAGTCAAAACGCTTGTAGCAATGATAAAGATGCGTCGTTTGCTCGATAGTTCCATCCACACACACTAGGTAAGTAGTGGTCGGATTTCTGAAGAGGAAGACACTCCAATATGAGAAACAATATCAAAAGCTAATTTGATAACTAAAGCCCAGGAACACGTCTTTTACACTATCAGATACATGAGATTTCATAAATATTTCTTGCATTTGATACACGAAAACATCTATGACAATCAAATGAAGAAAGCAAGATAACATTTTCTATGAGATTTAAGTGTGGTAGAGAGATTCGTTTAACAGGCACACAAATAAATAACAAAGTTGGTAAATATATAGTGGGATGAACCGGCTCGAACAACACGTTGACCCGGCCTGATGTATAGGTTGAACCGGCATTAGACATCTGTACCAGCTCGGAGCCAGTTGAAACGGCTCGGTGCAGTTGACACGGCACACACATTGCGACGAAACGGCTTGGAGCAGCTGTACCGGCTTGGAGCAGCGGAGACGGCTTGGAGCATGGGACGAAGCGGCTCGGTGCCAGCTGTAACGGCTTGGCTTGCAGAAGTGGGGACCACTTTTGAAGGGTATCAGCTCGGCTAAATCCTAAGAACACGGCTTGGCTCGTTGAAGGAACTCGGCTAAGATCTTTCAACATAAGCCGATTGTAACGGCTTGGCTAAGTTCTTTCAAGGTTTGACGGACACGTGGCGTTGACTGCAGAAATCTCAAGCCGTTACAGGCTTTATCGGACACGTGTCACCCAACGGTTGGCTGGCCGTTTAAAGGGAATCTTGTGCCGTTTCAGCTCGCTGAAACGGCTCGGCGAGGGGTGTCCGTTGGCTAAATTGGAAAAGACGGCGTTGCAGTGGCCATTTTCGTGATTTCCCCTATTTTAAAATATAGGACATATTATAATATTATTTTAAAATATACCTAATAACACGTGATACAAAACTCATATATCGTAATTGACGATTTGACGTTTTATTCGAATAACAAAAAGCAAATAGTATTTAAATTTAATTTAAATATTTATAATATTATTATAACTTTTTAGATAACATATTATAATTATTAATTGGTATCTTATTTTAACTCACTTGAAATCTCCATCTCCCTCTTTCTCTCTCTCTCTCTCTCTCTCACACACATACACAATCTCTCTCTCTCTCTCTCTCTCTATATATATATATATATATATATATCACTCACATACTGAGCTAATTTTGAAGATATTTGTGGGTGATAATATTGAGCTGGAACATGGAGAGAGACTTCATGGGTTTGAATTCAAAGGAAGAAGCCATTGAAGCAGGTTTGTATGTTTTAAATCTAGTTCTCAACATATGTTTTTTTTTTTATGGAATAAAGTATCTATCACCCTTCAAATCTTTATGAGATTTTGTGGAGTATGTTGCATTAATTTATATTTTCCTGAGATTTTAGAACTTTTACAATTTTCTTTAATATTTATGACAATATTATTATTGGGATTATGATGTTTTTTTGTTGGTGTTTTTCATAATTGTTGCTTCTAAATTGGTTTAAATAATGAAAACTTCACTTAAAAGCTTGTATATTCTCTACCTAATTAATACTCTTTGTTATAAGAGAAGGAAGATTTAACTTTACGACTAGGAATATTTTGTACTACGTTTTGTTCATGTTTTACTAAATTATAAAGAACTTTTTATTTTTTTAAATATAAGAATCATTGAAGTTTTAATAGTTTCTTTATATAATTATATTATTAATAATTCATTAGATAGTACCAAAGTTTCATAGTTGTTTTTTTTAGATCATTTTATTTGAATAATTATGAAAAATTCATAATAATAGAAGCGTATTGAAATATGAATGATTTTTATAGTTAGATCTTATGAATGTTTTTTATGGTTAGAGTTTAGTGAAATAATATTGAAATATGTTTACTATTATATAATTTTATCCTATGTAAAATATCTAAATTTGATGCAGTTTTCGAAACTAGATTTGAATTATGATTAATCATCACTAGCGCTCTAGTGGTGGCCACGTGTATTTAAGTTTCATTTATGGTGGGTCCGGGTGAGTTTTCCCTCCAGGTCTCAAGTTCGTGAGTGATAGGGGTTTCTCATTGAGGGGTTTAAATTAGGGATCTATTGTGCGAGGGGGCTCTCTAACGCGGACCTGGTTAAAACAACGTATGGTAGACCTTCCGATATTCACGAATAATTCACACATTTCAAAAAAAAAAAAAAATTGAATTGTGGTGACTAAATATTGAACTTACCAACGAACAACATTCGACCAATCAAAATTTATTTACGAGAAATGCTACATCTCAAAAAGTTATAAACTTAACTTAGAATAGACATGATATATAAGGAACGTGGACCAACCATATTATTTTTTTGTTCTTTGTCATCTTATGTCACATGGGTTTTGGAAACCAAAATTACTTGTGTGTGTAAGGATGTGGGTGCGGAGGAGGGTAGTCTTCTGGGATGATCTGTCATGTAGGCGGCCACGTCACCGAGTATGGGATGAGCTCATGAGCCTCAAGGGATGAGTCAAGGATGTGGTGATGAGCCCCTTTATATATACATACATATGTATGTATGTGTGTGTGTTGGATAAGAAAGCAAGGAGGAACGTCGGGAGTGGTTAGGAGGCAACGGTGGTAACGAGGAGTCGGGGACGGATCATAGGGGGCCGGTGTGAACGGGCTCGACGACCCTGGGACGTCCCCACACCCTTTAATCTAATTGTATATTAAACCGTCTATACTTTTAAAAATAAACATAGCATGCTAATTATTAACTATATTGAACCACAATCTAAGATAGTGTTTTGAATTTGCTTTAGTAGTAGCAATGCATAATAATCAGATAAAAAATTGTATTGGTTATTGACACTTCTTTTTGTGTCAAGATTTAAGAAGTTCTGCCTCTCAATCATTCTTTACCAAAAATAAAAGAAGCTCATTTACAAAAGTTAACCCAAAGACCCCTTAGAATTTCTAAGTCATCTCAATAAATTTCAATCATTTTGGGTTAGAATTTGATAGATCTAATTTTGGTTTTACCATCATTTTGGAATTTGCAGTGTTACGAAAGAGCTCATCGGTTCAATGGTCTTTGTCAAGTAAAGATCTATGCTCAAATCTTGTTTTTATGTTGTTCAAGGTTGTTAAAATATGATGAAAAGATCAAAACACTTGATCTTATTATTGTCGTGTCGTCGTATGATGTACTTTTGTATGTCCTGTAGATGGTCCCGAAGACCTCAACAATCGCCAATGGGCGGAAAATCAGGTTCGTTTTGACTAAATTTGACCAAGTTTTTGTGTTTTTAAGTGATTGATGATGTTCTTGTTGCTTTTTTAATCTTATTTGTTATATAGAAAAACATCAACCTGCATGGGCCTACTCAGTTAACCATCTTTTACAAGGGTATGGTGAATGTATATGATGATATGTCTCCTGAAAAGGTTAAAAAATTGTCCAATTTGCATCTCTTTTTTTATCATGTTTTTTGTTTCCAAAATCTTGGGAAAACTTTAAGTTAAATATTGTTAATCTGTCTATTTAGGCTCATGCTATAATGTCATTAGCCCGTAATGAAGCTAGAGCTCAAGCTCATGCCGCTACGCCAAGAACACCAATTGTAGACGTGGTTCATGCGGGCCAGCCCATGACCACATCGAGCCCAGTATCTATTGGTACATCAACTGCTAGAGATGCACCAAAAGAAATGAGCTCTTTTCGACGTGTGATACAATCAGGTTTAGTGAATGGGCTCATTCGGGCTATGTTTTATCTTTAACAGGTCAAAAGAGTTGAAAGTCACCTAAATATTATATTATATTATACTTGACACTTAACTATCTATAAAGAAACATTGATTTTGTTGAAAAAGTGTTTCATTTAACTTTGTTATATGAAGTGAACTCTTTGGTTGTTTGATGCAGATGTTCCTCAGATGCGTGAAGCATCACTGGCTCGGTTTCTTCAAAAGCGCAGGGAAAGGTATTGTGTTTGATCTGCCTTGAAGTAAACTCGTGAGCGATTGTTTGACCTCAAAAGTCAAATTTCAAAATAAATTAAATTAATTGTTTTAATTTATGTTGTACTATATCGATACAGGGTAATGGCTTCGGCTCCTTACAATAGCAAACCCGCATCAAGCAGTGCACCAAACAAAGATGATCATAAGTAAAATGTTATGTTTCTTTAAACTATTTATTACACCAAAACGTAACAAATTTTATGTTTTTATTCTCGTATGTGATGAATTATATTAATACCATTTGAAGTTACAAAATATTATTTTGTTGTCATTTGATAAAACTAACGTGCTATCAATAACCATATAAAGTTTTGCAAGTTGCGATGTTACCGTTTGGTATCACATCAACTTTTTATGAGGTTTATAGCACAACAATTGCATCGAATGATGACAAAATAAAAGTTATAACATCAAATCGTAAGAATTTTTTTTATTACACCCTATGATAAAAACATGAATTTCCGTAACATTTTGGTGTAATAAACCATTCTGATGATTTTATGTGGTTAAAAGTTTTGTAAGCTCTACACACTCACCGGTTTAAGCTCGATTCTTATAGGATTTGGATTTTAGGTGCTTATAAGTGACAATTGTATGTTTGTCTTGATATATTTGTAATGTATGGTAAAAACATAGCGAAGATTTCAATGTTTCAAAGTCATGTTTATGCTTTTATTTCTTATATTGTAACTTGTATTTGCAAATTAAGAAGCTTACGATTCATTATTAAGTTATAACTTATGAGCTTTTATCTTTTTAATATATCAACTAGTAATAGTAATTTAAGATATTTCGTTTCAATTTATGGTGTTTGACCAATCTAGACCATTGGATGGGTGTAAGAAAAACAAAATATGGTAAATAACTAAATAACATGAGCAGAAAGTTATTCTAATTTTATTAATGAGCAGAAAAGTCAAAATCATATGAGCCGTTGGATATGCTTATTTAATAGATGGATGGATTGAGTTAAAAATTTAAAAAGAAAAAGAAAATTAACAACAAACGTAATATTAGGGGACTTGGGGTGGTCCGTGATGGCACCCCCATCACTCGTTATTCAACATAGCACACCGCCACCACCATATCCACCATGCGTTGAAGGAATAACGCGTGGAACATTTGGCAAATTCGAACGTTGGATGCTTTTTTTTGACCGTTTTTCAACGGTAAACTTTAATAAAAAAAACCTTTAAACCTTATATATATATATATAAACGGGATCAGAAGAAAACGCTCAAAAGTGTGAGAACGGTGAGAACGCTTCCTGGGCCCACACGTGTCACGTCGCTTAGAGAATGGCGGAGCGGCTTTTTTGTTCTTTCATATTTCTTTTTTTTTTAACGCGTGTCACTTCATCTTTTTATTTTTTTGGCGTTTAATAAATACGCGGCGTTTTTATTGTTTTTAGATCAGAATCATAGTAAACATTTTGGCGTTTTAACTATTGTTTTGGTTTTTTATTGTTTTTTAGATCAGGATGCAGGCGTTTAATGTAAAAAACATCAGTAATTTTCTTGATTTTATTATATCAAGTGTTTTCCCATTTAGGATACAGGCCTATCATGTGACAGGCAATTATGGCGTTTTGAAAAGATAAATAAATTCCAATTTTCCATTTAGTGGTATTAATATAACTATAATGTTTAGCAATAATGATACCGTCTCTTTATTTTACTGTTTCTTTCAATTTTCATATGTCAATTAGTGTTGTTTTTTCCAGTAATACTTTATTTGCGTTTTTGGCGTTTTATATAGCAACATCATGTTTTGCTAGCATTCGTTCTCACAGTTTTTCAAACTATCATGCGTTTTTTGTGTTTGTAGTTTTTGGCGTTTTATACTCAGTTCTTTTAAAATAGTAGAGAATTAGATGATAAACAACAGAGAATTACATAACAAACAATAGAAAATGAAAAAAAAATTAAAAATTATAATCTCATTTCTCATCCAAATCTTCACTGTCATCAGCCTCTTCTACTTTAACCTTTTGGCGTTTTGAATACCTTATGTAGATCCTTATTTTCTTATATACCTCCCGTCTTTAGAAGATGCTTATTTTTTGGGCATCCTTTATTGTGGTTTGATATATACTTGTTTGATGACATGTTGAAGACCAACGCCTGCTCTAATGTATTGATTCCTTTATGTCATCCATATATCCATCAAGAACAAAGTGACATGATGTCATATCAGTGTAATCAATCTCTTTGTCTTTAATATTTGTCCATCTCATTCAGCAAAAGATTATAGAGATACCCAACTCAAAGAAGAATGCATTCAGTGAAACTTCATTCAGATCAATACTCAATATAGCAGAATTGAGGTTCTGCATCTGTGGCTTTTTTCACTATTATTTTTGGCGTTTTTAAAGTGAATGGTTTCTAGGAAATACGACGTTTGTTTCTGGTTTTGTGATCAGTTGATTATGCAGAGACGTCTATCTTATAGGATGTTTTTGGCGCGTAGTTTAGGCGGGATTTTATTTATAATAAATGATATTAAGAAAGTAGTCGTCTTTTCAGTTTACTGTGTATTTTTACTGTTTTTTTGTTCAACTTTTTATGAGTTTTTAGGGTCATGGACTTTCCATCTCCCAGGTTTGGCGTTTTTGAATGGGTTTAAGTAGTTTTTGGCGTTTTTTTTTCGTTTTTAGCTTTTATTAATTAATACTTCTGCAAATTACTTTCATTATAGTTTGGGAGTTTTTGGCGTTTTTTCATATGCATTATGACTGTTTGGCGTTTTATTAAGATAATGTATTTTTTTATTCTAAGTTGAAAAATACATAGCAAACAACAGAAAAAGAAAATTAAAAAAATAAAAATAAGAACAATTCATCTTCCAAATCTTCACTGTCATCAGTCTCTTTCTTCTTTGAATCATGTTCGCTGGTGGTTTGGCTTAGCCACTTGTGTTTTTGTGGCCGTTTGTAAAGACAAAATGACATGAGTTTTTTTTTTTTTTGAACATGTATCTTCAAACAACTCATTAGTGTCATTCATCTTTTCATGCCATTAAAATATTCATCAAGAACAAAACACAGAAAATGACATAAGTCTGACCCCGACATCTTTTTGTTTATGATTTGTCCATCTCATGCAGCAAAATGTTATTTGAGTCACAGCACCTCAGGGAAGAATACATTATCCGAAACTTTGGCGTAGAACAATATTTTGAATAAACAAGAAACGATATTTGGCATTTTTGGCGTTTTACTGAGGAAATAGTGTCTCTGAAGGAACCGTCGATCTTTTGGAATCTTTTGATGTTTGAGTGTTTTGGCGTTTTCTAAGATGAATGGTATATAGTAGAAAATATGGCGTTTTTTGAGTAGTTGTGTTTGATGTTTTGGGGATTTTGGCGTTTGTAAGATGAATGGTATATAGTAGAAAATATGGCGTTTCAGGTTCTTGGGGGGTGTGTTTTTATGTCTGGGATGTTTTTGTTTATATAGCGATGTGTTTTGGTCCGTAATGGCGTTTTATTCATTAGTATGGCGTTTTGGTATAAAGGTGTAAAGACCTTTTTACCCTTAATGAGGCGCGTCCACATAATAAAATTGATGTTATTTACGAAAACGCCACCGCGCCAATCTAGTCCATAGATTGTTTTGATCGGACGGTCCATAAGCGTTCTCACCGTTCTCACATTTTCTACCGTTTTCTCCAAATCCCGACCCTATATATATATATATATATGTATATATATATATCTCCATTTTTAACCATTTCACCCACAAAATACAAACACATTTCACACAATCTACATCTTTCTCAAATGGAGTTTCCTACGGATTCGACGTTTCCGATGGACAGCGATAGCGATACTAGTTCTTCCGACAATGAGACGCTTAAATATTTTGTGTCGGTGTATAACGAACTTGATACTAGTTCGTCCCGCCCAAAGAAGAAGATGGTGGATCGTGATCATATACATGCCAACGAAGTGTTAATGAACGATTATTTTGTGGAAATCCGCTCTACAATGCCGAAACGTTTAGAGATCGGTTTCGTTTACCAAAAGAATTATTTTTAAAGATTATTGGAGACATCGAAGCAAGCGAGGAATGGTTTCAAGAACGTTACGATGCGAGGGGCAAACCAAGTTTTACGCCGATACAAAAATGCACGTCCGCCATTCGCCAACTAGCGACAGGTAACCCTCCCGATCAATATGATGAATACCTAGCTATGGTGTCCAGAACTTCCCGTGAATGTCTGCAATTTTTTTGCAACGCGGTCATTAAGTTGTATGGTAAAGAGTTTTTACGTAAATCGACGAGCCACGACATCTCACGTATTTACGCCGCACATGAGGCTAGATGGCATTATCCAGGGATGCTCGGTAGCATCGATTGTACACATATCGAGTGGAAAAAATTGTCCAAGAGAGTTGCGAGGGGCGTATGTTAGGGGTGACATCAAAAGACCAACCATCATACTAGAAGTGGTGGCGTCGAATGATTTATGGATTTGGGATTCATATTTCGGTGTTCTAGGTTCAAACAACGACATCAATGTGTTGCACACGTCGTCGTTGTTTCAAACCGTAACGGACGGTACCGCACCCTTCTGTCCATTCTATGTTAACGAACGGTATTACAGACGTGGCTTTTTTCTTGTGGATGGTATCTACCCATCATGGTCTGTTTTTTGTGAAAGCTCCTTCATTTCCTGTCGAGGCTAAAGAAATCGTGTTCAAAAAATTGCAAGAATCGGCAAGAAAAGATGTTGAGAGGGCTTTTGGTGTTTTAAAGGGTAGATGGGGTATACTACGCCGACCGGTTCGTGCGATGAACAAGAAATCAATACATAGCATAGTATATGCATGTATCATATTGCACAATATGATAATCAAAGAAGACGGACGTGCAATATCTCCGGATTGGATGCCGGATCCTCCTACACAAGTTCAAGTTCCAGAAAATATCCAACAAGACTTGCGTGATGAAGAAACTCACTTTCAGTTGAGATACGATATAATCGAACTAGTAGGTTCTTTAGGTTTGGAGTTTCATGAGTCGGACGAGGAGTAGAGTTTTTTTAGTAATTTTTTTTAATTGTAGTCTAAAATATTTCTAGTATGCTAAATTGAACTAGTATGTTCTAATTTTAATTTTAATGAAATTTATAATTTTAGTGTTTTATTGTTAATTTCTAATTTAAAAAAAATAAAAAAAGTTGTGAGTGATGGAATTCCATCACTAGTGATGACCACCGCCACTAAAAAACCTTGTGAGTGATAAAATAGTGGTTGATGACATGGCTGAACTTGATTGGATGTTTGTGAGTGATGGAATTTTTGCAAGTGATACCACCCCCACTCCCCTTACCGTCTAGAGTGTATTTGTGATGTGTTTTTTTCAACTCAAATTAATAGCAAAAGAAAATTTTAATTGCTTTTGAACATTTAACTCTATTTTCTTTGTATCTATGATTTTTAATTACTTTTGAACATTTAACTTTATTTTCATTGTATCTATGATTTATAATTCTTTTTTTTTTTCTCAAATTATGGTTTTTTTTTTTACTTTAGTTGTTTTTTTAATTTAAAATTTAATGGAAATACTTTTTTAGTTAAAAAAAGTGTATTTAATAATATTTAATTACATTTTTTATTATATAAACTAACATAAATAATAATAATAATAATAATAATAATAAAACAATGATTATCTAATCACTAACCAACAGTGGCGGGTCTAATAAAAACCTAAAGGGGCAATGTTTCTATAAAAAAGGGGCTGCGAAATCGGAAAAACGTCAAATTTTTTCAAAATTTACACTAATTTTACACTACCGCCGGAGCGTCAAGGGGCAACGGGGGTTGCCCCTTGTTCTATGCTAGGTCCGCCCATGCTAACCAAGCCCCCATCCAAGCCCGCCCATTACACCTCTTTTTGGTAATTCTGAGTGAGAAAAAAGTGTGTTTATGTGTCGCCTACGTGGCAACACTTTTTTCTCACCCAAGCCCCAACTAAGCCCCCATAACACATAGCCTTATAAGTTATACAAACACGGCTAAGTGTGCCAGGTTAGCTAACTGCGCCTAACTACATAGTTGCGCCAACACTTAGTCAAAATACACATACATACAAAATCAACTCAACAAAATCCTATCTAACAAGCTTTCGTCACTTGGAATGCATAACCTAATAACCATGCAAAAACTTGTCCTAACAAGTCAGAACAAGTTCTTGTCCGTAAGGGATAAAGTTGGGTTTACCCAAAATTCTTTTTGGTTTTACATAAACAAACGTATTAAAATTATTTAAAAAACAATATTTTACAATAAATCAATAATAGTCTGATTTGTTGTATAATTTAAGTTATAGTTGAGCGACTTCCAATATATTTAAAGTTGTTCACTCATATTTATTCGCAGTAGCGGACCCATGAATTATTTTCTGTGGATGCGAACGAGGGGTTTAACCAAAATTTCAAGGGATGCGATTGAGATTTTAGCCTATAAAATGCACTAAAAATTTTATTTTAAGGGTGCGCCCGCTCTCCCGCGCTCTAACTTAGGTCCGCCCCTGTTTATCCATATGATTCATTAAAGATTAAATTAAAAAAATCGTCATTTATGTATGTCACTTATTGCAAACTGTGTCCTTTATCTTCAATAATTACAAAAAAAGTACTCGATGTTTGCAAACCCTTGCAAGTTATGTCCTTTAGCCCTAACTCAGTTAATTTTTTGTGATTAAATCTGACCAAATGGACCCCACATGAGGGTATTTTGGTCATTTTACTCTCATGTGATGTCCATTTGGTCAGATTTAACAACAAAAATACCTTCATGTGGGGTCCATTTGGTCATATTTAACCACAAAATTAACTGAGTTAGGGCTAAAGGACATAACTTGCAATGGTTTGCAAACATCGAGTACGTTTTCTGTAATTATTGAAGATAAAGGACACAGTTTGCAATAAGTGACATACATAAATGACGTTTTTTGTAATTTACTCTAATATATAAAACTTGACCCGCTATTTATACAGAAGATTCAGCACATCTTATCGGGCCCACAACGATACTGGTTTAGAATTGGGCTGTACACATAAAGCCAATAATTCGGGCATTGGTTTTAAATTGGGCTGTACGGCCCCACCCAGACCTTCATAATGAACCCACATGCTGACTGAAAAGGAATAATAAATTTAAACATTTGCTGCTCATTTATTACATACCACTCATCATTTATTTTCAACCTTCGAAAGTTTGAATGGCTTTTTTTTTCTTTTTTCTTTTTAGAAGTTTCAAGTGTTTTGTAACTAGTGAAAAACAGGGTTACCAGAAGTAGAAATTTGACCAAAGTTAGTTAGTTATACCTTTGTGTATACTATTAACCGCTATTCATATTGTGTTCTTTTTGGACAAATGCTGAGAACTCAAATGAAGAGAAGAGACGAGTGAACAAGTCGAGTCGTTCGTGACCTTGTTGAGATATGCTTGTTAAAAGTTGGACTGCGTTCAAGCTTTGAGTGGAGCTATATAAAAACGAGCCTGAGCCTGAATTGGAGTTGAATTAATAAACGAGCTCGAGCTTCATAATTCACATAGGGGACTCATATAGCTTGGTCGGGTAGCGGCTCCCGGAGTGAGATCACTCCGGCGGTTAGGAGAACCGTGCACTATCCCCCCCCCCCCTATATATAGACGTGCGGTTCAGTTTTAAGATGATTATTTCTATGAGCTTGGTGCATTGCGAATGGTTTTAGGGTGTAGTTCGCCCTATTAGTCACAAATGCCACCTCTACATAAAGCAATATGTGAGCTACAAATAGAATCGTTGCTTTCAAAAGATGAACTACACAATCTTTGACCCCTTAAAAGTCACTCAAAAGTCAAACCTCTAAAATAAAAGGTTTTGACCTGAATAATTGTTGCTTTCAAAAGATGAATTTAAACTACCTGGAGATATATGTAATCTTTGATTAAACTAATTAATTGGGGTTGACGTAATAAGCATGCTAGCATGATCATTATAGATGATACCCCTAACTAAGCCCGAGGCAACGAGTTTGGGCCCAACAACTATGGTTCCACAAGGGGCTCAATCCCCACTATAGAGACCCTTACTGATCATTTTTAGACCATGTGTAGTGGTGAGTGAAACAAATGTCCTACTTTTGGACATGAATCGACATGTGACATATGGGGCACTATGGAATGTAAAGTGAAAAGGGGGCGTAGTGGTATAATGCCCCATAATCCCCATTCAATCATTACCCATTGCTATTTTCTAATTTCCTATTGGCGCATTCAATTAACTTTTTGATCAACAGGTGTTTTAAATGAAACGCCCAAGCCACTTTTTGAAAGAACACGCCTAAGGGGGCGGTGTGGTGGGCGTGGTTAGGCATTATGGGGCAAAAAACGCCCAATTCCTTTGCCACTACACATGGTCTTACAAAAGAGAATTACTCAGTGTACTTGTACTTCTTCTCCTTTTACTCTCTTATGCATTCTTATATTGAATCGAGTACTCACTTGAATGTCGGAGGGTGGTCCGAAGATCCTCATCTCTGACTCCTTCTAATGTGTTTCTTCGTCGTGTTTGGCATATTGATTCAAGATAGAGGAGACAGTATGACGGTCCATCTCCTTTGTTGATGTGATGATCCAAGTAACCCTCTTGGTGGATCCTTGTAGCAACAATCACCCGACAATGTCATTCTGATTTGTTTTTGGTAATGGAGTTCATTATGTGAAGATCGATGTATTAAGGTTTTTTGGTACACCAAATACACATGTAAACTCAGAATCGTATATTTTTTTGAAAGACATACTACCACATCCTTAAACCTACTTCTAAATATGTATCATTTTATTCATCATAGACTTGATCCTTTACTATTTGAGCGGGACACCATTTTCAACACCTTGATACCATTAAGCTATCTTTGCTCAAAATAGATACATTTAGTATATTATTGGTAAAATCAAATTTTAATAATTAGTTCCTTCATCGTCTCAAATCTTTAAATGAATTTTAATATTTAGGTTACTTGATAGTTTTAAAATCTATCCACTGAATGTATAACGGAATCACAATTATAAAAAGAGAAAACCAGGTAGACAAAATGATACAATCTTCATATACTAATAAATGAAAATCTTTTTTGAACTGAATGTATAACGGAATCACAATTATAAAAAGAGAAAACCAGGTAGAAAGATGATACAGTCTTTCTTTACTAATAAATGCAAAAAAAATTTAGACACGTGTCACTTTATAGTGTTTTCTCACCTATTTTCCTATTTATCTCTCATATTAATTAAATAATAATAATTTTAAACAAAAACAGATAAGAATAAATATTTGTTTTTCTATAAATAATTTAAACAAAAATTTAGATAAAGATAAACGTTTGTTTTTTTATACAATCATAAAGTTATATCCGGGTATTATAAGTAGATATATGTACTTTGGAGTTCGGTGATTGAAATTATGGTAAATTAGGAATCAAAGGTTCCCGTTTGATAATTGTATTGTTGTTGTTTTTTTCATTAGAATAAATAATTATTCTAGGTCCAGGACATATGCTTTTATCAAATTATACGTGTTTTAGATGCATCGCTATAGTAGTTTAAATTCACCATTATAGTCGCACAATTATTTCAAATGTCAAATCTAGACAACTTAGTTTCACATTTGTAAAGTTAAGCGTACTGTTATAATTGGTTTAAACCCATCATTTATCGCGCATTGCATCAACAATTAGAAAGAACACCATTTTTAAATATAACAATTCTATACTCTATTCAAAGAGAATTTAATTCTCAATTTTACGGTATAATTCATAAAAATGATGAGATATATAAAAACGTGGGGATCGATCTCCACCTTTTTGTATTGTAAACTCTCTTGAATACAAATTTGAGACGAATGTTTTATGAATGAAATAAACAAATAAGCATGAATGTGCATAAACTAACTAAAATCATTGTATCTCATAATTTGAGTGTATCATAAAAACGGGGTTCAACCACATGTAATACATGTGTTTTTTTACCTAGTAATAAATAACAAAACAAACTAAAATGTTATAATAAGTAATACTACATCAAAGTTCATTTTTAAAAGATAAATCTCGATGATTGTGTGTGTTAACATATGAGATTGTATTTTTATTCAACACGTGCAATACACGAGTTTTTTTAAAAATATATCTTTTTTTATTATTTATTATATAAAATTATATTTATACAGTCCGTGTAATACATGATGTTCAAACCTAGTATTCAAAATACAAACTTTCACAAAACTTACTTTATATGATCAATTTGAATTTCACTTCCTTAGAACTAACCGGTTAAAAATCTAAGATAAATATATATTACAATTACAATGAAATAACTTGCGTCCATTAGTCAAAACTCCAGACGATGAAATACATAGTCCGATATTTGGAATAAACCATCTTTTATTGTTTTCCAAATCATCGTTCCGGTTAAAAATCTTAGATAAATATATATTACAACTAGGTTATAACCCGTGGTACCTACGGGTCGCTCTATTTTAAGGATATTAATATTTTATTAATTTTACTACAAGGGTTTTTTTTATAAAATTTGTGAGGATATTTATACAATGATTCAATGTGAATCGTATATAATAATATATGCAAACAATGCAATTTATCAATGGTAACAATTACCATATAATTTTCAAAATATTACCAGATAATTTTCTACGTATGCAGAATGATTCAGACGAAGATGAAAGGATGATAGCCCGTCTCGCCATTCTTTGGATACACATTTGAAGCGATGAATTGATATAGCATTTAGGCTGGTTAAAATCTCAAAGAGTAGCATATAAATGTATTACTGAGTATAACATATAGATTAATAACATAATTTATAAAAGTAAAATGAAAATGAAAATGGGCTTGAAACGTAAATTCAATTTAGCCCATATCCATCGATTGTAATGGTGATTGCTATTTAATAGAATCAATTAATCCATTTAAATATTTGTTCAAAGTTATTGCAAATATTCCACTTTTTCAAAAGGTTGAACCATCTATATCTTAGCAATAATATAAACATGTGATTTTTATATTTTGAATTATTTAAATATTAATAAGTCGATTGCAAACATAATGTTAGTTGTAGTCTTTAATTTAGAACCAATATTTCAGTGACTTTTATCACCCGGGAATACTTCCCGGGTAGTTTTATTTTATTACATATTAAACATGCATACTTTTTTAAAAATATGACGTATTATTTCATTAAACTTTGTTAGTACATTGTTAATTCTTAATGCAATAATATAACATATTAATACCTTCGCTATAAGGAGTCATAAATTTTTCATAAGTTAATCACGACTAGACTTATAAACTTATTGATTGTTTATGATTCGTGTTTATAAATTCCTCTGTATTAAAAATAGGACTTTTTTTAAAACAATTAAAAAATAAGTTAACGTATTACACATAAAAAGCTTGTTCAAAAAATTTAAAGGATAAGAAATCAATACAAGGGTTGAGTTCATTTCAGAACTCTAAATAACTACAGAACTTTCAGAACTCCTAATAAACAATCATTTTATATATAAGTTTTTGTATTTAGGATCTTTTTATCATCTGTTATATGTATTTCTTTGATTACATACATGTTAAAAGTAGTTTACATATGTTTAATTGCCAAAATTATATATATGTGTCATAACTAATTACATATATGTAAAAAAACTAGTTTACATATGTGTAATTATAAAATTTAATATATAAAAAATGATAAAATTACTCTTAACATGTATGTAATCGTAAAAATACACATAATAAGTGATAAAATTATCCTAAACATAAAAATATATAAATAAAAAGATTGTTTATTAGGATTTCTGCGAGTTCTGTAAATATTTATGGTTCTGAAATGATCCTGGCCCATCAATACAATACTAATAATAAGTGAATAGATGAATGAAAACATCAAACTCCGTAAATGCTATTTTAGTGTGGTACTACATGTTTTGGAGGTTTTGCAACCAAAAGCTTCCATTCGCTCCGAGACCATTTAAAAACACAATAATCACCAATTGACATGCCATCGCCTCTTGTCAAATCACACCAACCGATGACAAACCTTTATTAACTTAGTCAACAAAAAAGTAAAAAGGATAAGTCTATTTGCATTTACAACAGAACAATGGTCCATTTGAAGTGAAGAATCAACTATGATGACCCAGAAAGCTTTTTCATCCAAAAATCATATGGCATATGGTTTCTTCAAATCATCAATTTCTAAATCCGAGTATATGGAAACCGACCCCGATAGCGACTTGCTACTCCTTTCCGACCTACGAATACTCTACCTTTCCAAACTTTGTTCACTATTCAAATCCCCCTTTGTGCAACATCGGCGAATGTACTGAATAAGAAAAAGAATAACAAAACAGCTGCAAAACATAGGATATCCCAAAAGAAAAGTAAAAATTTTGACTTTTGAAAGCTTGTATTATAAACAAAATGAGATGCCTCACCTTAGAAATTCAAATTAAAGTATACACGAAAGAAAACCGCCAAGCTAGAACACCTTCCATAATAACTCGTTCCAAAAGAGATCCATGGCATGTTACTCACGCTCGTTTAAGCTCGACTCAAATTAAGCTATTAGCAAGCCGATCTCGAGTAGCCCAAGAGCAGCTCGGCCTATCACCCGGGAACATCCCGGGTTAGGAAAATTTAGTTTTCAATAATAAAAAGCACATAAACAATATTTTCAAACTCATTAGTATCTTCTTTCCCTTCCCGCAATAATTTATTTGTTCGGTTTCATCAATATCATAACTTTGTCTCCACGTGTATTCATAGTTTTCGTGTAAAGCTAATAACCTTTTAATTCTTAATGAGATCTCAGTATAAAAATGTTTCATAAACCCATACAAAATGTTATATTGTTTGTTTTTAAATATATATTACAATTACAATGAAATAACTTGCGTCCATTAGTCAAGACTCCAGACGATGAAATACATAGTCCGATATTTGGAATAAACCATCTTTTATTGTTTTCCAAATCATCGTTCCGGTTAAAAATCTTAGATAAATATATATTACAACTAGGTTTTTACCCGGGATTGCTTCCCGGGCTCGGGAAAGTTATTTAGATTAATTAATTACTATTTGTTTGTAATACGACCACATTACATCAACCATCTCATTCAATTCAACAACAATGACTTCAAATCACCGGATTAGATCATGAACTCATATTAGAGGACAAACAAAACCACAACAGGACCATATGAATAATATAATTTCCACTTTTACATCAATGCACTTACATGATAGGGTGATTTGGGATTTTCAAAAAAATCTTTGTTTTTGTACCTCTTTTACAAAATAAGATGTTGACCAAATTTGAAACAGATGTTAACCAAAAGTCAATAAGATATTGACAAATAGTCAAACAGATGTTGAGCTTAAACAGATGTTTGGTTTAAGGCCAAACATCTGTTTATGACCAAACATCTGTTTAAGGTCAAACATCTGTTTAAGTCCAAATATCTGATATAGAATAAGAACATCTGTTTAAGGCAAAACATCTGTTTAAGGTCAAACATGTGTTTAAGATCAAACAACTGTTTAAGTCGAAACATCTGATACAAAAGGCCAAACATCTGTTTAAGCCTTAACAGATGTTTAACTTGTTAACATCTGTTTAAGGCAAAACAGTTTAAGCCTTAAAAGACCAAACAGTTTTAACCCAACAGTGGTTTTAAACCACCATTTTAACCAAACAGCGGTTTCGACCACAGTTTTGTGAACAGTAGTTCCAAACATCTGTGGACATCAATCTGTTGACCAAAGTCAACAGATTTATCAACCACTGTTTTATTTTCAAACATCTGTTCCCAATAACAGAGCTTTGATCATTTAAACATACATTTGCCAATATTACAAGGTTTTACACTCTCAAACCTAAATATTTATAAAACGTACAAGTGTTAAACAGCATACAAAGTTCATCCATCTGTTGACCCAATTCAACAGATGTATCAACCACTGTTTAATTTTGAAACACCTGTTCTCAATAACAAAGCTTTGATCATTTAAACCGACCTTTGCCAATATTACAAGAATTTACACTCTCAAACATCGATATTCATTTACTTAATTTTAATAACAAACATTATTAATAATTTTAACACAACTAATTATATAAAAGATACAGTTGTCAAAACAGATAATAGCATTGAATAAAATACAGGATCCTAATTCCTAATCTATTGGTGAAATAGTAGTTTCGATAAGTAAAGCTCCTTTCGGACCATTGTAGTTGTCAACATGTTGGAGGTATTTCAGAAGTTCGTTGGTGAGATCAACTTCAATCATATCCCCCCAGATGCTTGTTATCAACCACTTGTTGTCTTCAATTATATTAGTACTTCGGCGTGCATCTACGTAACCAACTACACGAGGATTATTGAAAACAAACATCTTCTTCCAGCCTTCTTCTTCATATCTGAGCAAATCAGCAGTTAGCTCAGCAGACTTTCCAATAACAATCAAATGCAATCTCTTTGCAATGGTCAAAAAATGCCCTTGGCTAGGATTGACTACAATACTCTCAGGAAAGTGAAGCATTCTGAAAGTCTCACTAACAACATCAAAACAAACGATGTTCCTCTCACCTAGTGGATACCAATAATTTGAAACCATAAAATATATGGTTTTATCAGCATAAACTCCTGTAGACCATGAATAACGACTTGAACTATAATTGTTTACGATACTGAAATTTATTGTTGTCCATGACTCACGACGTCGTGAGTAAACACGAGCAGCAGTTACATTACGGTAACATCTGATGTTCAGCACTTTGAGATCATTGAACTGATCAAAATAAATTCCACCGGTATCAGAGTTTCGATGATGATTATAATTAAAGTAGTCATCACATAAAACCTTATACTGCCTGATAGTTAGATTCCAAAGAATCAACTGACAGCAAATCCCTTCATTGGAAACTAACAACAACCCATTAAATGAAGATAGAATACGTAAGAAGCTAGAGTGGATATTGTTAGGAAAACTTAAGGTTTTACTACTAACAACATCCAACTTACCACCAACTACGTTGTCAATGACAATTGACGTGTCTTTAAAGGATAATAGTTTCTTTTGTACTGAATCTCCACTTCGGAGAGCATGCATCATCTGAAATGCATGACTTGACAATTCCCTATAAAAATTCTTGGAAAGACACTTGAAACGGCAAATATCTTCTGCAGAAAGCCTTGTGAAAATCTCGTCAACAATCACTTGAAACCCAAATTTTTCCATCCTGCAAAGAGCCTTGTGAAAATCTCGTCAACAAAATTTTTGAAGATGATTGAGTAGATAGATGAAAATGGTAATGATCAAAACCTCTGCCAAATCTATTTTATATACCCAATGAAGAAGGCTATGACTAAATACATCGTCAGACGAAAGAATATCATGCGACACTTATTAGGCTTTTAATGCATTTACACGGGAAAAATATAAAATTAAACACGTTATTATAATTACAATTAACCTATTCATTTACCTATAAGACGCCTTTAGCATAAGACAGAAGTGATTGCTTAACGTGCATTAATTGCAAAGTATATATCCCAAGGCATTTTGAATTTGAAATTACCGGCAATTTCAAAACCACTGCTATGGTATATGTTTGCCAAAGGAAATATCTGCTAAGTTATACTTTCTTGGCTATGGGCAGTAGTTTGCTGATCTGATTTGAAAGCAATTGTCATGATGAGTTTTCTAATAGAAACAGAGTATGAGTTAAAAATTTTCTGCAAATAATAATTATTTTAACATGTTCTCAACAGATAATTCAAACACATAAGTAAACCCTTCTTGAATGTATAGCAATAAACATTTAAAATCGTATTAGTAGCAAGATAGGATTTAAATTAACATAGATTAAACAATATAAAGTTCATCAATAGGAATGTACATACCAGTTGCTGAAGAAAAAATAATAAAACCTCAGGTGATTGAAGTGTAGAAGATGGAGGAAAAGAAAATTGAAACCCTAGAAAATGACTGGGGAGAAGTGATTTTTGAAAGAAGAGATGATAGATGTTTGATGTGTAATGATGATGAAGAAATACTGACGGTTGTGCTTTTAACAAAAGTAGTTTGACTTTGGTCAAACAGCGTTTTAACATTCCTCAAACAGTGTTTTATCTATTATAATTAGCTTTTAACATAAGTAGCTTGACTTCGGTCAAACAGGGTTTTAACATTGCTCACAATGATTACAACCTAGTAAAAACTTCTTTGTAAACAACATTACTTATTTGTTGGTTTTCCAACAGCGTCGAATATTAGTATTTTAACACCTTCTCTGGTCTTGACCCTTGATAATGCAACATACAACTGACCAGTGTTGTAGAAATCGGCCTAGGCGGCCGATTAATCGCCGCCTAGGCGCTAGTCGGTAGTCCACTGACTAATTTTAACCTAGTCGGTCCAATTAATCGGTAATCGGTCAAAGTCGGTCGTAGGCGGTCGTAATCGGTGAAAATCGGTCCTAGTCGGTCAATAATCGGATTAATCGGCCTATATTAATCGGTCAAAATCGGAAAAAATCGGATAAAATCGGTCCTAGGCGGCCCTAGGCGGTCAGAATTGGTCAAAATCAGTCAAAATCGAACCATACTATCTGAAAATTGAAGTATTTATGTGAATTTTGAAGTATTATTTTTATATTATTGGGTATAACAACAACAACAACAACCATACCCAGTATAATCCCACATATAGCGAAGCTATTGATAGGGTCTGGGGAGGGTAGGATGTAGGCACGCCTTACCTCTATCCCAGGAGATAGAGAGGCTGCTTCCAGTGAGACCCCCGGCTCCAAAAACCATAACCAAGGCATAAGCTTCTAAAAAAACATATATAAGCACGCCACTACTACAAAAGATAGAAATAAAATAATAATAAACGGATAAATAAGTAAGTGGTTGTTAGTAAAACTAGGACACCGAGAAAAGGTGAAAACCTATATATATATATATATAAAACTATATCACACCTCATAGAAACTGAAAAAATAAATTCATAAGATAGGAACCTAAGCTAAAAACCAGGCCAAACTCCTAAAAATCTTTAACCTTAATTCGTAATATTATTGGGTATATATATATAATTTTGAAAAAATACATATAAAAATCCCATTCCGATTAATCCCGATTAATCCCTATTAATCCCGATTAATCCCTAGGCTGTACCTCACCGCCCGACTAGCGCCTAGCGCCTTCTACAACATTGCAACTGACCATGAGTGAAGACAGGATCTTTCAAATAAAGACCAACCTTTGATAACGTTTGTCCTTGACACTTGTTAATTGTCATAGCAAAACAAACTGATAAAGGAAATTGTCTTTGTTGAAATTGAAAAGGTATTTTTTTGTCAAACGGGATCATATTAATCCTTAGAATAAAAACTCTCGTGCCAAAGTTCCTACCAGATATAACTTGAGCTTCTATAACTCGTTTACCAAGAAAAGTAATTTGAAGCCATGAATTTAGAATTAATAACGCAAACTACAGTTAAGTCAAACAGCTGATGGAAAACTTTTAAGCACTGCTAGTGATTAAAACACTGATGGTACTTAACCAATAATAGTGAACTACAGATTTTTAACAACTGCTGCTGCAGTAAACAGTAGATACAGAAGCAGGGATTAAGGATTAAGTGTTAAGGAAGAGCAGTGGTTAACATCTGCTGATATCACCCCAAAACTTATAAAATATGTTTAAAAAAGTAATATTTATGCTTAGAGAAAAATGCAATTTGCGTCCCTGTGATATGTGTGAAACATCAACTTGATCCCCTAAATTCATTTTTTGGTTTTTTGAGCCCTTGATCTTATAAATTCATAACAGTTTGAGTCCCTCCCTCACACTTCCCTATGTTGACTGTTTGACAATTGTGAAATATCCTTTAATTACCCTAAAGACCGATCACACTTCTCAAAAATATCTGAAAATCTCAACTCCGAACACCAATCATCATCTTCATCTTCATTGAATCTCCTCACCAACCATTTGTTGTTATAACAATCCAAGGTAAAATCACATACCTAAAACATGATCGACACTATGGTTTACCCTCTGTTCTTGTTAGATGCTTGTGTAACCCTATGTAAGTTGATGTTTGATGATATCTCATTTTCACCACTGTATGAAAGTAACAGCTTTTGTGTGAAAATATTGTTTGATTATTGTGGGAAATATTGTTTGATTATTGTGGGTTTTTGGCTCGGGTATCAAAACAGAGGTTTGGGTTTTGGTTATTATAAAGGTTTGTTTGTGATGTTTTTGGTTTTATCTGTTTATTAATACTGCTTTTTTGGTTTTTGGCGTTAATCTAAGATTGTTTTTGTGTTATAGTTTGTTTGAAATGTTTAAAATATACAATCGATTAAAACAGGGACAGGTTTCTTAAGTATCTGCTGTTAATGTTGAAATCTGAGTTTCTTAAGTCTCTGCTGTTCATGTTGAAATTTGGGTATGGTTGTTGTTTTGTTTCTCATATAAAGTTGGTTAAAGACTATATGTTTTGGGTTCATCGTATTGGTCATTTGAATGTGTTTTCTTCATTTCAGATCAACTGTGTTTTGGGTTCCTCATCTTGGGTTCATCATATATGTATACTTATATGCATTATGAAAGTACTGTATCAGCCGTCTTACTATGGATATTTTTATTGTACAGAATGGCTGCGGATGTAAAGATACGCAAAACACCAACTACGAAAACATTGGCGAGAATACTTGACAACCTCCTAGAAGTTAGTGCGATGCACATAAGGAAGTGATTGATCAGAACGATCAATTGCTAAAACATAAGCTGTTTGGTGCATATGAATGAATATAACCCCAGTGGCAGATATGAAAATACCAAGCTTGGGAATTTCAAGGAAAATCGAAGAGCTACACCAAAAAGGGGGTTATCAGCTACATTCCGAAGTGCACCATTCACTCCTTGAGTTTTCATTATAAAGAAATTTGAAAACTCATTGTATGTTACAATCTTTTGTTTTCAAGTCTGTAAGTTCTGTCAAGTCTACCAAGTTGGATATCCTTCTATGTTTCTAGGTATGACGTTTTGTGTCCGTTATGTATGTTTAACATAATGCAAGTGTGCATTTATGTTGGCTTTAATTGTAATAATGAATTTAACATGAATTTAAAATGAATAAAGCAAAATACTGTTAAGTGAAACTACTGTTAAGCGAAACTACTGTTATGTGAAACTACTGTTAAGTGAAACAGCTGATGAAAAACTTGTAAGCACTGCTAGTGATTAAAACACTAAGGGTACTTAACAACTGATAGTGAACTACTAATGGTTAACAACTGCTGATGTAGTAGTTAGTGGATAGAGAATCGTGATTAAGGATTAAGTGATGCTACTTAACAACTGATACATAAGTTAAGGATTAAGTGATGCTACTTAACAACTGATACATGAGTTAAGAAGTTATAATTTCACTTACTATGTAAATTTCGTTAAGATGAATTAGCTGCCGTAGAAGATGAACGTGAATTCTTTGACATCTCAATATTTATTTAACAATATAGATAATAATATGCAAAGAAAGATCATAGTCATTATAATATTAGAACATAACAGTATAATAAGCAGATAAGTTTTCAGGAATTCAAAACCACACAATGAGTCCAAAACATAACCCACCAAACACCCAAAAGCAACAAAACGAAAACCATAAGTTCAACATGGCAACAGCATATATGAAATCAACACGTAAATGTATCTGAAAATACTGAAAAAACTATTTTTCAATCTTTGGAATCAAAAGCGTCGAAACACCAGCATCTTCATCCTGACACAGTTCATCACTGATGCGGCGCTTTGTTGAGGAGCAACCTAATGCATCATCCACATCGAACACTTCAAGAATTTTACGTTTTGTTTCATCTGAAGAGGGATTCTTAGTGCCTACCAGTGGTTGGGATAAAGGGGTAACATTGTCACCACAGCATGACATCTCATCCTGATATAAAAAGACAATAAGTACTAACGTTTCAAAAAATTTAGTACAAATAAACAAATTCTCATATTACCTTCATAAGGTCAACAGGAGTAGACAAACTGCAGGAATCTGGAACATCCAACGATTCGGACTGCTCATGCTTTAAGTACATAATACACAATAACATAAAATACACACAATGGTATAAATCTATTTCAAAAAGATATAACTATAAAATTAAAAGATTCACATAATTAAGATTTAAACCTGGTTAAGAGTGAATTTGGCGGAAAGCGCAGCAAGGATCTCATCATCGTTAGTGGCCATTGAAATACCATAGTTTTCAACCTGATGCTCAATGTTATAGTCTTTAACACTTATGATGAAAGCATACCTCTTTCCAATCAATGTGTCAAAGATCTCAGGATATGGGTTCGGTATGTCTCCAGAATTAACAACCTATGATTTTATCAAAATTAATATAAATTACAATAAGCAGAATGATTCCATAATTGAGAACATAGAATTTTATAAAAATTAATTTTAAGTTATATTAACTACATGGCCAAACAACTGAATGCATGTATTTGTTACCTGATCTTGGATTGTAAGTAACTCTTTTGCAGATTTGTTAAGAATCTTGTAAGCTTCGAAATCAAACAGTGTCAAAGACACAGTACCGGAAGAGTCTTGCACCCTAATAGGTATCTTGAACCTATCAAAGTTAAAAACAAATGAAAACATTAGTATTACTAATATGAACCGTTCATATTAGTATTTAGTATAAGGAAATAAAAAACTGTAATCTCAAACCGCGGAATAGAATAGATGTCGACTCCTCCACATTTATCATTTGTACAAACCAACGATTTTGCATGATCAACATCAAATGAACCATCCGCATTTTCTTTCGTTACAAATCTTTCCTCCACACCTGACTTACAGTGGTTACAACCATTGTAATACCAAAGTTTATCAGTGCATATAGCTGTGATTGTGGCAAGAATCAAAACCTTCTTTGTCTATCAATATCAAACAAAAATAATAACACTTAGAAAAGAGTATAAAAAAACTCAACATGTAGAGTACTTATAAGAAAATACACACCGTTGATATCGTTCCAAGGAAACCAATAAGCATGAAATCAGGGTTACTAAGAAACTCATCTTCAACACTTGAGATAACATTTGAACCAACATGCTCATTTGATGAAGATGAAGTTGAAATTTTCTCTACATACCTAAACAGATTCATGCGATCAAATTAAAACGTAAAAATTAAATGTAAGTACAAAATAATAATATTCAATGTTTATATGCATATTACTAACTATACCTCTTCCTAAAAGAGGAAATCTCTTCAATGTCAGTGTCAATAAAAAGTCTGCTAAGCTCAAACCCATTTGCAACTCCACGTTTGCCTGAATTTAAAAATGAAAACAAATGTAGATCAATATAAATACTGTCAAATTTAAAATGTATAAATAAATACAACGTTTAAATTACTAAAGATAAAAAAAATTAAACTAATTAAGTTTAAATTGTACCTTTGTAAAGGTTGACCATACCAAAATGACAAAGGATAACAACATATTTCTCTCTTTTCTTATCATTCATGTAAGCAAACATGTCAATAGCAAAACCATCCCACAAAGTAACCGGACACTTTTGGCCTCTAAAAATATTAACATAAAACATAATAACATCAAGCAACCTTATAATGGTTTAAACGTCAAAATGCAACAACTTAATAAAAAGAACGCACTCAAGATCTTCAAGTCTAAGATTAAGTCTCTTGCCCTTGCTCCCATCCTTCTTTGACGTATCCTCTAGATTGAAACATACATCCACATAACCAATCCAATCTATAAACAAAAATATATTGTTAAAAGAAAACAGCATTAAGAAGTGATAACAATAAAAAAAAAACAATAAGACAAAACAATAGATATATATCATGTAGTGATTTACATACCAATAACTGTATTTACTTCAATTTTATTTTTAACAACATCCTTGAGGTTAACGAAATTAAAACGGTATTTCGGTCCAGACCAGTCAAAGCATTTCTCAACAGAAGTATAGAAATAAAGTGATATTTTGTCATTTCTCTTGGTATACTTAGCAGAGGGCTTATTAGTAGCAAGAGAAGGTTTGGTGATAAAAAGACATTCATCCAACTGAAGGAAGTCTTTGAATTTTCCAAGCATTTTATGCAAACAGCTGGCTTGTATCATAGTTCCCTAAGAATATGAAACATCCGATTAAATAAAAAAGGTGTTATACTAATTTGGATATTCATATGTCCAAAAAAATGATAAGACAACTATATACGGTACCATCTCATCCATGAAGATCATATCAAGACGATATATTTCATTTTTGTTATCATTCATCATCTTCTTCGAAATGCTAACAATCTTAACTCTAATCGAATAGTTGTTTGAGAATGTATTAAGATCGTTAAGCATGGTAACCTTTGCAACCTCCATTTGAAGACTGTACATAAAAAAAAAGAATCTTGTAAATAATAAGTATTGCTAAACGTAATATGCTAATAATACAATAAGCATGGATGTTCTTAAAAAAATATCAAGGTTGGAATTCAAGGTTACCGATTATCCAATAAAAATTTTAACTGAATGCAGTGGCAAATGTAATTTCAAAGGTAGGGAGTGTATATCCCTATATGCTGCTTTATTAAAATAATAAAATATTAGAAATGATATGCAAAATAGAAAAAAAAAAAGAGAAAGAACGTCAATTTTAAATTACCATTTTGTATATTTATCATTTCAAAATTACTGACTTGATTTCAAAGATATTAGAAAGGACATGCAAAGTAGAAGAAAAAAAAGAGAGAGAGAACCAAAATTTTAAATTACCATTTTGCAAATTTTAAATTTCAAAATTACTGACATTATCAGTAACTACTGACTTGATTTGAAAGCAAATGCCATAATGAGTTTTTTAAATTCTATTTTAACTTTAATCAAGATATAATAACCGTCAATTTGAAATTCAAAATTTGCTTAATCAAATGTCCAAAGCTCAAGAAATCAGCATTAATTACTGATTTGATTTGAAACAAATAGTCATCAAGAATTTTTTTTATTTTTTATTTTAAATTTAAATTTTATCATGAAAATAATGTTGGTGGAACTCTTGTAGGTAATTGGAATGTAAAGATTAGGTACAATGGTAAGTTGATTGTAATTCTAGTTTTCATTTCATAATTTGATTGTAATACTATACCCAAACAATCAAGATGAGGAGCTTATTATTAATCAAAGTGTATATGAATTTTATTAGTATAAAGATGAAACAACTGTTCAATTAATAGTACAGATCAAACCACTGAATTGATGTGATAAATAGAGTTACGTATAAACAACAGTCCTAAACACTGTTAAATATAAATTAAATATAAACACTGATGCCATAAAAATGGTCACATATAAAACACTGAGGTGATGACATCTAACAACCTATCAGTCTTTACAACATTGATGCGGAAAACACTGTTACATATAAACATTGCTAACATAAACAAATAAACAATAGAAAAACTAAAGTTGATGCTGAACCACTGTTGTAGTTATCCACTGTTGTTGTACGTCATAAATTTCAGATTTAATTTCAAACGTAAGTAGTGTATATTCTTATATGCTGCTTTATTAAAGTAATTAAATATTAGAAATGATATGCAAAGTAGGAAAAAAAAAAAAGAGAACGAAAATTTTAAATTACCATTTTGAATATTTTGAATTTCAAAATTACTGATATTATCAATAACTACTGACTTGATTTGAAAACAAATGTCATCATGACTTTTTTAAATTTTATTTAAACTTTAATCAAGATATAATAACCGTCAATTTGAAATTCAAAATTTGCTTAATCAAATGTCCAAAGCTCAAGAAATCAGCATTAATTACTGATTTGATTTGGAACAAATAGTCATCAAGATTATTTTTTATTTTTTAATTTAACTTTATAACAACATCAATAATAAAAATGTGAGCAGTTAATAATTTCAATCTATTACTAATTAACAACATCAATAATAAAAATGTGAGCAGTTACAATAATAAAAATATGCTGCTTTATTAAAGTAATTAAATATTAGAAATGATATGCAAAGTAGGAAAAAAAAAAGAGAGAACGAAAATTTTAAATTACCATTTTGAATATTTTGAATTTCAAAATTACTGATATTATCAATAACTACTGACTTGATTTGAAAACAAATGTCATCATGACTTTTTTAAATTTTATTTAAACTTTAATCAAGATATAATAACCGTCAATTTGAAATTCAAAATTTGCTTAATCAAATGTCCAAAGCTCAAGAAATCAGCATTAATTACTGATTTGATTTGGAACAAATAGTCATCAAGATTATTTTTTATTTTTTAATTTAACTTTAAATTTTATCATGAAAATAATTTTGGTGGAACTCTTATGTCATTGGAATGTAAAGATCAGGTAAAATGGTAATTTGATTGCAATTCTAGTTTTCATTTAATAATTTCAATCTATTACTAATTAACAACATCAATAATAAAAATGTGAGCAGTTACTATTTTTTAGGGAAACCGCTGATGGTCCATATCAGTGGATGTAAAAAATGTAAAAGTGACCAGTGGCTATAACTTCCGATCAGTGGAAACGGAGGTTGTCTCTCAGCATAAAGAAACGGAGGTTGTCTCTCAGCAGTGGATAACATTTAACAATCAGAAGTTGAACCAAAACAGTGGTTCCAACAGACTTTAACAATCAGATGTTTGAACCAAAACAGTGGTTCCAACATACTTTAACAATCAGATGTTTGAACCAAAACAGTGGTTCCAACAGACTTTTAAGGATTAATGAAAACTATCATTTTTTACTATTTTAAATATCTTTGACCTTAAACAAATATTTCACCTTCAATATCAGTTGTTTGGAGATAAACAGATATTTGACCTTAAACAGATGTTTGAACATAAAAACATATTTCCTGTTAAACAAATGTTTGACGATAAATAGAGGTTTGCCCATAAACGACCTTAAACAGATGTTTGAACATAAAAACATATTTCCTGTTAAACAAATGTTTGACGATAAATAGAGGTTTGCCCATAAACATCTCTTTGTAAAAAAAAAGACGAATTTCAAAAACATTATATCCAAATAATCATAATGACGAACTTATTTAACATCCAAGTGTACTACATTTTTATTTAATAGTATAAAAATCAAACAACTGTTGTATTTATAATACAGATCAAACAAATAACGAGTTGTGATAAATACTGTTACATATAAACACCTCATAAGAAACACTGATAATTAAATACTAAAGTTACATAAGAACCACTGATAATTAAATACTAAATTTAAATCCGTTGTAGATGCCGAACCACTGCTGATACTAAACAGTCGTTTTCCTTTGGTTAATCAAACTCTAGGTACATAAAGCCAATCATTGTATATCTCCAACAATCGACATGAACTCCATGGAAGGACTCAATGCATTAACATCAGGATTTATAGAAAGCTGATCTCTAGTGAACAGACCAAGATGCAGTACATGAAAACACTTCTTCAGCTGGTGAAGAAGAGCCCTGTCCTCATATACTTAATCCTTAACTTTGTTTATAAAGAACTGTGGTTTAAACCAAACTTTATGCTTCTTTTAATACAAAAAAGGCAGGAAAGACCATTGCTCTAGTATATTACAACAGTAGCAGATCCTTTCTTGGACAAGTCATCATCATCTGCTGCACAAGTCAATTATAATCATCATTTACTCATAAGAAAAAATTATTTTAACTGTAAATTTAATAATCTTTCTTTGTGTTTAATTAAACTTTAAACTTCTTTGATTACAAACCTATAATAACCCGCAACATATTGTATGAATTTCAAACAAATGTGATTAGACTGAAATATAAAGCGACAATTAGAGTATATCAATTGATAATTAAAAACTCAAAATTTGGAAATCGGAGTAGCAAAAAACACATACTTTAAACGATGTTGGAACAATGATACTGGAAAGGACAGTAGAACAATCATCATCATTATCATCTGCAACAGATCATTGAAAATAATCATTTAGTAACAACTCAGATAACAAAACTTAAGTAAAAATCAAAAACAAAAACACATACCATGATTATGGAGAACCATTAGCCGGCGACACATCTCTTGATCTAACTCTCGAACGAAACCCTAACAATGGTTACATGAAAAGACACAAAACACAAAGGATTAGTATAAATAACAGGAAATCATGAAACTATTTCAACTAAAAAAAAGAAGAACAAACCTTTTGATGAAGTAATCGATGAACAAAAGATGATTTTATGGTGGCGTCTGGAAGAAGATTAAGGTTTGTGAAATTTGAATTTGAATCGCCTGAATATAGAGAGAGAAAGAACCCTAGGCGTTTGTAAACAAAGATCAGAAGTGAGAAGAGAGGTTATATAAGGAAAAAGGGATGGCACTGTTGGGCGGGAAAAAGGGCATTTAGGGGCTCTCTGGTGTTGACACGTGGCCCAAATAACTTTCATTTATTATATATAATAGATTACAATGAAATAACTTACGTCCATTAATCAGGATTCTGGAATATTTGGAATAAACCATTTTTATTGTTTTTCAAATCATCATTACCCTTTATTATTTTATTATTATTATTATTATTATTTTATTATTATTGTCCTATATATTAAAAATCGAATGTTTTGAACAGTAAAATGAACACTACAAAACTAGAAAAAGTTAAAATAATATATATATATATATATATTATATATTAAAAATCGAATGTTTTGAACAGTAAAATGAACACTACAAAACTAGAAAAAGTTAAAATAATATATATATATATGTGTGGTTTTTTTAGACTATGGGGTATAGGGCGGGGTTGGGGCGTAGGTTGAAGAGAAACGCCCAAGTCACCACCCCGGGTGGGTTTGGGTTTGGGCGTGGCCCCTTGGCCAGGAGTTTAAGGCCGGGCGTGGGGCATGCTAGCGATCATATGTGGCCGGCTCTTATTGGCTTGTTGGCTAGGGCATAGCGGACCATGTTTAACTTTTAAAATAGCCACACCCCAAACCCCCGCCCCACCATACCGTCTTCAATGTGGGTCAGCCCAGCGAAGCCCACCCAAGTCACGTGTCAACCCATGCCCAAACCCCCGCCCCACCATACCTCACTGTCTTAATAGTTTTATTATCTTCTTTACTTTTTAAGTTAGATAAGCTTTTGTCAACCGGTACTGGTATCGAAAATACCAGTACGGTAATCGGTATATAAAGATAAAAATCGACACCAGCCTGGTACAGAAAACACCAAAAGTCGGTATCGAATTGACCTATGTATTAAAAACAAAAGGGATTGAACAGTAACAATAAATAAATATTAAAAAAAGTCTTTAATGAATGAAAAATAATAAAAATAGAAATGAACGAATAGTATTGGGTACCGGTATCAAATTTACTAAACTGAGTGTATTTTCGGTATTCGTTCAGCACCGGTATTCATCGGGTTTTACCCTCAAATACCGGTGTCGTACCAGTACTGACCGTATAAAGCCGTACTGTACCAGGTATATTCGGTACCGGTACCCATTTTTGGGGATTTCGGTAACGGTATTTTCGGTACCGGTTGGTACCGAGCTCATCAAATCCTGTAGCAACGTAGCAATGCAAGTAATTGCACAGTTTAGATTACTTTTCATACACACAGTAAGTAAACTGTATTTCGTTTGAATGAGGTTTTATATACACAACAACTTAGTTTGCTTTATTTTTTGTCTTTTTACGTAATGAATGAACTGTAGCATGTAAAATTAAGTTGGATATTTAGATTATTGATGAGAAAATCGTATCAAATCCTGTAATCAAACCGGTATCGTATCGGTACCAATTTTACTATACCAAATCATTTTCGGTACCAATTTGGTACACACCTTTTGGCGTTTTCAGAATCGTTACTTTCGGTTCGACACCTGTCTAGCACCATACCTATATTTATTGATTTTTACCTTCAAATACCATACCGTATTGTACCGAGCATTTTCGGTGCCGGTACCTAATTTCGATGATTTTCCGGATCGGTACTTTCGGTGCCGTTACAGGTACCGAGCTCATCCATATTTTAACGTGCTAGCACCGTAATAACTGAACTGAAAACAACCGAATTTCCAACGTGTAGGACGTGTGGGTCCTATTATTATATATTAGGTTATTTAAAATCGCTTTTTTTTAGGACGGATTGACTATCCTTTTCACGACATTTTTATTTATGTTTTGATATTCGGTATCTGCTTGCCGTTACTGACACGCGTTTTGCAGTCATTGGATCCCCGCCGCAACGCGCGGACGGAAATTTAACTAGTTATATTAATTTCTAAAGCTTTTTAACAGTAACTTTTGAACCATCACATAGGGATAAGCAACCAAACTTGGTACATTTTCGGTACCGATTCGATACCGACTTTTGACATTTTCGGTATCGATTCGGTACCGGCTTTTCACATAGGGATAAGCAACCAAACTTGGTACATTTTCGGTACCGATTTGGTACCGACTTTTGACATTTTCGGTATCGATTCGGTACCAGCTTTTGACATTTTCTGTACCGGTTTTATCCTCAAATACTAATACCGTACCGGTGCCGTACCAGGTATATTCGGTACCGGTACCCACTTTTGAGGGGTTTCGGTACCGAGCTCATACCTAATATCACCTTTGAGCTCATGCCACGTAGCAACACAAGTATTGCACCGTTTAGATTGCTTTTCATACACGTGGTAAGTAAATTGTATTTCGTTTGAATTAGGTTTTATATACACAACTTCTTTTGTTTTCTTTTTTGTCTTTTTCTGTAATGAATGAATTGTAACATGTAAAATTAACTTGGATATTTAAATTATTGATGAGCAAATGATATCAAATCCTGTAATCAAACCGGTATTGTATCGATACCAAATTTACTATACCAAATCATTTTTGGTACCAATTTGGTACACACCTTTTGGCGTTTTCAGAATCGTTACTTTCGGTTCGACACCGGTCTAGCACCATACCTGCATTTACTTATTTTTACCTTCAAATACCATACCGTATAGTACCGAGCATTTTCGGTGCCGGTACCTTATTTCGATTATTTTCAGGATCGGTACTTTCGGTGCCATTACCGGTACCGAGCTCATCCATATTTTAACGTGTTTGTAACGTCATAACTGAACTCGCTTAGTTCAATGATCGAACTAGCGATCGCCGCATACTCGCCTAGTCTCACATCATCATCAGGTGCAGCCAAAACTAAATGGTAGAGACATGAATCAAACCTAGATCACTTGAAACTTTTAAGTTTCTCACTTACCACTCCACCGACTACAAACGCCCTTTTTAATTTCCAACTCACTTGTTTCTTTTTGTTTTTTGTTTAGTAGTGTTTTGCAGCCGTGCAGGTTAGCTCAATGGGATTCCAATTTAACCCCTGGGGACCTCTCTAGACACCTTCTCCCTCTCTCTTGGTTCTTGCTTCTTTAAAAGAACCCTTTTCTGTCCCCCCTCTTTTCTCTCTCTACACTTCCTTTTTGGGTTCTTGGGACCGGAGACCTCACGCTCACCTTCACTTCCATGGCTTCTTGGAGATTAATGGCAGCCCTCCTTCTTCACCTTCTACCCTTAGCTGCCATGGCTGCTCAAGGTCAACTCAACAACCTCTTTCTTTAAATCTTTCATATTTTTCTTGTATTTCTTCAACATTTTAGACTTTAAAAATCAAATCTTTTTGCATTTTTTGACTAGTTTAGTACCCAAGATTCAATTTTTCACATACCCTTTTGTGTATTTTATAATCTTGGTTTAAGGTTTAGATGATATTATAGATGTTATTATTAGGGTTTATGATGGTGGTAAAGATAGGGGAGAACAAAAAAAAAAAAAAAAAAAAGAAAACACATGAACCCAGAAACCACATTGTGTTCATACTTATTTTTGTTATTCTTGTTATGACAGCACAACACAACTACTCAAGTACAACTCATTTCATCTGAAATCAACATGTTTCGCTTTAATATTATTTATTATTATTTTTTCTTTATTTTTACTAGTTTTGTGGTCAAAAACACTTTTTTCTGATACCCTTTTGCTTATTTAATATTCTTAACACATAAAGTTTGGTTGTCATTACATACATTATAAATCAGGGGTGTTTATATTTGTTTATATTATAAAGGTTTAAACTTTAAACTTGAAAACCCCTGTTTTAAGGTTTTGTGTTAATAAGCCCTAAACCCTAATTTTATTGTATTTTTGTTTGGTGCAAATGAGTAAAGTTTTGATTTTTACAATTTTTAGTGGAAGAAAGTTCTGGATTCATATGCTTTTTAATGTATTGAACATGAAAGTAGTAATAAGAGGACTATGAAAGATTCCATTTGGGTCCATCTAGGTCAACTTTGAAGGGTATTATTGTCATTTTCTTAGGTTATAGAGACATAAGATCTTAGTACAAGGTTATCATTTTTCATATAGAATTGTCAAAACCCGTCCTTGTCTCTGAAAAACTAGCATTTGTCCATTCCATTTGTACAAGTAATACATTTTTTAATTAAATAACAATTTTAGATGCAAGATATATCTTTTTTAGTGTGAAACTGCAAAAAAATGCTATCTTTTTGCAAAAAAAATTGTTATATATTATAACGTCGCTGTGAAAAGGGTCGCACTGAACTGTAACAATCGCATAAACATCTGAATATATTGCTTTAAGTGTGATACATAAGACGACTGTAAGCATAACTGTTTTGCTTTCTCTCTCACTTACGTTACGTACAAGTGCTTATGCAGTTTTTACGTTTATGTACGATAATATGTAGACCGGAATCTCTCTTTCTTGCGTTATCGTTGTGTTTTTTTTCCATGTATTTTTGCAATTTTCACAAGAAAGATGGTTTGACATACTGTTATACAAAAGTCAAGAACAAAGGTTGAAGTTTTTGACTATTGATGAAATTCCCAAAATACCCTTTAACTTAAATCAAATTCCGATGATTCGTTTTTTTGGATTTGTCTTTTGGATGTTTTTATGGGATTTACTGGTTACGGTTGTTTTTCTTTTCAGATGCTTTTGTAGGTGTGAACATCGGCACCGCAGTAGCCGACATGCCGAACCCGACCCAGGTGGTGGCCCTTCTCAAGGCCCAACAAATCCGCCACGTCAGACTCTACGACGCTGACCCGGCAATGCTGACTGCTCTAGCGGGAACCGGAATCCACGTAACCGTTTCCGTCCCAAACCAACAGCTTCTCGCCATTGGGCAGTCCAACGCCACTGCCGCCAATTGGGTTGCCCGTAACATCCTCACCCACGTCCCCGCCACCAACATCACCGCCATCTCAGTAGGTTCCGAAGTCCTCACCACCATCCCTAATGCCGCCCCGGTTTTAGTCTCCGCCCTTCAATACATCCATGCTGCCCTAACCGCTGCCAGGCTTGACTCCCGTATCAAAGTCTCCACTGCCCACTCGTCGTCGATTATTCTCGACTCGTTTCCACCGTCGCAAGCCTTCTTTAACCGCACGTGGGACCCGGTTATGGTCCCGTTGCTCAGGTTCCTACAGTCCACCGGATCATACCTCATGCTTAACGTCTACCCGTATTACGATTACATGCAATCACACGATGCAATCCCGTTAGATTACGCATTGTTCCGCCCTCTGCCGCCAAATAAAGAAGCCGTGGATTCGAACACCATGTTGCATTATACTAACGTTTTCGATGCAGTGATAGACGCCGCCTATTTTGCAATGTCGTATTTGAACTTCACAAACGTTCCAATAGTCGTAACGGAATCGGGCTGGCCCTCGAAAGGTGATTCTACCGAGCCCGATGCGACGCTTGACAACGCAAACACTTATAATAGTAATTTGATTAAACATGTTTTGAACAACACGGGGACCCCGAAACACCCTGGGGTGGCGGTGAGTACGTTCATTTACGAGCTTTACAACGAGGATGCGCGAACGGGCGCGGTGTCGGAAAAGAACTGGGGGCTGTTTGATGCAAACGGGAGACCGGTTTATGTGTTGCATTTAACAGGTTCGGGAAGTATGCTTGCTAATGACACGACGAACCAGACTTTTTGTGTGGCTAAAGATGGTGCGGACCGGAAGATGTTGCAGGCGGCTTTGGACTGGGCTTGTGGACCGGGGAAAGTTGACTGTTCGGCTATGGTTCAGGGTGCGCCCTGTTATGAGCCCGATACTGTCGTTGCACATGCCAGTTACGCTTTTGATGCTTATTATTATAAGATGGGTATGGCTGAAGGTACTTGTGATTTTAAAGGGGTCGCCTCCATTACTACCACCGATCCAAGTAAGTTTGGTTTTCGACTTTTCGTGCATTAACGGTTGTACATTTCGTCATACAGGTTGTTTTTTAACTGATTTGTTTTGTTTGCAGGTCGTGGCAGTTGCGTCTTTCCAGGAAGGTAAAATAATTCACTATGAGTAGTTAGATTCTAATATATGCAGTTAATGCGGTAAACCATCGGATGTCGGTCAATTTTAAAATCATGCAGAATTTATATATATATAGCAATTTAACACTAATAATTCAGTGATATATCGGTCAATAGTGCAGATAATATTGGTACCGATATTCTGTCCGATATTTTACTAGGGGACCGATATAACTGATATATCACCGATATTAACTGCATAGATTCTAATGGGAAAAACTCAAAGTTAATAGTATGGTTTTCATGTTATGTTTTGTGTAGTAATGGGAGTAACGGGACGGTTATAAACGGTACATTGCTGGCTCCATCTTCGAATTCAACTTCATCAGGTAGCTCGTTATCTTTTCACACAGGCAATTTGATTTCTTGTGTGACAATTTCCGTGGTGTTACTCTTGAGCGTGGTATTCTTGTAAGCGGTCTTAAAAAGTCTGGCTCGTGATTACCATTACCGGATATTGTTCCTCTCCAAGAAGCTTGGAAGGTAAGGAGTGGTTTGAAACTCGAAAAGAATTGTGAGATTTAGGTTTGTGGTAGGGATGAATTCGTTTGTAAATTGTAGAAACAAGCGAATCGTGGTTTGATCATTGTAACCGATCATTCTTGGAGCAATTTTTTCGGTCATTTTTGAGGTTGATATTGTTAGGGAAGTAGAATGGGTGTTTGGACTTGCATTTTTGAAGTTAGTTATCTGTTGCAACTTGCAATGATTGGTTTTTAATGTTTAGACAAGTATCTTATGCTTAAAAACATGCTTATGGTGTGCGCCTGTGCGGTTGTGTACCATTCGGACAAATTCTCAAGTCTATGGAAGAAAAATCCTTTAACAAATAGTGTTTGGAAGCGTTCTTTGGTGCATGGGCGGACCTATGTGTATGGGTGGGTGGGCGCACCACTTGAAAAAAAATTAATGTATTTTATAGGCAGATAACCTTATCGCACTTCTTGAAAATATGGTTAAATCCTTTATCCGCACATCGAGAAAATAATTTCTGAGTCGGCGACTACTTTGGTGTCCTTTGTCTTTAGGTTTTATAAGGTGGTGGTGTGTGGATTTAATGTTGTTACACTAATGCTCCCAAAAGAAATATGTTTGAATGGTTTTTTTTAGGTTGTTGACTTGACTAAAAAACTAGAGCTTGTAACATGTTCAAGTGACCAAAGTTGGTAACTTTTGAGGCTGAATAATCAATTTAGAACCAATTGTTATTGGTTTTTGGGCGTGTTTTCAAAACTGTGTTTTAAAGTCTTGAATATGTTATATGTTATATCTATATCTATTTTATTTCTATACTTATTGTCTAATAAATAAAAATTATGAGACACATGACATAACTTTAGGTCTCCTCAAGTTGTGCTATTTCGGTCCCTCTCATTTAAATAATATATTAAAAAAATACACTTTTCGATAATTAATATAAATTTAATTATGGATGCTTATTATGTAATTATAAATAATTGTTATATTATTAACCAAACTTGGTTAGAACCCCGTGTATTACACGGGTTGAATAAATATAATTTTATATACTAAGTAATAAAATAGTTACATCTTTTAAAAACTCGTGTATTACATGATTTGAATAAACACATGTCTTACACAAATAATGTAATACGTTAAAACATTTAATCATCAAGATGTGTTTTCTAACAAAAGGAACTTTGAAGTACTATTTACTTATTGTAACATCTCACTTTATTTTTTATTAGGTTAGAGAGTTGTGTATTACATGGCTTATAACATTTTACTTTGTTTTTTTATTTATTATATTAGGTTAGAAACTTACGTATTACCTGATGTTGGATAATCAACAAGAAAAAAAAGAAATATTTTAGTAAAAAATAATATACAAGAGATAAGCTGGATATTATGATTTAATATTATTATTTCATTGGATTGTAAAACGAGATAATGAGATCCTTTATTAGAAATATGATTCTAAATATACCATGTATAAAAAATATATATGTTCTACATGTATTGAATAAATCCTTTTAATGAAACAGTTGATTAAAATAAATATTTTTATTTTAATATGTGATTATCAGTTATCCTTGTCCTTATCATCAAAATATAAAAACAATTAAAACTACCAATTAAATAAAATCTTTATCTTTATAAATATTTAAAATGCTAATATATTTTTTTAGATTTTAATAATTAATATATTATATGATTATAATAATTAATATATTATTAGTGGAGAGTTCAAATGAGAAGAAAAATTTTGTAAGAAGAAAAAAGAAGAAATTTCAACCAATAAGAATGCTTTATTTCACTTTATTTAATATAAGTATTTAACATTGCTATAAGGGTACATTGGTAAATCTACATTGGTCATTAATTTGTAGTCTTCCTCTTTAATAGCTAACTACATTAATTTTTTTGTAACTTATCTTCAAAATATAGATTTTTTTCAAAAAATAAAAAAATAAAAAAAAATAATTTAAAGTGTATGATAAATTACGAGTTGTGTAAGATAAATTTCAACGTGTAGGATGAATTTCGAAATATGTAGGATAACTTTTGATGTGTGTAGGCAAAAAAAAGTTAGTGTGGAGGATATTAGTCTTTATAACTAATTAATTAGTAAAAAATGATAATAAATGAGATAAGTGAAAAAGTTATTTAATGATTTACAAAATTACCCTTTGTTCTTTTTATTCTCAATTAAGTTTTCTTGTCAAATGAACATTCCCCTATATTATTATCAGTTATCTTTGTTCTTATCATTAAAATCTCTTCTACAAATTTTAAATTTCATATTATCAATAATATACTTTCCATAATAAATATTTAGAAAAATAATTAATACTGACTCATAGAACGCCATGTGTCCCTAACATGGTTTCTTTTATTATATGTATAGATGAAATTAATTATCGATGTTATAATTTCTTAATTTACCTATCAATTTCGAAAAAAAAATTTGTATTATTGATAGTTATTTTATTTCTTATTTCTATTATGATATGTTATTATTTTGCGGACATCAACATAATTGATAAAATTTTACATTTTAGTAAGAATTTTCTAAATAAATTTGTTGTCTTTACTACTTAAAAGCTTCTCCACCAAGTTCAAATTATATAACATTACATTTATTCAACTTGCATAATACAAGAGATTCTAACATAGTTTATTTTATAAATAAAATATTGGATATCACATTTCTATATGCTACTAGAATTGATTATAGAGTTAAATGCCATTTTAGTCCCTGTGGTTTGGGCCATTTTGCCAGTTTAGTCCAAAGGTTTCATTTTTAACCTGTGGGTCCAAAAAAGTTTCACAGTTGCCATTTTAGTCCATTGGGTTAACTTCATCCATTTTTTCTGTTAACGAGAAGGCCAATTCGGTCATTTTATATGGCTGAATTGCCTTTTTAGTTAACAGAATTACATACAAAATGACCGAATTGGCCTTCTCGTTAACAGAAAAAATGGATGAAGTTAACCCAGTGGACTAAAATGGCAACTGTGAAACCTTTTTGGACCCACAGGTTAAAAATGAAACATTTGGACTAAACTGGCAAAATTACCCAAACCACAAGGACTAAAATGGCATTTAACTCTTGATTATATTTATAGCCGGATTTGTTAATTAAAATTAACTTACCACCTACAGTGACAAACACGGTGGATAAATGAATAAATCAAACATGAGTTAACTTAGACTGCGGGGTATGGGGCAGGAGTTTGGGCGTGGGTAGGGGGAAAACGCCCAAGCCACCACCCCGGGTGGGCATGGGTTTCGGCGTGGCCCTTGGGGCATGGGTTTCAAGCCGGGCGTGGGGCGGTCTGGCCAAGCTGACATGGCGGGTTGTGAATGGCCAAACCAAACTAGCCGTTGGGCTAGCCGTTGGTCTATTTAAAAAAAAAAAAAAATTCCTTTATAAATACTTTACAATATTTATCATTTTTCTCACACAAAATCAAACACATAAAACACAATCTCGCCACGAGTTCTTCAAGTTATACTGAATCGTCATCATCATCTGACGATGGGGCGGAAATATTTCTACAAACGATATTTATACTGAATTTTGGATCAAGTCAAGGGATATACATCACAACCTTCGATCTGATTTGGTGGAACATGTTTCAACGATTCCTGGGTTCGAAACCGACGAAGACGACGAAGAATGATTGTTTTTTATTTTAATAATTATTATGTTTGTTTATGTATTTAAAAAAATATGTTTTTTTTATGTAGTTAATTAATTTAAATATATATTAAAAAAAATGGTGATGTGGCTAGGCCACGCCGGCCCAGCCACGCCCAACCCAAGCCCCACCATACCCCATTAAAACTTGGGTTTGGGTTATGAGAATTCAACATCCAGGTGTCAGCAATTGCCCCAACCCACGCCCAACCCAAGCCCCACCATACCCCGCAGTCTTAAGCCTTTATAACGAAAACCGGTCAGTTATAAAAATAAAAAAAAAACGCGAAAAACATCAGTTATAGGTTCGGCTTTAGTCAATAACTGAACCAACCCATGCTCACGCTAGTTTCATGTAAAAATCTTCATATCCATAGCTAAAAATAGATTAATAAAGTTAAACTAGTACTGTCAATATGTCATACCTTATGAACAAGAAGATGTAGTGGTGCACAAATCGGGTTTTCTGAATACCCGGTTCCGGGTATGGAACCGGATTCAGGTACGATCGGGTTCTACAAAATCGGGTATTGACAATACCCGGGTCGGGTCCGGGTTTTATATAAAAAATGTATACCCTATACACCCGGGTCCGGGTAGGGTTCGGGTCGGGTTTTCTAATACCCGGGTATTATAATACCCTATTTTCGGGTTCGGGTATGGATCGGGTTGGGTTCGGGTTGGGTTCGGGTATGCCTCGGGTATTCATTTTTTTTTTTGAATAAATCATAGAAATATAAAATGCAAAACCTTTTTATTTCATAAAACATAGAAATACATGACACCTAAATAATCATTGAAATGGATCGAAAAAGATGATGAACATAGATAGCTTCGAATAACTTGATCGTCTTCGTGTATTGTTCGGCATCAAAGACCCCTTTTATAGGGTATAGAGATACAATGTAAACCAAACAAATGATCATAATACATTTTCTAACGGCTATATAGCCGTTACCAAGGTACAAAACTCGAAAAAACACAAAAAAACGAAAAAACCTGAACAGGGTATTGGGAAACCCGGACCGGGTATTGAAAAAACCCGGTTCCGGGTTCGGGTTGAAACCGGGTACTCGTAAAACCCGGGTTGAAAACGGGTATAAAAAAACTCGGGTCCGGGTTCGGGTTTTATAACAGAAATGCATACCCAACCCCTACCCTATGGGTAGGGTCAGGTTCGGGTATAAGAAAACCCGGGTTTTATAATACCCGGTTCCGGGTTTTATTTTCGGGTCCGGGTCCGGGTTCGGGTTTTTTTTGCACCACTAATAAGATGAGTCAACAAAAGGGTCATTAAGGTACAAGAAGATTAAGCTTCAAAATTCACCAAAGTACAACTACCATTACATTACATCTATAGAATTAGAAACAAAAGGGCCATTAAGCCCAAGGTAATTGTTAATGGGCCATGGGCTCAACACTAGTCTTGAAAAGGAGAACATAAACTTTGTTGATAGAGAAATACAAGAAGCCTCCAACCGAATGTGTCACATATGACCCAAAGTTGGTCCCCACAATGCAGTGCCACGCTGGACCATATGACGTGTCAAATTCCTATAAAAAATAAATACAAGTATAAGTGTTTTTTTCCTTTTATAAAGAAAAAATAAAGACAAAAACCATAAAATAAAACAATTGAAAGTAAAATAAAATGCTATAATATACATGAGATGGTAAAATAAGGAAAAATAAAGACAAAGCCATAAAATAAAAACAATTGAAAGTAAAAAAAATATATATGCTGTAATTTACATGAGATGGTAAAATAAGGAAAAATAAAGACAAAACCATAAAATAAAAACAATTGAAAGTAAAAAAAAATATATATATGCTATAATTTACATGAGATGGTAAAATAAGGAAAAATAAAGACAAAACCATAAAATAAAAACAACTGAAAGTAAAAAAAAAAATAATGCTATAACTAAGAAGGTAAATAAAGTCAAAGTCATCATAATTCCAGAATATAGTAAAAAACATGTAATGCAACAATCAATTTCTATGTACACTAAAAGCATGTGATGATTTCATTTTAAGGAAAAACATATGATCATGTTTGTTAGACATTAACGGTAGTTATAACTAACATACATACAATTATAGCAAAAAAGTTTAAGTTTGTCTGTAGTTGCACAAAATAAACTTCATAAGTGTATTTAGACTATGGGGTATGGGGCGGGGTTGGGGCGTGGGTTGGAGAGAAACGCCCAAGTCACCACCCCGAGGACTTGGGTTTGGGCGTTGCCCCTTGGGCGGGAGTTTAAGGCCGGGCGTGGGGCGGGGCTACCACATGACATGGCGGAACCTCATTGGCCAAGAGCACTAGCCCTTTGAAATTGCTTTTTTTCCACGCCACCCAACCCACGCCCCACCATACTCCTTTGAAATTGACTTTTGGTCTTGGGTGTCCCATAGTCCACGTGTCACACCATGCCCCCAACCCACGCCTCACCATACCCCACGTTCTTACTCCTCAATGTTCATTCATAGTTTTCTTTTTGTAACAAAAAGAATCACGAACAAAGTTCATGTATAAATTTTATTTTTCGTAGATTGTCATATTTCCTTCGATAGCACAATTTTATTTATCGATTTTTTTGCGCTTATAAGAAACTTTTCCGAGCATGTATTTCTTCGCATAAACAAAACTTTTTTAAGAATATTGAATTTTACAAAGTAAAAGTGAATTAGTATTGTATATATGAAATGCATTATTACAAATCATGAATAGAAAGCATATGCTTGAAACCTTTAAACATATTGCATGATTATAAAGATAAAATATTACCATAAAATATAGCAATATATGTTGTTTTCTGTTATATTAATCCATAAATCTTTTTCATAAAAAAGAAGTAAAAGATTGGAAAGTGTTTTGGTCACATATTGTACCAAGAACTTGATGGGAACATCTCCATGAAAAGCAGCACACTGTCCAACATACCTTGTCCATACTCAAATTAAACCAACAACTTGACAATAAAACAATGATTTAATATACAACTAGGATTGCGACCCGCCGCAATGCGGCGGGGATTCTTTAGTTATAACTAAGTCAATCTAGGACCCGCACGTTATGTTAAACCTGTCAAACGGGGGAAAATAGACGATGTAAAAACGTTCACCCAAACACGCACGTTGCGTCGTGTTAACTCGCAAAATTTAGAACGAAACGTAAAACCGTTAAACTGAAGACGCACGTTGCGATGTGTTAAGTCACAAAATTTAGAACCAAGCATAAAGCGAAAAATTTGCGGAAAATGAAAACTATAAAGGATCAAAGTTGAAAGTAAAAAAACTTGTGAGGATAGATTGTAAAAGATAAAAAGTAAAAAAAAAAGTTTTGGGTTAAAAGTAATTTATGAATTACTTTTGGGTGAAAAGTAAAAAAAATCAATTTTTTTTAAACCCCCAAAGCCAACGTTACGACAACCATACGCGTAACCATTTTTTCTTTGAAAACCCCTCAAAGCACACCCTGCATTGCGGTGGGGCGTAAAACGGTGTGTCAAATAGTACTAATGTCACACAACCGTCATCTACCACCAACACTGACTCGACCTACGATATGCGTGTTGCGACAAACCTGTCAATTATGGAAAAATAGAGGTAAAAACGTTGAACAACACATGCACGTTGCGTCGTATTAACTCAAAAAATTTAGAACTATACATAAAACGAAAATTTGCGAAAGATGAAAAGTACAAGTGACAAAAGTTGCGAAGTTAAATTGCAAATAATGAAAAGTTTTGGGTTAAAGTTAAAAAAACAAATTATGTAGGGTTAAAATTGGAAAAGATAAAAACCTTTTGGTTAAAAGTAAAAAATCAACTTTTTTTTTTTTGAAAAACTCACAAAACACAATGTACAAGTGCTTATGCACAAAAAACTTGCAAACTTATATATGGTATAATTTTGCTAAAAAGATATAACATCAGTTGCAAGTTTTGTGTGATTGTAGCATGATAGTTGTCAAAAATTTATTTAGTTGGAAATTATATGGTATGCTGAAGACCTATTTTTATATTTGGTCACCTTGTTCAATCTACTAAAAAGACATTTATACATTAATAATAAAAAAAATAATTGTACATATGCTTTACTTCATCTAGACATATGGCTTTGGACATTTATAACATTACACTGATACATGTCCTGGTTGATATTCTAATAAATAATCAATTATTGTTTTAGAGTATCTACAAAATCAAACATTCAATGGTAAATCATAGAGTGTATTAGTTAAGTGCCACCTTGTGGTTTGTCTTTTTTTAGGGATGACAAAAATACCCGAGCTCGATATCTCCGAAACCCGACACAAATGGGACGGGTATACCCGATACCCGACATGTAATGGGCCGGGTATGGGATTAGTTTTAAAAAATTTCATGGGTATGGGTCGGGTATGGGACTAGGTGATACCCGACCCGATTACCCGGAACCACATACCCGTTTACCCGAACTATATACCGGTTCATATACCCGGACTTTTTAGTTTATATTTTTATTTTTCATTAACTCTTGTCTATTAGTGATTTATTTTAGTATGTTCATAATGTGAAAAAAATAAATTTTATTTTAGTATATGTATTTGATAATAGTATTTATATTTTGTATGTTGTGAAGTATATACATATAAAATATATGTATTTGATAATAATATTTATATTTTGTATATTGTGAAGTATATACATATAATAAGTGTGTAAGTATTATAAAGTTATTATTAATTTAAAAACTTATATTACGTAATGTACGTTTTTAATTTATAATATTTGCTGTATAAATAAACTATATAATAATTATAATTGTAAAAAAAATGTATTTGGAAACCCCAAAGTAAATATTTTAACTAATTAATGAGTATGGGGAAGGTTCATTTGAGAAGAAATTTTATATGAGAAGAAAAAGAAAAAAGGGCATAATGGTAAAACATTAAATAGTTTATAACTCCTTACATTAATTATGTTATCTCTCATTAATAAAGTAAAAAATATTTTATCCTACACATTTCAAAATTTATCATACATATATCTTACACTTACTGAAATTTACCCTACACATATCTAAAACAATCATACACATTTAAAAATTTATCCTACACATACTAAAATTTATCCTACACATGTCGAAAATTGTCCTTCACCCTAAATTATTTTATCTTGAAAGAGTATATTTAAAAGTGAGTTACAAATTTAATTAGTTAGCTAATTAATTACAATTAGAAATTTACCTATATGCCCTTATTAATAATATTAAATACACATATTAAATGAAGTAAAATGGAGCATTTCTATTGGTTTAAAACTTATTCTTTTTATTCTTACAAAATTTTTCTTCTCATTTGAACCCTCCACTAATGAGTATACCCGATACCCGACGAGTAATTACCCGACAAATACCTGATGGGTATTGGGTCGGGTATGAGACACGATTTTACAAACGGGTATGGGTATGAGATTACTAATACCTGAACCCGACTCATTGCCATCCCTATCTTTTTTCCATTTCAGGTCAAATTTCAAAATTGTACCATTTTCCTCCCTGACGTTCTCGAAAGGTGTCATTTCAATCCGAAAAACCTAGAATAAAATGTCATTTTCGTCCCTGAGCTAATTGAATTTTTTTAACTAAAGTTAGTTTTTTTTGGACTGAAATGACACGTTTCGAGAATACCAAGGAGAAAAATTGTATAATTTTGAAATTTGACCTAAAATGGCAAAATGGAACAAACGAGATGGACGTAAATAACACTCTAAATCCTATTTAATAAATAAAGTCAAAACCCTTCTTTATAATCGGTTTATATAAAATCTAAAAAAAAGGCTCCAAGAATCTCACAAAATTACAAAAAAGAGACAAGCAAATGAATCTGACACCAAAAGAAAACAATTTTGACTACCTACTTTGGAATTTTTCTTTTGTTCCCTTTTTCTTTAAAACAGAAAAATGAAAAGATCAAAATTTTGCCATGTTTAATAGATTTTGTTTGATTTTCTAGCAAAATTCCAACCCTACCAGGAGTTGGAATGTTTCAAAAAATTGGAAATTGATGTTATACACAACTGTTTGTTTATTTTCTGCATAAATGATAAAACATTAACGAGTACAAAAAATTCCAAATTATTTGCATAAGACAGGTGATTAAAAATTGGGGGAAAAAAGTCTCTTTCTTAATTAAACAAGATTAACTAAACAACCAAATAATATTATAAAATGATTACAAAATTTAATCCACAACAAGCTTTATTTCTTAGGGTGTTTGGCAATTACTAATTAGCATTGTGTACCTTTTAATATGAAATAACCATAATTTGATACTTGTAGCAACACATAACTTTAGAAGATAGTGTTTTGATATGATCATTGTTTGAAAATTACCCACATTATTCAAGAATCTACATGTAAAATACAAATATTATTCTTTAATAACCCAAAACCCTTAAATTGCAAAAAAAAAAAAAAAAAAAAAAAAAAAAAAAAACAGTAACTCATCTCCAAATAATCTTTCACCTAAAACAAACATGAACACTTAAATTTCAAAGATTTTGCAAACCCAAACACCCCTTAAACCCTCAAACAACATATGCAAGATTCTTGCTAGCAAATGAACAAAACTCTAACCAACCCAACCCACAACCAAGAACAAAAAAATAAATAAAAAGATCAAAACTTTAAACTAAATAAATTAAAAAAAAAATAATGTTTCAAGTAAAAAATATGATTACCTTCTTAAGGGCAAGTGCAAGACGTTTGCTATCAATCTTGATCCCATTTCCTGAAGAACCAATATGATGTTTTGCACATTCAAAAGCTTTGTTCTGCAACACAATGGACATATCAGAAGCTTTGACTTTGATATTGAGTTGTTGATGGAGGTTTTGTTGATCAGTAGCTTTCTTTTTCTGTATTAAATTGCTCAAGAACTTGCTTCTTCTTTCTAGCTCTTTTTCTGCTTCCTCCATAGCCTCATCCCTTGGTTTTTGATCTCTATATTTGTGGTTTTTGAGTTAAATTTTGGTTTTCAAGAAATGGGTTTTTTGTGGTGTTGCTTTTTTTTTTCAGCTTTTTGTAATGAGTAAAAACTGAAAAGTTGGGTACGGTGATGAGGTGGGGGCTAATTTCATTACTCCTCTGGTTTGGTTTCTACATTTTATATTTTCATGGTGATATATAATTTTTTGAGATAATTACTCTTTTCGTCCCTAAGGTTTGTCAAAAATAACGGTTTCAGTCCATTAGTTTAAAAATTGCGATTTCAGTCCATTAGTTTCATTTTCGTAACCATTTCAGTCCACTAACTTAACTCCATCCATTTATTTTGTTAACTTTGGGTGAAATTACCAAATTACCCCTGCTAACTTAACAAATTGTAATAAAAAAATTCAAAAAAATCTAAAAATAAAAAAAATTCCAAAAAATTCAAAAAAATCAAAAAAATTCCAAAAAATCTAAAAATAAAAAAAAATTTAAAAAATCATAAAAATTCTAAAAAATCCAAAAAATTCTAAAAATCCAAAATGTTTCATTAAATGTTTCGAACCCGAACCGTTTCGAGCTGAACCGTTTCGACGCGAACCGTTTCGACCCGTACCGTTTCGAGCCGAACCGTTTCGACGCGAACCGTTTCGAGCCGAACCGTTTCGACGCGAACCGTTTCGACCCGTACCGTTTCGACGCGAACCGTTTCGACCCGTACCTTTTCGACACGAACCGTTTCGACGCGAACCGTTTCGACCCGTACCGTTTCGACGCGAACCGTTTCGACGCGAACCGTTTCGACCCGTACCGTTTCGAGCCGAACCGTTTCGACCCGTACCGTTTCGACGCGAACCGTTTCGACGCGAACCGTTTCGACGCGAACCGTTTCGACGCGAACCGTTTCGACCCGTACCGTTTCGACCCGTACCGTTTCTAACCGTGTCGAAACGGTTCAACTCGAAACGGTTCGGGTTCGAAACATTTAATGAAACGGTACGGGTCGAAACGGTCCGGGTCGAAACGGTACGGGTCGAAACGGTCCGGGTCGAAACGGTTCGGGTCGAAACGGTTCGCGTCGAAACGGTTCGGCTCGAAACGGTACGGGTCGAAACGGTTCGCGTCGAAACGGTTCGCGTCGAAAAGGTACGGGTCGAAACGGTTCGGCTCGAAACGGTACGGGTCGAAACGGTACGGGTCGAAACGGTTCGCGTCGAAACGGTTCGCGTCGAAACGGTACGGGTCGAAACGGTTCGCGTCGAAACGGTACGGGTCGAAACGGTTCGCGTCGAAACGGTTCGGCTCGAAACGGTACGGGTGGAAACGTTTCGCGTCGAAACGGTACGGGTCGAAACGGTTCGCGTCGAAACGGTTCGGCTCGAAACGGTACGGGTCGAAACGGTTCGCGTCGAAACGGTTCGCGTCGAAACATTTAATGAAACATTTTGGATTTTTTAGAATTTTTTTGGATTTTTTAGAATTTTTATGATCTTTAAATTTTTTTTTTATTTTTAGATTTTTTGGAATTTTTTTGAATTTTGTGGAATTTTTTTTATTTTTAGATTTTTTAATTACAATTTGTTAAGTTAGCAGGGGTAATTTGGTAATTTCACCCAAAGTTAACAAAATAAATGGATGGAGTTAAGTTAATGGACTGAAATGGTTACGAAAATGAAACTAATGGACTGAAATCGCAATTTTTAAACTAATGGACTGAAACCGTTATTTTTGACAAACCTCAGGGACGAAAAAAGTAATTAACTCTAATTTTTTTTTGAACGGTTAACGAATCTTTCAAATGGGCTACTGGCGAAATTCACCACATTGGGATATACTCGCCTTTGAACCGGGTAAAACCCTCACCTAGGGCCGAAGCCCGTGAACACTCGCCCGTAGTCACGACAGTGTGGTGAGGTAAAACCCGCTCAGTTAAAGGATCGAACTAGCGATCTCCACCTATTTACATAGTCTCCCATCATCACCAGATGCGCAGAAAATAATGGGGAGGACAGGAATCGAACCCAAGTCCCTTAAAACACCAAGTCTCTTGCTTACCACTCCACCACCACCTCATAATTTTTAATAATATGATTCGTGTCCAATTAGCTTATTCAATATATTAGGTTTTGTTAATTATTTACTTATTTAAAAGGAAAATTTATGGGTAAAAAAAATCTTAACGGAATTTTATAATATTTTATATAGAATTCAATCCAATCGTTATTAAAATCAAGTGTAAGAATCAAATACAAAATGAGTTTTAACCTTCAAAATGACCTTAACGTGAGCAAGAATTTTGTTCACGAATTAATGGATTATACCTACCTATTTAAGCAATAAATTTACGATTTCGAAAACACTTCCCTGAAGGCCAAGATACAAGTTTGGGGTGGGGTGTAAATTGGTGACCAAGAGCAAGAATTTCATCAATTCCATCCCGAATTAATTTCGAAATTTGAGCTAACTAAAGAATCAAAGATGCATATGCGTGGATAATCTCCTTGTGATCAACCCGGGTGTATGGTTAGTGATTTTTTGTGTATAGACATGATTTGAACTTGTTTATGGACATGAATGATTGGTTAGTCATCATCTATAACAATCGATTAGCTTTTATGTGATTATATGTATTTGAAGAAATACGCCCCGCTTGCGGTATGCTCATATAATGTATATATGCGTGGGCGCTCGGGGGGCAAAAGTGAAAGTGCACTAATTTTAACGTTATTTTACTAATTTCGTGAAAATAACGTTAAAAGAGGGGGACGGTTAATCATGCATCATGTGGTGGCGTTGATAGCCAAAAGACAAGGGGGTGCATGCACTAATCGGCGTTTGTCTCAATTGCTGAGTGTTATGTGCCTTATGTCCAAGGCTTGATGCAAAACCACAATCGAGCCGGGGGTCTCATTGGAAGCAGCCTCTCTATTCCTACGGGGTAGAGGTAAGGCTGTCTACATCTCACCCTCCTCAGACCCTACCTTAGCTTTGCTATTGGTGGGATATACTGAGTATGATGATGATGATGATGTATTTGAAGAACAAAGATTAGCTTTTATGTGATTATATATATTTGAAGAACAAATTTGCTTTTGTAAAATTTATTGACAATCACCGGTCTTTGGTTGGGAGTGAGTAGTCACCAACGATTGTTTTACAAGCCTCGTGTTATGCAAACTGATTTCCACTACGACGACACTCTAGCACGAGTTCTATTTCAGCTACAGCTTGTTAGGTTAACACAAACGGATTCCTTTGTCTTATGTTAAATGGTTCTTGTCCAATTAGCTAATTCAACCTGCTAAGTTTTGTTGATTCTTTACTCATTCAAACCCTACTTGTGGGCGTCGGTCCTTCGAAAAAAGTTGTATTAAACCACTTTTAAGACCAAAAGAACTTTGTAGTCATACTCATTCATCCGCAGAAAAAAATAGATCTAGCAAGATAGTTATAGTATTTGGAACCCGTAACATTGTCGAATCACAATGTTGATCAACAATGTCCTATACATCTAAAAATTGATCAGTTTTCAAATACATTTCGTTTTATGACATCACATAATATAATTTACGTATTTTGTGTGATTGTTATATGATTTTTCTGAAGATGTAGGAGACACACATTCTGGTGTCAATCACGAAACTGGTCCATCCTAGAAACTAATTATTTATAGGCAATGACCATGACGGATGGGCGAACATGTTCATGAATTGGCTGGGCCATGACAGATGGATTACGGGTCAATTAATTGGGCCAGGATAGTCAATTTCATCACCAAAAAATTGATAGGATACACATACCCGACCCATACAAGTCAACACCCGCCCGTTTAATAGATTGAAGAACTGATCAAGAAGTCATCTTTTAAGTAATTATTTACGCATGCATGAATTTAGAAACCACCATCATGTTAGATACTGGTGACGTACTCGTAATTTTTTTCATGAGGGTACGGAATATATTTAAAGATTTTAGACCCTAGGTATATAAAAAAAATCGGTTCATCTCGGGTCGGATCGGGTCATGTAAAACAAAAGAACATCAAGCTAAAATTTATATAATCATCAAAAACACGTCAAAATGTCGTTACAAACATACTAAAAATGTCACCTTACATGTTTTCATTTTTTTGAAATCTATCAAAAAACATCGTATAGAGCTACTTTCTTAAGCAAGTTATTCTCTATATAATGTACTAGGTTATATACCCGTGAGCTTCACGGGTTGTGGGTTGTGTTTAAAAAAAATTATATTTACAAAAGAAATTTTTTTATTTAATTTCTTATAAGTGGATAACCATTCATGTTTGGCAAACATTACCAACAAAAAAAATGATAAATGTATATAACTAATAAGATTACCCGTGCTTCACAACGGGTTTCAATGGGTACCAGGTCAGTTCGATGTGGTACTGGCACTCGAAATAGCAACCGAAAGAGGCAAGTACAAGAGGATATACACATTGATTAATAAACCAAAAAGATGAATATCGGTAGCGATATCGTTGTTGTCCTGCCGGTACTGATTCGGTTCATCATTGTAAAGTTAGTATAGTATGCTCACTATAGCTTACGGTACCAAAAAATTCTCTATTGCAAATACAACTTCATCTTTAACGAACTTTATACCGTTACTTTGAGAAAACCATAAAAATGAATACGCTTCAGGTACATTGTTGTTCAAACGATATCGGTCAGATTCTTTATGATAAAGTTTAAGTATATTTGACTCGTTCAAAAAATGTTATAAATGAAAAACAAAATACACTCAAAGGTATTATAATTATTATAATAATAAAAAAGAAACCAAAATAATTATAATAATAATATAATCAAAAAACTAATAGCTAAAGAAAAGTAATAAAAAGACATTTGTTAAAGTAAAATAACATTTAAATTATAATCTATTGTTCAATCACTTCAAAAATATTAGAGATAGTAATAGTAATTCATTCATAAATGGGTAAATACAACTATAATTCACAACAAAATTTCAAAGTTTCCACACATGACTCAAATGCTAACAATAATCGTATTAATTTCAAATATAATAGTATATCTCATCTTAAAAAAAATTAATACGATTATATTTGAAATAAGTTGATTCTCAATCAACCATTATTGAAATAAAACTAAAAATAGAAAAAACACTATCAATACTTGCGAGACATATGATTAAGTAACACTTCAAGTTTTTTTTTTTTTTTCCGAAGATTAAATTCCAGCTCAAGCTCAGCTTTGGGCAACCTGAAGATCACAATTATAGAAATGCAAAGAACAAACAAAAGCTATAATGATAACAGTAATAATTGTGGTTACCGTGTGAAAAGTGAGCCGCTTTAATAAGGCGAGCAGAATAAGTATAAAAAGCGACTCGAAGATCCGTGTGAAAACAGTTAGTTAAAATGGCATGGGTCATATAAAAAGTGACTCGAAGTGTATCTGAATACTTACAACCTCTTAAGTCTCTTTACTAAGGCTAATCGGTGTGGAGTGACGCCATGCAATGGCGAGCGCTAAAGGGCTCTAGTTTTGGACCCCATTTTTAGCCTTGTTGGCCCAATCAAATTCATCCAAATGGAGGGCACCAAGAGGCTTGGCTCCACACCATATTGCCTAAAGAAGTTAGAATAGTTTTTTTCATAATAAAGTTATTTAACCATGTTCAACACATTGATTATTTATGTTTAAAGAAATTGAAACGAAAAATATCAGTGGCCAACCCGTATTAAAATATTACCAATTTATTCTCTGGAAAAAAATAATTTAAAACTTAAGAGTACATCATCTTAAGAAATATTTTTTGTTATGTTTTTAATGAAACTTGAATTAATAATAAATCAAACAATAGTGTTGAAAGAAGGATTATGTACCTTCTGCACCAAAGCAATAAGTTGATTCTCTGATCGGCTGTGCTAGCTCTAAGCTCTGGCACTATGTCGATGGCGGCCACGATGGTCAATCGCTTGCCCGAGATATGAGACTGAGAGTAATAAAAAATCGCATGTCAATGTGTATGTGCAATCTCAGATAAGTTTTCACCCAAATAACTGTCATTTTGATTACTCGGTTTTAACAGAGTGAAATCACGAAATGATATTGAAATCCTTTTACCTGAAAATTCTAAAAACTAACCAGAGATAGATGATCATGTCCCTAGATAGTGCTTATTCATGTGTGTGATTTGCATCTCACACCTCTAAAACAGAACTCTCTATCATAAACAAACTATTCCTCCAAGCAAACATTCAAAGTCACGGGTCACCTCTAAGTCATCCACATGAAACCCTAGAAAAATAAATGTAGAGGTAAGGTAGAGTGAAAGTTTCTTCGTAAAGAAAACAGAATTTGTGAATACTTTGAACTATAAAAAAGAGAAGAAACAAATAACACCCCATTTGTGAAGTCAATTTTATTTACTTTTGTTTTGTTGGTTATTGTTTAATCAAGTTTTATAATTACACAAAAAGGAGCACAAGAAACAACAATGTTAATGGATTTAGGCAGGTTAAAAAGAATGAGAATGAAGAAGTGACATACCAAATTCCATGTCTCTACTAAATCCTAACTGAATAATAAATCCATGATGTGAGTCCAGTGCATATTCCCCAACATCAGAAAAAAACTGCAAAATAAAAAATTGAAAGTAAAATGATGTTGCTAAAGATGGTTTTTCTGGTAGTTGTTATTCAGCCATCTCAACAAATATGTATCTACTTTTAGTTAATATATTTGTATAATAATCTTACATTTTGAGATATGTTGTATGAACACTTTCATTGAGTTTTCCAAGATCGAATCCATTCTGAAGTCATCAAGAATAAGTGAATAACACCAAACTTGTTCGTTGTATTTGGTTGAATAACTGCAAAATTTGTTTCACGGATCCACTTCCGAAATGTCATACCTACGCAATTAGAACTTGTAAAGAAAACATAAAATCTAAACTAAAAATTAGCATCCAGATCTTCAAAAATAATTAGGGTTTGTGGACGTTATGTATGAAACACGGAGTCTTACAACTCCGCCTTGTGGTCAACGACTCACTCGACTGGCAAGTTTTCTACTTCATTCCTCACAGAATCAAATAGCACCGCTGACAAATAACGCTCCCCAAAGCTTGGAAAAACAACCTGGTACAAACCAGTAAAACGATATGTTAATCAGATTGAGCATGAAAAATTGAAAACTGAATCTAATTAGCTACAACGATATCATGTTTTGATGAATCTTGAAACTGTAAGTTGAGGGAGACTAAGATCATCTTACAACAATGAGCTTTCCTTCATATTCTGGTCGTTTTGCGATTTTAATGGCGGCAACAGCAGCTGCTCCGGATGATATCCCCACCTGCACACGACCCATGTTACAGACAAATCGACAAATATGGGGAAAATGGATTTGTAACAATTTTTATGAAATATATACGATCATACCAGCAAACCTTCTTTCAGTGCAAGAAGCTTAGCAGTTTCGATGGCTTCTTCACTGGTTATCTGAAGAGGGTTTGAAAAACATAAAACATTAAGCAAGTTTATTATCTTTTACACAAAATAAAAATGCAGCTTCATGCTCACCATTATAACTTCATCAAGAATGCCGATGTCCAAAACATCAGGGATAACACCAGCACCAATTCCTTGAATCTTATGACATCCTTCATCATCCAATACAAGTTAATCAAACAATCATCGGGAATTCATACGAAATCAACACATATTCAAGATTATGGAAGTGTATTTAAGTTATATACCAGGGTCCCCTCCATTCAGAACAGCACTTTCACTCGGTTCAACACCGTATACCTAAATTCAGATTATGCCAAACAATAATCAAACTAAATTAGCTAACTAAAAACCTTTTTAAGAAAAAAATTAGTATTTTTGATATCGAGAACAAAATCACCTTAATATTCGCGTTCCCCACACCAGTCACGGTGCCACCCGTCCCTATCCCAGAAACGAAAGCATCAACTTTCCCTTCGGATCCGTTCCATATCTCTGGTCCAGTAGTTTCATAATGAATCTATAAGGTTACAACTATAAACATTAACACTTAATGATTCTCATATTCTTTTCAATGAAATAACATATAACAAAGACATACCTGTGGGTTAGCGGGATTGTCGAACTGTTTAAGGAAATAACTATTTGGCGTTTCTTCTAGGAAATAACTTTTATGCTATTTACAATCAAGCCAAATTATGAACGAAGTAAGCAAATCTTATTTCCTAACAGATGAAGCAAAACAGTCATTCAAATTAAGTTTTTTTAAGTGTGTTTTGTGTACAACATGCATACACTCAAAAGCTCACATTCGCCAACTTCACTGCATTGTATCAACTTATCTCTATATTCTTCCACAAAGTCACTTGTTAAAATTTTATACTTTATATTAAATATTTAGCGAGTACCTGGTCTTGACAAACACGATATCACAAACTGCGCAATCGGTCCAAAAGAACCCCAAAATACTATCTGACTCAGACTTTGACTTTTGACTAAAACTCTCCCCAGTTTCTCTAACCCCAAAATACTATATACGTGGATCCCTTTGACTTAAAAAGTCAAATCTTGTTAAAATTCAATCACAGAACTGATCCATCGACACCCTGATCTCTACACCAATCAGACACATGTATACATATAAACTATAATTCAACAAAAAAAAAAAAAAAAAAACCTTACATTTTTGTGCATTAAAGAACCTGAGAGCTTTCCCAAGGGCAATAGTGTAATTATCAGGAGGAGGTGGATGTTTATGATGCCTAGGAACAGTCTTAACAATCAATGTAACAAACCCAGCAATAAACCCAGCCGCTAAAATCAATCCAACCGTCCAAACAAAGATCTTACGGCTGACAATAATACAACCCAGATCTACATACTTCTTCTTTTGTTCACCGGGACCCAAGAGCCAGCTTTGCTGTGTCTCATCCAACGGCCGTGACATGGTATGAAGCTTTGCCATCCTATAATCGCCATGAAAACTCACAGGTGGAGGAGCAGAGAATCGCAAGAGATGGAGCGTCGATGGAGGAGCAGAGAATCTAGGGTTTCATCCTGGATCATAGCAAAGAAGAAGAGGATGTAATCGCACATGGAGAAACCCTAAATTGTGAAGGAATTCTTAAGCAGCATATGTAGCGATTTGAGACTGGAGCAGGAAAAGATATGGCGATGAAAGAGAACCATGAAAGAAATAGATCTGTATTTTGAAATCTGATTTAGGGTTTTTGTCATTTGAGAATGAAAGAGGGAATTTAGAGGCGGGTGTTTGAAATCCATTTGAATTTTGAAATTTGATTACCTCTTTCATGTTTAACTTTTTGTTTGCTGGTTCTGGTGTGCAGGAAGAGATTACCTCTTTCATGTTTAACATACGAGCAGGAAGAGAGAGTTCATCTATTTGACTTTAGGTTTAACAAAAAAAAAAGAAAAATCTCAGAAATTGACATGTGGACAAAATGAATGTGGGGGTGACAAGTAGGAAAGAGAGAAGGGAGGAGGGTGTGGGAGTGACACATGAGATTTTAGAAGTTTGATTTATTATAATAGGAAGATACAACTATCACTTAAATTCTTATCGCCAATCCGATTACGCAAGTCCGTCTTCATGCCATAACTTCCCTACTCATGGTTCCTTTCACATATAAATTGGTCCATAAGTTTATAAAACAACACTAAAGTACTAAACATGCGAATCACTCAATTTCTTCTAAAAAACAACAATATAACGTTAAAAAACGAAGGTACCTTGCATTGTTTGGATTCCGGTGAGTTTGGTGGCCGAATACTTGCGATTTACGGGGAGAATTTGGAGTTGGATGGCTGTTGTTTGCTGTTGCGTCACTAGGGATAAGGATCGCAAAGGCAGACGAGGTCACGAGAGATAGAGGATATGAAGGGGCTGTTTGGGTTGGGTTGGGTTATTTTATTATAGTTCAAATTTTGTTGGGTTGGATTATTTTACTATAGTTGAAATTTTGTTGAGTTGGGTTAAGTGAGCTTGGGTTAGGCTAAATTGTGAATAATATACAAAGAACTCATACCAATCTAGCCACCTCATGCCTCATTGGAAGGCCACTCATGTATGGGATGAGTCTTTCAAGCATGGGATGAGTCCTTGGGGAGAAACCCAATAAAAAATAGACACGTGGCCACAGACGCATGGGATGAGTCTTTCAAACATGGGATGAGTCTTTCAAGCATGGGATGAGTCCGCGGACGCAAGGGATGAGTCCGCGGACGCATGGGATGAGTCTTTCATGTGTGGGATGGGATGAGTCTTTCCACGTGTCAGTTGTGGATTGGCGGACGCAATACTTGGCCATGCAGACGCATTAGAAGACTTGGGATCTGTGAGTGGCCTTCCAAGGACGCATGAGGTGGCTAGATTGGTAATTTGACTTTTTTCTTGGCTAATTTTGTAATTTTCTCTTTTTATAATATAAAAATTACTCTTATATGTGAATGCTCTTACACCATCACAAAACAAAACCCCATTTTCTTCATTTCACATTTCACACCACGACATGATTTTAATGGTTTAAAGCAATTTATAACTATGATTTGTACCTCCTGAGTGTTAATACACAATTCTACTCCTTTCACATTTCACACTTCACACCACCACATGAATTTAATGGTTTAAAGCTATTTGTAACCATGATTTGTACCTCCTTGCCCGAGTGTTAATACCATAATTCTACTCCAAGCATTACATTTTAACACATCACACCAACGTCATGCGTAATGGGCGTTATAGGGGGTGAAGGGATTTGATAACGCCCCCTAGGTGTTATAGGTGCATGAAGAGGGATGAACGTTTCTAGTATAACGCTCATTGGTTTAAATTTCGTTTAATACGCAATTGTGTCAAAATGTACCATTTTTTGTATCATAAGTTATACAGTGTACGTGCTACACGTGAACCAATCTGGGTTAAGTTTTTTCTAGGTTGCATTTAAGTTCCATGAAAATGATACATATGTCACCTTTAAACCTTGGTTATCTAATTCCAAAAGACTGGTGGGAGTGGTTCCCCTTTCCTCACCTCCACATCACCACATTCTTCTTCCCCTTCCTCTATCCATAGGAAATGGTTTCCTCATCCATCTCCATCCAATCATATCAGAGAGAGAGAGAGAGAGTGTTTGGGGTGGACGAGAAGAAGCTCCCGATGGCACAAATATCTGAACGGGGGAGGGGGGGGGGTCCTCCTCCACGTCAGACTGCCTTTACCACACCCAGTGTTCTAAGAGTTGACAATTTATATGATTTTTTCCACGATTATCGGTCTAAATGCAAATTACAATCCACCAGAGAGATTGGTTGATTACTATTCAATTTATGATTCTTGGATTCACAATCATTATGTGGTGTTATCATCAGATTGCTTATGTATTAATGATATGTAGATAATTTGTTTATCCTTGTTATTGCAAATTTATTTCTCTACGTCAAGATAAAAGAGCATAATATGTCTTGAATAAGTTAACAAATTTCAGGTGTTATGTGTTTTGTTGTTTTCACATTTAAGAAATTAGGTTATTTCCATTCGTTTATGTGTAACGAGATAAAATATTCCAATACATTAATCCTCTTTTTTTTTTTTTTTTTTTTTCAAAGTTGTATAAAGCTATTTATGAGAAAATAGCAGGTCAATTTTTGGATGTGATATACCCTATAAACATGTAAAGATTAATGCGATAATTTTTAGTATAAAATACGTTACGAATTTACATCGAGATAGTTGGTAAACGGGCAACAAGCTGCACCGCTACCCACTTTTGAATAGCAAAACTAAGTCTTTTAAAAACTACGTCCATAGATCTAAAAAAACACAAGAGAGGATTATAACTTGTGACCTTGGTTTTTAAAAACATCGAGATACTTTTGGTTTTCTGGCGCCAGAGGCCGTGGAACTACTTAGTTGAGTTCAAAAGGTCATGCATAGTAATGTTATGACCCCGAAGATTAATTACAGATGTAGGTAAGAGTTACATGACACTATGCCGTAACTACTTTATTTTGCATATTCCACTTTATTCCATCAAACGATGGCAAAAAATCACATCATACACTAGTAGCCTCTCACATATCGCGCCATTCACTACAAGAAAATTCAGCTTTAGCAGCGACACATGTCGTTGCTATTGCTAGCTGAAATCGTTGCTAAAGGCGATAGCGGCAACAGGTCGTTGGATCAGGTCTTCATCCAACGGCCTGAAGCGATTAATGGAACCCATGACACGGATGGACCTTCAGCAGCGACGTATTAGCAGTCGCCGCTAATACTGTCGCCACTAAAGCTCATTATTCTTGTAGTAATTGCTACGTGCATTGTAAACAAAACGTAGGAATCGTAATACTTTTGAACGAGCGTGTACTCCGTACCCTTTAACCAGTATCAATATTTGTTATGATTTCGCTTATATTAGTCAAGTAAATTCAGTTATCCAAAATAGCTTGATAACACTAAAATCACTAAGAATTCACTTGTTTAATTTTTAATAAGATTCATCTATATAATCATTCATAGACCAATCGTCAACACTAACTATACTACTTGTGATATAATGTGTAGTGTTTATTAACGTAACAAACCCGATCTTAATTAACATTATATGTAAAAAACAATAGTACAATTATTTAGAGACACACTGTACTATTAAGAGTTTATGTAGTTCTTAACAGAACTAACGTTCCATTTCACCAGGACCAACTGGTGGCATGACCGGCATCACAACTCTTTCATTATTACGACTCGCCAGGTTTCCTTCCCATCCTAATTAATTATAACAAAAGCACGTAAAAACTCGTGTTACATCTTTGTATAACAGTTTATACATCATATTAGTTGAATTTAACTTGTATCATCAAATATATATTACCTAGGGATGGCGTGAATCCACGATACTTAAGCTCACGATACTCCTGACAAAGAGCGCAACTCTCACAACAACAATGGACAAGGCAGTCGTTGCAAGGTTGCTCAGGCAACATGTATTGTTGCCTTAATTTAGAGCGATACATGTATGTATATATGCATTCACATCCGGTGACACAATAGAGTAGGCAATAAATGGTCCCGTGCATAGGGCAAGCTGATTTAGATACAAAGAAGCCAAACAGGCATTACTTTTCGTCAAAATTAGTTTAAGCAATGTCAGTTTTAGCTTTCAAATTTGGGTTAATATTAAACACTTTATATATAAGGTCAAACAAATTACACCAAGATAGCCGGTAAGCGGGCAACAAGCTGCGCCGCTACCCCCTTTTGAATAGCGAAACCTAACCTAGTAAAAACGAAACCCCGATCTCTAGGAGACGAAATGTTGCTGTGAGCAACCCGTTGGACCCGTTAATATTTGATTTTTTTTTTCTATTCAATTGACAGTTTCATTAATAATTAGGAGGTTAGAGCAAATTACAAATCATGGGTTGGTAGACGGGCAACATAGTTAGTATAATCAACTTTCTTACATGCTCTAGTAAAGTAACTCAACGTTTTTATTAATGCCACTCAAGTTTGACTTACTCTTCCAATCTTATGGAGTTATCATGTTACTAGGTTATCTTGATTATGTGACAGGCCATCATTTTTTTGATAAATATAATACTAATGTGGATTATATAAATAGTTTAATAAAAAAGCTAACCTAAAAAAATGATATGTTTTTTTTAGTTTAGAAAAATAGCTATTTGTTGTTTTTTTAAGTCTAAAAATAATCATTTATTGTTACTTATATAGTTATATTCAAAAACAGTTTTTTTTTTCATTAAATGTGAAGAAATAACATATCCAAAGATGCCACCATAGCCCTCCTGCTTCTTTTTTTTTTGAACGGCAAATTTCTTTTGTTCATGTCGTCTGTGGGACTTGAACCCAAGAACCCCATGCTTCTGATTCTGCTAACCTGATCAGTCCTGAGCTACCCACAATTCATAATAGTTCATGTATATTATTCTAAATAATCAAACAAGTCCAATCTAACAATATGCTGAGTCTATCAAATTTGTGTTTTGGGAACTCAAAACCAATTTATGTTGTTGATAATTTCAACATAAACATAGTAAACAAGATTGATATGATATGCCCGGACATATGCCATGTAAAGAGTAAATTAGTTCTGATTGTGGTTCAAAATCTGATTTAAAATGTACCATAACAACTTGGATCACAATATGATACATGAATCAACATTAAAAATCTGACATATATATGATTTAGACATCAGTGAATCAACCCAAAACCAGATTCTGGCCAAAACTGCCAACAACTATAGAAAAATCCACAAAGGTTCTGCCAAGATTGAAGGTGATCCATAAAAGGGTTTGCCCGGGGAACCAAAGCATTGTGGATTGATCCAGGGAGACTTGTGGGACAAAATCGTTGTAAACCGAATGGTTTGTGAATTGATCTAGGGACACTTGTGGGGCTAGGTTTGAAGATGATCGGTTAATATATATTAATGTAAATTACAATCCACCGCAATGATCGGTTAATAAGATCGGAACACTAAGTTAAAGTCGGGTGACTTAAAAAAAAAGATTGAGTTACTTTAGTGGAATTTGTGAAGTTTTGTGATCAAACTCTAGCCGAGGTCACTTACAAGTGGTTCCCTTGTCAACAATCTCAGCAATTTGTCCAAAAGTAATGAACGGACACCAACATGTCAAACAACCTATGGTTCCAAAAACAATATGAAACTCTAATTAATTATATAGCTATTGTATATAACAAGTTTCTATAATCATACAATATAACACAATGATGAATATATGTTGTAGACTTACAATTAGAGCAATCTTTGCAGCAATCACAAAGGCCAGTGGACCACTGGCTAGGGGCAGCCATGGACTGAAGTGAGAACTCGGTGGCGCTTTGTGGTGTCGGTTCGGTGGAAGAATCCATGGTTACAACTCTATTGAGATGAGGGTTAAAGTGTTGTGGACTATCTATTTATAGGCACAAAGTTAGTCAATTGCATGTGTGGAGAGAATCATCTAACAAATATCCCTTTTCATTTCCTCCCCCCCCCCCCCCCCCCCGATTTTATTTAGTAGATTCTTTTAATACCATGTTGTTAAATGTAATGTGGTGCAAAACAATACATACTATTATTTATTATGTATTTTAGTGAGACAAATTTTACATTCTGATAAGTCACTTCTAACGTTTGGTGAGCGCTATATTGATATGGTAACATTCGGTTTCACCAAGGAGTTATATCCGAAGATGTTTTTGCTTGTCAAGCTCCACAATCCCGCTCGAAGATTGATCAAACCTTTGTTGGAAATATTAAAAATAATAGAATAAATTGACATTTTAGTCCCTGGTTGGTTGGCGAAGTGCTTGCTGATGAATTTGTGTACAGGGAATGCATGCTTCTAACCACAAGTTTGTTTATGATTTCAAGCCTGCATAAAGGTTTAATTGCATAAAAATGTCACCAATTTAGGGTTCGATTTTCATATTTATACTTTGAATTTAGGTTTTTATATTGTTTATGATTGTGTTTTGTTGTTGTTTGATGGTTTCTGGATCTTAATTTAGGTATATACTGTTAATTTAGGCTTGAATATCTCATATATGTTGGTTTTGAGCTTTTAATTTAGGTTTTTTTTGAGATTTATGGTTTATGATTGTGTTTGTTATAGTTTGCTGGTTTGTGGCTCTTAATTTAGGTTAAAGACTGGTTATAAAAAAATAATATATTCATCTGATAATATATATAATAATGTGTGTTTATATATATATATGTGTGTGTGTATGTTTTTTATAAAATTTATTTTTTCTTTTATTTTTTAATGTAAAATAAGTTTTGTACTAAAATGGCAAGTTGAAAAGTTTTATAACGAAAATGCCAAAAATGCCCCTAGTTATAACCAGATTTTTAGATGGAGTTAGGCAAAGTGATCAAAATGGCAACAAAAGGGAAAAGTCAGGGACCCAAAGGCGAAAAAAAAAACTTTTTGGACTAAAATGGCAAATTTGGACAAAACTCAGGGACTAAAATGGCAATTTACTCAAAATATTATTATATTGTTGATTAATATAATTATTATTTAATAATTAAGCCAAAATGAATGAGAGATCTTGAGCATTAAGTTTGTGTGTTGAAACCATAAATGTGTGGGAAATGGTGCTTGTCCCACATAGGTGGAGAGATAAATCATTTGTGGATTTATAATTAGAATTCTCTACACAAATGTATTTTTATGTGACATTGAATTCTAGTAACTATTTTTATTGAATTTTGTATTCAATGGAGACTTATCATTTCGAATTCTTACCAGTCTATATACAAAACTTTGTGTTTTGTTTTAGAGATCGAATACTGAAATCGTATGGTTCATGCAACACACACATCAAACGAATTTCCTAACGTTGCATCTCTGTGCACTCTTGTTTCAGGTATACTTTCAGGTGCTAGGCTAATCCCGACAGTACAATCTGCTTAGGTTGTTGTACCCTGGGAAACAGACGGGTTCACCTGGGTGGCCCGAAATCTGTTTTAAGAGAAGCGTCTTGAACGTGCCTCGATCGATATCTCGTCTTTCGTCTATTGCTCATTTTCTTTTGTTGTAATCAGTTTAAGGGTTATTTGTTTCTTTATGTTGGTAATTTTGTTATGTAGTTTTTCACTTTACTAGTTGTAATTCGCAATAAAAATTTAATAAAACTGCATTTTCTTTTATTTTGTGAACAGTGCTCCTACAACCTTCTCGATTCGATCGTAGATATATCCGAAGTCCGTAAATGTCTTTTGTTGGTGCATGCGTCTGTCGACTTCGTCTTGTATCAAGTCTTGTATTTGTTTAGATAGATCAAGGCACGAAAAACGAGAAATGTGAGTTTATAGGAATTTCGCTTGAAATGACACATGTGTCATTTCAAACGAAATTAGACTTTGTAATTCCGCACGAAATCAGCTGAAGACATTTCACACGAAATCACTAATTTCGTGTGAAACATGATTTCGTTTGAGCCATTTCAAGCGGAATTAGCTCTCCTATAAATACCTGTTGTGTCTTGTCATTTGTAACGATTCTGATTCCGGTAGCGAAGCTCTGCTGAAGTGTCTACAGTATTGTAATTGATCTGTTATCAATCAAAAGACAGTTTAAAGTGATATTCTAGCTGAATTGAACTTGATACATCTGTTTCCGCCTTTTGTATTGAGAAAAACTCTTCTGATCGACTCGTTCGGGTCAGAAAACGATCCTACAAGTGGTATAAGAGCTCAGGAGGAAGAGTTCTTACCAATTCAGCTGCAAATTCTGATTTCTACACCTTTTTCAATATTAACAACTTTTCACGGTTAAAATCGGCTAATTTTCTCACATATTGTGTGAAACAGTGTTTTAACAAACCCTTGAAAGTTTCAGATCTAAAATCGACTTATAACCTAATCAATTTTGGCAAAAACTGTTCGGAATGATGACATCAGCATAATTTCGCTTGAAATTGCTGTAAATTTCGCTCGAAATTAGTATTTCGTTTGAGTGATTCCGTTCGAAATCACTATTCCGCTCCAAATTGTTATTTCGCTTGAGTGATTTCGCGTGAAATCACTAATTTCGCACCAGATTGTAATTCCGTTTGAAAGTTTCACACAAGATTAGTTATTTCGTTTGAAATTGGTATTTCGTTCGAACTTGGTAATTCCGTGTGAAGAGGTATTTCGTTTGAGAGTGTTATTTCGTTTGAAAGATTTGATTTCGCTTGAAAGTGTCAAAGTTTTGTGAAACTTGTTACCGAATCATGGAAGAGGAATTTTATAACGCATTTTCTACCACCCCGACTACTCCGGCATCTGTTACTCAGAACTTGAACATGGAAAATGAAACGGGCACTATGCAAAAACCGCCTAAGCTCATGAATATCGAGGAGTATAAAGGATGGGAAGAACGATTTGAGAATTGGGTACAAGCAAATTACTTGGATGCTTGGGAATGCGTGGAAACGAAATATGTTAGACCTTTGAATGATGAGGAAGAGGAAATTGCTATTAAAGATCTAAGTGTTGATGATAGAAAGAAATACAAAAATGAAAAGATGATGATTAGTCTATTACATCAAGCAGTTAAAGAAGATATCTTGGTATTATTGCAACATAATGGAAGTGCATATTCAATTTGGAGAGCATTAAAATCAAAGTTTGTCGGTAGTAAAGAGATGATTAAGAATAAAAAATCACTTTTGAAGAAAGAATTTGATTTATTTCGTGGTTTGAGAACTGAAAGCACCAAGCAGATCATCGAAAGATACTGCAATTTGTTAGTCCAGATGAAGATAATGAGCATAACAAAAGATAATGAAGAATTGATTGAGAAGCTAGCTGATGCATTGCCACATGAAACTTGGGGAACGTATCTCATGATGTTGAGAAACAAGAAAGATTTTAGCAATCTAACACTGAATAAGTTCATTGAAAAGCTTGAAGCTCAAGAGATGGAACAAAGGAAAATCTCAAGAATGAAGGATTTTGATGGTGAACAAGATATCAGTCTTTATTACAAAGGAGGAATCAATGATAAAACAAACATGTCACCAAAGGTTGAGACTGCATTCAATGCTAAGAGTTCATTTGAAGGGTCTTCTAAAGGATCAATCAGCAAAACAAGTTTTTCTTCATATCCATCATTTGATCCGAATTTGTCAACGACCAAGAATGGCAAGAGATTACAATGCAACATTGTTTTGAATCTGGAAAATGATGAAAAATTCTCGGAAGAGGTTGCAAAAGGTCACATGTCATTGTTGGGAACTGTTTTGGAATCATATGGAAGTCTTGGAGCAGGTCGGATCGGGAATCCAATGTTGACAAAAGAGGATTACGATCAGATTGATGCTGAGGAGATGGAATTAATGGATATAAAATGGTGTTTAGCGAGTGTTTTGAGAAGAGCAGAAACGTTTAAACAAATTACGGGAAGAGATGATTTCCGTGATGCAAATGTTTCTACTTTAGGATTTGATAAATCTAAAGTTACTTGTTTTCGTTGCAGGGAAAAAGGACATTTCAAGAGAGAGTGCACAAATCGTGAAGCAAGTGGAGCTCAAAATCCGTTTAACAACAACGATTACTATCGAAAATCAATTTATCATCAAGTTGCTCAACAATCACATCAACAAGAGCCACAAACTGCACATGCCAGGAAAGCAATTGAGGAATCATCAAAGAGATCCTGTATGGTGAATCAAGATAATAAAAAGTTTACAAGTGGTTTCAGTTGGGACAAATATGTTTCAGCTGACAGTAAAGCATGTCTGATAAACCAAGATGATGAAAAATTACTAGAAGGATTTAGCTGGGCAAATTTCAGTTGGGATGATTATGATCCTAACAAAACTCCAAATCACAAAGCTTTTGTTGCTCGAGTTGCTGATGACAGTGATAATGATGATGATTATTATGCAAAGAGACTGGAAAAGCACTTAAGAATGATGGAAGAAAGTGATAGTGATGGTGAAAAAGCTAAAAAGAAAAAGAAGAAAGTTAAAAAAACCCGTCAGCAGTGATGATGAAGAAGTTCCAGTGATAAGGAAAAAGGTCAAAGACATTCCAGTTTTCACAGTTGAAGCTGAAGCTGATGCACAAAAGATTCCAGTGATATGTGAAAACTGTGAAGCAGTAAAGAAGCAGAATAGTACTTTGATTCATAACATGAACAGATTGAAAGAATCTTACGATGTTTTGAATAAAGCAATGAATCAGTACAATCAGTCAAGCAGTGAACAAGCAACAGCAATGAAGACACTTCAAGGAGCTTTCATGACAAAGCAGAAAGTGGTCAACAATTATATTGAGAAGTGTGCTGTGTTGGAACAGAAATTGGAAATTCAAAGAATTGAAACAGAAAGAGTTAATAGATTGTTAAAAAGTTACTCATGTACTTCTTATGTCATTGACAGGATTTATCCAACAGTTGAAGGCATGAAGGCATTTGATGAAGAAGAATTATCTGAAGACAAAAGTTTTGAAGAAAAGAAGAAGGATACTGAAGTGAATGATTTTGGTAAGAAAAAAGGTTTCAGCTATACAAAGTGTCCACCCCCGCTTGAAAATGGATATTTTCCACGAAATCCAAATTCAGAAAGAGTAAAAAAGGCAACCAATTTACAGTGGGAGTCTGAGTCTTCAGAAAATTTGCCAGACAACATTGATGTCATTTTTACATCGTCTGATACTGATCATGAGTCCGAGTTAATAAAGAAAGTGGTCGATCAGGTGTTGGATAAAGATGAAACCGAGGAGTCAAAGTCAGAGTAAAAGTCTGACACGTCAAGTCCAACAGTCAAAAAGGATAAAAGGGTTTACAATAAAGAGTTTTTATTATCAAAATCTAATTTGAATGACGAACCAATCAAAGTGGCATATACTTTGAATGATTCTGACAAATTATATTCTGATCAAGAATTTCCAATAAGAGGTGTTAAACCTGACATTATCAAAAAGGTTTTCAAACTAACAGAAATAAATATTTTTTGAAATAAAAGATGTAAATCTTTCTGAAAAACCTAAACCTTACACTTCAAGAGTACAACAAAGAGAAAACCAGAAAAATGGTTACAGTTCTGGTTCAGGTTTTCAAAAGAAACCAAATCATAACGGTAATTTCAAAAGAAAAGGACTTGGTTTTATTCCACCGAAAAATCATAAAAATGAGAAAACTTATAAACCAAAAACTGTTTTTGTTTCAGGAACATCAACTGAAGAAGAAAAGGAGCAGTTGTTCAGGAATCAATCAAACAAAGAATTCCTTGCAAAGAAGCAAGAATAGATGAAAAATGAAGTTGCTCAAAGAAAGGAGACGAGAACCTGTTTTCAATGCAAAACAGTTGGTCATATTGTCAGGAACTGTCCAAAGGCAATTCAAATAAAACAGGAAGTTTCTAAAAAAACTGAAAGAAAAGATTGTTGATAATGAACTACCAACCAAACAAACAATTCAAAGTTTTCAAAGATTCAAAGTTTGAGGTTGGTGAATGGTCAAAAAGGTTTTACAAGAGAAAAGCAAATCTTGACAATCACAAGTGGGTTGTTAAAAACCCTGATGGTAGTTCTAGCAATGATTCTGATTCGTTAAAATCAGAGGAGCTATCTTCAGGCGATGAATCTGATTTCACAAAGTCAGAGGAGCCACATGTTGAATCACAAGTTGAGAAATCAGTACCGCCAATGGATGATATCAATTTTCCACCGTTGAGGGCTGAGAATTTTAAACAAAAAGTTGGTAAAATTGAGATTTCAAATCAATTTTTCCCTGAAAAGAAGAATTTGATATTGAAAAAGCCTTTAACTCCAAAGTGCAACATATTTTTGGTAAAATGGTTGATGGAAAGGTCAAAGGGGTGAAGGAGTTTAATGAAAAAAAATTTGAAGAAACCAGATAAAGATGTTTCATTCTAGGTTTGTGACTGGGATGGAACTTATTATGATATATGAAAAGTATGACTTGCCGGAGCTTCCACGTTGGTAAGTGTGGAGCAGGAATCGGCATCTTTCTTGAGAATGTCACATTGGTGATATTTCGACTTACAAGTAGTAAATCAGTGACATTAAATTGTACTTGATTTTTTACAAGTGGTAATGGTTGGTTGAATTTAAAACTGATATATTTTTTCAAGTTGTTGAAAGAACAAAGTGATGAATTGATCCCCTAACCTACAAATGGTTTATTAAATTAACAAAACTAATTTTCCGGAAAAAACATTTGATTAAAACAAACTTAAGTGTTTTGAAATCATTTTGGGAAAATAGTTTGTTGTGAGGGGGAGTTCTGATTGTTTATGCCAAGTGGATGGAGGATTGAAGTGATTCGATATCAGTTGTCATTTTGCTTATACAGTTTGTTTTCAAAATTTCTTTAAATGATTTTGCATTTTAGGGGGAGTAAGAATTTCAGAAAATCCAAAAACATTAGAAATTTTGAAAAAGCCAAAAACATGATAAAAACAAAAATGAGTTTTGTTGATAAAAGAGGAAATGATAGTACATCAGTGGACTATCACAGCATGCTAAAGAATTGGAAAGTAAAATGTGATAAACGGTCTCACTGATGATGTGCCAGTAGGTTTTTGCACATTTAGTAGATTGTAACGAGATATAAACCTAAATTTCAAACATGCTTATATCGTGGGGAACATCTCTCGGATATATGGGTAACCCCCGAAATCTTGTTTGAAAGGTCCCTCTTTCTGAGATACTAGGTCTTTATACTCAGTGATATCTGGGGTATTATTCCAGGACTTCTGATTTTGCGGAAGCAATGGCCTAGTCCCCGTATAATACTTTCTGCTTGCTTGGAATATAGCACCACCCTCAGTACAAAAAATGATAAAACATTGCAAAATGCTAATCATGTGCTGTTGAAGAAAAGATTCTCTAAAGGGAACACACCTAAAGTCGAAGCCGTCATCTCTCTGATTTTGCGGAAGCAATAGCCTGAGCTCTCACGGCCCTCGCATTTTTTACCCTTTACAAATATCATCTGTGGTATACTCACCTGTAAGACTGAATATTGGGATCTGGATACGGGAGTATATTCTGAGGTGGGACACGCGAATAAGTTTAAGTGTCTAAAACACTAATCTCGTATCTCGAAACAGTTGAACTTTGTGTGAAAATTTTAGTGGATCGATATACTGACAATCTAAGTGAATCGTTTAAAACTGAAAATGTTTAAAGCTTAACGGTGTTAGTGATTTGTCTCAAAAACTGATATGATCCTCTTACACAAACTTACAAAAATATTGTTTGTAAATATTTCTTTTCTGCATTTTCTTTCAAGTTCAAAAATACAAAAAGATTTTAGTGTGTTTTAGTATAAAATTTTGAAAAATACAAAAAGATTTTCGACAACTGATTTTGGAAAGCTGATTTTCAAAATTCCAAGTGCTAAACATGATGAACAAAAGGTTTGGGAGAATTTGTTTGAGATATTTGAGATGAAAAAGTGTTTGAAAATGAAAATGTTATTTTTACAAGTGGTCCATCAGTGATTAACATTGTAAAATCATTTATTGAGTTGTGTATACAAGTGGTAAGCAGAGAATAAATTTATCAAATTTTAAATTTGTGAAATTTATTGTGAGGAAGAGATTGTGCAGGTAAGCTAAGTTTAGATTCTGAGCGAGCCAGGAAGACGTTCCTGAACCTGTGAGAAATTTAAGGAATCAAGAGATATGATTAAGAGAATTGGTGAAGAGTTAGAGCCAGATCAAGATTCTGGAGATAAAGAGAAGAGAGAGAGATTGAGGATGCTTTACATTGTTAGATACTTTGAAAGAGTTTGAGAAGACAGATAAAGACAGAAGATTGAAGACTCGACACTGAAGACTCGTCAACATTCGAGGGGGAGTCTATTGGTGCATGAGTCTGTCGACTTCGTCTTGTATCGAGTCTTGTATTTGTTTAGATAGATCAAGGCACGGAAAACGAGAAATGTGAGTTTATAGGAATTTCGCTTGAAATGACACATGTGTCATTTCAAACGAAATTAGACTTTGTAATTCCGCACGAAATCAGCTGAAGACATTTCACACGAAATCACTAATTTCGTGTGAAACATGATTTCGTTTGAGCCATTTCAAGCGGAATTAGCTCTCCTATAAATACCTGTTGTGTCTTGTCATTTGTAACGATTCTGATTCCGGTAGCGAAGCTCTGCCGAAGTGTCTACAGTATTGTAATTGATCTGTTATCAATCAAAAGACAGTTTAAAGTGATATTCTAGCTGAATTGAACTTGATACATCTGTTTCCGCCTTTTGTATTGAGAAAAACTCTTCTGATCGACTCGTTCGGGTCAGAAAACGATCCTACATCTTTGTTTGTCAAGCTCCGTAGTCCCGCTTGAATTAGTGCCGTACCTTTTGTGACCGGTTTTATGACCATAATTTACGAAAATAGCCAAGAATAAGTTTGACTTACCAAAATGGCCACCTCATGCGTCGGTGGAGCAGGACATCACTGATTACGAGAGAGCTTATGCGTCTGCAGGGCTCATTCATGCGTCCGCCAATGTAGAAGTGACACGTGTCTCAATGACATCATGCGTCCGTGACTTATAAAATTTACTTTTAGGAGATTTAAGGCATCCCATGCGTCCGTGACTCATCCCATCATCCCATGCGTCCGTGACTCGTCTCATGCGTTGCCGACTCATCCCATGTGTCCGTGACTCATCCCATGCGTCCGTGACTCATCCCATGCGTCCGTGACTCATCCCATGCGTCCGTGACTCATCCCATGCGTCTGTGACTCATCCCGTTCATCCCATTTTCGTACTTGCTGCTTCATCCATACACGCGTCCATTTAAAGAATTAAGGACACATAAGAGGGGGTGATGCCCCGTTCCAACGACGCATGAGCTGGTTATTTTGGTAAGTCAACTTTATTCTTGTCCATTTTCGTAAATTCCTCTCTTTTTTTTTTATATCTTATTTATATATATTGGTATAATTGGCAACTTTTTTTGCTACCATATCATTTTCGACCATTTATTTCAGTCGCTATGTTTGCAACAAAACCTATCAAACAGGAATTTTTTTTTTAGGAACAAGCTCAATACGATTACAAACTAATGGCAGGTAGGCGAGCAACAAGCTGCGCTGCTACCCCTTTCTGAATAGCAAACCCTACCCTGCTAAACACAAAATTCTGTCCCTTAACATGTGCGGTGTTACTGCTTACCACCTGTTGAACCCGCCTTAGGAACCGCACCTCGTCAGGGGCGAGAGCGCCAAAGGTATCGAAAGCAAACGGGACGAACACGTGCTGATTCTCGATGCAAGCTTTTTCGTGTTTAGCTACTTTGCCCGCCTCTGCCTTGGTTATCGCCTGTCCTGCCACATATTACTTTTCATTTTTTTTCATTTTTTTTTTCTTATTTTTGAAAAACTACGACTGTTTTTGTAACTATTTGTGTTCAATCGCTAAATTTTTTTATCAAATTTGTTTCGGTCGCTAATCCGGTTACTAATGTTAAGACCATTTTTGTCGGTCGCTTCCATATATCCATTCACTAGATGATTAGCTACAACATGTTTTTAACATGAGCTATGAAAAAAAAATATTAATGTGGTTTCACATATGAGTTCTCCAATGTAATTTTAGAAGGGAATACATGTAATACGCGGGTTAAAGTGGATACACTATAATCCTGGATATATTCGTATTTGGCATGACTAATGAGTATATTACATTCGAACTATGACTACTTTCATTATTTTCTTTCAAATATATCAAGCTATAAAGTTATATCCTCATCATAATATATTTGTAGTATTTTTGTTCCATTATAAAGAAATTATGTAATATGTTATATAGTCATAATTTTTTTTTGAATGACAATGCTTACTCAATTCTAATTTACACCAAATTAATTCTAATCTACACCTTGCTTGGGATTGAATCTAAGACCTTCCAAAGAGACAAGAGTCTTTACCAAATGAACTAGCCACCCGATAACAACCGTTCTCATGAAATAAATAGGTCTTAGTTGTCATTTTGTGGTGCAATGAGGTGTTTCACATGCAATGTTTTTTGAATTACTGTATCAAGTTTATGAAAAGTGCAGCATTCTAACTTTTAAATGAGGTGAGGTGACCAACTTGCATTTATGACTAAAAGCTTGCCATCCCGTTCAACATATTTATTTACAAACCCTACCAAAGCTTAGTTTTTCTTACAATGTGAATAGACCAAAATTAATTCTATTCTAATTGTCACATTCACTATATATCAGATGTTACCTTATGTATGATATCTTAATGTAAAGATATCATCATTCATCAATGGGAATGTTATCCTATGGAATATAGCCCAACCATGTTTATAAACGTGTAACTTTTTAATAAGAGATAGAGCCATTCTCTTTTTCTAACAAAAAAAAAACTTAATATGTTGACTTGGATGTTTATGCTTCAGTCAGTCACCTGTACATTATTATGCACAACTGGGTTTCATATAAAATTTACATTGAAACGTAGATAAAACTAAGCACGTCGCCAGGGGCGGAGCTTTTAAGGGCCAAGTGGGTGCACCCGCCCCCTCCAATGTTTCGATTAATAGTGTAATTTTTCCAATTTTTCATCCAAAATTTTTTAAAATTATAAGGTCCGCCTCCGCCAATTATTTTGCCTAAAAAATTATCTGCCCCTACCAAGTTTATTGTCCAAAAATTTACACATATTTTCGTATTGAGTTTAAAATACGTGAAGAATTGGGCTATAATAACTTTTTATAATTGTTTTTAAACTTGAAGTAATTTTAAATAAAGTCTGAAACTAGTTTTACCTTCTATCTATATATGTAGTTTTTAAAAGACTTAGTTTTGCTATTTAAAAAGGATAGTAGAGCAGCTTATTGCTCGTTTATCTTCTATCTCGATGTAATTTTCATTATTAACATTTGGATTTTATTTAATAATCCAGATTAACAATAGTATTTTCATAGCTGAAGTGGATAGCTGCTTGTAATAATCTCTACTAGACGTCATTGGACATTGGCAGTTTTACCTTTTAGCATGCCTCATGCCAGTCCAACCTTTCACCTATTTTTCCTCCACCGGTCCCTCGTTAAAAAACGGAGATAAGTTTTTTTTCCCAAATTATAAACATATGTTTTAGCATGTGCACCTTTGTTAGAATCTTTCTATTTTACCCCTCCTGGTAGTTTCATGCACCTAGTATTTATAAAAATGTCACCGCATCAATCTCAGTTACAAACCACTAATATCTTGTGGCTAAGAATCATTCTCACCGTTTTCACACTTTGAGACATTTTCTCCTGATTGTGTGTCTCTTTCACTATGTCTATGTGTGTGTATATATATTATTGTTAATAACTAAAGAAAATCAAGCGCAAACCATAAGTTTATCGATTAGATGTGAACTCTATGGTAGTGTTTGGTATGCAGGAATGAGATGTGGAATGGAATAGACCATTGTGGGGGAATGAAGAAAAGAGTGTTTGGTTGGTCGATGGAATGGAATCGTCCATTCCAAAATGCATTCTACTCCCTCAAAATCATTCCATCCGTCCCTCCTGGTTTTTTTTTCCATTCCATTCCCTCTTACCCCTTCATTAACAACACCACAACCCACCACCGTTGCTACCACACACCACCACTACCTCCACCTCTGCCGCCGCCGCCACCCGCCACCGCCGCTGCCACCTACCTCCGTCCTCGCCACCGCCGTCGCCGCCACCCACCGTCGCCACTGTCACCTCCGATCATCGCCACCACCCACCTTCGATCATCGCCGCCACCATTGCCACTGCCACCTCCGATCATCGCGGCCACCATTGCCATTGCCACCTCCGATCACCGCCGCCACCGCTATCAACCGCTACCACCTCCGATCACCGTCGCCGCTGCTACCACCTCCAACCACCCCTGCCACCACCATCGCCACCACCGCCACCGTCATCCACCACCACCACCGTTGTCACCATTCGCTGTCGTCTCCACCCACCACCACCGCCAACCACCGTCGCCGCTACAACTGACACCTAGTACCACGGCCCATCATTGCCCATCACTGACCACCGCCATCTGATTTTATTCCTTCGTCTTTTTTCGCATACCAAACAACAAAAAGTAATTGTTCATTCCATTCATACACGGTAACCAAACAAGGCATGGAATGGTAATCATCAATTCCATTACCTCATCCATTCCATTACCTCGTCCATTCCATTCCTCCGTCCATTCCATTACCCCATACCGAACAGACCCTATAAGTTATGTAAATATCTTCTGAAGAAACACTGACCTTATAGGTAAGCTCCGGCTAGGACTTCGACTCTTTGGCGATCCGAACAGCTACTGCAAAATAGAACACCGTTAGGACTCGTTACAGGAATGGGGTTATTCCTGTAACCACCCTCCGGCGTGAGAATAAGTCTCAGTTTGGGAGAAAGTAAGAATATAGAGAGAAAGAGAGGAAACGAGAGCAAGATGATCATACCTTAGATGTTTACCTCTATTTATAGTTTACCATTAGGGTTTCCCTTAACTTAGGATGGGCTCCGATAAGTTAGGGTTTTGCATGATCTTCCCAAAAGATTGAGGATTTGGTTACGTAGTTTATCAAAGCAGAATAGAACATTCTAGAATAAACGTTTGTAATTAAATATTTATATTAAAATAATAGGTGATGACCGGGTCGGTTTAGTCGATCCGGGTCATACCTCGTCAATTTCTATGGTAGATATAACCTACTTTATTATTTGTTTTTAGCTAAAAAGCTGTTAATAAAATATGACCGACCTTTGATAACTATATTTAGCATCAATTTATTTTTAACCTTTATTATATATAATAATAATGCTAGATATAAATTAATCAAATATATAATATATAGTATATTATTTATTAATAAATTAAAGAAGAGAGCGCCATGTAACATTAGCTGAAATCATTTATTAATAGTTAGATTCGATAACATTAACTACGTAGAATTTTCCTTAATATTATCATCATTAGAGTACGTGAGCCGATGGCGGTCATAGGAGAATCTGGTTTCATGTGTGAGTGTATCTGATGCAATATGCAAGTTAGACTATGTGTAATGGTTAATACCCCCTAAGGGGTATTTTTGGCCACATCAGCATCATAACGCCCATTTAAAAATGGGTAACGGTTAATGACTCTTAATGCACATTTCATTCAACACTTTCTATTTTTTTTCTCCTCTTTGAGCATTATTCTAGAAATGCCCCTCCCGTCTTCATGCCGATACAACACCCACAGAGATATTGCTGATGGCGTTATTAAACCCTTTCATGCCCCTATATGTCCATTACGCATAACCTTAAAGTAGATTCTCATGATGTCACATCACTCTTGACTAAGATTGTGATTTATAATTTATATATGGCGTGAACATAGGTATAACAACCCTCAATAAAACCGACACCCCCATAATTGTTCCGACACCCTAAAATAATTTAAAATATCCCAAAATACACCCCATATGCGAAAACGGGCCTCAAATACATTAAATAGTATTAAAAATAATTAAAAATTAAAAAATTTAGTTGAGGCGGGCCGCGTAAGGGACCCTTAAGCCTTACGCGGGCCGCGTGAACTTAAAATGGTGGCACAGCCCGGTCTGGCCACGTGGCCCAACACATGTCGAGCCTAGTTGATGATCCGGATGGGCTATGCGTTGACCTGGGTTTGACACGGGCCGCGTAAGCCTTTGCTTACCTTTACGCGGGCCGCGAGAAAACGGGAAATCAGAACTATAAATAGATGGCCTCGGATCTTCAGTCTGATCGTTCAAATTCGATTTCTTTCTCTAAATTCTGAATACTAGGCTTTATACACAGGTATTATACCCCCTAAATAGTGAAGTTCTGCTCCGTTGTAAGTATTATAACCCCTGGATATGTATTAGATACGCTGCCCGATTGATCTAGGATTCCGTAACGGCTGTCGGGGTTCTGCCCGACGTAGTCGTTGGAATGTCGTCTCGGGGAGGGTATTACTAATGTTAAAATGGGTTATTATACTAACACGTGTACATTTGTGTAAATTATAGATTGTCACCAGGAAACCCTTACGGAAAATCTAAGAAAGCAATGTGAGTTGATCCACTTTTTGTAAACCTTTTGTTAACTATATTTACAAAACCTTAAATACTTTTCCATGCGAATAAAGTTATTGAGTATTTGTAAGAATACAATTATGATGAGTATGTTGGGGGTTTTGTATACAAAATTTGTTACCACCTGGTCAAGGAGTAACATTTTCACAAGTCGGGTTCGACATTACCATGGATGTTAATTGTGATGTCTTGGAAACAAATATAATTGCGGGATCACCCTCAATACTGTACAATGGTTTTTATTGAAACTTGATTAAACTGGGATTCACTCTCCAGTATTTCCCACTGACAAATGTTTTTAAAACGCGTTTCAGGTAACAAAATGTGAAAGCCAAATAGAAGCCAGCTGGACAGCACTGAAGGTTTGGAAAAGTGGCAATAAAGTTACCTAAAAAGAAATAGATGTTTTTCTTAAATAATATAGGATTTATTCCTATAAAAATGTGTGTAATGCAAACTTGGGTTTTATCCCATATATTTAATACTATGAAAATGTGGTATTTTACTCTGATCAAATATTTCCTAACTACGGTTCTGATGAAAAATTCCGCTACCAATATTGAATATACACGCGATACCACCGAAACTGGTTCGCTGCCGCCCGTTCCCGGGGATCAGGGATCGAGGGTTGCGACAGAAGGTGGTATCAGAGTTAAGCCACTGATTCAGCCACAGAAGTGTTCTGCTGACATCAAAATTCAAATTGTTAGGAAATAAATTATGGAAATACGTGCATAATTGTATTTATTTGTTATGTGTTATTTTACTATTTGTTAGTTTACAGTATGAGTGACCAAGGACCATCTGACGCGTACCGTCAATTGTCTGGTTCGCCTAGAAGCGAAGGCACCTCCTCTTCTCAGCCTGCCCTCTCAGGGTACTCTGCTGATACGGAAGATGGAATCTTTGTGTTTAAGGCTCAATCAGAAGAGCCATTTCCTCAGAAAAATAGGGGATGGTTCACTAGAGGGGCACACGAGCGTAGGAAACGTATGAAAAAGTTACAAGACCAGAGAGCACTAGCAGCAGCCAAGAGAGAGACAGATGCCTATGCCGAGGATATGATCAATAGGGGTATAGCCAACATCCACATCCTAGCAACCACTGCAGCTGACCCTAATCTGGAACAGATAATAGCACCCCAACCACAACTGCCAATCCCTGACCAACCCATGGAGACAGAAAACCCTGAAAACTAAGTAGAGATGCATGACTTCAATCCGAAAGAAATCCCTAGGGTACCTACACCAAACCCCCTAAACCCAAATTACGACCCCTGGTGGGACGACAATAGGGACTATGTGCAACATTACCCGATACATGAAGACATGCCCATGCCAAACGTAGGAGCCTACCTAGGTTTGGATCCCTTAGATCCCTATTTCCACGATGAATACATTAGGGAGATCTTAGAAGATCCTTACCAATTTCAGGCACCTACACCCCCATACCATGAACCTGCACCCCAGATTCTGAACCCAGTCCTAGAACCTGCACCCCCAATGAGTGCAGAAAACGTACAAGAACTTAGGACATTTGGTGAGGAAATTTTAAAGAGTAGTGAAAGAATGCGACAGGTGGGAGAGAGACTCGTCTGGAAATACGACGAGCGCAATATGGATTTTTGATGAATCCATATCCATAGAGGTGATGGTGGAAACGATAATAATAATAATAATAATAAAAATAAAATAAAATATGTGTGTACGGATGCCTACTATTACTAGTGTAATTTTTATTTCCGTTGGTATTGTAATTTTTATTTCAGTACTTGTGTGTAATAGATGCATAATAGATTAATATAGTAAAGTCGCAATGATCGACGCTTTTGGCTAAAATGCGTGTCATGTGATTGACTATATTAAATATTATTTTGTGATATTAATATGGGGTAAATGTTTAAAATTCAGATGGCCGACGAAGGAAATCAAGGAAATCTGAATAACGATAACAAGAGTAATATTAACTTGGTTAATGAGAATCCAAGCGTCAATAATAATGGGAACTAAGTGGATAATAGTGCTATCCAACACATAGTGGCACAATGAATCATAGATGCAATGCCATTTATTATTCAAACGGTTCAAGAAGCGAATAATAAAAGTAAACATAGCAGTAAGCGACCGACTGAACCAGAACACAGCGTGAATAATGGCCCTGTACTTCAAGCGCCCATTCCCAAAAGAAGCAGAACCATGCCTTATGGTTGTTCTTACAAAGAATTCTGGTCCTGTAAACCAATAGAATTCTCGGGCAATGAAGAACCTATTGCAGCTCTACGCTGGATAGAAAAGACTGAGGCTGTTCTGAAAATAAGCAAATGTGCGGAAGAGGACAAGATAATGTTTGCTTCCAATATGTTTAAGAACTCAGCCTTAGAATGGTGGAATACTATCCTCCAGTCAAGAGGAAGTGATAGGGTATACAACATGGAATGGGAAGAACTTAGGAACATGGTAGAAAGGAAATTATGTCCTCCTAATGAAAAAGAACAGGTAGCAAACAAATTCCTAAATCTTAGGATGAATGGAGTAGATAGTAAGGGGTATACAAAGTTATTCTTTGAATATGCTAGAATAGTACCAGCTCTTGCATCACCAGCACCGGTGTTAATCTCCCGTTATATCTGGGGATTAATTGGAGAGATTAGGCATGTAGTCAAGGCAGCTAGACCTCAAACTATAGAAGAAGCTGTATAACTAGCCAACACCTTGACAGATGAATTAATCCGTACTAGGGAAGAAGACCAGAGGAGAAACCTAACCCAAAGACTTACACAAGAATTCTGTTCTGGAAATTACAACCGTAGGAATATGGGTTCTACCTCTGCACCATTCTGCAAGGTCTGCAAGAAAAAACATTCGGGAAAATGCTCCACTCTTTGCAATTTCTGCAAAATGCCAGGACACAAGGAAGAAGATTGCAGGAGAAAATCCAGTAATGGACTACAACTGTGGAGAAAAAGGTCACATCAAGCCAAATTGTCCGAAATTAGCTCCAGCTGTGAACAACAGGAACACTAAAAATGCTAGAGCATTCGTTCTAACTGCAGATGAAGCCAAAATGATTCCAGACGTGATAGCTGGTACGTTTTTAGTTAATGATGTTTTTGCTAAAGTATTGTTTGACTCTGGTGCAAACCAAAGTTTTATCAATACTTCATTTTGCAAACTTCTAAATCAGTCATTAACTAAACTACCACAAGAATGTCTAGTAGAGACAGCTAATGGAGAAACTGTTAGGATTTCTGAAATCCTGCAGGGAGCAAGAGTAGAAATTTTAAATCAAAAGTTTATGGCAAACCTTTACCCAATGAATCTGGCAGGATTTGATGTTGTATTAGGAATGGATTGGTTAATAGCCAATAAAGCCAGTATTGTATGTGATCAAAAGTCAATCCAAGTAAATTCACCAAAAGGTGAAAAGATCACAATTAAAGGAGATAAGCCCTCTAGGTCCACAAAATTCATCTCTATGATGAAAACTGCAAGCTATATAAGAAAAGGATCTATAGTGTATTTGATTTCTATAATCACTAACACTAAAGGAAAAAAACTAAAAGACATTCCAGTAGTGTCTCAGTTTTCAGATGTATTTCCCGAGGAATTACCAGGACTACCGCCGGATAGAGAAGTTGAATTCCGAATTCATCTACTACCAGGAACGTCCGCGATTGCTAAACCACCTTACCGTTTGGCACCCGTAGAAATGCAGGAATTGAAGAAACAATTAGATGAATTATTAGAGAAGGGATTCATACAGCCAAGTTCATCGCCGTGGGGAGCACCGATTTTATTCGTTAAAAAGAATGACGGATCAATGCGTATGTGCATTGACTACCGTGAATTGAACAAAGTCACAATTAAGAATCGGTACCCATTACCGAGGATCGATGATCTGTTCGATCAACTGCAAGGAGCTCGATTTTTCTCTAAAATCGATTTAAGGTCAGGATATCATCAATTAAAAGTACAGGAAGAGGACATTCCTAAAACCGCAATTAGAACAAGGTATGGTCATTATGAATTTACTGTCATGCCATTTGGTTTAACCAATGCCTCAGCCGCATTTATGGACATGATGAACCGAATATGTAAGCCATATTTGGATAAATTCATAATTGTATTTATAGATGATATTCTAATTTACTCTAAGAGTGAAAAGGAACATGCAAAGCATTTGCACGCACTTTTAAGTATATTAAGAAAGGAAAAGCTTTATGCTAAGTTTTCTAAGTGTGAGTTTTGGTTAGAACAGGTACAATTTCTTGGACACTTAGTGAACCATGAAGGAATTCATGTGGACCCCACAAAAATCGAGGCAATTACTAAATGGAAAACCCCTGAATCACCAACTCAGGTTAGAAGTTTCTTAGGATTGGCCGGTTATTATAGAAGATTTATTCGAGATTTCTATAGAATAGCCATTCCTTTAACTAAGTTAACCTGTAAATCCATTAAGTTTGAATGGGGACCAAAACAAGAAGAAGCATTTAGAATCCTTAAGCAAAGATTAACCCATACACCCATACTAGCGTTACCAGAAGGAACTAAAGACTTTGAAGTCTATTGTGACGCTTCTAAGTTAGGTTATGGATGTGTATTAATGCAATGCCAAAAGGTTATAGCTTATGCATCTAGACAACTTAAGAATCATGAAGAGAATTATTCAACCCATGATCTAGAATTAGGAGCTATAATTTGTGCCCTTAAAATTTGGAGACATTATCTTTATTGTAGTAAGTTTACCATATTCACTGATCATAAAAGTTTAAGGTATGTTTTCGGGCAAAAGGAGTTGAATATGAGACAAAGACGCTGGATGGAATTACTTAGTGATTATGATTGTGATATCCAGTATCATGAAGGAAAAGCAAATGTAGTTGCTGATGCTTTAAGCCGAAAGTATCACGAAAAGCCAAAAAGCGTACGTTCTCTTAAATTAAATCTACAAGTAGATTTAAATGATCAGATAAGAGAAGCACAAGAATCAGTAATCAAGGATGATACTAAAAAATTAAAAGGTATGTTAAAAGAATTAGAACAAGGAACATATAGAATTTGGAGATTCCATAAGAAAAGAATGTGGATACCTAAATTAGGAAATCTACGTCATCGTATCTTAGAAGAAGCCCATAAGTCCAAATATACAATGCATCCCGGGAGTGATAAAATGTACCAGGATTTAAGGAAAATTTCTGGTGGATAGGAATGAAAAAGGACATAGCAGCCTATGTTTCTAAATGTTTAACCTGTTCACAAGTTAAAGCTGAACACCAGAAACCCTCAGGATTTCTACAACAATTAGAAATGCCAGTGTGGAAATGGGAATTAATAACAATGGATTTTGTTACTAAATTACCCAAAACAAGAAAAGGTAATGATACAATCTGGGTGATTGTAGATAGACTAACCAAGTCAGCTCATTTCCTACCCATGAAGGAAACTCTCAGTATGGAACATCTAGCTAAATTATATGTAAATGAAATTGTTTCATTACATGGAATTCCTTTATCAATTGTTTCTGATAGGGACAGCCGATTTACCTCTTATTTTTGGTCAAGTTTCCAAAAGGCAATGGGAACCAAGTTAAATCTAAGCACAGCTTATCATCCTCAAATGGACGGACAAAGCGAAAGAACAATTCAGATAATGGAGGACATGCTTAGAGCTTGTGTAATTGATTTCGGAGGTAATTGGGACGATCACCTACCTTTAATAGAATTTTCTTACAATAATAGTTATCACACAAGTATCAATGCTGCACCATTCGAAGCACTTTATGGACGAAAGTGCCGAACCCCAGTCTGTTGGGCAGAAATTGGGGAGAAACAACTATCTGGACCTGAGATAGTACAAGAAACAACTGACAAGATTATTCAAGTCAAGGAACGACTGAAAGCAGCACGAGATCGACAAAAGAGCTATGCCGATAACCGACGCAAACCGTTGGAATTTCAAGTAGGAGATAAAATATTGTTGAAGGTCTCTCCTTGGAAAGGAGTGGTAAGATTCATCAAAAGAGGGAAGCTAAGTCCCAGGTATGTTGGACCTTTTGAGATTATTAGAAGAATAGGACCTGTAGCCTATCAGCTACAACTGCCAGAGGAAATGGCAGGAATACATGATGTGTTTCATGTATCTAATCTCAAAAAGTGTTTAACTGATGAATCACTAGTAGTACCTCTTAAGGATATAGAGGTAAATAAACAACTCAAGTTTGTAGAAAGGCCTATACAGATCGACGACAGGAAAGTTAAGAACCTCAAGCATAAGAGAATAGTTCTGGTCAAAGTAAAGTGGGACTCCAAAAGAGGACCTGAGTACACATGGGAGCTTGAATCATAAATGCAAAGGAAATATCCGCACTTATTCCAGTAGATCTCGAGGACGAGCTCTAAAACAAGGTGGGGAGGAAATAACAACCCTCAATAAAACCGACACCCCCATAATTGTTCCGACACCCTAAAATAATTTAAAATATCCCAAAATGTCTCAAAATACACCCCATACGCGAAAACGGGCCTCAAATACATTAAATAGTATTAAAAATAATTAAAAATTGAAAAATTTAGTTGAGGCGGGCCGCGTAAGGGACCCTTAAGCCTTACGCGGGCCGCGTGAACTTAAAATGGTGGCACAGCCCGGTCCGGCCACGTGGCCCAACACATGTCGAGCCTAGTTGATGATCCGGATGGGCTACGCGTTGACATGGGTTTGACGCGGGCCGCGTAAGCCTTTGTTACCTTTACGCGGGCCGCGAGAAAACGGGAAATCAGAACTACAAATAGATGGCCTCGGATCTCCAGTCTGATTGTTCAAATTCGATTTCTTTCTCTAAATTCTGAATAGTAGGCTTTATACACAGGTATTATATCCCCCTAAATAGTGAAGTTCTGCTCCGTTGTAAGTATTATAACCCCTGGATACGTATTAGATACGCTGCCCGATTGATCTAGGGTTCCGTAACGGCTGTCGTGGTTCTGCCCGACGTAGTCGTTGGAATGCCGTTTCGGGGAGGGTATTACTAATGTTAAAATGGGTTATTATACTAACACGTGTACATTTGTGTAAATTATAGATTGTGTCACACCCCGATTTCGGGGAGGGTATTACTAATGTTAAAATTGTTTATCCACAGACGGATCGTAAATAAAATGGAAACAATAGTTCAACAGACTTTTAGGCATCTTAAGCTTGCGAGACTTCTATTGATGCTAAGGAGAGATGTCCAGCCAATTACGTATAGTACCTGCATTTAGCCTTTTTGGAAAATACGTTAGTTTACACTGGTAAATACAATTAACTGACTCATTTTGAAAATGGTTTAAGAAAATTGGTTTGGATGCACGTGGCACAAAATATCTTTTATAATTTGATTAAAATGCACAGAGGCAAAATTAACCTTTTATAACTTGGGAGAATTATTTAAATATATAATCTTGTGAACGAATTACATGTTCCTTGTGCGTTCAGTAGCCCGGATCAAGTCCGGGTTAAAGATCAATAGACACACCACAATATTCTTTTGTGCACTGACGGGTGTACGCCTACACCCAGCGCTTAAGTCGTGGCCATTTCGTAAAATGATGCCAAGGATATCCGGGACATGGTCATTAACCCCCCAAAGGCTTTAAGTAACAAGACTGTTTAAACGAGCCGATCAAATTATTCAATTAACCACCCAACGATGGAAGATTTGATGCCCGATCAAGCGGTATTCTATATACCGTAACCCAAGCCCGTATAGGGAAAATAAGTTAAAAGTATTTACCTGAGCTAAATATAAATTCAATCCCAGCCGTATATCAAATCAGCAAGTACAGATAGCTTTTACTGGGCTCCTAATCTAGAACGAAGGTTTTTAATAACCTATTAGAATCCTAACGGGTCTTTAGTTAAGCTTAAGCTTAGACCGATTAGTTTCAAAGACACGGTTCGTACGCACGATTAAGCGAAGACCGGATAGAATGTGATTTAGACCCGACAAGTTCAGAGACTTGTTTAATATGGGTATTTCATACACATTCTGGATTTTGAGATAAAACCGATAAGGTTTGACCCGTTTAGGCTAGTTTATGTAAACTAGTTACATAAACCGAACCGAACGCGTAATAAGCGTAACGGGTAATAATGAGAGCCATTTACAGGTTTCCTAAGTTAATATGCTTCATATATGTTGTGACATCAGTAAGATGTCTTTTATTATGCCCGAAACGAATTTAAACACAAACTATGCCCCGTAGGGGTAGTTTGGTAATTTAAAAGGTTATAAAAGAGTTTAAGTATTAACCTGAGTTACAGGTCTGATATAATCAGCAAAAATACTTAGTTTACTGATTTATAACAGTAGGGTAAAGTATATATGTGAAATTTATCAATTTTAATCAAACTATGCCCCGTAGGGGTATTTTGGTAATTTCACATAAGCCGAAAGGCTCAAAACTGTAGTCTGAGTTTAACAACCTTTGCTTACTATTAAAGTATTATAATTTGCCTCAAATATCAGTAGGTATCAACCCTTGTATGTTTAATATAGTTATAGCACATACTATGCGTTAAAAACGCTTAAAAAGGCGATTAAAGGCCATTTCCGGGTTCGATACTTAAATCTGATATTTTTATATTTCCAGAAGTCTTAAAATAATTTATTTATCATATGTGATCAGTAGCAAAAGGTTTGGAGTCGTTTAGATATGTAAAGCTCATTTTATAGCCCGTAAGGGCAAAACCGACAATTACCGGATTAAGCCTACGACTATAAGTTATGCTCAGCCTAAAATTAATTAAAAAATCTTTAAAAATCCCAAAATAATATATTACATCAGTGGGTAATAAGTTTGGTATCAAAAGGTAGGCTTAACTAGGCTATATGCTAATTACGCCGTTTTATTAACATAAAGCTTTCATTTTACGCTAACGAGCATAACTCTTAACCTACACTTCAAACTGATGTAAAATTTTGTATGCAAGTTTAAATATCAGTAAGTAAGGTTTCTACTCTTTTACATTTCCAAAAATCACGTTTTAAGGTGAAAAGGGCATAATGGTCAACATATGAGCAATTAACGGAATCATGCGTATTAATCGGTTAACTAATGAACCATGGTGTATAATCACAGAGGGTTATACTAGCATGTAACCTGGTCCAAATGAAGCTCTTAGGTATTTCTAAAACATACCATATCGGGTCAGAACTGAAAGTCAAAGTATAAGTCAAACTATGCGACTTTCGGTTCCGAACCGGGTCTAAACAGGAAATTGTCGGGTTGAACATGTTTAGACATGCCCTTACACTAATTACCAAGTTATATTAATGATCAAACAGGTTGTATGTGTTCTACATTGCTAATTATGCATAAATTGTAATTTACACATTCTGTTGACTTTTTAAATACAAGTTTGACCCGACATTTGACCTAGTTAGAGTGGGAATCAGGGGGAACCCTTTTGAGGGTTTATTACCCACATAATTACCAACTTATAACTACTTTTAATTCGATATTTGACTAAGCCATTATTAATTAATCTCGAAGTCAAACCGTAATTACGATGGTTTGACTTTTAGCTAAATAACTAAGCTAAACTTAATTAAAGAAGGATTAGCAAACTTACAAGGGTCTAATGGTTGATTAGGAAGGCCTGGAGAGTGCTCTTGTGCTCCACAATTGATCAGAAGATGTTTGAGGAAGGAATGATCAAAGTGTTTGCACATTGGAGCTTTATATAGTGATCAAGGCACCACAATGTGTTGACATCTAAGTCTAGCACTGACCACAATATTCCCACAGGTGTCCTAGATATTTAGGGGTTGTTTAGGGGCCAAGGGATATGAGGAAAATCGTTTAAAGGGCAGTTACACGCGCATAACAGCAAACAGAAACATTTCCTGTCGCTGGGCACTGCTTGCGCACCGTAAGGCTTCATGCTTGCGGTGCGCAAGCCTTCATCAGGGACCAAAATTTGTTGTTCTTTCAGTATTTCGAAAGGGCAACCTCATATTCCGACTTTGGGACCTCAATTATCAGTTAGGGACCTCCCAAAATGGCCTTGAACAGTTACATACCCTACCATTATGTTATGTTTGCTTGGATCCTTTTCAAAAGTGCCGAACAACAAGGTTTACCGTAGGAATTTCCATAGGAACCTATCTTGCACTTTGAATTCAATCATTGCCAACAATTTTCTGGATTGGGGGCATAATAGATGTGTGTAATATTTAATTGGGTCTTGGGATTTATAAATGAGGTCGTTCAGAGGTAAAATTAACATGACGATACTTTTAAATTCTGCCAAAACATCTTTATTAAATCCGGGTTTACAACGCGTTTTGTCTTACATGACACGTGTCGTTATTTCATTGAACACAAATTTTCGAGGTGTTACATCCTCACCCCCTTAAAATAAATCTCGACCCGAGATTTACTGAAATAAATAAGGGTACTTTTCTTTCATCGTGGATTCAACCTCCCACGTATATTCGGGTCCTCTACGGCATCCCATTTGACCTTTACAATAGGTACATGCTTCCTTCGAAGCTTCTTTACCTGTCGATCTTCAATCGACAAAAGTTTTTCCACAAATTTTAAGCTCTCATCTATATGCACATCTGCATGTGGTATTACCAGTGATTCATCAGCGAAGCACTTCTTCAGATTGCAGATATGGAACACGTTGTGAATTCCACTGAGCTCTTCCGGTAAGTTTAACTTATAGGAAACTGACCTGACACGTTCGATAACCTCAAAAGGTCCTATGTATCTCGGACTTAGCTTGCCTTTCTTACCAAATCGCATCACCCCCTTCCAGGGTGATACTTTAAGTAACACTTTGTCACCTACTTCGAAGTGAAAAGCTTTACGCTTTGGGTCTGCGTAACTCTTCTGCCGAATAATGGCAACTTATAGATAATTAGGGATTTGTTTGATCTTATTCGTTGTTTCCAAGTCAACTTTCAGATCCTTATAAGTGGACTTCCCAAAGTCTCGTCCATCCAACGGATGTTTTGATATTTCATTTATACAAGGTCTCCAAAGGGGCCACCTTGATACTTATATAGCAACTATTATAGAAAAGCTTATCTTACGGTGGAATGGTTATTCCATCCACTGCTTAACAAATTTTAAGGAATAGCTAATCCTTTCCGTTAGTCGAACAAATCGACGATCCTGAGTAGCTGATGGCAAATTCTTAATCGTTGCCTGATTAGGGTTGCGGCAATTCATACATAAGTAATATGAACCGTCTTTCTTATTCAATAACATAAAACCCTCAGAATATTGAGTCAGGCTATATGAGTCTATATCTTAAAATTTACTTAATCAGGGTTTCGGGTATTCCATAATCAACATGAGTTCTTACAACACTTCAACCCAAAGCGGGATGTTAGTCTTAACTCTACTTGCCTCTTGGGAGGTAACTAGAGTAGTCTTAGGAGAGAATAATCAAGATACACGGAGGTTACAGAGATTTTTCCAAATCTCAGGCTCCAGTTCATCCATCATTGCTTGTGTCAAATAAGTGACATATTTATGTTACTAGTCCATGAATTCCTTAATCGGGAACATTTACTTGGACAATTCCATTCTGGATATCTCCTTTGAATACTACTAGTCGACTTTGGTACGATATGAACATTGGGATATCTCAGGGATTCCATGTATTAAACCTCCATGCTGATCAGGCATGGAAGTAATCTATGGGACACACTAGGATACGCCAATCCTCATATGGCACTTTTATCAAACATAGTTTGGCATTCGCAGGCGATAGAAAAACAATGAGAAAAAAAATAATTAAAATAAAATATGTTGTCGTACTCTATGCGAAGAAAGAGTACTATTAGATTTTTCGGAAGGATTCCTTGCCGATACTAGAAGAATCGGTTACTATGGTTTCTTGGTAAGTTATACCTTGTGGATAATATAAAAGTTTGCTAAGCTTATGGTTTATGAAAATTTATTATTGCCTGTATTAAATCAGGATACTTAGCAGAAAATTATCATTGGTAAATGATAATGAACGTACTTGATGACATCGTGAACTGCCTCTTGGCGTTCATCAGGTGAGTTCAGGCATTTCTTCCTTTAGCCTTTCCAGGCTTAGCTGCACTTTCTTTGGCAGCTTTATGGTATCTAGTTCTGATGCGGCCTTACTTACCACAGCCGTGATAGACTGCATTCTTTATGTCCCTACATTCCTGGGAAATGATGACCTGTTCCTTAGCAGATGTCACACTGCTTTGGTCCTGGTTCTATTCGACACTGTCCCTAGTGTCTTTGATAGCAATTCTTACATACAGGCTTCTTATTGAACTTTCGTTGCTTTTTATTAAGCCTGTACTTGCTCTCTTTCTTAGATTTCTGGGAGTTATCCTCCTCCTTTGGTTCATCCTTCATATTCGAAGTGTGAACAAAGCTCTTCTCATGAGCAATTGAACGTGGTTTTGGATGAAATTTAGAGCGAGAAGCATTCGGCTCTTTGGGTTGTTTCATGACCTTTTCCCTTGGCCTTTCAAACTGCTGCGTTAACCACCGCTTGGAGATTAACTCCATTAATATTGAGGTTTATGTTTGAGACATTATTCGCTTTTGCTGCATTAATAGTATCGCGACTATTGCCTATCTCATCCGAGTTTTCCATACTCAAAACTTGGTACAAATTACCAAATTAAACCATTATTAGTCATCATCCTGATGATCTGACATAGATTAGCCACGGCATCCACGAACCGTATAGGCCATTATGTTCCGAACATTCTTAATGAATGCTATTTGAATGTATATATATTACATTTAGCTTAGGTCACAAAAGGACTATCAATGGCATTCAAGGTTTGGAGCGTGTCCAATACCTGCTTGACAGGGGACCATAATGTCACAACTGTCTTTGTCACAAGGACGATTATAAATAGCTCAAAGGCTAGCCTTACGTGACTTTGGTTATATATATATATATACATAAATGGCATAGAAGCCTGTCACGAGGGACGTAGAAAGATATGGCAATAAGCCTAGTCATGAAGGACATAAGTAATCATATGGCGCGAAGGCCTTGTCGTAATGACATTTAGATGCGGCACAAATGGCCTTGTCTCTAGGACGTTATAGGATATGGCACTAAGGCCTGTCACCAGCGATGTTAACATTTAGTATGTTAACTTGTCACGAACGACGAATTATAGCACGGAGGCTTGTTATGGGTGACTTGAAATATAACTTGTGGATTTGTCACAAGGACATCAATTCATAGGCTGCAATCTTATTAGATCAGGAGTCTTAAGGCTTGAACATAGTTCTTCACCTTTGGACAGGGAGTCAAAGACTACAACTGTCATCGTCTTGACAGGCGATTCTTTTGACAGAAAGGTAAACCAATTAACATCACTAATGGATGTCTATCTATAATTTTCGTATCTAATGATATTAGTCATGATCACATCGATCATATTGACTATTAGGTTTTGGGTATAATCCCACCATTTTGAATAGGGGATCATAAAGATCGTAATGTTTGTGTCACAAATGGACAATATAATATGGCCCATGGCGAAACATCACTAATGGATGTTTACAATGGATTCATCATTTTAGATGATATAAGTCAAGATTGCATTAATCATATTGACTATTCGGCTTGAGCATAGCTCACCACCTTAGACAAGGAATCATAAAGATCATAATGTCAATGTCTCAGATGGACAATTTATTATAGCCCGTAGGCAAAACATCTTTTCTTGACAGGGAGTTGCAGGCTACCACTGTCTTTAGCCTCGGAGGGCGTTAATTATAGCCCGTAGGCATTTCCATCCTAAGGGATATTTATGGTGTGATCATCTTTTCAGATGATATTAGTCGAGATCGTACGGACCCTACCGACTACTATGCTTGGACGTATTCCAACATCTTTAGACAGGGTCAAAGACCACCACTGTCGTTGTCTTATCGGACAACAAATTTAGCCCGTAGGTACTTCATCACTCACGGATGTTTATAATATGACCATCTTATAAGATGATATAGGCCATGATTTCTAGATCATAAGGCAAATTAGGAATTTACAATTTCCAATATAGGGATAACTGTTGTGATTTTATCGAATCACATTTGTCAGGAGTGCTAACACGTTCTTAGGTGTTAACAAGGATCTGAATCCCTTGAGTAGGTTTCACCATCTTGGCCGCGTAGGCTAGGTTTCACCTTTAAGATTCTTTTTAAACTGCATACTGGCAGGGAAGGAAGGACATTTATTTTATTCAGGATTTTTATCATAAATCCTAATTTATAAGTTAATAATAGCACAAATGGCCTAGTCGCGTAGACAAGTTTAATTTATAAGCCATGATTTCGGAGAATCGAGGCATTAAGGTTTTAATAATAGCATAAATGGCCTAGTCGCGTAGACAAGTTTAATTTATAAGCCATGATTTCAGAGAATCGAGGCATTCAGGTTTGAATCAAAGTTCATTACCTTTTCTTGACAGGGAGTTGTAGGCTACCACTGTCTTTAGTCTCAGAGGACATTAACTATAGCCCGTAGACACTTCCCTTCTAAGGGATGTTTATTATGGAATTGCCCCGTAGGGTAATTCATTAACCATGGTAAACAGAGACCATATTCGGTTAATTTATTGCTAATCTTTATTTAGGATTTCTATTATAATTTATCCTAATTATAAAACATTAACAGTTTTATTAGTGGCACCCAAGGCCTGGTCACATGGACATTTATAAATTTTAAGCTTATGATTTCAGAGAATCAAAGCAACAATAACATATTTATTTAATAGCACAAAAGGCCTAGTCACAAGGACAATTTTAAATTATAAGCCATGATTTCAGAGAATCAAGGCCTTTAAGTAAATTAGCACAACAGGCTTAGTCACAAGGACATATATAAATTATATGCTATGATTTCAGAGAATCAAAGCATTTGAGGTTTGAACCTAGTTCATTACCTTTTTCTGACAGGGAGTCATAGCTACCACTGTATTTTGGCTCATGTAGAAATGAGCAAGGCCCGTAGGCATTATATTACCACGTATGGTCAAAATATGATCATCCTAATTGATGATTTAAACCCCTGATCCGGAGATCATTAAATTGGGTTAGGAATCTTTTGAAGAATCCTATATAAAAATGACGTGCGTGATTTTTAATGAATCACGTCCGCCAGGAGCGTTAACACGTTTTCAGATGTTAACAGGGATTCAAATCTTTTAAACAGGTCTTACCATCTTGGCCAGGTCTTTATAATGACACTCAGGCTAGGTTTCACTCTTAAGATTCTTTTAACATTTAACGCAGAGCAGTCCTAAATTGAAATGTTAATAAGGATCTGAACCTAAATTGAGGAACTGCCATCTTGGCCGCGTCTTAACAATGACACCAGGCTAGGTCTTGTCCTTTTTAGATTTTGCCATTTTATTATAATGGTAGATCTTATAACAGGGATGTTATTTTTTAGTTATTTCATATTTCATGTTTAGAATGAAAACTTAATTTAATCAATCCACTATATAAAAGTAAAAGTACAGAGTTGCCCTAAGCGGGACTTGAAAGGAACAATGTGTCCTCGGAGGAACTGAAAGATAAACATGTCCTTATGAGGACTATTAAGGAAACGATCTTCAGCAAAAGGAGTTTCTTCTTCATTTTATTTCTGAATGCTTTCTCCTTGGATGCTCGTTTCATTCTTGCCGCGGTACGAAGCTCAGCATTTCAAGGCTCCGGGTGTGGAGAACTCCTATTACGGCTTCTTCGCTTGGCGACGTATCCAATAAAAATTGGAAGCAAAATTTCCAGATGAGGATTGAGAATATTCCTATGTTAAGTCTAGACTCAGAAGGTCAAGGAATGTGCTACTGTGTCATTGAGATTAAACACCAAAAAGCTAGTGTTTAATTCACTCAATGTTGGCTCTGATACCAACCTGTCACACCCCGATTTCCACGTGTCACCGGTGGGCCCGGTGGGGAGTATCGTGACGTGGTTGGCAACATAATAGTCAAACAACACAATATATAATATGCACAGCGGAAGCAATTTGAAAGATATAATACAACCGAATATAATATTGTAATATCAAATATCACAACTGTCGATTGTTTATCCACAGACGGATCGTAAATAAAATGGAAACAATAGTTCAACAGACTTTTGGGCATCTTAAGCTTGCAAGACTTCTATTGATGCTAAGGAGAGATGTCCAGCCAATTACGTATAGTACCTGCATTTAGCCTTTTTGGAAAATACGTCAGTTTACACTAGTAAATACAATTAACTGACTCATTTTGAAAATGGTTTAAGAAAATTGGTTTGGATGCACGTGGCACAAAATATCTTTTATAATTTGATTAAAATGCACAGAGGCAAAATTAACCTTTTATAACTTGGGAGAATTATTTAAATATATAATCTTGTGAACGAATTACATGTTCCTTGTGCGTTCAGTAGCCCGGATCAAGTCCGGGTTAAAGATCAATAGACACACCACAATATTCTTTTGTGCACTGACGGGTGTACGCCTACACCCCGCGCTTAAGTCGTGGCCATTTCGTAAAATGATGCCAAGGATATCCGGGACATGGTCATTAACCCCCCAAAGGCTTTAAGTAACAAGACTGTTTAAACGAGCCGATCAAATTATTCAATTAACCACCCAATGATGGAAGATTTGATGCCCAATCAAGCGGTATTCTATATACCGTAACCCAAGCCCGTATAGGGAAAATAAGTTAAAAGTATTTACCTGAGCTAAATATAAATTCAATCCCAGCCGTATATCAAATCAGCAAGTACAGATAGCTTTTACTGGGCTCCTAATCTGGAACGAAGGTTTTTAATAACCTATTAGAATCCTAACGGGTCTTTAGTTAAGCTTAAGCTTAGACCGGTTAGTTTCAAAGACACGGTTCGTACGCACGATTAAGCGAAGACCGGATAGAATGTGATTTAAACCCGACAAGTTCAGAGACTTGTTTAATATGGGTATTTCATACACATTCTGGATTTTGAGATAAAACCGATAAGGTTTGACCCGTTTAGGCTAGTTTATGTAAACTAGTTACATAAACCGAACCGAACGCGTAATAAGCGTAACGGGTAATAATGAGAGCCATTTACAGGTTTCCTAAGTTAATATGCTTCATATATGTTGTGACATCAGTAAGATGTCTTTTATTATGCCCGAAACGAATTTAAACACAAACTATGCCCCGTAGGGGTAGTTTGGTCATTTAAAAGGTTATAAAAGAGTTTAAGTATTAACCTGAGTTACAGGTCTGATATTATCAGCAAAAATACTTAGTTTACTGATTTATAACAGTAGGGTAAAGTATATATGTGAAATTTATCAATTTTAATCAAACTATGCCCCGTAGGGGTATTTTGGTAATTTCACATAAGCCGAAAGGCTCAAAACTGTAGTCTGAGTTTAATAACCTTTGCTTACTGTTAAATTATTATAATTTGCCTCAAATATCAGTAGGTATCAACCCTTGTATGTTTAATATAGTTATAGCACATACTACGCGTTAAAAACGCTTAAAAAGGCGATTAAAGGCCATTTCCGGGTTCGATACTTAAATCTGATATTTTTATATTTCCAGAAGGCTTAAAATAATTTATTTATCATATGTGATCAGTAGCAAAAGGTTTGGAGTCGTTTAGATATGTAAAGCTCATTTTATAGCCCGTAAGGGCAAAACCGACAATTACCGGATTAAGCCTACGACTATAAGTTATGCTCAGCCTAAAATTAATTAAAAAATCTTTAAAAATCCCAAAATAATATATTACATCAGTGGGTAATAAGTTTGGTATCAAAAGGTAGGCTTAACTAGGCTATATGCTAATTACGCCGTTTTATTAACATAAAGCTTTCATTTTACGCTAACGAGCATAACTCTTAACCTACACTTCAAACTGATGTAAAATTTTGTATGCAAGTTTAAATATCAGTAAGTAAGGTTTCTACTCTTTTACATTTCCAAAAATCACGTTTTAAGGTGAAAAGGGCATAATGGTCAACATATGAGCAATTAACGGAATCATGCGTATTAATCGGTTAACTAATGAACCATGGTGTATAATCACAGAGGGTTATACTAGCATGTAACCTGGTCCAAATGAAGCTCTTAGGTATTTCTAAAACATACCATATCGGGTCAGAACTGAAAGTCAAAGTATAAGTCAAACTATGCGACTTTCGGTTCCGAACCGGGTCTAAACAGGAAATTGTCGGGTTGAACATGTTTAGACATGCCCTTACACTAATTACCAAGTTATATTAATGATCAAACAGGTTGTATGTGTTCTACATTGCTAATTATGCATAAATTGTAATTTACACATTCTGTTGACTTTTTAAATACAAGTTTGACCCGACATTTGACCTAGTTAGAGTGGGAATCAGGGGGAACCCTTTTGAGGGTTTATTACCCACATAATTACCAACTTATAACTACTTTTAATTCGAGATTTTACTGAGCCATTATTAATTAATCTCGAAGTCAAACCGTAATTACGATGGTTTGACTTTTAGCTAAATAACTAAGCTAAACTTAATTAAAGAAGGATTAGCAAACTTACAAGGGTCTAATGGTTGATTAGGAAGGCCTGGAGAGTGCTATTGTGCTCCACAATTGATCAGAAGATGTTTGAGGAAGGAATGATCAAAGTGTTTGCACATTGGAGCTTTATATAGTGATCAAGGCACCACAATGTGTTGACATCTAACTCTAGCACTGACCACAACATTCCCATAGGTGTCCTAGATGTTTAGGGGTTGTTTAGGGGCCAAGGGATATGAGGAAAATCATTTAAAGGGCAGTTACACGCGCATAACAGCAAACAGAAACATTTCCTGTCGCTGGGCACTGCTTGCGCACCGTAAGGCTTCATGCTTGCGGTGCGCAAGCCTTCATCAGGGACCAAAATTTGTTGTTCTTTCAGTATTTCGAAAGGGCAACCTCATATTCCGACTTTGGGACCTCAATTATCAGTTAGGGACCTCCCAAAATGGCCTTGAACAGTTACATACCCTACCATTATGTTATGTTTGCTTGGATCCATTTCAAAAGTGCCGAACAAGAAGGTTTACCGTAGGAATTTCCATAGGAACCTATCTTGCACTTTGAATTCAATCATTGCCAACAATTTTCTGGATTGGGGGTATAATAGATGTGTGTAATATTTAATTGGGTCTTGGGATTTATAAATGAGGTCATTCAGAGGTAAAATTAACATGACGATACTTTTAAATTCTGCCAAAACATCTTTATTAAATCCGGGTTTACAACGCGTTTTGTCTTACATGACACGTGTCGTTATTTCATTGAACACGAATTTTTGAGGTGTTACAGATTGTCACCAGGAAACCCTTACGGAAAATCTAAGAAAGCAATGTGAGTTGATCCACTTTTTGTAAACCTTTTGTTAACTATATTTACAAAACCTTAAATACTTTTCCATGTGAATAACAGTTATTGAGTATTTGTAAGAATACAATTATAATGAGTATGTTGGGGGGTTTTGTTACAAAATTTATTACCACCTGGTCAAGGAGTAACATTTCCACAAGTCGGGTTCGACAGTACCATGGATGTTAATTGTGATGTCTTGGAAACAAATATAATTGCGGGACCACCCTCAATACTGTACAATGGTTTTTATTAAACTTGATTAAACTGGGATTCACTCACCAGTATTACCCACTGACAAATGTTTTTAAAACGTGTTTCAGGTAACAAAATGTGAAAGCCAAATAGAAGCCAGCTGGACAGCACTGAAGGCTTGGAAAAGTGGCAATAAAGTTACCTAAAAAGAAATAGATCTTTTTCTTAAATAATATAGATTTATTCCTATAAAAATGTGTTTTATCCCATATATTTAATACTATGAAAATGTGGTATTTTACTCTGATAAAATATTTCCTAACTACGGTCCTGATGAAAAATTCCGCTGCCAATATTGAATATACACGCGATACCACCGAAACTGGTTCGCGGCCGCCCGTTCCCGGGGATCAGGGATCGAGGGTTGCGACAATAGGGCTATATTACATCTGAAAATTTACTAGGCTAATTTGAAGGTCTGAGTCAACGTATGTCAGCGGTTGAGTACCGGTCAATCCTTAAGTACCGTCTGATAATCCCCATGTTCCCGAATAATGAAACTTGTCCAGTCTGCCGTAAAGCATGCCTGGATAAATACGGGGAGCATGAGTTACACTGTAGAGAGTTGCCGGGGTTTAAGTACCGCCATGACTTTGTTCGAGAATCATTAATGGATATTCTCAGACAAGCAGGGATCTCGGCAAAGAAAGAGGTACCGGTTAATTTTCTTACAGACCTGGCAGAAAAGAGGTCCATTCTACGCCCGGCTGATGTGCTAGTTTTTTGTTGGGAGAGAGGGAAACATGCTTGTGTCGATCTCACGGGTTTATCCCCCCTAGCCGGGTTCTGGGAAAATGGGTTGGGGGGGGGAGCGATACTGAAAGCAGAGTCAAAGAAGGTGGAAAAGCACGCGAAAGCTTGTGAGGATAATCAGCATGCCTTTGTCCCCGTGTGTCACACCCAGATATTTCCATGTTTTACAGGTGGGCCCAGTAGGGGAGTATCGTGACGTAGTTGATATCGTTATAGTCAAACAACACAATATTTAAATGCACAGCGGAAGCAAAAGATAGATATATTTCAACCGAATATAATTGTAATATCAAGTATCACAAACAGTTGAAACTAATCCACAAGTGGATAAAAAAAAAAGGAAACATTGTTCAACAGTTCTATGACATCCAAGCTTGCGAGACTTATTGCGGACGCTAGGAGAAAGCCAGCCTAGTTCGAGTAGTACCTGCACTTAACCTTTTGGGAAAATACGTCAGTTTACACTGGTAAATACAATCAACCGACTCATTTTGAAAAGTTTAATAAAATTGATTTGAATGCACGTGGCACAAACTTTTTATAACTTGGGATAATTATTTGAATATAATCTTGTAAAAGAATTACATGTTCCTTATGCGTTCAGTAGCCCGATCCGCAGACCGGGTTAAAGATCAATAGACAAACCACATTATTTATTTAGGCACTGACGGGTGTACGCCTACACCCCGTGCTTAGGTCGTGGCCCTTTCGTAAAATGATGCCAGGGATATCCGGGACATGGTCATTAACACCCCAAAGGCTTTAAGCAAACAAGACATTTCAAACGGGACATCTCAATGATTTAACTTTCATATAATTAAAGATTCAATGCCCGACCAACCGGTATTTTATATACCGTACCCCAAGCCCGTATAGGGAAAATAAGTTAAAAGTATTTACCTTTGCAAGTAATGTTCACAACAAGCAAGTGCACGTAGCTTTTACCGGGTCTCCTATTCTGGAACGAAGGTTTATATTAACCTATTAGAATCCTAACGGGTCTTTAATTAAGCCTAAACTTAGACCGGTTAGTTTTAAAGGAAGATACGGTTCGAACGCGTGATTAAGCGAAGACCGGAATAGAATGTGGTTTAGACCCGACAAGTTTGAAGACTTGTATAATATGGGTAAACTAAACACATTCTGGATTTTGAGATAAAAATGATAAGGTTCGAACCGTTTCGGCTAATTTATGCAAACTAGTTACATAAACCGAACCGAACACGCAAGAGGCGTAACGGGTAACCGAAAGAGTCATATACAGGTTCCCTAAGTTAATATGCCTTAAATATATTGTGATATCAGTAGGATACCTTCCATTATGCCCAAAACGAGTTAAATCTCAAATTAAGCCCCGTAGGGGTATTTTGGTCATTTTAAAGATTATAAAAGAGATTAATTATAATTCTGAGACTCGGGTCTGAAATAATCAGTAGACCAACTTATTTTAACAGGTTATATCAGTTGGTGATAAGTCTTATATGACAAAATGGTTTTAAACCTATACTAGGTGTTTAATGCGCGTAAAAAGCCGTTTTAAGCGATTTTCGGGTTATACAGGAAATCTGAGTTTTTTGATCAGGTTATAAAGTTCAAAATACTTCATTTATTATATAAAATAAGTAGCAATTGGATTGGTGTCAAAATATTTTGTAGAACTCATTTTATACACAAAAAGGGTATAATCGGTATTTACCGAATCAAGGCCATAACCTTAGGTTATGAGCAGGTTAAAAATAATTAAAAATCTTCAAAAATCCCAAAATATTATATTACATCAGTGGGTAAAAGTTTTGGTGTTAAAAATTGGGTTTAGATAGGCTTTATGCTAATGACGCCGTTTAATTCATAAAAAGCGTTCTAATTACGCTATTAAGCATAACTCCTAATCTAGACCTCCAACTGATGTGAAAATTTAGGGACATGTTTATAAATTAGTAACAAAGATTATTGTCCTTTCACATTTCCAAAATTCTCGTTTTATGGTAAAAAGGGCATATTGGTCAACATTAGGCAATTAACGGAAACGTGTAAATGAATCGGACAATCAACGAGTCAACCACAGAGGGTTATACTATCATGTAACCTGGTCCTAAGGAAGCTCTAAGGCATTTCCAAATCATACTAAATCGGGTCAGAACTAAAGTCAAAGCAAAAGTCAAAGTTTTGCGACTTTCGGTTCTGAACCGAGCCTAAACGGAAAATTGTCGGATCAAACAAGCTTAGACCAGTTCTTATACTTATTACCAAGTTATATGAGTGATAAAATAGGTTACACGCCTTCTACATTGTTAATTATGCGTTAATTCGAAAATTAAGTTCCTATTGACTTTTTATAAATAACTTTGACCCGACATTTGATCTAGTTAGAGCGGGAATCAGAGGGTGCCCTTTTAAGGGTTTATTGCCCACATAATTACCAACTTATAACTACTTTAAGTTTGACTAAACACTGGACCATTAGTGATTAATCGATAAGTCAAACCTTAATTACGACGGTTTGACTTTTAAGCTAATAACTAAGCAAAACTCAATTAAGGAAGGTCAAGGATACTTACCAAGGTCTAATGCACGATTAGAGATGCTTGTGGACTGATCTTATGCTCCAGGAAGTTCCACAAATGCAGATGGAAAGCATGATCAAAATGTTGCAACATGAGGGGCTTTATATAGTGCTTTTGATGGCTTGTGATCATGACAAATAATGCTACAACTGATCATGGATCATTCACAAGTGTCCCTAAGGTCTAAAAGCAAGTAGGGGTCGCTCATGGAAGTGAAAAATGGCATTTTAAGTCGGTTACTCGCTTATAACAGGCAGCTGTCCATTTTTCAGTCGCTGGGCATTCCTTACGGACCGTAAGGGGGTCCTTTACGGTCCGTAAACCCTTTATCAGGGGCAAAAAATTTTGCCCTTTCAAGCTTCGAACAGGCAATTAGTGTAATATGATTTTGGGCCATGAATTATCAGTATGGGACCTTTAGATCATGCTTGAATAGTTATGTCCACCCTACCATGTTGTAATATTGTCTTGGACTTTAACGAAAAGGCATAAACGAAGGTTTGTCGTGCATATCCTCATAGGATCCCACTCTTGCAAATATGAGTCAATTATTACTAGTAACTACCGGATTGAATGTATATCAGATGTTTATAATATATATTAGGCCCTTTGGATTCATAATGAGGTCGTTCAGAGGTATAAATTAACATGACGACACTTTTAAATCCCTCCATACATCTTTAACTAGATCCGGGTTTATAACACTTTTGTCTTACATGACACGTTTCGTTATTTTATTGAACACAAATTTTCGAGGTGTTACATCCTCACCCCCTTAAAAGAAATCTTGACCTCGAGATTTACTGAAATAAATGAGGGTACTTTTCTTTCATTGTGGACTCAACCTCCCATGTGTACTCGGGACCTCTACGGGCATCCCATTTAACCTTTACTATCGGTACATGTTTCCTTCAAAGCTTCTTAACCTGTCGATCCTCGATCGACACAGGTTTTTCAACAAACTTCAGGCTCTCTTCTATGTGCACATCTGTATGTGGTATGAGTAGTGATTCATCAGCGAAACACTTCTTCAGATTGCAGATGTGGAATACATTGTGAATACCACTGAGCTCTTCAGGTAATTTTAACTTATAAGCAACTGATCCGACACGTTCGATGACCTCGAATGGTCCTATGTATCTCGGGCTTAACTTACCTTTCTTACCAAATCGCATCACTCCCTTCCAGGGTGATACTTTAAGCAACACTTTGTCACCTACCTCGAATTTCAGAGGTTTACGCTTTAGATCTGCGTAGCTTTTCTGCCTATCCCTGGCAGCTTTCAGGCGGTCATGAATCTGGACAATCTTGTCCGTCGTTTCAAAGACTATTTCAGGTCCTGTCAGTTGGACATCTCCAACTTCCGCCCAACAAACGGGCGTTCTGCACTTTCTACCGTACAAGGCTTCGAAAGGCGCAACTTTAATGCTCGAATGGTAGCTATTGTTATACGAGAATTCGATTAGTGGTAGGTGGTTATCCCAACTACCACCTAAGTCAATCACACATGCACGAAGCATGTCTTCCAAAGTTTGGATGGTACGCTCACTCTGTCCGTCCGTCTGAGGATGGTAAGCCGTACTAAAATTTAAGCGCGTGCCCAAAGATTGTTGGAAACTTTTCCAAAAATGTGACGTGTATCTAGTGTCTCTATCGGAGATAATAGACACTGGTACGCCATGCAGAGATACAATCTTATCTACGTACAATTGGGCTAACATGTCGGAGCTATAAGTCTCCTTAATGGGTAGGAAATGTGCTGACTTAGTCAGTCTATCCACTATCACCCATATAGTATCATTTCCTTTTCTTGTCTTTGGCAACTTGGTGATGAAATCCATTTTCACCATTTCCCACTTCCACATGGGAAGTTCAGGCTGTTGTAGTAAACCTGACGGCTTCTGATGTTCAGCTTTGACTTGCGCACACGTCAAACATTTAGCTACATAGGTAGCTATAGACTTCTTCAAGCCTATCCACCAAAAGTTTGTTTTCAAATCCTGGTACATCTTGTCAGCTCCAGGATGAACGGAGTATTTAGAACTGTGGGCTTCCTGGAGGATGACATCTCGAAGTCCTCCATAAACTGGAACCCATATTCGTCCATTTAACCTTAGAATTCCGTCCTTGTCATAGGATAACTGTTCTTCAGTTACTCCTAGTTTTTCATTAGGATAGTTAGCTTCCAACACAGCTTCCTTCTGCGCAACTAACAACCTTTCGTTCAATCCATTCTTTATCTCAATGCTCTTGGCATTGATTCTAATTGGCTTCACTCTTTCCTTTCGACTTAAGGCGTCGGCGACTACATTCGCCTTGCCAGGATGGTATCTTATCTCACAATCATAATCATTCAAAGTTTCCATCCAACGTCGTTGTCTCATGTTCAAATCCTTTTGGTTAAACAGGTGCTGGAGGCTCGTGTGATCAGAGTAGATCACACACTTAGTTCCATATAAATAGTGCCTCCAAAGCTTTAGTGCAAATACAATGGCACCCAACTCAAAGTCATGGGTGCTGTAATTATTTTCATGCACCTTTAACTGACGTGAAGCATAGGCAATAACTTTGCCTTTCTGCATAAGCACACACCCCATCCCGGTGTGTGATGCATCACAATATACCACAAATTCTTCTATTCCGTCAGGCAATGTCAACACCGGTGCATTGCTTAGCTTCTGCTTAAGGATATCAAAGGATTCTTGTTGCTTTGGTCCCCAGTGGAACTTAATCTTCTTCCTAGTCAAAGAAGTTAGGGGTGCAGCAATCCTTGAAAAATTTTCAATGAAACGCCTGTAATATCCCGCCAATCCCAAGAAACTGCGAATCTCTGTGGGCGTCTTTGGCTCTTGCCAATTCATAACAGCTTCAACCTTAACGGGATCTACCTGGATTCCACGTTCACTAACCACATGTCCAAGAAATTGGACTTCACGAAGCCAAAATTCACACTTAGAGAATTTGGCGTAGAGCTTTTCTTGATGAAGCAGTTTCAGAATACAATGGAGATGCTTCTCGTGGTCAGCTTGGTTCTTTGAGTAGATGAGGATGTCGTCAATGAAGACGATGACAAATTTATCCAAGTAGGGCTTGCAGACGCGATTCATGAGATCCATGAATGCGGCAGGTGCATTAGTGAGTCCAAAAGGCATCACTAAGAACTCGTAGTGACCATAACGAGTCCTAAATGCAGTCTTGTGTACGTCTTCATCTCTAACCTTCAGTTGATGATAGCCTGACCTTAAGTCAATCTTAGAGAAGTAACTTGCCCCTTGAAGTTGATCGAACAGATCGTCGATCCTGGGCAATGGATACCTATTCTTGATAGTGACCTTATTAAGCTCACGGTAATCGATGCACAGACGCATCGATCCATCCTTCTTCTTGACAAATAAGATTGGTGCTCCCCAAGGAGACGAACTAGGTCTAATGAAACCTTTAGCTAGCAGTTCATCTAGTTGTGTTCTCAATTCCTTCATCTCTGTTGGTGCCAACCTATAAGGCGCCCTTGCTACTGGTGCTGCTCCAGGGATAATGTCAATTCTGAATTCTACTTGTCTATCTGGTGGTAAACCAGGTAGTTCTTCAGGAAAAACTTCAGGGTATTCAGAAATGACGGGGATATCCTCAATCTTGGGTTTCGGCTCATCAATAGTCACTTGTGCCACGTAGATGACACAACCCTTCTTCAAACACCTAGAGGCCTTGAGCATAGTCACTTGCTCAGGCAGTCCATACTGGGTATCTCCCTGAATGGTAAGTGACTCACCAGACGGATTCTTGATCACCACTTGCTTCTTATTGCAGACAATCTGGGCCTGGTTATGAGATAACCAGTCCATACCCAAAACTATGTCGAAACCGGCTAATTTCAAAGGAAGTAGGGACAAAGGAAAAGAGTGGTTCTTAATGGATATGAAACATCCATCTAATATGGTTGAGGCGGTCTCTAAGGTGCCATCTGCTAATTCCACCTCATACTTCACACTTAGGGTTTTAATAGGTAAATTTAGTAACTTACAAAACTTGTTATCTACAAATGATTTATCAGCTCCTGAATCAAATAGCACTCTCGCATAAACATCATTTATAAGGAAGGTACCTGTGATCACATTGTCGTCCTGCACAGCTTCCTTTGCATCCATCCTGAAGACCCTAGCATTGGTCTTCTTTCCTTCATCAGCTTTCTTTGCATGTTTTGGGCAATTTGTCTTAATGTGCCCTTTTTCGTTGCAACTGTAGCACGTTGCGTCCTTCAGCTTCTTGCACTCTAGGGTCTTATGTTCCGAAGATTTGCAAGTCCCACAAGGCCTCGGCTGAGATTGGGATTTTGAGTCAAGTCTGCACCTCCCAAAGTGGTGCTTCTGACAAATCTTACACTTGGGCTTATCTCCAGATTGATGCCCATCCTTCTTAGAACCAGACCCCTTCTTGTGGTCATTGTTTCCCCTGTGCTTCTTATCTGACCGTCGTGAATTGTCATCTTCACGCTTCCTTTTCTCGGCATCCGTGTTCCTCAGCGATCTCTGCCTGACCGCGTCCAGTGTGAGGGACAAGGATATATCAGTTGCAGATCTGAACGTAGCTGGCCGAGAGGCTTTTACACTTGCCTTAATCTCTGGGGCTAAACCCCCAATGAAACGGGCTATTCTTTTGGGTTCCGGGGTCACCAGATAAGGAACCAACCTTAACATTGTATTAAAGCTCGTAAGGTAAGCTTGGCAATCTAGATTTTTCATTACCAATGACAGAAAATCCGACTCAATCTTTTCTACCTCATGCTGAGGGCAGTAGTTTTCTCTAATCAATGCCATGAACTGATCCCATGTCAGATTGTACAATGGGATTTTCCCCGTAGCCTGGATCAAAGATCTCCACCAAGCTAATACCTCCCCCTTGAATGACTGAGACACGAACTTTACCACATCCTTATCAGCGCACCCGCTGATATCAACCACGGTGTCCATCTCATCCAACCATGTCATGCAGTCTATAGCTCCTTTCTCCCCAGTGAAATCCCTGGGTTTGCAGGAAACAAAATACTTGTAGGAGCAACCCTTATCACGGGGTCCTTGTTTCAGTACGATCTTTTGAGATGGAACACTTTGCTGATTTGAGGACTGACGATCGTCATCGTCTTTCTTTGGCTCTTCCTTCTTAGAGGGTGGTGGCTTCCTGTGAGCCTCAGAATGAGTCTTAGGCTTGGAATGCGGTGCGGATAGGGTCCTACTCCGAGTCCCGCTATATTCCTGATACTGCCGCTCTATTGCTTTTGTAACAGTGTTGTCTATCAATGTTTGTAGTTCTGCACCCGCTATGTTAATGTAAGACCCGTCTCTATTAATCAATATTATAATATTAAACACGCATTTTACACAAAAATGCAAGCTTACAAAAAATTTTCCAAGTTAAACTTCTTACATAATTTAAAACATTACAAAATATAATTTCAAGTGTTTACAATATCCACTTTTTAAACTAGAACAAAATAAGATTGTTGCGGAAGCTTCGAGACATGTGTTCGGTTCTCCTTTCTTGCTTGATCCTCATCCGGAGTTCCATAAGACATTCCTAAAATCAAAACCAACATAAAAGTCAGTTTTGACAGTTTCACAACAAGTTATAAACAAATTTCCATCCAATTCAATCATCCATTATTCAAAATTCTTGTTTCCTTCGAATTCAAATTTTCGGTTCTTAAACCGAATTATTTGGCCCGTTATGGGTATTTATGACAAACTATAATTTTATCAACTCTTATTTCCTCCAACCATAATCCATATTATGGTTGGTACATGTACCATTCACGAGAGTATCATTCCTTGTGCGTACCTGGCACGGGTCAACATTGACTCGTTTTTAATACATTGCATTACTTTTCGCCAACTTTGGCAAAACATGCTCATACTTTCCGCTTGCCTGTATTTGTAACACTTAACAATACATAATATTACCAATCATCATTTATATTATTATACAACTTCTGACCAAGTATTGAGTCAAAACTAAGTGTTTAAGGCCTCGAAACAATTTCTGCAAGTACGGACCTGCTTGCTGTCAACAACTATTTTGTTGACAAAACGTCCGCGAAAACCGCGTTAAACAACTTCCGAAAAGCTTATAAAAATTACCAATCATCATTTATATTGTTATACCACTTCTAACCAAATATTGAGTCAAAACTAAGTGTTTAAGGCTTCGAAACAATTTATGCAAATACGGACCTGCTTGCTGTCAACAACTATTTTGTTGACAAAACATCCGCAAAAACCGCGTTAAACAACTTCCGAAAAGCTTATAAAAATTACCAATCATCATTTATATTGTTATACCACTTCTGACCAAATATTGAGTCAAAACTAAGTGTTTAAGGCTTCGAAACAATTTCTGCAAATACGGACCTGCTTGTTGTCAACAACTATTTTGTTGACAAAACGTCCGCGATAACTATGTTAAACAACTTCCGAAAAATTTATAAAAATTACTAATCATCATTTATATTGTTATACCACTTCAGACCAAATATTGAGTCAAAACTAAGTGTTTAAGGCTTTGAAACAATTTCTGCAAATACGGACCTGCTTGCTGTCAACAACTATTTTGTTGACAAAATGTCCGCGAAAACCGCGTTAAACAACTTCCGAAAAGCTTATAAAAATTACCAATCATCATTTATATTGATATACCACTTTTGACCAAATATTGAGTCAAAACTAAGTGTTTAAGGCTTCGAAACGATTTCTGCAAATACGGACCTGCTTGCTGTCAACAACTATTTTGTTGACAAAACGTCCGCGAAAACTGCGTTAAACAACTTCCGAAAAGCATATAAAAATTACCAATCATCATTTATATTGTTATACCACTTCTGACCAAATATTGAGTCAAAACTAAGTGTTTAAGGCTTCGAAACAATTTCTGCAAATACGGACCTGCTTGCTGTCAACAACTATTTTGTTGACAAAACGTCCGCGAAAACCGCGTTAAACAACTTCCGAAAAGCTTATAAAAATTACCAATCGTCATTTATATTGTTATACCATTATACAAGTAAGTATTCTATTCTAGAAGGTGTAAGTTTTACTTACTTTGCATCCGGTTATTCTTTCTCCGCGTATTTAATCCGTTTGACCCGCTTCTTTCCCAAGCCTCCATCTTGCTCGTCAAGCGTCAACTATCATATAATATTCACAAGGTGTATAGGTTAGTCATTCTAGATCATAACCTTTATGCCTTATGAACCTTTATACTACTTTTCTTACCAAACTCTATTATAGGTCGGTTTGACCTTTTAAACGTCAAACTACCTCATAACACATGAGTTTTAAACAACTAAATTTATTAATAACTCATTTTGGCATTCCGCCATTTACCCGGTAGGCGCTAATCCTAGGCCACCGTTTTAAATTTCGTTTCCTACTAATTTCATCACAATTCTACAATCATTCGGGCATTTTAACGAACACCTTGCGGGCATGATTTGCATATTTCTTTTATCTAGTTCATTATCAACTTTCAACCAAGTTTCAAGTATCAAATTTCATGTCCTTATGCCTAGCATTCATAATCAACATCAAGACTTGCATCATTCATCGGTTTTACACTATTTCAACATTGACAATTCATGTGTTCATCACCTAGTTACAATACCCATTTAACATATGTATGGGTAATTATTGAATTTCTATTTTCCAACACTAGTTTATCAAATTATTAACTAGACTTGTTTCTAAACATGGATTTCATCACAACATACTTAACCCATTTCAAGTCATTTATGATCATGTATCCAAATTCATGATTTAATCAAACACCTTCTTAACATTATCATGCATGATGATTCTAAACATAGTTTTATCATCAATTTCATCATAACATTAAAACCCACTTAGCACATATAAGGGTAATCATCAATTTCCTAGTTTTCTATACCAAATCATCAAACTTTTAACTAGGGTTTGTTCCTAGACATGGTTTCAACATAACCACACTCATACATTCAACATTCAAACATGAACTTCAATTCATGAGTGTTAATCAGAATTTTAAGATATCACCAAATAACGAAATTCGACTTACCTTGTGATCTCCTAGCTTGAGTGATCATGAATTTATTAAAAGCCCCAATTTTCTTAGCTTGATTTCTCTTGAATTTGGAGAATTTTGTGAGTTTAGGGCTTGAAGGAACTCCTTCTTGTCTCTGTGTTTTTGGTCGACCAAAACACACACAAAGTGTGTGTTTTTGGGCCAATTTTCCTTTTTAATAATTTCACTTTCAAACTTGACCATTTTAGTCCCTCTAATTCCATATTTATAAAAGGAGGTTAACTTAGTCAAGTTTTCTTTATTATTCTAAAAACTCATAGCTAACTAGGTTATTATTCCTAGTTACCTAGAGGGTTCGGGGAAGTCATGACCCGTTTCATTTTAAGTCCCGTTAACTCGGGCCTCTTATAATTTTGTTTTCTCAAAGCATTTATTTTCCTTTTTAATTAATATTAGGATTATTTGTTTAAATCCTAATATTCACCGGGTTAATTAATTTTTTTTTACCACTAACGGTATTTTACCCGTCGTCACTATTAACGTGATTTGATTACCAAACCCGTTTTTGGGGTGTTACAAGTCTACCCCCCTTACAGAGGTTTCGTCCCCGAAACCTTATTTACGTAGTTCCTTTAGTTTTGGACTAAAACGAACTTAGTTTCGTTTCCATTCGAGCATTGCTCGTTTTTATCACTTTTAATATCGAATCATCTTTTAGCCACTCGGTTATCTGATGTAGTCAATACATTATCTTATGCTAATCTTATTGAGACAAGCGCTTTATTCAGTTATAATTACTGTTTTGACCTTAAATAGTCTTCGCGGTTGGACTTACTAGCCGTCGGTTACCTTATATTTCGCCATTTGGGTATGCTACATTGCCATCATCGGCCTTTTGCGTGTATATGATTTCATATCTCATAACTCACGTTAAAACGTGGTTATATTCTATTTTACTTTTGTGACCGTGATCTCCTCACGTCATGTTTTAAGTTTATGTCGACCCTTCATTATCAAAAATCTTTCTTTCAAGTGTATCGTTTTTACACCTATCGGTGTTTACATCCTTTAATATTAACCATTTCCAAACTTGTATCATAATATTCATATCTTGTTAAAACGTCGTTTCTCACTAAAACTGATTTTTTTAGCTTAACGTTTTGTCTTTAACTTACGTCAATTACTCATATCAAGGAAATTGACAATCAGTAATTTATTCTTTTCCGTTCTCGTTTTACACGGGGAATAATAACCAATTCCCTCGCTTTATACTATTGACCCATTACCCGGGTTCTTTAATCTTAATGTTTTTAATGTCTATAACCCTTTATATCGGTTTATTAATATTTCGCACTTTTTTTTATTCAGTTCGCGCTTACTTACATTATCAAGCGTCATCCTCTATTAAATTTGTTTGACTTGTTCGTGTGAATTTTCATCACTTATGAATGTCAAACTTCATTCTTTGTTAGACCCGTTCAACTTTAAAATAGTTGAACGTAATTTATCAAAATTTCTATTTACAGTATCTTATCGTCTTTTAGTCATAACTCGAAACCCGAGTCTTTTAACTTTCAATTCACGTTCCTGTCTCTTGGTTTTACGCATTCACTCAAAATCCTACCCATCAATCGGGTGTTTTACCGAAGTCGTTATCATTGCAACCCTTCCGGTATGCATTAAGACTTCGCTTCGATTGATTTGGTCGTATTAGCGAAATCCATCGCTTTTATTCAACCATGTTTTTTTTTCCTTATGTGACCATCCTTGACGGTCTTATAGATTCTGAGTGACGATTATCATCGTCATCCTTGCTTTACTACGACTAAAGTTAACAACCTTGATTATCTTTTTCGTATGGGCAATACCTTCGTTTTTATGATCCGGCGGATCATCTATACTTTGGTTTTACTTGCCCATTTTTTCAACCATGGCTCTTTCGTCCAGAATGACTTATTTTCATGAATTTTCGTCAGGTTATTCATTTATATCATCATTTACATTGGTCTTTGTCCCTTCTCTCGAACTTATTATTCTAATGTAATACGCTTCCGTCACCCGGCTGTGCGTTTACATTATTATCAAGTATTTTGATCATTTGTTTCATTTGGGTACCTTTTAATCTGTCCCATTCACCCCGTCCTTACTACATCGGATGTAAATATGTCCATCATAAGAAGTTCATGGTACCACGTGTTCACTACTTACTTGGCCAGAGTAAGCGATCAACACCTGGTATACATGACCTTTTTATAATTTTTACATTACACCCCATGTAAGTAATGCCTCTATTTGTTTCTCTTGGAAACAATATCCCGGATAGGTTTTCTATTCGGGTTTTTCCAAGTTTTCAATCTACATATGCAACTTTCAATCTCTACGTAATTGTTGCATATTACTATTCACGTAATAATTTAAAACGTGCACCTGTTAATGCTTGCTCTAACAAGGTCTCCTTGCCATTAACTTATTCACCATCGTTACGCGATTTAGGTCCTTGGTGAGCATACTCTACTTGTCATACTTTGGACCGTTCCTCCGTCAAATCCGCAATTTGTTAAACTCTCGCTATCTTCAGATGCGAGTGTCCTTCAATTAAAACATTTACAAGAGTTAGTAATATCAACTACAATAATCGCCCGTATTATAATACAAGGCTTTTCTACTATACGCGTCAACACGCGCAATTTTGTCAACTATATTTATCATTTAATTGAGGTAACGTGTATCACACGATAACCCTATGTGTTGTTCACAACATTTTAACTCATACCAAACCACTAATATACATGTACTTACTGGATTTGCGATCAAGCCTTGAACCGAACACACTTTACTCTTTAACCATGAGCTCTGATTACCAATTTGTAAGACCCGTCTCTATTAATCAACATTATAATATTAAACACGCATTTTATACGAAAATGCAAGCTTACAAAAAATTTTCCAAGTTAAACTTCTTACATAATTTAAAACATTCCAAAATATAATTTCAAGTGTTTACAATATCCACTTTTTAAACTAGAACAAAATAAGATTGTTGCGGAAGCTTCCAGACATGTGTTCGGTTCTCCTTTCTTGCTTGATCCTCATCCGGAGTTCCATAAGACATTCCTAAAATCAAAACCAACATAAAAGTTAGTTTTGACAGTTTCACAACAAGTTATAAACAAATTTCCATCCAATTCAATCATCCATTATTCAAAATTCTTGTTTCCTAAACATTCAAATTTCCGGTTCTTAAACCGAATTATTTGACCCGTTATGGGTATTTATGACAAACTATAATTTTATCAACTCTTATTTCCTCCAACCATAATCCATATTATGGTTGGTACATGTACCATTCACGAGAGTATCATTCCTTGTGCGTACCTGGCACGGGTCAACATTGACTCGTTTTTAATACATTGCATTACTTTTCGCCAACTTTGGCAAAACATGCTCATACTTTCCGCTTGCCTGTATTTGTAACACTTAACAATACATATTATTACCAATCATCATTTATATTATTATACAACTTCTGACCAAGTATTGAGTCAAAACTAAGTGTTTAAGGCCTCGAAACAATTTCTGCAAGTACAGACCTGCTTGCTGTCAACAACTATTTTGTTGACAAAGTGTCCGCGAAAACCGCGTTAAACAACTTCCGAAAAGCTTATAAAAATTACCAATCATCATTTATATTGTTATACCACTTCTGACCAAATATTGAGTCAAAACTAAGTGTTTAAGGCTTCGAAACAATTTCTGCAAATACGGACCTGCTTGCTGTCAACAACTATTTTGTTGACAAAACGTCCGCGAAAACCGCGTTAAACAACTTCCGAAAAGCTTATAAAAATTACCAATCATCATTTATATTGTTATACCACTTCTGACCAAATATTGAGTCAAAACTAAGTGTTTAAGGCTTCGAAACAATTTCTGCAAATACGGACCTGCTTGCTGTCAACAACTATTTTGTTGACAAAACGTCCGCGAAAACTACGTTAAACAACTTCCGAAAAATTTATAAAAATTACCAATCATCATTTATATTGTTATACCACTTCAGACCAAATATTGAGTCAAAACTAAGTGTTTAAGGCTTCGAAACGATTTCTGCAAATACATACCTGCTTGCTGTCAACAACTATTTTGTTGACAAAACGTCCGCGAAAACCGCGTTAAACAACTTCCGAAAAGCTTATAAAAATTACCAATCATCATTTATATTGTTATACCACTTCTGACCAAATATTGAGTCAAAACTAAGTGTTTAAGGCTTCAAAACGATTTCTGCAAATACAGACCTGCTTGCTGTCAACAACTATTTTGTTGACAAAACGTCCGCGAAAACTACGTTAAACAACTTCCGAAAAATTTATAAAAATTACCAATCATCATTTATATTGTTATACCACTTCAGACCAAATATTGAGTCAAAACTAAGTGTTTAAGGCTTCGAAACGATTTCTGCAAATACAGACCTGCTTGCTGTCAACAACTATTTTGTTGACAAAACGTCCGCGAAAACCGCGTTAAACAACTTCCGAAAAGCTTATAAAAATTACCAATCATCATTTATATTGTTATACCACTTCTGACCAAATATTGAGTCAAAACTAAGTGTTTAAGGCTTCGAAACGATTTCTGCAAATACGGACCTGCTTGCAACAACTATTTTGTTGACAAAACGTCCGCGAAAACCACGTTAAACAACTTCCGAAAAGCATATAAAAATTACCAATCATCATTTATATTGTTATACCACTTCTGACCAAATATTGAGTCAAAACTAAGTGTTTAAGGCTTCAAAACAATTTCTGCAAATACGGTGCTGCTTGCTGTCAACAACTATTTTGTTGACAAAACGTCCGCGAAAACCGCGTTAAACAACTACCGAAAAGCTTATAAAAATTACCAATCATCATTTATATTGTTATACCATTATACAAGTAAGTATTCTATTCTAGAAGGTGTAAGTTTTACTTACTTTGCATCCGGTTATTCTTTCTCCGCGTATTTAATCCGTTTGACCCGCTTCTTTCCCAAGCCTCCATCTTGCTCGTCAAGCGTCAACTATCATATAATATTCACAAGGTGTATAGGTTAGTCATTCTAGATCATAACCTTTATGCCTTATGAACCTTTATACTACTTTTCTTACCGAACTCTATTATAGGTTGGTTTGACCTTTTAAACGTCAAACTACCTCATAACACATGAGTTTTAAACAACTAAATTTATTAATAACTCATTTTGGCATTCCGCCATTTACCCGGTAGGCGCTAATCCTAGGCCACAGTTTTAAATTTCGTTTCCTACTAATTTCATCACAATTCTACAATCATTCGGACATTTTAACGAACACCTTGCGGGCATGATTTGCATATTTCTTTTATCTAGTTCATTATCAACTTTCAACCAAGTTTCAAGTATCAAATTTCATGTCCTTATGCCTAGCATTCGTAATCAACATCAAGACTTGCATCACTCATCGGTTTTACACTATTTCAACATTGACAATTCATGTGTTCATCACCTAGTTACAATACCCATTTAACATATGTATGGGTAATTATCGAATTTCTATTTTCCAACACTAGTTTATCAAATTATTAACTAGACTTGTTTCTAAACATGGATTTCATCACAACATACTTAACCCATTTCAAGTCATTTATGATCATGTATCCAAATTCATGATTTAATCAAACACCTTCTTAACATTATCATGCATGATGATTCTAAACATAGTTTTATCATCAATTTCATCATAACATTAAAACCCACTTAGCACATATAAGGGTAATCATCAATTTCCTAGTTTTCTATACCAAATCATCAAACTTTTAACTAGGGTTTGTTCCTAGACATGGTTTCAACATAACCACACTCATACATTCAACATTCAAACATGAACTTCAATTCATGAATGTTAATCAGAATTTTAAGATATCACCAAATAACGAAATTCGACTTACCTTTTGATCTCCTAGCTTGAGTGATCATGAATTTATTAAAAGCCCCAATTTTCTTAGCTTGATTTCTCTTGAATTTGGAGAATTTTGTGAGTTTAGGGCTTGAAGGAACTCCTTCTTGTCTCTGTGTTTTTGGTCGACCAAAACACACACAAAGTGTGTGTTTTTGGGCCAATTTTCCTTTTTAATAATTTCACTTTCAAACTTGACCATTTTTGTCCCTCTAATTCCATATTTATAAAAGGAGGTTAACTTAGTCAAGTTTTCTTTATTATTCTAAAAACTCATAACTAACTAGGTTATTATTCCTAGTTACCTAGAGGGTTCGGGGAAGTCATGACCCGTTTCATTTTAAGTCCCGTTAACTCGGGCCTCTTATAATTTTGTTTTCTCAAAGCATTTATTTTCCTTTTTAATTAATATTAGGATTATTTGTTTAAATCCTAATATTCACCGGGTTAATTAATTTTTTTACCACTAACGGTATTTTACCCGTCGTCACTATTAACGTGATTTGATTACCAAACCCGTTTTTGGGGTGTTACAGTTAATTCGGGTATTATCATGATCCTCCCGTGGGTGACTGTTGATCTCATCCGAGTCAGCCATGTAGTTTGAACTGTTACATAAGATATTGACAATACTTTATTTGGGAGTTTATTATGGAATTGTCTTTTATGGAAATTCATTAACCATGGTAAATACAGACCATATTTGGTTAATTTGTTACTCACATTTATTTAGGATTTTACTATAACCTATCCTAATTATAAAACAATAACAGTATTATTAGCACAAAAGGCCTAGTCACTGGGACATTTTTAAATCATAAGCCATGATTTCAGAGAATCAAGGCATGAAGGTTTGAACATAGTTCTTTACCTTTTTCTGACAGGGAGTCGTAGACTACTATTGTCTTTTGTCTTATATGACAACGAGTATGGCCCGTAGGCACTATATTACCAATGTATGGTCAACATATGATCATCTTAATTGATGATTTAAACCCATGATTTATAGATCATTAAGTTAGGTTAGGAATCTTTTTGAAGAATCCTTATATAAGAATGACGTGTGTGATTTTTAACGAATCACGTCTGCCAGGAGCGTTAACATGTTTTCAGATGTTAACAGGGATCCGAATCTTTTAAACAGGTCTTACCATCTTGGCCAAGTCTTATAATGACATGCAGGCTAGGTTATACCTTTAAGATTCTCATTTAATATATAATAGGCAGATTATTTTAAAAAGGAATGATTTTGATTTATTTATTTCATGTATAATATAGTTATGCATATAATTACAAAAATGAAATTTATAAACTTAACATTCCATTAACATTAAAAGAGTACACATTGCCCTAAACGGGACTTTTAATAGACAAATTACCCACGCAGGGGTTAAACTGAAATTACAAGTCCACGCAGGGATCAAATACTAGAATAGACGTCCTCGCAGGGACTAAAGAGACAAGTCCACGCAGGGACTAAGTACCAAGATGAATGTCCACGCAGGGACTTGATTGAAAATAGGAAATACAACAATACATATAGGGATTTAATGATCCCTTTTCTTCTTCCCCTTTAACAAGCTTGCTAGGCCCTTGAGGAATCCCCGGTTATTCCTACGTTCTTCCTGAAATTCATGTTCCACCCGACTTAGTCTTTGGAGGATCACCTCCTGTTCTGGTGGGGAAAATCGTGGTGGCTGCGACTGTTGCCGAATCGGAGGTCGTGCAGGTATTTGATACCCATGAGCTGGATATCCCACTCCCCAAGGGGCTCCATATGGTCCTTCGGGATGAAGGGCGTTGTAGTTGGCCGCTACTAGGTACGGGTCGGCTTCAGCATAGTTATAATGAGTGTGAGCCGGCTGCTCAAACGGATTGTACGCCATTGAACCGGCGTATGTAGGAATCAGGTTATAAAAACCCAATGGTGGCGGCTGTGGTGCAACTGGTGAAGAATTCACCTCTGGAACTGGGTTTGAAGGCCCACCCATTTGTGGGTCTTCATGCAGTGGCGGATAGTGACTGCCACTTGAGTGATGGGGGGTGCTAAAGTGAAAATCCCCTCCTCGCGCGGATATTCGTGCGCTTGTTCTCCTACGCCTTGGTGGTTATGGAGGTGCTTGATGAACTGGCGGCGGTGGGGGCGGTGGCGTGACTGCCACGAAACGCGAATCCTCGGAGGGATCCTGCTGCTGCTGTTGGTGAGGCGATGAATGGTGAGAAGGTGTAAAGTACCATTCATGCTGGTTAAACCTTGCTTGGTAACTGTCTGGACCACCGTAGGGTGATCCATGGAAGGATGATCCATCAGAGATCTCGATGGGATGGTTGGGGGTCTCTGATGCAGGCTCGACGGGATCCGTGTCCTCGTCCATGTCCATTTCTTGGTCTCCCGAGAAATGGTCTTCAGGTCCTAGTGGGTTAAAACCCACTGGTTCTTCGATATAGTTTGCCGGGTTGAACCGGCCCTGAAAGACAGGAGTGGGGTCGCCGAAGGAATGGTGCGAAAGTGATCGCTGGAGAGGTATATATGAAGGTTGTGGGTTATCGGGCTCGTTTTCTGAATGCGGCCCAAATGAATGACGGTAAGGAGGCGTTGAGCTGTGTGAGACAGACCGTCTAGCGGGCTCCAAATGGTTCCTCCAGTTTCCCTGAGGATCGGCACTCATTGTAGTAGAAGGAGTTCGTCTGAATCTCGTGATCGTTGGGGGAGGTGATTGGCCCCTTGCCTCGTCCTCCTCGTCTGAATCTTGGTGGCATTTCCTGTCAAAACAAATAAAAGATACCACAAGAAATATAAAGGACAAAGTTAAAAATTAAAAACAAAATTTGGATTTGTCCAAAGTTCTTTGTCTAGACTCGAAAATTTAGGAATGTGCAATTGTGTAACTGAGATTAAACACAAAAGGCTAGTGTTTAATTCACTCAGTGTTGGCTCTGATACCAACCTGTCACACCCCGATATTTCCACGTTTTACAGGTGGGCCCGGTAGGGGAGTATCGTGACGTAGTTGATATCGTTATAGTCAAACAACACAATATTTAAATGCACAGCGGAAGCAAAAGATAGATATATTTCAACCTAATATAATTGTAATATCAAGTATCACAAACAGTTGAAAATAATCCACAGGTGGATAAAAAAAAAAGGAAACATTGTTCAACAGTTCTATGACATCCAAGCTTGCGAGACTTAGTGCGGACGCTAGGAGAAAGCCATCCTAGTTCGAGTAGTACCTACACTTAACCTTTTGGAAAAATACGTCAGTTTACATTGGTAAATACAATCAACCGACTCATTTTGAAAAGTTTAATAAAATTGATTTGAATGCACGTGGCACAAACTTTTTATAACTTGGGATAATTATTTGAATATAATCTTGTAAAAGAATTACATGTTCCTTATGCGTTCAGTAGCCCGATCCGCAGACCGGGTTAAAGATCAATAGACACACCACATTATTTATTTAGGCACTGACGGGTATACGCCTACACCCCGTGCTTAGGTTGTGGCCATTTCGTAAAATGATGCCAAGGATATCCGGGACATGGTCATTAACCCCCCCAAAGGCTTTAAGAAAACAAGACATTTCAAACGGGACATCTCAATGATTTAACTTTCATACAATTAAAGATTCAATGCCCGACCAACCGGTATTTTATATACCGTACCCCAAGCCCGTATAGGGAAAATAAGTTAAAAGTATTTACCTTTACAAGTAATGTTCACAACAAGCAAGTGCACGTAGCTTTTACCGGGTCTCCTATTCTGGAACGAAGGTTTATATTAACCTATTAGAATCCTAACGGGTCTTTAATTAAGCCTAAACTTAGACCGGTTAGTTTTGAAGGAAGATACGGTTCGAACGTGTGATTAAGCGAAGACCGGAATAGAATGTGGTTTAGACCCGACAAGTTTGAAGACTTGTATAATATGGGTAAACTAAACACATTCTGGATTTTGAAATAAAAATGATAAGGTTCGACCCGTTTCGGCTAATTTATGCAAACTAGTTACATAAACCGAACCGAACGCGCAAGAGGCGTAACGGGTAACCGAAAGAGTCATATACAGGTTCCCTAAGTTAATATGCCTTAAATATGTTGTTATATCAGTAGGATACCTTCCATTATGCCCAAAACGAGTTAAATCTCAAATTAAGCCCCGTAGGGGTATTTTGGTCATTTTAAAGATTATAAAAGAGATTAATTATAATTCTGAGACTCGGGTCTGAAATAATCAGTAGACCAACTTATGTTAACAGGTTATATCAGTTGGTGATAAGTCTTATATGACAAAATGGTTTTAAACCTATACTAGGTGTTTAATGCGCGTAAAAAGCCGTTTTAAGCGATTTCCGGGTTATACAGGAAATCTGAGTTTTTTTATCAGGTTATAAAGTTCAAAATAATTCATTTATTATATAAAATTAGTAGCAATTGGATTGGTGTCAAAATATTATGTAGAACTCATTTTATACACAAAAGGGTATAATCGGTATTTACCGAATTAAGGCCATAACCTTAGGTTATGAGCAGGTTAAAAATAATTAAAAATCTTCAAAAATCCCAAAATATTATATTACATCAGTGGGTAAAAGGTTTGGTGTTAAAATTTGGTTTTAGATAGGCTTTATGCTAATGACGTCGTTTAATTCATAAAAAGCGTTCTAATTACGCTATTAAGCATAACTCCTAATCTAGACCTCCAACTGATGTGAAAATTTAGGTACATGTTTATAAATCAGTAACAAAGATTATTGTCCTTTCACATTTCCAAAATTCTCGTTTTATGGTAAAAAGGGCATATTGGTCAACATTAGGCAATTAACGGAAACGTGTAAATGAATCGGACAATCAACGAGTCAACCACAGAGGGTTATACTATCATGTAACCTGGTCCTAAGGAAGCTCTAAGGCATTTCCAAATCATACTAAATCGGGTCAGAACTGAAGTCAAAGCAAAAGTCAAAGTTTTGCGACTTTCGATTCTGAACCGAGCCTAAACGGAAAATTGTCGGATCAAACAAGCTTAGACCAGTTCTTATACTTTTTACCAAGTTATATGAGTGATAAAATAGGTTACACGCCTTCTACATTGTTAATTATGCGTTAATTTGAAAATTAAGTTCCTGTTGACTTTTTATAAATAACTTTGACCCGACATTTGATCTAGTTAGAGCGGGAATCAGAGGGTGCCCTTTTAAGGGTTTATTGCCCACATAATTACCAACTTATAACTACTTTAAGTTTGACTAAACACTGGACCATTAGTGATTAATCGATAAGTCAAACCTTAATTACGACGGTTTGACTTTTAAGCTAATAACTAAGCAAAACTCAATTAAGGAAGGTCAAGGATACTTACCAAGGTCTAATGCACGATTAGAGATGCTTGTGGACTGATCTTATGCTCTAGGAAGTTCCACAAATGCAGATGGAAAGCATGATCAAAATGTTGCAACATGAGGGGCTTTATATAGTGCTTTTGATGGCTTGTGATCATGACAAATCATGCTACAACTGATCATGGATCATTCACAAGTGTCCCTAAGGTCTAAAAGCAAGTAGGGGTCGCTCATGGAAGTGAAAAACGACATTTTAAGTCGGTTACTCGCTCATAACAGGCAGCTGTCCATTTTTCAGTCACTGGGCATTCCTTACGGATCGTAAGGGGGGTCCTTTACGGTCCGTAAGCCCTTTATCAGGGGCAAAAATTTTTGCCCTTTCAAGCTTCGAATAGGCAACTAGTGTAATACGATTTTGGGCCATGAATTATCAGTATGGGACCTTTAGATCATGCTTGAATAGTTATGTCCACCCTACCATGTTGTAATATTGTCTTGGACTTTAACGAAAAGCCATAAACGAAGGTTTGTCATGCATATCCTCATAGGATCCCACTCTTGCAAATATGAGTCAATTATTACTAGTAACTACCGGATTGAATGTATATCAGATGTTTATAATATATATTAGGCCCTTGGGATTCATAATGAGGTTGTTCAGAGGTATAAATTAACATGATGACACTTTTAAATCCAGCCATACATCTTTAACTAGATCCGGGTTTATAACACTTTTGTCTTACATGACACGTGTCGTTATTTTATTGAACACAAATTTTCGAGGTGTACACCGTGTCATTTGACACGTTCGGCTCTTTGACGTCGGAGGCGGTTCGGTTCTTGACTAGAGTTTAGCGTGTGGTCCACAACAACTTTTCGACCCCTCAAGGGCGATGCTTTGTTTTTAGTAGATTAGGGTTTTCTATTCACAAGGGGATGGCAGCGTAGTTTGTTGTTCGTCTACCTGTTATCCTTATGTAATTTGCCCTGGTGATTAGAATGAAACAATTTATTTTTGGTAAAAAAAATTATTAGTTATGTATTCTCGTCATTAAATAACTTTTTTTTTCAACGGTAAATTTCTTTTAACCCATGTCGTCTGTGAGACTTAAACCTAAGACCTTCCCCCTTCTTAAACATGAGTGTTAAAAGTTTTGCCTTTGCTAATGGACTACCCCATTGGTTGTCATTAAATAACTATATTATTCCGGCTGATTATTTTAAAATTTATGCAATATAAAAAGAACTGTTTACCCAGTCTTAATCGTTTTCATTAAAATAAATATGTCGTGATTGTCATGGTGTGGTTCTATGACGTGTTTGACATGCAACTTTTTTTTGGGTAAGCTTATTAAAAATGCAACACCTGTGTTGTATAAGTGTGAGTTTGTGAGTGCAGTTATATCGCCGGATGTGAACAACTTACTGTTGATGCAACAAATATAAGACCAACGGTAGTAGCTGGGCTGGTTAGGCAAAAGGGTTGAAGGGTTCAACTTTGCCTAATGCAGGTCGTGGGGTCCCCCCACGTTTGCAAGACGTGGAAGGAGGTTCACTAGTTTATTTTTGTTATTTGCTAAAGATCCTTCTCTGAATTATATTCAGATTCGTATGAAGGAGCAAATAGAATGTGTGTGTTGGATGTTAAAGAGAGCGACTTGCATGAAGCAAGTACTCGATGTGAATGACCAGAGTTTAAGGAAACAGGCCTGGCCAAGAATGTCCAAACTCAGTAAATGAAGTGTCACTTATATAGGAGAAGACATCTCCCAAAGAGGCATTCATTTGACTAGTGTCCTTGCTTGCAGCGAGGGGCTTACCCTTTTGGGGGTTAAAGCCTTTTGACCCCTGGATAATAGCGTGTACTCTGCAGACCTGCGTTGCTTTTGCGGCTGTGGGTTGGTGAAGTAGTACCCGGATGTGACTTGCTACTGTTTCCGTATTACTTTCCCCCACCTCACAGCTTTTTAACCATTGAACCATTTAACCCTTTTAGCATTTGCATATTTAGTCATTTTATTTAGTCTTGGGCTACCCCCGTCATCAGCCCCCCAAGTCAGAGGTTTTTGGGGAATGGGCTCAAAGACTTCTGACTTTTATACGTGTACTTTATTGCCTAAAGGTTTCAATGGTTCGATGCTTGAAGGCTTGAAGGGTTGTGAGTAGTTAATATTTGAATTTTAAATAACTGACACTTGATTTGATTGATGTATGGCAGTTCAATAGGGTGGCGGTTACTGTTTGCCATTATTACCCCTATTGTAGGTTATTTTATATTTACTTATCTCATTTATTTACACATTTTACTTTGAAGAAATCATCAGTTTGCTTCCTTTTTTCTCTCCGGTATCCCCCTTTCTTTCAAAATCAGGTCAGTTCCAATTTGCTTATTTTTTATTTAGTTGTTCATTGTGATGGGTGCTCGGAAGGATATGGCAAAATCCTTCTCTCGACTGACCCAAGAGGAAGTCGATTTATTTTGTGTAGAATGGGGAATAGGGACAAAGTATAAACCGGTTGCACCGGCTTGCGATAAATCCATCAATGCATGTCCTTCTGGTATGATTGCCTTGTATTGCCGTCATTTTGAGTTTTCAAATCTTCGTTATCCGTTTTCAAACTTTGTCTTGAATGTATTGGAATATTATCGGGTGTCTTTTGGTCAAGTTCATCCCCTAGGCATGGCTAGGGTTTTGCATTTCGAAATTCTGTGCCGGGCCTGTGGGTATGATCCATCTTTGTTGTCCTTCCGTCGCTTTTTCCGGCTTGCTAAGAATGGTGATTGGTTCACCTTTGAAACCAGTCAAGTTGACACTTGCTTAATCTCGTCCATGGTTTCTACTCTTTGGGTGTGGAAAGATCGGTTTTTCTGGGTGTCGGAGGAAATTGTCCCTTTCAAACCTGTTTGGAGACACCCAGATGCTGTTCTGAACGAGCTGGAGCCCTCTGATTCCGAGATAAACACTCGCTTCTTAGAAATTCTTAGGGAGTGTCCTTCTAGGCTTCGTCCTTTCCCTGAGCATTTATTGGTGTTGTTGGGTATAAGTAAGTTGTGGGAAAAGGCTAACCGGGATCCGGTGCTTATTAGAGATGGGAAGGGTATGCATTTATTCTTTTCTTGCTTTTTTGTTCCTTTCTATTTATTTGCTTATGTGTTTTTATATTTATGTTGTAGCTATGTCTGCCTTGGATTTTATCAAAAGCGATGATATCTCTGACGTTGTTTTTGATGATGTTGCTGCTACCCCTGACGAGAATGCGGTTGTTAAGGGTGCCGATTATAGGTTTGAGGGTTCTGGTTATGTCAATGTTCCGAATGTTAAAGGCTTCACCAAGGTTACTGCGTCCAAAGGTTCTACTCGTCGTTCTCAACGCCATCTGAAGGTTGTTGATCAGCCCTCTGGCTCAGAGCCTATTGACGTTAGTGATGATATTGAGGCATCAGAGGATCAAGCTGTGGATGTTGGTAAAGGCAAAGAAAAGGAGTTGATTGTTACGAGCAAGAAGAAGAAATTGGTTAAGAAGGGTACCATTTCTGCTATTCAAGGTTCGTCAGCCAAAAGTGTTGAAAGCTTCGAGGGTTCAGAGGATATTTACGTGCCTACTTGGGGGGTTAAGGTTGGTGACAATTTTAAGGATCCTGCTGTGTGTGCTGAAACCTTGGCTCATTTTGCTCCTCCCGGTGTTCGAGATGCCATATCTGAGATGGAGGGTGATCATATTATCTCTAGGATGATGCTCAGTTCCTGCAACCTTTCTGCCTTTTTGGCTGAAGGTGTCACTCGTTTTGCTAAGGGGATGCGGGAATATGAGGAGGCCTCCAAGAAGAAGGAGAAAATGAAGGCTTCAATTGCTGCTATGAAGAAGGAAATCGAGATCTTTTCTGAGAAGGAGTTGGCTTGGAACAAGAAGATTGAGGAGTTAACGAAGAGGCACGATATTGAGATGGGTGATCTTAGGAAGAGCTTTGAAGCTAACTTATTGAAACTGAAGGCTGACCGGGAGGCCTTGGCTGTGCAACAGAAGGCTTTTGCTAAAGAGAAGGATGGCTTGAAGACTTTAGTTGCACAGGCTACTGCAGATAACCAATGGCTCATTGAGCAGGGTTTTCGCCAAGTGGTTACTTATCTGTTACATTCCAAAGAGTTTAACTCTGCTCTTGGTGATGTTTGTACTAAACTACTCAATCTGGGAAAACACCAAGGTCTTATTGTAGGTTATAAGCTTCACGAGTCTGGAAACCCTTTGGAGAAATCTCTTCTGTACCGTCCCGAGGCTTCTGACGTCTTTAAGAGTTCCGTGGAGCAAATGGAGAGGTTATCATACCCGTATGTAAGTCAAGTTGCCTCTTGTTATGGTAAGCCTCTCTCTGCTTTACAGGAACTGAAGCCGGATGGTTTGAATGAAAAGTTATGCGCTGAACTGCTTGGCTCCCCTTCGAGGAAACGTTCCTTTTCGGGAGATAGTGAAGATACTTTTCCTGGGGAGGCCGATGCTCCGAAGGATGCCAGTTTGGAAGTTTCAGCTGTTGATGATCAAGGTTCGAAGGCTAAGAAGGTTAAGAAGACTAAGAAGGCCAAAGGTAGCATTTCTGGGGCTACTAAGCCTTCTGTTGATGCCTAAAATTCGTAGCTTTCTTAGCACTTTGTTAAAACAATTCATGGTTTGTAACCCTTAAACAATATTAGGTTTTCAGGGACCCTTAAGGTTCCTTTTGGTTGTGTTGAAGGCCTGTATGGCCGTTTGAACAATGATTAGACTTGCAAGTTACTAGGACTTGCTTTAACTTATGTTTGGAAGTCTTTTAGGACTTTCTTTGACATGGTACGATGTTTTATTTTTCTTCTTTATGTTATGTTTTTAGACTTGTGCCTGCTTTTGTTAAGGCAGTCTGTTTGGCTTTAACCTTCCAAGCCTTTTGGCTGTCTGTTAGTAGGTTGAAGCCTTTAGGGTTTCGAGTTGTTACTCGGGTGGCTTGAAGCCTTGAAGGCTTCTTAGTCTTGTGACCTGACTTGGTTTGTATCTTTGTGATTTTTGTCCAAGTGATTTTGTTCTTTTAGATTTTCTTTGTCTTTTTGTAACTTTGTCTTTGTCGAGTTTGTGCTGCCCTTATGTTTTTATACCTAAAAGGGTTCAGTGCTGCAGACACTTAGCCTTGGTATTTTTAACAAGAAGATATAGCACCTATCCTTTTTATCATTTCTTTGGTTTTCACTTGTCTTTTTTCAAGCCTGTTTGCGGATTATATTTTTAAGGCTTAGGGAACATTTGGTGTAGGCTGTTCACACCCGTCTATGAGACAATTTTATTTTTTCTTAACAAGTCTCATGGAGTTGTATTAACTTAGGAACTCACCCCTTATATAGGTTCATTTAACCCTTGAACCTATTGAGCGATGTGGCCTGGGAGCTCATCCCCTTACATGGCCCTTGCCATGGAGTTTTTTTGCTAGGTTCTCAACCTGATCTTAGGATAGAAAGACAAGTTTGATAAAACAACTTCATTCATTAAAGCAATACTTGCTTTTTACAAAAGGTATTCATAGTGTTGTTCGAAATACATTTTGATACAAACCAAATTTCCCTGTCTAAACATGGAACCTTTTCAGGGTTTTGCCATTCCAATGCCTTGGAAGCCTTTTGCCTTCTGAATCTGCTAGCTTGTAGGATCCACCCTTGTGTGCTTCGAGGACGGTATATGGACCCTCCCATTTTGGGCCAAGCTTTCCTTGATTTTCCTTTTTGCTAGCTTCATTGTTTCTGAGGACCAGGTCCCCTGGCTTGAATCGTTCGTTCTTGACTTTCTTGTTGTAGTAGGCTTCCATTCGTTGCTTGTATTTGGCTTCTTGGATTGCAGCTTGATCTCGTGCTTCCTCTAGGAGTTGTAAATTCAACATGGTCTCTTTTTGGTTTGTTTCGGGATCCATGTTGACGATTCGTTGGGTTACAACTCCTATCTCAGTGGGGATTACAACCTCGGATCCAAATACCAAGCTATAAGGTGTTTTCTTGTGGCTTGTTTTTTCGGTTGTTCTAATTGCCCATAGGACACTAGGCAATTCTTCAAGCCAGTTGCTTTCGTATCTTTCCAATCTTGTCTTGATGCCTTCTACTATACTTCTATTCGTTCTTTCAACTTGACCGTTTGATTGCGGATAAGCCACTGAGCTAAAGACCTGATCGATTTTGTATTCCTTGCACCAAACACTGAAAGGCTTCTCAGCAAATTGCCTTCCGTTATCAGTGACAAGTACTCCCGGCAATCCATAACGGCAAATGATGTTCTCCCAAACAAAATCAATGATCTGTTTTCCCGTGATCTTAGCAAGTGGTTTGACCTCGGGCCACTTGGTGAAATAATCTATTGCCACCAGCAAGAATTTTACTCCTCCTTTGCTTGGGGGGAATGGACCAACAATGTCCATTCCCCATTTATGGAATGGCCATGCCGAGGTTATCGGGACTAAGTCATGCTTGGGATTTTTTGGGATTGGTGCATGAATCTGGCAAGCATCACATTTTTTCAATTCTTCAGCTGTATCGCGATGCATTGAGGGCCAGAAATATCCAAGGTTCATGAGCTTTGCAACCACCGACCTAGCTCCAAAGTGAGCTCCGCATACACCTTCATGAATTTCCTTGATCAAATACTTACTTTGCTCGGGACCGACACATCTTAGCAAGGGAGCAAGGTAACCCTTTTTGTAAAAGGTCTCTCCTTGTAGTGTGTATTGCCTTGCCTTGATTTCAACCCTTTTAGCTTCCACTTGATCATTGGGTAATTCACCATTTTTAAGGAACTTTTTTATGGGAGTCATCCAGTTTGGATCTTCTTCGGTAACTACATCTTGAACTTCCAATTCATCGATTGATGGAGTCTTCAATACTTCTACCAGCACCTTCTTGGTAAGGTGGGCAAAAGTGAGAGATGCAAGTTTACTTAAGGCATCAGCCTTTTTGTTTTGAGACCTGGGGATCTGTTTGATGTTGCAAGCTTGGAAGGTACTCATCAGTTCCTTGGATTTTTCTCTGTATTTTTTCATGTTGGGCTCTTTAGCTATGTAGCTATCATTCACTTGGCTTGAGACCAGCAACGAATCTGTGAACACTTCAAGCTTTTCAATCTTCATCTCTTTAGCCAGCCTTAGGCCAGCTATTAGTGCCTCGTATTCAGCCTCGTTATTGGTGGTCTGAAAATCAAAACGGAGAGCATATGTGAATTCCAACCCTTCTGGGTTGATCAAAATTAGCCCAGCCCCTGACCCTTCAACGCTTGAAGCCCCGTCGGTAAAAAGCTTCCAGGCTTCAGGGTTGGAAGGTTCAGTGGTGGTAGCGTTTACTTCAGTGATCGCCTGGTTTGGGACTTCCACAATGAAGTCAGCCAAGACTTGGGCCTTGATAGCTTTTCTTGGGACATAGGTGATGTTATGTTCACCCAGTTCTATGGCCCATTTGGCTAATCGCCCCGAGTTTTCAGGTTTTTCAAGCACACTCTTAATAGGTTGGTCGGTGACCACTTGTATGGGGTGTGCTTAGAAATACCTTTAAAGCCTTCTAGTTGTTTGAACTAGGGCTAAGGCAAGTTTTTCAAGGGGAGGGTATTTCGTTTCAGCTAATTTTAAAGTTTTGCTGAAAAAATAAACGGGTACCTGGGCCTTGTCTCGCTCAATGGTGAGGACTGCACTGATGGCCTCGTCAGCAATTGAGAGGTACACCGATATTAACTCCCCAGTTTTTGGTGCCGCAATATCTGGTAGGGAAGCTAGATGTTGCTTCATCTGGTTGAAAGCTTCTTCAGCTTCGTCAGTCCATTTTAAATCCTTCTTATCTGAGCAGTTCTTGAGCGTTTTGTAGAAGGGCAGAGATCTTTCGGCCAACTTTGAGGTAAAACGCTTCAAGGCTGCAAGCTTCCCGTTTAAACTTTCAACCTCCTTCTTGGTTTTTGGTGGCTTGGTTTCAAGGACAGCTTTCACCTTGTTTGGGTTAGCCTTGATGCTTTGTTTCCCGACAATGTGACCCAAGAACTTTCATTCCTCAAACCCACACGAGCATTTTTCAGGGTTGAGCTTCATGTTAACCTTTCTGAGGTTCTTGAAAGTTTCTTGAATGTCATCGAGCATTTGATATTCTGTCTTGTTTTTGATCACCAAGTCGTCGACGTGTGCCTCCATGTTGTTACCGATTTGGCTTGCAAAGGCTTTGTCAACGAGTCGCTGGTAGGTTGCTCCGGCATTTTTGAGACCAAAAGGCATCTTTTGATAACAAAAGATCCCTTTGTCCGTGTGAAAGGCTGTTTTTTCCTCATCTTCTTCCTTCATGAGGATTTGGTGGTAACCTTTGTATGCATCAAGAAAGCATTTGAACGAGTAACGGGTGAGGGAGTCAACTTTGAGATCAATTTCCGGTAGTGGATAGCAATCCTTAGGACAAGCCTTGTTAAGATCCTTGAAATCTATGCACATCCTCCATGAGTTGTCGGGTTTCTTGACCATAACCGGGTTTGCAACCCATGACTGGTACTTGACTTCCCGGAGAATGCCGGCTGACACAAGCTTTTCAACCTCTTGGCAGGCTGCCAGACTTCTCTCGGGTGCTAGGCTTCTTTTCTTTTGGACCACGGGCTTGGCATCCGGTGGTATTCTTAACTCGTGTTCAGCAATGTTCCGAGGGATTCCTGTCATATCTTCTGGACACCAAGCGAAGACATCGCTGTAATGTGTTAGCAGTTTTTTGAGATACGAAAGGGTCTCTTGAGAAAGGTTTGGATTGACCCTTATCCTTTGTTCAGGGTACTTGGGGTTTATGACCAACCTTTGCCTGTCTTCTTCACTGTTTGATCTTTCATCCTCAACCATGTAAGCTTCTTGAGAGGGTTGAAGGGTTGATATGCCCCTCTCAGTAGGAAATTTGACTGTGCCATGGCCAACAGACACGGCCATGTAGAAAGCACACTGCCCGGGTCTTCCGATGATTACGTCATAGCTTGAGGGGATGTTGATAACCACAAAGGTTAGTGGTTGGGTTCTTTCTTTCAAACCTTCGCTGAAACGAACATTAAGTGTCAGTTGCCCTAAAGGCTTGAGGGGTATATCGGCGATACCTTTTATAGAGGTTCCAGAGGGTTGAAGCCTTGAACGTTCTTCATTGCTCAAACGGTTGAAGAACTTCTCGAACATGATTTCAGTGGCTGCCTCAGTGTCTATGTATGCCCTACATGTTTGTAACGTTCCCAAGGTAGCTTCTACCACAAGAGGATTAGAGAGAGGGTCTTTCTCCGTTGGGGGGAAGCAGACACACTGAAGCTCCCAAGCTTCCAACCGCTGTCTTTTATGAGGAACCCTTCCATCGAAATCCACCATATTGACTTCCTTACCCTTTCCTTCAGCCATTTTGTCCCGGACCCCCTTCACCAAATGAGCGAGTTCTCCGGACTTAACGGCCTCTTCAATTCTTTTCTTGAGTTGGAAGCAATCATTGGTGTGGTGACCTTTTTCTTCGTGAAACTCACAGTATTGGGTGGAGTTCTCGTTTTTCCTGCTTTTGGGGAGAGGCCTAGGAGGCCGAAAGTTTTGCTTAACTTCTTCCGTTGCAAGGATTTCTTGAGGGGTCTTTGTGAGGGGGGTGAAACTTATGCCTTTCTCCCTGCTTGAAGGGTTCCGACCTTCAGACCTTCGAGGGTCTAAACCCTTTGACCGCCTGTCATAGGAGTTAAAGTTTCCCCTTTTTCTAGCCGGACTATTGCTTCGCCATCCGGATCCCCTTTTTCTTTGTTCTTTAATGTCTACCGCCTCCTCTCCCCGGATGTGGGCTTCAGCCCTTTCGAGAGCTTCTTCCAAGGTCTTGGGCAAGGACTTGTTGAAATCTCTTGTGAGATATTTAGAGGTGATGGCATTCATGAAACCGGCCACTCTCATTTTCTCATCTGCCCCTACATAGGTCAGACCTTCCTTTTTGTATCGTTCAATGAACGAGCGAAGACTTTCATCATCACGCTGTTTTATCTGGAAGATTACTGTTGCGTCTTTAACATAACGCCTTTGTTGGGAGAAATTGGCCAAAAAACCCTTGCTAAGGTCGTCAAAGCTTCGAACGCTTTGAGCAGGTAGGTCATTGAACCAGATTCTGGCTGATCCAACAAGGGTTTGCATGAACATTAGGCAACATTCAGCGTTTGACCATTTCTCTATCCTTGCTGCACCGGTGAAGATCTGAAGATGGTCCTCAGGATCCTCAGTCCCATCATACGTCCTGATGTGGGGTGGCATCTTGATCTTTGCCTGGAAATCATAATCGGCTATTTGCTTTGAAAAGCATGAAAGGTTACTTGGCTTGTATGGTTTAGCCAAGTCTTCTTTAGCCCTTGCATCCACATTATTGCCATTGCCGTTATTTCCCTGAGTGGCTAGCACCTGATTAATAAAGTGTTGCCACGGGAAGTTGGCCATCATCTGGGTCATCATGTTGGGCATGAGGTTGAAGCCTTGAAGGCTTCCTGGGCCAACTGAGCAGTTTATTCCGAGGGGAGTGCTCATAACAGCACTTCGTGCCAAAGGGAGCACGGACAGAGCCTGCTCCCACGTGGTTGTTATAGATGCTGGATAGCTTGTTACTGGGGACTGTAGGAGCTGGTCAAGGGTTAGCTCATGTCCCAAAGGAGCACCACTAGTAATCGGTTGGGAAGAGAAGATAGGATGCTCCGTAGGATTTGTCATAGTGGACAGATAAGGGTGAGGGTTTGAAGGATTACTGGGACCAGCCTCACTTCTTGTTGTAAAAGGAGGGGGAGGTGGTCCGGGAGACAACGTTGGTTCAGGTTCATCATAGTCTAAACGAATCCTCACTCCTTTTTCTGTTTCTTTACTCACATGTTGGTTGAGAAGGGACCTCAACTCAAGGAAATTGTTGGCAACCCCTTCAGGGGTGAGTTCAACACGTGCTGGGGCGTCAGAGACACCGATATTGGGAGATGGAACCCCGGATCTGGACGGAGTTGGTGTGTTGAAGGTGAGGAACTCGGGTGTGCTCCCCGGAGTTGAGAAAGAAGTTGGTATAGCCACGTGAGCTTGGCTACTACCCGGAGTAGAAGTGTTTGGAATCTGATTTACTTCTTCCGGGGATCCACTTTCAGACATGGTGATTTTAAGTGAGGAGAGCTACACTACTAGGTCTTTTTTAGAAGAAATAGCGGCGTAGCCCCACGGTGGGCGCCAACTTGTTGATGCAACAAATATAAGACCAACGGTAGTAGCTGGGCTGGTTAGGCAAAAGGGTTGAAGGGTTCAACTTTGCCTAACGCAGGTCGTGGGGTCCCCCCACGTTTGCAAGACGTGGAAGGAGGTTCACTAGTTTATTTTTGTTATTTGCTAAAGATCCTTCTCTGAATTATATTCAGATTCGTATGAAGGAGCAAATAGAATGTGTGTGTTGGATGTGAAAGAGAGCGACTTGCATGAAGCAAATACTCGATGTGAATGACCAGAGTTTAAGGAAACAGGCCTGGCCAAGAATGTCCAAACTCAGTAAATGAAGTGTCACTTATATAGGAAAAGACATCTCCCAAAGAGGCATTCATTTGACTAGTGTCCTTGCTTGCAGCGAGGGGCTTACCCTTTTGGGGGTTAAAGCCTTTTGACCCCTGGATAATAGCGTGTACTCTGCAGACCTGCGTTGCTTTTGCGGCTGTGGGTTGGTGAAGCAGTCCCCGGATGTGACTGGCTACTGTTTCCGTATTACTTTCCCCCACCTCACAGCTTTTTAACCATTGAACCATTTAACCCTTTTAGCGTTTGCATATTTAGTCATTTTATTTAGTCTTGGGCTACCCCCGTCATCACTTACCATAATGAACAAAGAGCTTGATACATTCTAAGGGATCCAAGTTCGATTTCTGTCCTCCCTATTATTTTATGCGGCACCTGGTGATGATGAGAGACTAGGCGAATAGGTGGAGATCGCTAGTTCGATCCTTGAACTGAGCGGGTTTTACCTCACCGCACTGTCGTGCCTGTTCACGGGCTTCGGCCCTAGGTGAGAGTTTTTCCTGGTTCGGAGGCGAGTGTGTCCCGATGTGGTGAATTTCGCCAGTGGTGAATTTCGCCAGTAGTTCATTTGGAAAATTCGTTGGCCGTTCAAAAAAAAGTTAGTGATAAAGATTTAAAAATTTTAAAATGATATTTCAAGATACAATATATTTACAAAAAATCGAGAGATATGATATAAAGATGTGAAACAAGAGAAACGAGAAAAAAAAGATCTTGAACTTATAGAATTATGAGACGTGACGTTATCAGTTACTTGTTTATTAGATATAGATTAATAGATTAATTATTAAACCTTAACATGGTTTTCTAAAAGAGGAAAAATCCTTAGAAGTGTCATGAACAACCGGAGGACCCATGTGTACCAAGAATAAAGGGTAAATGGCTTCAACTCACCGTCGTAATCTAGATGCACCGTTATCAATGATATTGACTCACCTTTATAAGATAATCATGACTCGCAGTTATAAGATAAAAAAAAAAAGGGTAATGCACGGTACCCCTGACCGCGGGAGCTTTGCTCCCCAGTTTGCAACCCGACAATGCGCACTGGCGGAAAATCATCCTCTGAATCAACTCGCTCGGGATCGAACCCAAGACCTCCACGCAATGGAAGGCCACGAGAGACTTAACGAGGAGGCCGGTGGCCACTGGGCCAAGACCCAGTGGTTCAGTTATAAGATAAGGTATAATAAAAAGTTTAAAGAATGAGAAAATTTATAAAAGTCAACACAAGTAGGTTATTTCAAAAGTACCCCTCAAACCCTTAAATCAATGTTTAGATCCTAATTGACAACCACCGTACCATTAATTTCTCTTCATCAATAGTCCACGTTCCTTACACTTTTTGAGAATGTTAAGACCGGTTGGTGTGGGCATGGCTTGCGCATTGTTGGCCTTTTAACGTTGGGTGCTTCACCTCAGGTTGGCGTTTTGGTGGGTGTTACCTGCTTGGCGTGGCAATAGTGCTTAGTGTGGGGCGCTGGCCTGAGGTGACGTGACGTGTCTCACAATGGTTGGCTGGGTGTTGATGATCGTTTGGCTAGCCCCATCCACAACGCCGGCCTGGCCACACCCCTTTCACACCCCACTTTTTGGGGTGTGGACGGGTGGAGCCTACACCTGCCACATGTCGAGCAATGCCCCCAATCCCTTCCACACCCCATAGTCTTATAGTCGTTAAACCCTGCTAAGATTATAAGGTGTGGTGATGGTCCTAAATATCATCACCACGCTCCGCATCATTCCATTCTCCACCACCATCCTCCACCAATCAAATGTATTGAAAAACCTCAAAAAATTCAATTTGGCTCGTAGTTTTCGTTTAAGAATCCACGATCACCACGCATGATGATTGAGGGGGGCGGTGTACCATGTGCACCACTTCCCAAATACAGCATAGCCTAAGGCTTAGTTCTTATTAAGTGAGAGAGAATAAAACCTATTCTAATTTTAATGTCTCACTTAACAAATATATATTTTTAGAGCACAAACTTTATGATACTAAACGGAACTAAACTAAAACTTATGGGTTGGGTTTATTTTGAGCGGGTTCAGATCAGTTTTTAAATGTAACCCATGAACACATTTGGCTAATCAAGTTGAATTCGGTTTAACCTAGTGGGTACTCGTTTAGCCCATTTATTTGTTTATTTTTATGAGTTGTATTTTTGTGTCATAACTTATAGACCTATTATATCTTAAATGTAGTTTCATTATAGCTGTATGTTTTTCTTGTTGTTGATGTAGTATAGAAAACATACTGAAAAAACAAAAATAATCGGGTTAAACGTATCGAATTTATGTCAACCCATAAATATTTGTCGTGTTTAAATTCGTGTGCCTGACATAATTTTACGTTTGTATTGTGTTTTATTATGTCGGTTTGACCCACCAATCTACAAACATAACCCGTATATTTCTTTACCGTATCAGATAATATCTTATTATAAAGGAGACATATGTCAATAAATGTGTCATTGACTCATTTCTAATAAAAGAAACCATTATTTTTCTTATGATGTATATGTACAACAAACTGGTGTCAATCAAATTAATAGGAAATCACAGTTATGAACTCTAGAAGATAAGATTGTGAAGAAAAGTATACAATTATTGAAAGTGAGATATTGAATTAAGGTTCGGATATTGGCACACTGCTCATGGATCTTTTAACACCCTAACAGGTATATGAGTCATATAAGTATATAGGACTCGTATATCCTATTTTACATGACCTATACGACTTATATACAAATATATGAGTAGTATATCCTTTTTTACAAGAACTATACGACTTGTATACAAATATACGAGTCGTATATAGAAACCTCACCCAACAAAGCATACACAGCTTGTATACGTATATACGAGTCGTGTATTAAGTGTCAAAAGATCCAATTAGATGTAGGTATAGTAGGACTACTGAAAATAACAATAAAGATTAATTTCACGACCCGAATCATTATTTAGAAAATGTCATGCGAATATTTGATAAGTATATTCTCAAAAGGTAGCCCATTCACTATAATCAAGAGTTGATTATTACCTATTTGCTATATATTGCAGCTAACGTCGATCTCTTTAGTTATTAATAAGGTAGCAATATATAAAAATATGATCTTAATTAACATTAAACAGAAAAAAATTGATATTATAGTTATTCAGATGTATAATTACATATAATTTATTACAAACTTTTAAAAAGAACCATATTGTACTATTGTTGACATGACTTGTATAAAAGCACACAAGGTAAAACTAATCAACGTGTCATTTCTTTAGGACCAACCGGCGGCATCACAACTCCTTGATTCTGCCTCGTGAGATTTCCCTCCCATCCTAATAATCGTGCAAAACCAGTAAAACTCGAGTTAGAACTTTTAATAACAATTTATAAGTCATTTTGATTGATTTTAACTTTAAGAAGAGAGATTGAGAGAAAATTATTACCAAGAGATGGGTCGAATCCACGATATTTAAGCTCACGATACTCCTGGCATAGAGCGCACCACTCACAACAACAATGGACAAGGCAGTCGTTGCAAGGTTGCTCAGGCAACATGTATTGTTTCCTTAGTTTAGAGCGAAACATACATGAATATATGCATTCGCATCCGGTGAGTAGACAAAGTAGCGAATAAAGGGCCCCGTGTACACCGCACGCTGTTTTAGATTAAAAAAAATTAATAAGAAATTAACTGTCGTTGTCAACTTCTAAATTTGTACCATCAAAGATTTAGTTTAGACCTGAACCAAAATTGATACTTTGTCAAAACAACTCATTATGAGCCGAAACTGTTTAGATAAACTAACTGGCCCGAGTCATACGTTTTGCTAGACTTAGCTATTGCTATTATTTAATTAACAAAAATTCCTATGTAATCAAACTCGAACTGAGACACTTACAAGTAGTTCCCTTGTCGACGATCTCACCAATTCGTCCAAACGTGATACACGGGCACCAACACGTCAAGCAGCCTGCAGTTCCCAAAAAAATACGAAACTTCAATAAAACAATCCTATAAAAAAAGTTCTTAATATATAATTCTTCATATAGTGTAACAGAATGATGAGTATACGGTTAAGACTTACAACTGGAGGAATCTTTGCCGCAGTCGCAAAGGCCGGTGGACCATTGGCTAGGGGCAGTCATGGGCTGTTGAGGTTGTCCAGTGGAAGAATACATGATTGAGCTAGCTGCTAGGGGCTTAATTTGGATTGGTGATGGTTCAGGTGTTGTGGACTACCTATATATAGAGAGAGCCAAGGTTGGACCGGTTGGTGATGTGGATGGATGCGGATAGAATCCATCAAACAAGGCGGTATACGTATATTATCATGTCCTAGCAGCCTCTTTGGACTTGCCTTCATACCATGAACCACTTTGAGGACACTTGTCATCATATTAGGCCATGTCTTATGGATAATTATAATTTTAGTTTAATCTCTTCTAATTAATTATAGATAATCCTCCTACTAAATATTTATTTAGTTTAATTATTACTTTTATATTTATCTATTTACTTCAAATTCAAACTTAGTTATCTAATTTGATATTAGATTAAATTACGATTTTAGCCCTGTGGTTATATCACTTTTACCATTTTAGCCCAAAAAGGAATTTTTTAACATCTAAGCCCTCAACGTCTTTTTTTTTCTAACCGTTTTGGACCCCAACGACTTTTTTTCTATCTCTTTTGGTAGAGGCCAAAAGGGTTAGAAAAAAAGACGTTGTGGGCTCAGATGTTAAAAAATTCGTTTTTTTGGCTAAAAGGGTAAAAGTGATATCACCACAGGGGCCAAAATCGTAATTTACTCTTGATATTAACTATATATTTGAACGTTTTGTTTAGTTTGGTATCAAATTGATTTTACGAAATTTAAAATAAAATTAACTAATATTATTTAGAGTTAATAGCCAAAATGGTCCCTGAGGTTTGCTCACTTTTGCCACTTTAGTCCAAAATCCAATTTTTTTAAATCTGGGTCCCTGAGGTTTGTATTTTTTTGCCATTTTAGTCCAAAAATGAAATCTGGTCAGATTTCTCAAAAAAAAAACCTCAAGTTTTGTCCTTTTGCATAGGGGTAAAATGGTCATTTTCATTTTCCTATAACTAATTATTAATTAAAAATAATAAAACCCCTCACCACCATCAACATTCCTCCGTATCCCCCTCTTTTTCTCTCTCTCTCTTTAAAACACAAAACCAGAAACCATCACAAAAATCAAAATACAGACAATAACAAATCAAAACAAAAACCGATTTGTAAAAACAAACGAGGCTCCAACAACAAATCAAAACAAAAACCGATTTGTAAAAAGAAACGAGGCTCAGATCTGTTTTACATTGGGAACAAGGAGGAATAACCGCCATGGCTGCAAACAGAGGTTGCAAGCGCACTTGCCCTCCTCCGATTCTGCCACGCCAAGCTGCGAAAAATCTCAAATGTTGACCCAATTTTGACTCGGATTAGGTGAAATCATCACAGCCTCGTGGTAAATAAAAGGACTGGGTTCAAGTTTTGATCATCCTGTTTGTTACAAAATCACCCTCAACCACCTAAAACATTAACAAAATCACAGATCATCATCCATCATCTCAATCCGTTAAAACTAACAAAATCACAGATCATCATTCATCACAAAATCACAGATCATCATCCGTCTCCCCTCCACCACCGTACACCCTCCACCACCGTACACCCACCACCAACGTCTCCCCACCACCACCGTACACCCTCACAACCACCGCTTGCTCTTGCTCCAACCCATATTTAAACTGCCATTTTGTTCCGATTCCTCTTGCTCCAGCCCATATTTAACACCTCCATCAAAATCAAACCCCCAATAAATATGCATTAAACGCGAATCGGAGATAGAAGAGAGAGAGAGTTGTATGTTTGGGTGTAAATATGGGGAATCGTAGTCGGGGTGGTGGTGGTGCACGGTGGTGGTAGTTCAGATTGGAGGCAACGATTTTGGATTACAGAGATCTGGGTTTGATTACAGAGATAGAAGAGAGAGAGAGAGAAAAAGAGGGGGATACGGAGGAATGTTGATGGTGGTGAGGGGTTTTATTATTTTTAATTAATAATTAGTTATAAGAAAATGAAAATGACCATTTTACCCCTGTGCAAAAGGACAAAACTTGAGGTTTTTTTTTGAGAAAGAGTAAATTGCCATTTTAGTCCCTGAGTTTTGTCCAAATTTGCCATTTTGATCCAAATAGTTTTATTTTCCCCCCTGGGTCCCTGACTTTTACATTTTGTTGCCATTTTGATCACTTTGCCTAACTCCATCCAAAAACCCAGTTTGTAACAGGGGTATTTTGGGGATTTCCTTAAAAATGTTTTCAGTTGCCATTTTGATCCAATTCCAAAAAATCAAAAAAATTCCAAAAAAATCAAAAAAATTCCAAAAAATTCCAAAAAATCAAAAAAAATTCTAAAAAATTCAAAAAAATCTAAAAAATTCAAAAAAATTCTAAAAAATCATAAAAATTCAAAAAAATATAAAAAATTCTAAAAATCATAAAAATTCTAAAAAATCAAAAAAATTCTAAAAAATCCAAAAATCATTAAATGTTTCGGCACGAACCGTTTCGACCCGTACCGTTTCGAACCGAACCGTTTCGACCCGTACTGTATCGAACCGAACCGTTTCGACGCGAACCGTTTCGAACCCGTACCGTATCGAACCGTACCGTTTCGACGCGAACCGTGTCGAACCGTACCGTTTCGACCCGTACCGTTTCGAACCCGAACCGTTTCGAGCCGAACCGTTTCGACGCGAAGCGTTTCGACCCGTACCGTTTCGACCCGTACCGTTTCGAACCGAACCGTTTCGACGCGAACCGTTTCGAACCCGAACCGTTTCGAGCTGAACCGTTTCGAACCGTACCGTTTCGACGCGAACCCTTTCGAACCGAACCGTTTCGACGCGAACCGTTTCGAACCGAACCGTTTCGACCCGTACCGTATCGAACCATACCGTTTCGACCCGTACCGTATCGAACCGAACCGTTTCGAACCGTACCGTTTCGAACCGTACCGTTTCGAACCCGAACCGTTTCGAGCCGAACCGTTTCGAGCCGAACCGTTTCGAACCGTACCGTTTCGACGCGAACCGTTTCGAACCGAACCGTTTCGACCCGTACCGTATCGAACCGAACCGTTTCGACGCGAACCGTTTCGAACCCGAACCGTTTCTACCCGAACCGTTTCGAGCTGAACCGTTTCGAACCGTACCGTTTCGACGCGAACCCTTTCGAACCGAATCGTTTCGACGCGAACCGTTTCGAACCGAACCGTTTCGACCCGTACCGTATCGAACCGTACCGTTTCGACCCGTACCGTATCGAACCGAACCGTTTCGACGCGAACCGTTTAGAATTATTTGGATTTTTTAGAATTTTTATGCTTTTTTAGAATTTTTTTGATTTTTATATTTTTTTGAATTTTTTAGATTTTTTATGATTTTTTAGAATTTTTATGATTTTTTAGAATTTTTTAGATTTTTTTGAATTTTTTAGAATTTTTTAGAATTTTTAGAATTTTTTGGAATTTTTTTGATTTTTTGGAATTGGATCAAAATGGCAACTGAAAAGGTTTAAATTGAAAAGAGTAACTGGGTTTTTGGATGGAGTTAGGCAAAGTGATCAAAATGGCAACAAATGTAAAAGTCAGGGACCCAGGGGGGGAAATAAAACTATTTGGATCAAAATGGCAAATTTGGACAAAACTCAGGGACTAAAATGGCAATTTACTCTTTGAGAAATCTGACCAGATTTCATTTTTGGACTAAAATGGCAAAAAAAATGCAAACCTCAGGGACACAGATTTAAAAAATTTGGATTTTGGACTAAAGTTGGAAAAGTGAGCAAACCTCAGGGACCATTTTGGCTATTAACTCTGTTATTTATCATTTCTACATTTACAAGTTTTAAATAAATGGTTAAATTTATTGAGACTTCGTTATTTTTAAATACATATTGTTTATTATTTGGTATATAAAATTACATTTATTCAACTCGTGTAATAAACGAGGTTTCTAAAGATATATTTTTTATTATTTGGTATATAGAATTACATTTATTCAACCCGTGTAATACACGGGGTTCTAACCTAGTATATAATATAACAATTGGGATTTCTCATGCAATGCGGCGGGAATTCGGTTTAGGTCAGTATCTGTTAGATTCGGTATACACTAGTGACTAGTATGATATTGATACTCGGTATAATTTACAATATTAATTCGTTTTCAATAAAATTTATACCCGAGTATATCCACCTATTAAGCTTCTGTTAAAAAGTTCATGAACGCAACATATTAAAAAGTTTATGAACGCAACATATTAGAGAAAACTCAATTTAAATGGGTTAAGGACGTATTTAAATGTAGATTATATTCAAAACTTTATCAAACTGAAAAATTACAAAGAAAAAAAATAAAACTGTATTGAAAATAGATAACCATAAAATAATTAATATATCTTCATCGAAGGCGAATAAAAAGAAGCACATCGCAATGTTATATACGGAATTTCTTAAAACATTATATGATATTCTTAAAATAAACATGTGCGTTCATGTTCAATTCGATTATTTATACATTGTCATTCATAACTTAGTAGTTTTGAATCAAACGTATATTGAGATTTATAATAAAATAAGCACATCACAATGGTATTAGTTAAAAATATTATATTTTAATAATTATAAGAGAAAAAATGGAATATAATTAAAACAATTATAATAATAAAACAATAAAAATGTAGGAATAAGCATTTAGCAAAGGACACAATTCCAGCCGCTTTCGTTAAATAACCCATAGTTTAAAAAATATAATCATTGTTATGAATTATTGTGGATGACAAAGCACAATAATTCTTTCGAATTATTGACACAGTAAATTCAATAATTCGTTCGAATTATTGACGCACAGTACAACATAGTTTCTTTCTTCTGTCTATATAAACTCATGTAATATTATAGTTTTGGTGTAACAAGAAATATATATAAGAAATCCTCTGAAAAATTCTCTCTACTTATCTTCTATATTATTCAGCTTTTAGGCTAGTTTTATAACACGTTATCAGCACGAGCGCTGCCAACCAAGCAAATTAACAAAAGCAAATGAGCTATTACCATACTCAATGTAAGAATTTCATATATTTAAATATATACATATATATAGGTTGAAAGCCTAAGGGTGCACCAGTGAGTTGTAAAACCATACACCTTTAGGATGATCTTTTAGATCCCGTTTCTCCTTTATATATATGTATACTTATAATATAGTTATGTGATAAATTAAAATTAGTACAGGGGACCTATTGCTCTGGAGATATAATAATTATGGGACTACTAACATTTATTTATGTACCTAACATTTTTGTTTATGCATCTAATATTTATTTATGCAATATAACATTTACTAGCTACAGTGAACTGTTTCAAAACGTATCATGGAAGCCTTAACCAAACATATGGTGTAAGCTTAAATTTTCTTATCTATATAAGAAACTCACTACTCGAGCTAATTTACACATAAGCTACAACTTCTGATATAATTCAACACATACCCAAAATAACCCGTACCCAAACTTTTCTTAGTTTCAACAAAACCAAATATTCAAATGGCAAATCTTCCAGTAGTATATGCTGAATCTTCAAATGCAGCAAACATTCATCGATTCCTTCGGTTGACTGATTTACCCAATCGTGGGAGGTATCAAAAACTCAAGAATCTTGAAGTTTTTTCTATTAGCGGTATTGATTGGTATCAAATGGAAATGTTTGATCCAAGTGGTTTACTGGCGAGATTACTACCACGTAATACGCCCTGGCGTCGTTTCTTCGACATCCTAGAACCGTCATACGATGAACTTGTTTATGAGTTCTTGTCCACTTTCTACTTCAAATATGATAAAAGTCTTACCGAAGAATCTATTCATTTTTTACTTTGTGGACAATCTCATAATATGTCATTAACAGAATTCACAGTTCATCTGGACATATATACTGATGAAGAAGTTAAACAACCTATTTTTACGGAGGCATCAACCTCTTATTCCTCTGAGGAAATGAGAGAATATTGGCTAGGCCATTCATCGAAAGAGTGGTGTAACAATAATAATTCTATGAAATTCACAGACCCTCGTTATCAATATATGCACCGTGTTTTAGCCAACACTATCACGGGGCGCAAGAATATCAACATAGGGTTAGTGCTACCGACCTTTTCCATCTGCATAGTATTTTTGAGCAGGTTCCTTGTAATATTGCCCACGAGCTTGCTACATATCTTTTAAATCAACAAACAAATCCTCTGAGAAGTCTCATGGGAGGGTCTTACATTACAAAAATAGCAAAATCATTAGGTATCTTAAGTAATCAGATTATCCAAGGATTATCCCCACCAAAGGAATCTGGGATTGTAAATTTTAACACTGTTAGGCTAACCCCTGTTCATAATTATACACTAAATCAACCATTCCAGTCGGAGGAAGCTCAGGTTATCTTAGAAAGTACCTCAACACAAAATTTACAACAATCATTGTTGCAGCTTCCTCAACCGTCTTTTTATCGTTTTGATCTGCAACCACAGCTGCCATCCGTACAAGAACATATTACAACTAACCTATCTCAACCACTAGCACCGAACATCTTACAAAACATCTCACCCTTAGTTTTCGAGGAAGATTCAACGATGCAACAAACTTTGTTTGATGAAAACATGATATTCCAAGAGCAGTTAGCATCAGAATCATTTTTGCAATCACCTTTACCGCAACAGTTTTTCCAATCATTATTAAACGAAGTAGAACAACAACTGCCACCAATTAATATAACAGAACCATGTACGGTACCTCAAATGAATCTACCTTCAGATTAAATAGGAGTCGAAGTGGCTAGGTTAAACGATCAGATTCGAAATTTGTCTAAACAAATAAAACGGCTGACAGAAAGAAATAAATGGTTGGAAGACATGCTAAAACAAATAGCTAATAGTATGCAACTAACTCTACCACCTTCGCCACCTTATGATTCTGAGTCTGAATTTGATTCATTATATGATGTAAGTTTGTTCACATCATAATAGACTATCAAATTATTATGATTAAATTGTTTAATACATACATTTTATTTTGTGTTTTTACCTACAAGTAATACATATATGATCATAAATAAGAAGTTTATGAATCATAATTAGTTGGCATGACCGGTTAGACCACACCGAGTCAATGATGATGGGAAACATAATGAAGAGCTAAAAGATTCTTCAAGCTGGTAATTAGCATGTAATGTTTGCTCTCAAGGGAAATTGTATATTTTGCCATATAAAGGAGGGTGTGTATACCTAAATATTCTGGAAGCAATTAAAGGATACGCATATCCTAACATGATACCATTTTGTGTTTAAAATCAATGCATCGTCTAAATGGTTATCGAATACACAACTAAGGATTGTGTGATTTGTGGCTTGGCTAATGATATAGCAAGTACATTGTTCCAGATTGGCATGTTTATTTCTGTTATAACTGTGAAATTTATTTTCAAGTTATTAAGATCACTAAAATAAGTGTTTTTGTTGAAGACGATCACTAAACAATGATCACGAGAGAAAAAGTTCATGTTTCTATTTTAGTACATGTAATTTTACATGCAATAACATTAACTCACATCAAGCCAACATGTTGTAATAGTTTCTCCCCATTATAGTTGGTTTTTGGTCAGGAACCAATGATGTCCCTTCTAAGATTTTGGTTGTGCGGTATATGTTGAAAATGATCCACCAATACGCACAAATATGGGACCTTAGAAGATGGTTGGGAATATATGATAACGAATAGAGCCTTTCACGAGATATTTATTTACGACTCAATTAATTGATATCCATCTCAATGGATTAACATTCCCAATATCAGGGGGAGATAAAAAGCAGTTGAAAAAAGAAATGAGTTGGTATAAATTATCATTGATCTTCAAAACTAAAGGTGTGAACCAGAAGTTCAAAGAATAACTCATTTATAAAGATTTAGCGAATCTATTATCAGACGCATTCACTGACCTTAAAAAGGTGACTATGTCACATATACCAACTGCTAATGCTCCAATTAGATGAATGTCCCAGAAGGACAACCACATGTTTGCAATGAGTCTATTGCACGTTTAAAGCGTGGTAGACCAGTCGATTCCAATAATAAAATTCCTCGAAAGTTGGAGCAACTAATTAAGATGGTCAAGTCGAGGTTATATTAAAAAGGTCTCATGAAGAGACATTAGACATGAAGGTTCAAGAAGGACCTCAGGTACCTGAAAGTAAAGAGATCTCATTAAATTGTATTATGTCTAAAAGTACATGGAGTCGAAAAAAAATCGACGTCGTTATACTTTTGTATATAATATAGCGCTTGAAATGATGAAGTGACGAGGATCAAGATTAAAGATCTGCCTATGAATGAAAACATATAAATGATAGGCCAAAATGGAAAGACACAAATAAGGCAGAGTTGAATTCTCTAATAACATGGAAAGTTTCTGGACCAACAGTCCATACAACTGAAGTTGTAAAATATGTTGGATACAAATGGGTCTTTTATGCGAATCATGTGAAAATTAAATAAAGTGATATAAGGCAAAATTGGTGGCACAAGTATTTTCGCAAAGACCTATGACTGATTATGAGGAGACGTATTCTCCGGTGGTGGATGTATTGGCTTTCCAATATTTAATTAGTCTGGTAATATAAGGAGAGAATTGATAGGTGTCTTATGAAAGTTATGAATCACTGGATACTAAACGTTTACATGAAAGTCCCTCAAGGATTTAATTTATTAAAATCATGTAAAATAAGTTCTCGAGAACGATGTGATCGTTGTATAACAGATTCATATTTGAATACGTTGAATATACTTGGAACTCTTGATGAGTATCCTAAAGCATTTAAGTGCTTATAAGGTTAAGTGGAAACATCTTATGGATGTAATTCTTGTGCACCAATAAACATACATAGAAAACCTGTACTTGGTGATTATGGTATCTCAATGTAAAGTGTATAAGCATGGTACAATATGTATTATACAAATGAAGTAAGTATTCAAGGCATCTTTTGCATATGATATAGAGAATGATGGATTATATTGTTATATTTTGCTAGTTATACATTACCATCTGTATCATATTACTCGTGTACAAAGAAGAGATAATATAATCAGATGTAATAAATTAACATCTAAGGTATGAAAGATAAAAAAAAATTATATTACTAACCTACCAAAACAAGTTTTATTAGCTTTGTAAATGCAGGGAATGTAACAACATATAGTTGTGGATCATATGGTATTTGTTTACATAAAGCACCAGGAATCTCATATAAAGACCATATAACATTGATCAACACAAAGGACTATACACATCAAGGAATGAAGTGGCAAAATATTAACTAAAAGATCTACGCAGAAGGCTTAAACGATACATAATGAAATCAGGGGGAGTATTACAAGTTGCACTCTTATATACCACCAAGATTTTTTGAATATACTCGAGACTTTATTAAAGACAATCAAGTCGAGATGATATATGTCCAATCCAGCAACAATTCAACCGATCTTTTCACAAAAGCACTACCTATAGCAACTTTCAGGAAACACGTTCATGACATTGGCATGCCGCATGCGTCACATACGGAGAATGTGATGCCTTACAAATTGCAACTTGAGGGGGAGCTATAGACTCACTGCACTCTTTTTCCCTTAGCTAAAGTTTTTTTTCCCACTGGGTTTTTCTTTAGCAAGGTTTTTAATGAGACAATACTTAATTACCCCAAAGTTTGCAAAGTGTCATCCAAGGGGGAGTGTTATGAATTATTGTGGATGACAAAGCGCAATAATTCATTCGAATTATTGACACAGTAAATTCAATAATTCGTTCGAATTATTGACGCACAGTACAACATAGTTTCTTTCTTCTGTCTATATAAACTCATGTAATATTATAGTTTTAGTGTACCAAGAAATATATATAAGAAATCATCTGAAAAATTCTTTCTACTTATCTTCTATATTATTCAGCTTTTAGGCTAGTTTTATAACAATCATCAAAATATATAGGGAATCATTCATCTAAGGGGACCCGGGGTGGGGAACAAACAAACCACCGCCACCCCTCAAAGTTAACGCGTGAAATGGAATTCCCAAGGCCGTCTTTGAGGGGGTGCGGGGTGGGCGACGGCCTGGGGCCCAAACCCTTCGGGGGCCCAAATCTTTTTAATTTTGTATAGAATTTACGTTGTATAAGTTAGAATATATATATATATATATATATATATATATATATATACACACATATTGAATCGAAAGATGACACAAACAAGCTCTTGTTGGGGTGATTATTGTCTTGCTTAGACAACGAGGAGACGCATTAATAAATTACTAACTATGATAGCTAAAAATAACTATTTAAATTACTTTCACATAAATTTTAGTGATTACATAATTGATGAGTTTATAATACATGGAAATTTGTGAATAGGGCCCCAAATTTTTATATCGCACAGGGCCAATTTTTTTTTTTTTTTGTTATTTTCGGAGACGGCCCTAGGAATTCCCGTGATATTATTGACGCTTGATAAATGGAATGTTGTGAGGGGATGTGAGGGTTTATTGTTGGGTGTTGTGAGTGATGGACATTTCCACAAAAAAAGTTGTGAGTGATGGAATAATGGTTGATGACATGACGGAAATTGATTGGATGTTGTGAGTGATAAATGAGTGGTGAGTGATAACCACCCCTACCCCCTAACTGATTTCTTGTGTTCATAAAGAAATCTGGTTTAATCTATATCTGTATTATCTAATAGATGAAAATGTTTGAGAACATATATCACTCTCTAATGCCTACTCTCCCTTATTAAATTTTATTATAAAGTTTAACAAAATTTATTTTAATTTAAATATTTATGAGAATGCGGTGTTGTTATTGAAATTGTTTATTAGCGATAGAATAATATTGTGTATATGTACACGGCCTCCACTTAAAAGAAAATTAATATGCTAATTAGGGATGACAATCAAACCCGAACCTGCTGGGTAAACCCGAAACCTGACACATTTAGGACGGGTTTGTGGTCGGTTAATCGGGTTTGGGAATAGTTTTTATTTTTTTCGCGGGTTTGGGACGGGTTTGGGATTTAGTGATATACCCGTTTACCCGACCCAATTACCCGATAAGGTGTACCCGTTTACCCGATTGTATACCCGGTATAATTTCTTTTATATTATTAAATATGTATATATATGATACATCCATTTTTTACACATATAGGTATTCTATTCCGTATACCTTGTAGTTATTTGATATATATTTTTATAATGACAATACCAAATGTAACCGGTTAGTAGTTACCCGATAGACACCCAATGGGTTTTGAGATGAGTATACCCAACGAGTAATCTTTTTAAATTAACGGGTTTACCCGAAACCCGCGGGTATACCCGATGGGTATTTACCCGCTAGAAGCCCGACGGGTTTTGGGACGGGTTTGGGACAAGCTTATCTAACCGGGTTTGGGTTTGGGATTACCTAAACCCGTCTCAAACCCGACCCATTGCCATCCCTAAATTGCTAACTATTAATATTAGTGCAAACTTATTGTTTTAGAGTTGTTTAATCCCTTATACAAGCAAACCATTTTGTGTTATAGTTGTGTTAGATTTTTGCTTGGTTTCAGACACATATCGTTAACAATAACCAAAGAAGGAAAAAGGGGCTCAAAATTTCATTTCGCCTCGGGCATCCAAAAAGGTTAGAATGGCCCTGCCTATGTAAGTTAAATTTATATGATAATGTGTCGTATAATATCGTTAGTAGTGGCGGAACTAGAACATTAACTCAGGTGTATCCGAAAAAAAAATCACCGTGCAATCATACAATATGAAAAAAACAACAATAAATAAATAAAGATTTAACAACATCACTTCAAAGAATTCAAGATTGAACAACAATCCCTAGTTTAACAACTAAAAATACCAAAGTATAAATATAAAAATTACAAAATTACCAAGAAATCAAATAATCAAACAATCAACGAAAAAGCACAAAAAGAAAAGATATAAAGAATACTCACAATTCACAAACAAACTTCGATTTCTGCTTGTTCAAATTAGATGAATCGATGGACGATGCTGCTTGTTCTTGTTTTGCCTGCTGTTCGATTAAAGATGAATGATGAATCAGTGTTGATGAGTATTCCTTGTTCGAATTGAACAATTCTGTAAGTAGGAGTGCTCCCTGTTCGACTTTGAGTCTTTGTCGTTTCGTTTCCTAATCGTTCAACCTTCCACAAATGTCGTGCCACAGCCGCCTCATATTCAAAGGGTTATTAGTTTATTACATATTGGACTTTTGAGCTAGCTATTAATCAATAGAATTGGGTTGCCTTATCAATTAAACTGTTTTTGGGCTTACAATTTTAAATAAGAATTGGGTTGCCTATCAATTATAAACTGATTTCGACTTTTATATTTTTTGTTGGGCTAGATATAAACGCTAAACGGCTTTTGGGCTTACAAACTTATTTTTTTCAAGGGTATTCTTGTAGTTGTTTAGGGGTATCATTTGTACAAAACTGAAAAAAATACAAGCCGTAGCCGGTGCTACAGCTCGTAAAGAGCTAAGTCCGCGGTCCGCCCTTGATCGTTAGAATTCAATGAAATATTAGTCATGTTTGTTAACTACGAATAAAAAAGTAATATTTCAATACATGATTTTCTTTAGTATTAATTACGCATTTACTTGGTCTGATTATAGTACTTCACATATTTCCGTCATTTCAGTATATGTTAAGCTAGAAATTGATTCATCATGTTTAGTTACGCAAGACATGGACAAACAGTGAGGAGGATAGATCCACAACTTCTTGAAAAATTTTACGTAGTTAATGTAATGAACTGTACATTTAATCAATTTGTTTGCGTTCTTTAACCTTTACTTTTAGTTATCTCTGAAATTAACACATCAACTTATCTGAGTTAGGGTGTTTGTTATAGGATTGTTAATTGTGTCAATAATAGTTTTGGTAGAGTTATTAGGCTGGAGAGTGTGGTATAAAGCCCCTAGGGGCTATATCACGCTACGTCAGATCCACCTAGACCCCACGTCATATGGGGGGGCTTTAAAGACCCTCCGTTTAACTTGCATGGTGTGGTATAAAACCCTTATTAAACAAAATTAAAAAAAAATTATTGGTTGAAAGAGGTGGGCGGTGGGCCCCACTTGCACACCCCTTTTTGCTCGTTATCATGGTGGCGGACAAGGGTTGGCGGCCCCCTTTTAACAACCTGGGGGTGGTCGATGGCGGAGAAGGGCGCTAAACATGGATGAGGTGGCGGGTGGCGCTAAGCCACACCGCAGAGCCTTAAGGCCATGTGTAGTCATAAAGCCCTTGGTGGGGCGTTATGCGACAAGTGACGAAACGCGTAAGAGAGGGCTTTATGGAGTTTTATATCACAAGAGGGTGTAATGGTAAGGGGGTTATATAACCCCTTCAATTATACATACATATGTATGTATATATATGTGTGTGAGTGGGGGATAAAGGGCAACACCGCTATCACTAAAACGGGAGATGGGAAAACCCAACCCATAGCGCTCGCTGTAGTGGTGTTGACGACGCTGTGAGACTGCCATATTCAAATTTGGTGTTATATACTATATACTGCCCCATTACACATAGAACAAAAAATAGAATTCTGATAGCAATAATTGAAAGTAGATATTTTAAAAAGTAATTTCAGTGATCGCAATTAACAATAATAATTTTGAAAGCAATTTGGATAAATGCACAGATTATTTAAAACAGGATAGGATGAAGCATATGGTATGTATGAGCACCCATTGTATTACATGGCGTGTTGACTGGGAAAGAGCATATAAACCTTTACTATTAAATATACAGTTAAATGTAATATTCATTTTGTGAGTTTAGTTCAAATGTTTAATTTTTCTCTCGTAGGTTCAAAAAGGTTTCACCACTGCCATTTTAGTCCACATGATTAAATTCATCCATTTTTTCTGTTAAACAGAAGGGCAATTCGGTCATTTTATATGTAATTCTGTTAACTAGAAATGCAATTCGGCCATATAAAATGACCGAATCGCCTTATCGTTAACAGAAATAATGGATGAAGTTAATCCAGTGGACTAAAATAACAACAGTGAAACCTTTTTGAACCCACAAGAGAAAAATGAAAACTTTGGACTAAACTGGCAAAATGCCCAAACCACAGGGACTAAAATGATATTTAACTCATTAAATACATAAAGAGTTAAATGTCTGATTGGTCCCTGTGTTTGCAAATATTGCAGATTTGGTCCTAGTGGTTTACTAATTACAGAGTTGATCTTAGTGGTTGCAAATTTTGCACTCGGGTGATCCTTATCACTAACCCATGTTAATTTTCTCAATTAAATGTATGCGAAATGACTAGATTGCCTCTAAACAATAAAAAAAATAAAAAAAAAACAAAGATGGCTCATCCTCATCTTCTTCTTCCCCCTCCCTCTTAAACTCACCACCACCGCCACCACCTTCAACCCACCACCACCACCACCTTCAATCCACCACCTCCACCATCAGCTTCAACCCATGAGGTGGGTCATCTTTACTTTTTATTTTTTTATTGTTTAGGGACACTCTAGTCATTTCCTATACATTTAACTGAGAAAATTAGCATAAGCTAGTGATAAGGATCACCCGAGTGTAAATTTGCAACCACCGGGACCAACTCTGTAATTGGTAAACCATTAGGACCAAATCTGCAATATTTGCAAATCACAGAGACCAGCCAGTCATTTAACTCTACATAAAACCACTACTACGAATAGTAACACAAACGTGTTGATTGATACTGAAAAAAATTGTTTAATTCTTCGCTTTAAATCATACGTTATTCCTTCAAATTTCATTGGTTGATGTAGTTTTTTTTTCAATAATTGAAAATTTTAAAATAGATTTGGTCACGGACCGTGGTAACAAATTACACATTTAATTGAAAATTTTAAAGTAGATTTGGGCACATATGGTAGGGTGTTGACAAAGTGTGATTGTGATGTTGAATTCATTCACATTTGAAAGGAATGCCAAATTTCTTTGAATTTGAAGGAACTAATTTCAGATTCTGTTACGTTTATACTTCAACCAAACATATATTATTTGAATTCACATTCATATTCCAACAAGTTATATTTAACCGAACATGTTACGGATGAAATTTATATTTCATGTCCATTGAATTCTGATGTAGAGTGTGAATCTTCTGCGTTAATGTGGGTATAATACGTGTTTTATTATATTTTAAGTGATAATGTGCTTTGAATATGTTAACTACGTGTGTTTGTAATGTTACAGATTAATTGCGTAATACGGCGAAGTTAGAGAGTTTAGTGATGAAACAAGACAAGCACGAATGATTCTTAAGGAGATATCACGTTATTCGGAAGTTATTTCAGGTTAGAAAATGGCTTAGAGTCGAAAGCAGTGGCGGACCCAGAAAAAATTTTCAAGGGGTGCGGATAAGGGGTTTAACCAAATTTTCAAGGGTTCAAGGGGTGCGGATAAGGGGTTTAACCAAAATTTCAAGGGGTGCGGGGAGAATTTTACCTTATAAAATACACTAAATTTTTTTTTTCAAGGGGTGCGCCCGCCCACCCTGGACTCTTACTAGGTCCGCCCTTGGTCGAAAGATAGCTTAAAGGAACAGGAAACACGAAATAGTGAAGTCCAGGGAGCTGGTTGTTATTTGCTGAAAGTGAAATAAAGTAAACAAGAAGTTAGCATGGAAGGGACGTAACCTACGGAACCAAAGGGGCAGCTTACGGCTGGAAAAAGACAAATGAACAGAAGTTACGAATCGTAGCTTATGTTTTACTTCGTAGTTACGGTACAAATGAATGGCAACGCATGATTACTTGTGGGGTCTAAAAAGGGAATTAAAAGAAAAAAAGATGGAAGCAGCCATATTGGGCCGACATATGCACAAGATAGTGGAGGGTTTTGACTTGATAAAAAATTCAACTACAACAATAGTCAATAACAATATTCTGATATGTGCCTCCCCACGTAACCCATGCACCACCCACGTCTCTGTTTTTTATAATTTTTATAATTTCATGCATCTCTCTTTATTTTAATTTATGTTATTTAATGTTAGTGGGTTAGTGTAGTAGTGGTCTAGTTAGTTATGTCTTTCAGTTTCTTTTGTTAGCCTATAAAAGGCATGTCACATGTGATGATTTGGTTGAATGTTATGTGAGAAAATTACTTCGAAACCTCCTTCTTTATCTTCTGTTACTAATTTCTATCTCATTTCTTGCTTATCTATCTTTGATACATATCAATTGGTATCAGAGCAGCCTTGATCCATGGATACTCGCAACAAATCCAATGCTGAATTCCGCCAAGAGATGACCGAAGTTGTGGCTCGTCATGAATCCAATTTCGATCAAATCCATGCTACTTTGCAAACCTTGCTTACGAAGGTTCAATCCTTCGAAGTCTCACTGAATTCGGTAAATACCGTACTCGCAAAGTTTCAAAACCTTGAAGTTTCACCAAATAATCGGGTTGTTAATGGAGGAGACTTGATCGTCAACACCAACAACCAAAAACCGTACTTGAAGCTTCACTTCCCACGTTTCGGAGGAGATGATCCGCAAGGTTGGATCTACCAAGCCGAACAATAATTCGCTTTTCAAAAGGTGGACGTCGGTGATCATGTCAACTTGGCATCCTTTCATCTTGATGGGATTGCCCTTCAATGGCATCGTTGGATCTCGAAATTCCGAAGGCCCTTGACATGGAATGAATTTACTCAAGCTCTTTTAGGTCGATTTGGACCAACCGACTATGAAGACCAGTCTGAAGCGTTATCCCGACTACAATAGACGACCATCGTGGCCGCTTATCAAGAGGTTTTTGAGAAGCTTTCGCATCAAATCGACGGTTTGCCAGAAACCTTTCTAGTTAGTTGTTTTATTGCAGATTTGAAGGACGAAATTAGGTTGGATGTGAAGATTAATAAGCCACGAAACCTGTCGGAGGCAATAGGTGTGGCTAGACTGGTTGAGAAGCGGAACTCAATACAAGGAGAACTCGGCCATGATATGGTCACTTCTCCTTCATTTCCGACTTCCGCGGCTGGGGTGCTTGGGCCACCATCAATAAAACAAACGATAGCATCACCTTCTACCATCCATCGCCTTACTACCGCGGAGGCACGAGAACGCCGGGAAAAAAGAGTTATGTTATTACTGTGATGAAAAGTTTGTTCCGGGTCATCGATGCACAAAACCAAAATTCTTCATGATAGAGGCATCCGTCGACGAGCTTAACGGAGGAACCGGACCACCGTAGCTCCTTGCGGACAAGCAGCGTTCGAGCGGGGGAGAATGATATGTGCCTCCCCACGTAACCCATGCACCAGTGCACCACCCACGTCTCTGTTTTTTATAATTTTTATAATTTCATGCATCTCTCTTTATTTTAATGTATGTTATTTAATGTTAGTGGGTTAGTGTAGTAGTGGTCTAGTTAGTTATGTCTTTCAGTTTCTTTTGTTAGCCTATAAAAGGCATGTCACATGTGATGATTTGGTTGAATGTTATGTGAGAAAATTACTTCGAAACCTCCTTCTTTATGTTCTGTTACTAATTTTTATCTCATTTCTTGCTTATCTATCTTTGATACATATCATATTCTTGACGAAAAGAATTAAAAGGGTTACAAACACTAGGTCTTACAACATCACGTGAGTTGGATTTCTTTGGGCTGCTAACATTGGAGGGTTTTTATTTGTCAACAACATCATCATTACGATCATCATCAACCACACATTAACTCTATAACATTTTCGAAGTTGGATGACCAGTGCCAGCCAGCTGCGTGTCAGCTGGGTATTTGCCCACGTGTCAACATGTAATAGGATAGAGATTTAATTTTTCTTAAGGGAGGGAAAATTACGAAAATGTCGTTTAACCAAGTGCTTTTGCGAATTTGTCACCTTCCTGCGTCGTTGGAAGATCCTCACAGCCTCGGAAGCGTCCGTCTATCATCTTGATGCGTCCATTTCCTACAATCCGACACGTATCCGACACGTGTACAATATGTTCAAGCGTCTCTTGATTATTGTTTATGTGTCGGTGACGCAATGATTCCACGGCTTGCGTCCCTGGTTTCATATCGTTTTTAAAGCGGCTGACGATGTATTTGGTTGACGCACCGTAATGGTCTGGCTAAAGTACCGCAATGGTCTGGCCGACGCTTTCCCCAAGCGTCCCGCTGACGCACCGTAATGGCCTGGCCGACGCCTTAAAAATGACTGGCCGACGCTTTTAAAATGATAGGCGGACGCTTTAGCTTAGGCCGATGCTTTAAAAATTTCTGGCCGACGCTTTAGAAAGTCTGAACGTGTTCAATTTTTAAGGGACCCATTTTTAAATTTTTTGAAGTTAAATTTATTTGTTTGTTAAACGGTTTTTAATTTGACATATTTATGATCTCCCCATTTAATTATTAACATATAACAATTTATTGTTAAATCGTTTCAGGATTTCTTCCCTTATATATACCACCAGTTGTTCATAAAATCCTCATTTTGCATTGAACATCTCATGAAAATTTCTTTTACCCCCGTAGATTTCACACCTTCCAAATATGATCAGACCCTCTTTTATTGATTTGTGTGAAGTTCCTTTTATTGAAGATGACGTTTTCCTAAGCTTTAGAGTTGTCGTTTTTTGTAATCGACAATACTTGTCTGATGGCACGGGTGTCAGCCGATTTCCCCGTCCTCTACCTCTGATCACTACAAAGTGTTCAAGAGCTCATCTACAAATAACACGTGATGCATCAAACGGGTTGTTCGGCACATGGCGGTGAAGAAACTGCGAACAACCCGTCCCATATCACTTCCGCCAAAGCGTAAACAACGTGTCGATGGAACTTACCATTTCAAGATACATCGTTTATCTTTGGTCGGTGTTTTGATGCGAATTCCGTAAGCTGAAATAAATTCATTCTTAATTTAATATTTCTGTCCGGATCTTCTACCCAGAAGGAATTAGCAGTTTGATGAAGTTATTTTTGAAGACTATTTAATTCAGTTGGAAATTGCAGTTCGGCGTAGTTTATGTTTGTTTGTAGCACTTGATTTCAAACACGTCTTGTAATAAATATCTGTTTTTAGGTTATATTTTTTTGTCTGTAAACGTAGAAAAGTAAAATTATTTTGTTGTTTAACCGATCTGACTGTTTGGCAAAATCAACTTTATTTATTATTTTTATAACATAAATTTCCAAATAGAAAAGTAAATTAAAATATAAATTAATCATCAAGCGTGCTGTACAATCGAGAACGGTCTGGCTGACGCAATCGAGAAGTCCCGTTGACGCAATAGAGAAGGCCCACCGACGCTTTAAAAAGGGCATGGTCGACGCTTTAAATAGACTGAACGGACGCTTTAGCTTTGGCCGACGCTTTAAAAAGGTCTGGCGGACGCTTGAGCATTGGCCGAGGCTTTAAAAAGTGTGAACGTGTGCAATTTTTAAATTTTTTTGAAGTTCAACGCTGTTTATATACATACAATCTTTTGTTCACCATATCCTCTAACCCCCCATTAGTGTTCACAGTTCACAACTTCAAAAAATGGGTAGACCCCCTGATTTCGAATTCAACAAACGGGTTTAAGAAGTCATCTACAACGGACACAGATCTTCTCCGATTTAATCGGATGTGATCGGATATCCTCTTCCACGTGCTCTGCGGGGTTGATCGGGTTCAAGAACTCATCTACAACGGACACGTGAAGAGTCCAAACGGGTTGTTCACCAATGTGTTAGGTGTAACACCTCGAAAATTCACGTCCTATAATGTATTGACACGTGTCATAAGCTTGAACGTGTGAAATTATATTTAGAGGGACTAAAGTTGACAAACATGGAAAGTATGTGAAAATAAGGGTTCAAAATGTCAACAAGGGATAAATATACTTTACAGTAACCCTACATGATGTTCATAACCTCAACCGAATAAATCATGGATCGTACAAAGCCAATTGTGAAATAAAGTGAGGAATTACAAACTACAGGGGTTAAATGTGTCAACATGTTTAAAGGTATACCTCTGAGTGACCTTTTAACGAACCCGAAGCTTTGTAATGCTTAATTATACTCACAAGAATGTGTGATAAAAATTTCACAAGGTTTCGTTAAGGTATGAGAAAGTTATGGCAATATTCGTATACGAGGGGTTAAAAACGTCAACGATTTAATTTCTCGCGATTTTTACGCAACCGACGAACGAACACGCAAACATCAACTACCGATCCTAATTTGCATATTTTAGTATTAATATTATGCTCTACGATGCTTCTATGATGTTCGGGTGCGAAGACGGGCTTGTGGGCCTTGGGCCCAAGCCCACAAAACCTCACTATATAAATGAAAAATAAATAAAATAAAAAAAAATAAAAATCATTTTTCACCAACTCATTCTCTCTCTAAAAAACTCTCTCTCTCTCTAGAAACTTTTCCGGCGACCGGCGACTTTTCCGACGGCCGTTTTCCGGCCAAGAGTACACTTTTTCGACTATATCCGACGTTCCGGATCGCGTGGTGTGGTTAGTTTTAGCTAATTCTTAGCGGTTTGAGCTCTATGGCAACTCCGGCGACATTCCGGTCAAATTCCGGCGAGTCCGTTTTGAACTTTTGACTTTGCAGATGCTTCGATCGGGACTTTAGGAGCATTCCTGCAAAGTTTCATGAAATTCTATTCTCCGGCGAAATCTCGACTCCTGACATGATTCTGGCGATTTCCAGCCATAAGTTTTCGATGAAAAATATATTTTTGGACTCCTAGTGACCTGTAGAGTCTATCGAACCACTTTCGACTCGGGTGAAAAATCTAAGTTCGGGACGCTCTCGGGCTCGACTTCTGACATGGTTCTGGCGAGTTCCAGCCATCAGTTTTCGATGAAAAATATATTTTTGGGCTCCTAGTGACCCATAGAGTCCATCGAACCACTTTCGACTCGGGTGAAAAATTTAAGTTCGGGACGCTCTCAGGCTCGGTTCAACTTGGTCAACAGGTCAAACGTGGTCAAAACTGGTCAAGGGGAAGTTTTGGGTCATGTTAGTGCCTCGGTTCAGTTTTGGGTTCGGTCAAACCTGGTCAACATCGGTCAACCGTGGTCAACTGCTGGTCAACGCAGTCAACACGAGGCTCGGTAAAATTTTATCGATGCAAATTTTGTTATATTATGTGGGCATTAAACCCTTAAAAGGGCACCCTCTGATTCCCACTCTAACTAGGTCAAATGTCGGGTCAAACTTGTTATTAAAAAGTCAACAGGATAATTAATTTCTAATTTATCCATAATTAACAATGTAGAACACATACAACCTGTTTGATCATTAATATAACTTGGTAATTAGTGTAAGAACATGTCTAAACATGTTCAACCCGACAATTTCCTGTTTAGACCCGGTTCGGAACCGAAAGTCACATAGTTTGACTTATACTATGACTTTCAGTTCTGACCCGTTTTGGTATGATTTAGAAATACCTTAGAGCTCTATTTGGACCAGGTTACATGCTAGTATAATCCTCTGTGATTATACACCATGGTTCATTAGTTAACCAATTAATATGCATGATTCCGTTAATTGCCCATATGTTGACCATTATGCCCTTTTCACCACAAAACGTGATTTTTGGAAATGTAAAAGAGTAAAAACCTTAGTCACTGATATATAAACTTGTACCCAAAGTTAGACTTCAATTTTGAGCTTTTCGGCTTATGTGAAATTACCAAAATGCCCTACGGTGCATAGTTGGGTTATAATTGATAAATTTCACATATATACTTTACCCTACTGTTATAATTTTTAAATGGAGTATTTTTGCTGATTACATCAGACCTGTAACTCAGGTTAATACTTAAACTCTTTTATAAAGTTGAAAATGACCAAACTACCCCTACGGGGCATAGTTTGTATTTAAATTCGTTTCGGGCATAATGAAAGACATCCTACTGATGTCACAACATATTTGAAGCATATTAACTTAGGAAACCTGTATATGGCTCTTTCAAATACCCGTTACGCGTATTACGCGATTGGTTCGGTTTATGTAGCGAGTTTACATAAAATAGCCGAAACGGGTCAAACCTTATCGGTTTTATCTCAAAATCCAGAATGTGCATGAAGGACCCATATTAAACAAGTCTCTGAACTTGTCGGGTCTAAATCACATTCTATCCGGTCCTCGCTTAATCGTGCGTACGAACCGTATCTTTGAAACTAGCCGGTCTAAGCTTAAGCTTAATTAAAGACCCGTTAGGATTCTAATAGGTTATTAAAAACCTTCGTTCCAGATTAGGAGCCCAGTAAAAGCTATCTGTACTTGCTGATTTGATATACGGCTGGGATTGAATTTATATTTAGCTCAGGTAAATACTTTTAACTTATTTTCCCTATACGGGCTTGGGTTACGGTACATAGCGTACCGCTTGATCGGGCATCAAATCTCCACGCTTAGTGGGTAGTTGAATAATTTGATCGGCTCGTTTTAAACAGTCTTGTTTACTTTATAGCCTTTGGGGGGTTAATGACCATGTCCCGGATATCCTCGGCATTATCTTACGAGATGGCCACGACCTGAGCACGGGGTGTAGGCGTACACCTGTCAGTGTATAACTCTAGAATTGTGGTGTGTCTATTGATCTTTAACCCGGATACGTTCCGGGCTACTGAACGCATAAGTAACATGTAAATCGTTCACAAGATTATAATATTAAATAATTCTCCCAAGTTAAAAAGATTAATTTTGCCTCTGTGCATTTTAATCCATGTGTCAAGATATTTTGTGCCACGTGCATTCAAAACAATTTACAAACTCTTTTTCCAAAATGAGTCAGTTGAATGTATTTACCAGTGTAAACTGACGTATTTTCCAAAAAGGCTAAATGCAGGTGCTGTACGAAATTGGCTGGATATGTCTCCTTAGCATCAATAGAAGTCTCGCAAGCTTAAGATGCCTAAAAGTCTGTTGAACTATTGTTTCCATTTTATGTTCGATCCTTCTGTGGATAAACTTCCGAATATTGTGATAGTTGATATTACAATAATAAATTCGGTTGTATTATATTTTAAATTGCTTCCGCTGTGCACATTGATATTGTGTTGTTTGACTATTATGTTGCCAACCATGACGTCACGATACTCCCCACCGGGCCCACCGGTGACACGTGGAAATTCGGGGTGTGACAGGTTGGTATCAGAGCCAACACTGAGTGAATTAAACACTAGCCTTAGTGTTTAATCTCAGTTACACAATTGCACAATCTAAACTTCTGAGTCTAGACTTAACATAGGAAAAATCTTAATCCTAATATATGAAAATTTTTGCTTCCAATTTTTATTATTATTGGATACGTCGCCAAGCGAGGAAGCTGAACTAGGAATTCTCCACACCCGGAGCCTTGAAATGCTGAGCTTCGTACAGCGACCAAGATGAGACATGCAACCAAGGAGAAAACATTCAGGAATTGAATGAAGAAGAAACTCCTCTGCTAAAAATCGTTTCCTCAATAGTCCTTATAAGGACATATTTATTTTTAGTCCCTTCGAGGACAACATTATTCCTTTCAAGTCCCGCTTAGGGCAACTTTATACTTTTATTTTTTAGATAGTGGAATGATTAAGTTTAAACTTTCATTCTAAATAAGAATATTAAATGAATGGAAAATAACATTTCCTTTTTGCAAGATCTACCATTATAATAAAATGGCAAAATCTAAAAGGGCAAGACCTAGCTTCGGGTCATATTAAGACCGGCCAAGATGGCAGTTCCGCAATTTAGGTTCAGATCCATATTTACACCTCAATTTAAAAATTGTTCTGCGTTAATTATAAATTAAGAATCTTAAGTGTGAAACCTAGCCTCGGGTCAATTATAGGACCGGGCCAAGATGGTAAGACCTGTTAAAAAGATTCAAATCATTAATTAAGAATCGTAAATGTGAAACCTAGCCTTGGGTCAATTATAAGACCGGGCCAAGATGGTAAGACCTGTTTAAAAAGATTCAATTCCCTGTTAACATCTTAAAACATGTTAACACTCCTGGCAGATGTGATTCAATTAAAAATCACACACGTCATTTTTATATAGGATCCTTCAAAAGATTCCTAACCCAGTTTAATGATCCCTGAATCCTGGGTTTATGTCATCAATTAAGATGATCATATTTTAACCATACGTGGTAATATAGTGCCTACGGGCCTTGCTCATTTTTACATGAGCCAAAATACAGTGGTAGCTATGACTCCCTGTCAGATATAGGTAATGAACTAGGTTCAAACCTCAAATGCTTTGATTCTCTGAAATCCTAGCATATAATTTATAATTGTCTACGTGACTAGGCCTATTGTGCCAATATACTTTCATGCTTTGATTCTTTGAAATCATAGCTTATAAATTATATATGTCCTTGTGACTAAGCCAGTTGTGCTAATATACTTAAGGACCTTGATTCTCTGAAATCATGGCATATAATTTAAAAATTGTCCTTGTGACTAGGCCTTTTGTGCTATTAAATAAAACAGTTATTGTTGCTTAGATTCTCTGAAATCATAAGCTTATAATTTATAAATGTCCATGTGACCAGGCCATTGGGTGCCACTAATAAAACTGTTAGTGTTTTATAATTAGGATAAATTATAATAGAAATCCTAAATAAATATGATTAATAAATTAACCAAATATGGTCTCTGTTTACCATGGTTAATGAATTTCCCTAAGGGGCAATTCAGTAATAAACATCTCTTATAAGGGAAGTGCCTACGGGCTATAGTTAATGTCCTCTGAGACTAAAGACAGTGGTAGCCTACAGCTCCCTGTCAAGAAAAGGTAATGAACTTTGATTCAAACCTTAAGGCCACGATTCTCTGAAATCATGGCTTATTAATTTAACTTGTCTACGCGACAAGGCCATTGGTGCTATTATTAACTGATGAATTAGGATTTATGATAAAAATCCTGGATAAAATAAATATTCTTCCTTCTCTGTCAGTATGCAATTGAAGGGAATTTTAAAGGTGAAACCTAGCCTACGCGGCCAAGATGGTGAAACCTACTCAAGGGATTCAAATCCTTGTTAACACCTAGGAATGTGTTAGCACTCCTGACAAATGTGATTCGAGAAAATCACAACAGTCATCCTTATATTGGATTCTTCCAATTCTCAAATCTAGCCTAGTGATCTAGGAATCATGGCTTATATCATCCTATAAGATGATCATATTATAAACATCCGTTAGTAATGAAGCACCTACGGAGTAAACTAGTTGTCCGATAAGACAACGACAGTGGTGGTCTTTGACCTCCTGTCTAAAATGTTGGACTATGTCCAAACATAATAGTCTATGTGATCAATGCGATCATGACTAATATCATCTAATACGATGATCATATTATTTGACATCCTTTAGTGATGTCTTGCCTACGGGCTATAATATATTGTCCATTTGAGACATTGACATTGTTATCTTTATGATTCCTTGTCTAAGGTGGTGAGCTATGCTCAAGCCGAATAGTCAAAATGATTAATACAATCATGACTTATAGCATCTAATAGGATGAACAAATTATAAACATCCATGAGAGATGTTTTCGCCTATGGGCCAAATTATACTGTCCATGTGTGACAAAGACATTGTGATCGTTACGATTCCCTGTCCAAGGTGGTGAGCTATGCTCTAGCCAAATAGTTCATATGATCAATGCGATCATGACAAAAATCATCAATACGATGATTAAAAATTTTTAACATCCGTAATGATGTTTTGCCTAAGGGCTATATTATATCGTCCAACTAAGACAAGGCAATTGAAATCGTTTGTGATTCTTTGCCAAGGGGGTGAGCTATACTCAATTCCCATAGTCTATACTATCAGTGCGATCCTGACTAGTATCATCAGTATGATGATCATAATATTAACATCCCTCGTGATGAAATGCCTACGGGCTATACTTTATTCTAGTGTCAGTAAGACAAAGGTAGTAGTGATCTTTACGATCCCCTGTTCAAAATGGTGTGATTATACCCAAACCTAATAGTCAATATGATTGATGTGATCATGACTAATATCATTAGATACGATGGTTAAATATAAACGTCCATTAGTGATGTTGATTGGCTTATTTTTCTGCCAAATGAATCGTCTGTCAAGACGATAACAGTTGTAGTCTATGACTCCCTGTCCAAAGGTGAAGAACCATGTTCAAACCTTGAAGCCCTAACCTAATAAGATTGCGGCTAATAAATTAAGGTTCTTGATGATAGACCATCGAGTTATGTTTTAAAGTCATTCAGGACAAGCCTATGTGCTATAATTAGTCATTCGTGACAAGTTAACATATTAAATATTAACATTCCTGGTGACATGCCTTTGTACCAGATTTGATGAATATCCTTATAACAAGGCCGTTTGTGCCATGTCTAAATGTCCTTTGTGACAAGGCCTTCATGCCGTATAATCATTTATGTCCTTCATGACTGTGCTTTATGCCGTATTTTTCTACGTCCCTCGCGACAGGCTTCTATGCCATGTATGTATATAAATATATATAACCGAAGTCGTGAAAGGCTAGCCTTTGAGCTATTTATAATCGTCCTAGTGACAAAGACAGTTGTGACATTATGGTCCCCTGTCAAGCAAGTATTGGACTCGCTCCAAACCTTGGATGCCATTGATGGTCCTGTTGTGACCTAGGCTAAATATAATGGAAATACGTTCAAAATAACGTTCACTATGAATCTTCGGAACAAAATAGCCCATACGGTTTATGAATGCCGTGGCTAACCTAAGTCAGGTCATCAGGATGATGACTAATTATGGTTAAATCTTGGTGATTGGTACCAAGTTTCGAGTATGGAAAACTCGGATGAGGTAGACGAAAGTCGCAATACTAATAAGGCGACGAAAGTTAATAAAACTACAAACGTAAACCTCAATATCAATGAAGTTAATCTCCAGGCTGTGGTTGACGCAGCAAATGGAAGGACCATAGAAAGGTCATGAGACAATCCAAAGAGCCGAATTCTTCTCGCTCTAAATCTCATTAAAAACCGTGAATATATTGCTCATGAGGAGATTTTGTTCACACTTCGTATATGAAGGATGAACCAAAAGAAGGAGAATAACTTCCAGAAATCTGAGAAAGAGAGCAAGTACAGGCTTAATAAAAAGCAACGAAAGTTCAGTAAGAAGCCTGTATACCTCTGAGACTGCTTCAGCATTATTAGATGGATGTTTTATATCCATAAGGAATCATTTTTGATGTCCTAGTTCCGTTATATATAAGAACTCAATAAAGTGATAAAAATCGATTGGTTGCTAAAAAAAAAAAAAAAAAAAAAAAAAAAATCAAGCCCATATTGTGGGTGATAAGGAGCAATTAATTATCAAAACTCCTTATGAGGCAACTCTCATAATTACACGTATCCGTGCGATTAATTAATATTAAACATAAAAAAATGGTGGAACTGGCCGTCCCCGGAATCGAACCTGGGTCTAGGCCGGCCGCACCCTTTCGCGCGCCTAGCCAACTGAGCTAGGTGCCTAGTTTGTGAAACTTCCATTATTGATTAAATATAAGCACTTGTGCAATAAACTTCCTTATCATTTATCAATGATAATTTCTGCTAAGTGTCCTGTTTTTAATACAGGCAATAATAAATCTTCATGAACCATAAACTTAGCAAAATTTTTATTATCATCCACAAGGTATAACTTACCAAGGAAACCATAGTAACCGATTCTTCTAGTATCGGCAAGGAATCCTTCCGAAAATCTAAGAGTACTCTTTCTTCGCATAGAGTACGACAACATATGTTATTTTAATTATTTTCTCATTATTTTTCTATCGCCTGCGAATGCCAAACTATGTTTGACAAAAGTGTCATATGAGGATTGGCGTATCCTAGTGTGTCCCATAGATTATTTCCATGTCTGATCAGCATGGAGGTTTAATACATGGAACCCTAAGATATCCTAATGATCATATTGTACTAAAGTCGACTAGTAGTATTCAAAGAAGATATCCAAAAATGGAATTTTTTTTTAAGTAAATGTTCCCGACTAAGGAATTCGTGGACTTATAACATAAAAGTGTCACTCATTTGACACGAACAATGATGGATGAGCTGGAGCCTGAGATATGGAAAATCTCTGTAACCTCCTTGTACCTTAATTATCTTCTCCTAAGATTACCCTGTTTACCCCTGAGGGGCAGGTAGAGTTAAGGTTTATATCCCATTTAAGGCTGTATTATTATGAAATCTCCAAGACGGCTAGCACCATCATTGGAAGAATCGAAATCCTGATTTACTAAGTTTTAAAATAGAGGGTTCATATAGCCTAACTCAATATCCTGAGAATTCGGTATAGTTAATTATGAAAGACAGTTCTTTTTGCTTATGCATTTTTACCGCAACCCTAATTAGACAACAATTAAGAATTTGCCATCAACTGCCCTGGATCGTCGATTGTTTTCGACTAGCTGTAAGGATTAACTATTCCTTAAAAATTGTTAAGCAGTGGGCAGTGGTTGGGATAACCATCTCACCTTAAGATAAGCTTTCCTATAATAGTTGATATATAAGTATCAAGGCTACTCATTTGGAGACCTTGTATAAATGGAATGTTAAAACATCTATTGTTAGAACAATAGATTGGTAAGTCCAGTTATCAGGATCTGAAAGTTGCATTGGAAACAACAAATAAGATCACGCAAATTCATAATCATCTGTAAGATGCCAGAATTCGACAGAAAATCAAGGATGAATGAAAATAGCAAACCTCCTAAATTCTTGATTAAGGAATAAGGTTCAACAATAGATATCACCCAGGAAGGGTGTGCCAAATCTGGTAAATTATCAGACTAGTTAAGCTCTGAATATATAAAATCATTCGAAGGAAAACGAATGTATTAAGATCAGGTAGCTTATAAGCTAAAACCTATTTAAAGAGCTTGGCGGAGCTCGCAATACATTACACACTAGTGACTGAAAGGTGTGTTTCGCCAATAAGTCAAGAAGCACTATCACATAATGTTATGCAAATTTATGATGTGATGAGCATCCTGTATCGATTGAGGATCGGCAGGTTAAGAAGCTCCAAAAAGGATATATGTACCTAATATAGGAGTCACTTTAGAAGCTTGGAAAGACTCCAGATATGTTATGGAAGTTAAGTCCATTATGCGACAAAAAGTACTTCCACCATTTTAGCAAATCTCGAGGTCGAGATTTCTTTTAAGGGGGTGAGGATGTAACACCTCGAAAATTCACGTCCTATAATGTATTGACACGTGTCATAAGCTTGAACGTGTGAAATTATATTTAGAGGGACTAAAGTTGACAAACATGGAAAGTATGTGAAAATAAGGGTTCAAAATGTCAACAAGGGATAAATATACTTTACAGTAACCCTACATGATGTTCATAACCTCAACCGAATAAATCATGGATCGTACAAAGCCAATTGTGAAAGAAAGTGAGGAATTACAAACTACAGGGGTTAAATGTGTCAACATGTTTAAAGGTATACCTCTGAGTGACCTTTTAACGAACCCGAAGCTTTGTAATGCTTAATTATACTCACAAGAATGTGTGATAAAAATTTCACAAGGTTTCGTTAAGGTATGAGAAAGTTATGGCAATATTCGTATACGAGGGGTTAAAAACGTCAACGATTTAATTTCTCGCGATTTTTACGCAACCGACGAACGAACACGCAAACATCAACTACCGATCCTAATTTGCATATTTTAGTATTAATATTATGCTCTACGATGCTTCTATGATGTTCGGGTGCGAAGACGGGCTTGTGGGCCTTGGGCCCAAGCCCACAAAACCTCACTATATAAATGAAAAATAAATAAAATAAAAAAAAATAAAAATCATTTTTCACCAACTCATTCTCTCTCTAAAAAACTCTCTCTCTCTCTAGAAACTTTTCCGGCGACCGGCGACTTTTCCGACGGCCGTTTTCCGGCCAAGAGTACACTTTTTCGACTATATCCGACGTTCCGGATCGCGTGGTGTGGTTAGTTTTAGCTAATTCTTAGCGGTTTGAGCTCTATGGCAACTCCGGCGACATTCCGGTCAAATTCCGGCGAGTCCGTTTTGAACTTTTGACTTTGCAGATGCTTCGATCGGGACTTTAGGAGCATTCCTGCAAAGTTTCATGAAATTCTATTCTCCGGCGAAATCTCGACTCCTGACATGATTCTGGCGATTTCCAGCCATAAGTTTTCGATGAAAAATATATTTTTGGACTCCTAGTGACCTGTAGAGTCTATCGAACCACTTTCGACTCGGGTGAAAAATCTAAGTTCGGGACGCTCTCGGGCTCGACTTCTGACATGGTTCTGGCGAGTTCCAGCCATCAGTTTTCGATGAAAAATATATTTTTGGGCTCCTAGTGACCCATAGAGTCCATCGAACCACTTTCGACTCGGGTGAAAAATTTAAGTTCGGGACGCTCTCGGGCTCGGTTCAACTTGGTCAACAGGTCAAACGTGGTCAAAACTGGTCAAGGGGAAGTTTTGGGTCATGTTAGTGCCTCGGTTTAGTTTTGGGTTCGGTCAAACCTGGTCAACATCGGTCAACCGTGGTCAACTGCTGGTCAACGCAGTCAACACGAGGCTCGGTAAAATTTTATCGATGCAAATTTTGTTATATTATGTGGGCATTAAACCCTTAAAAGGGCACCCTCTGATTCCCACTCTAACTAGGTCAAATGTCGGGTCAAACTTGTTATTAAAAAGTCAACAGGATAATTAATTTCTAATTTATCCATAATTAACAATGTAGAACACATACAACCTGTTTGATCATTAATATAACTTGGTAATTAGTGTAAGAACATGTCTAAACATGTTCAACCCGACAATTTCCTGTTTAGACCCGGTTCGGAACCGAAAGTCACATAGTTTGACTTATACTATGACTTTCAGTTCTGACCCGTTTTGGTATGATTTAGAAATACCTTAGAGCTCTATTTGGACCAGGTTACATGCTAGTATAATCCTCTGTGATTATACACCATGGTTCATTAGTTAACCAATTAATATGCATGATTCCGTTAATTGCCCATATGTTGACCATTATGCCCTTTTCACCACAAAACGTGATTTTTGGAAATGTAAAAGAGTAAAAACCTTAGTCACTGATATATAAACTTGTACCCAAAGTTAGACTTCAATTTTGAGCTTTTCGGCTTATGTGAAATTACCAAAATGCCCTACGGTGCATAGTTGGGTTATAATTGATAAATTTCACATATATACTTTACCCTACTGTTATAATTTTTAAATGGAGTATTTTTGCTGATTACATCAGACCTGTAACTCAGGTTAATACTTAAACTCTTTTATAAAGTTGAAAATGACCAAACTACCCCTACGGGGCATAGTTTGTATTTAAATTCGTTTCGGGCATAATGAAAGACATCCTACTGATGTCACAACATATTTGAAGCATATTAACTTAGGAAACCTGTATATGGCTCTTTCAAATACCCGTTACGCGTATTACGCGATTGGTTCGGTTTATGTAGCGAGTTTACATAAAATAGCCGAAACGGGTCAAACCTTATCGGTTTTATCTCAAAATCCAGAATGTGCATGAAGGACCCATATTAAACAAGTCTCTGAACTTGTCGGGTCTAAATCACATTCTATCCGGTCCTCGCTTAATCGTGCGTACGAACCGTATCTTTGAAACTAGCCGGTCTAAGCTTAAGCTTAATTAAAGACCCGTTAGGATTCTAATAGGTTATTAAAAACCTTCGTTCCAGATTAGGAGCCCAGTAAAAGCTATCTGTACTTGCTGATTTGATATACGGCTGGGATTGAATTTATATTTAGCTCAGGTAAATACTTTTAACTTATTTTCCCTATACGGGCTTGGGTTACGGTACATAGCGTACCGCTTGATCGGGCATCAAATCTCCACGCTTAGTGGGTAGTTGAATAATTTGATCGGCTCGTTTTAAACAGTCTTGTTTACTTTATAGCCTTTGGGGGGTTAATGACCATGTCCCGGATATCCTCGGCATTATCTTACGAGATGGCCACGACCTGAGCACGGGGTGTAGGCGTACACCTGTCAGTGTATAACTCTAGAATTGTGGTGTGTCTATTGATCTTTAACCCGGATACGTTCCGGGCTACTGAACGCATAAGTAACATGTAAATCGTTCACAAGATTATAATATTAAATAATTCTCCCAAGTTAAAAAGATTAATTTTGCCTCTGTGCATTTTAATCCATGTGTCAAGATATTTTGTGCCACGTGCATTCAAAACAATTTACAAACTCTTTTTCCAAAATGAGTCAGTTGAATGTATTTACCAGTGTAAACTGACGTATTTTCCAAAAAGGCTAAATGCAGGTGCTGTACGAAATTGGCTGGATATGTCTCCTTAGCATCAATAGAAGTCTCGCAAGCTTAAGATGCCTAAAAGTCTGTTGAACTATTGTTTCCATTTTATGTTCGATCCTTCTGTGGATAAACTTCCGAATATTGTGATAGTTGATATTACAATAATAAATTCGGTTGTATTATATTTTAAATTGCTTCCGCTGTGCACATTGATATTGTGTTGTTTGACTATTATGTTGCCAACCATGACGTCACGATACTCCCCACCGGGCCCACCGGTGACACGTGGAAATTCGGGGTGTGACATTAGGCAGGTCTCCAAATATCATTGAAGCTGGCGAACTGTTGAAGAAAATGTGAACAACCCGTTACATATCATCTAGGCCAATATAAAGGTGGGTTGATGGAACTTACCAGTTCACGACCCATTTTATCATTGCTAGGTGTTTTGATGCAAATTTCGGATTCCGAATCCGGATCTCCTACCCAGTTGGAAGTAGCGGTTTGGTGTATTCTAGTTCAAATGATTATGTTTGTATTTTTTTTGTGTTATGTTTTTTATGTACTTTGTATTGAATCATAATAAAGTTATAAAATTTACTGATTTATGTTTTAATTGTAGTTTAATTGTAGTAAAATTCAATCAAAAAAATTATATATTCATTTAAAGTTACATTAAATATTCATTGAACTTAACGCCGTTTTAACAGCCATTTAAAATAATATATTCATTTAAAGTTACATTAAATATTAATTTAACCCCCCATATTAACTAAAATCAAAACTATTATTTATTTAGAGTAGTATTTATAGGCCTATAAGTATTAAAATATTGGAAAAAATAAATAATTTTCTTATATAATAATTATTTTAGCGAATTATTTTATAAATTAAAGACAAAATTCTGACCATCTCCATTAATTAACATTGAAAAACGGGAACGGTCTGTCTGACGTAATCGAGAAGTCCCGCTGACGCAATAAGGAAGTCCCGCCGACGCAAAAGGAAGTCCTGCCGACGCAAAAGGAGACTACCGCCGCAACCAGAAGTCCCGCCGACGCGAAAGGGAAGTCCCGCCGACGCAGAAGGGAAGTCCCCGCCGACGCAAAAGGCGTCAACGTACCGTACGGCCTGACGCAACCTGATGGACGCTTTAAAATCGTACGAAGGACGGATAAATCACGTGTGGACGCTTTAGATTGTATACGGATTTCATAAACATTTGATTCTTTTAAATATGCAGTATTGGGACCCAGGAAGTGTAATAGTAAACATGAGACATCACGTGTGATTTTACTCTCAATTATGGGTTTTAAATTTGTTGTATACCTTGGTGGAAACTGGAAAGTTATTAATAACAACATGGAATATGTTGTTGATTGTCAATCAGTAAGACGTCTTTTAGAAATCCCGAACAGTAATATTTCGTATACTGAATTTGTAAGATATATTTTTGAGATTTTTGGTGTTCAAAATATCACACGTTTATCATACAAAATGTCATCTTTTACTGATCCCATTGATTTAACTAATGATTATGATCTTTCCTTTTTTTTTCTAGCTTATTGAAAAAAATCCCTATGATCTTTTTAAATTATATGTAGTTCAAGAAATTGGCGTTGGTTCGTCTTCGGGAAGTCAACGCACTAATTTCAAATGCCCCGATTTAAACGATAATGTTTTTGAAACTAATGAGTTTAATGATTGTGATAAAGGTAATTTTAATTCTGAAAAGCAATCACCTGTTTCTTTTAATGTTACAGAAAAAGTTGGGTCACATTGTCGGTTAAAAGAATGGTATCTTTTTAGAAACAAAGAAGAGATGAAAATCGAACTAGGAAGATTACGTCTTGAAGAATGTTTCGAATATAAAGTAAAAAGGTCATAAAAAAAAGTTATGTCGCATCATGTGTAAATGACGACTGCGAGTGGCTTTTTAGAGCTTGTAGTCGTCAATCTAGTGATGTATTTTATATAAAATATTTTAACAACAAATATACATGTTCTAAGACGCAGACGCATCCACGTCTGCGTCAAGCAAACCCGAGTGTTATTGGAAGTTATGTAAAAGAACAATTGAAGGAAGGCGGTCGTATTTACCGAGCTACTGATATCGTTAAAGATTTTAGACAAAATTTTGAAGTGAATTTATCTTACATGCAAGCTTGGCGGGGTAAATGTAACGCGTTACAAAATCTGCAAGGAACATTGGAAAATTCTTTTGCCGAACTTCCATTATATTGTCACAATTTGAAGAAGGCAAATCCAGGAACAGTGACACATATATTGACAGACAACGAGAGTCGTTTTGAAATGTTATTTGTCGCCATTGGTGCTGCGGTAATTTTGGTCCTAAATGTACATAAAAAAATTTTGATATAATTTTTGCTAGATATTTATATTTTTTTATCTTTCAGGTTCAGACTTTTATTAACAACTTAAGACCTGTTGTTATCATAGACGTGGCTCATTTGAAAGGGGAGTTTAAAGGCACAATGTTTTTGGCAGTTGCCATGGATGGAAACAATCAGATTTTGCCTATCGGCTACGGCATTGGTAAATCTGAGGACGGGCAGTCCTGGACCTGGTTCTTGTCCAAATTAAGAGAGTGTATCGGTGTTCATCCGGAGTTGGCCATCATATCTGATCGTGCAAACTTCATTCACTTAGCCGTACGTGATGTTTTTCCAGAAGCCTTTCACGGCCTGTGCTGCCGGCATTTGATGGTCAATCTTCGTTTACCGTCCAACAAGAAAAAGGAACACGAGAGCCTCTGGTGGAAGACTTGTAAATCCTATAGGATGTCCGATTTCGAAGAATCGTTCGACGCGCTTTGTGCAGCTGTTTCGAGAATTCGACAGACTCTTATAAGCGTTGGTTTTCATAAATGGTCTAGAGCACACTACTGGCAAAAGATATCATTATATGACATCTAATAGTGCGGAGTCTATGAATGCTCTATCTAGACACCAGAGGAAAATGCCAATAACCCAACTGGTCGAATTTTTTCGACACTCTGTACAAGGTTGGTTTTATGATCGCCGAAATCAGGGTATCCATGGTAAGCAATTGCTTACAGAATGGGCTGAGAAAAAAATAGAAAAAAAGATATGCAAGTCTAGGACGTGGACGGTTGATGGCATTGGAAAAAATACTTTTGACGTTGAAGACGGGGAAAAAAGGGGCCTTGTCGACTTCTCGAACCAAACATGCAGTTGTCGGGTGTGGCAGGTATCTGGGTTTCCGTGTGGCCATGTGATTGCCGTTTCCAGATTTCTAGGTGAAACGAGTTGCAGTCAATATGCGTTTTCTTGTTATAGCAATGAGGTTTACAAGAGAACGTATGAGGAAGTGGTATATCCACTACCGCATAAATCTGAATGGGAAGTACCTGATAACCTTATTAATCTTCTGCCACCACGCATTACTAAACGTCAAGCAGGTCGTCCAAAGGAGGGGAAAAAAATCTTATCTATCGGAGAAGAACCCACTCGTTTATATTGTAGTAGGTGTAAAACGTACGACCATCATCGTGACAGTTGCACACTCCCCATGCCTTCCCAGAATTCTTCGCGTCGAGGTTCAAAGAAAAAATCGTTTACCAATCCTGAGGTTGTTCAAGTTGAAGCAGAAGAGTTTCAGGAATATGTATTTCAAAATACCTATCCATCATATAATCTTGGTGACTTTTAATGTTTATTTAATACATTCAATTATTTATTAATTAATTTACTACAAACCATTCACATTCACACACACACATATATATATATATATGGATGCATAGAACCATTCAAGTTTGTTCATATCAAACAAAGCCTTTCAAGTGTTGAATACCAAAACGAATTCATTCAAGAAAAATGTCTACCTCATCCGAAAATTGGTCCAAAGAAGAAGACGTAGAATTGGCGACGTCTTACGCCGAAGTGGCTGATTTAGCTTTATATGCTAGCATGAACGAGGCATTTTGGGAGCGGGTTTACTATCATTTTTGTCGTAATATTGTGCAGACAACCCGTCAATTGGATGAAGTTAAGAGGCGGGGTACTTTACTCTACTTAAGATGTTCCTTGTTTTCTTCGATTTACACCAAGGTTCCAAATCCTGATAATGATCGTTCTAAAAGTGAACTTATCAAAGAGGCGTGCTTTGACTACGCCGAGAAATACGATGAGGTGTTCGAACACGCGGATGCTTGGGAAATTATCAAAGATCAAATCTGAAGACGAAATTTACTTTTAAATTTGTGTTTTCATGGTTTACTTATCGTTTATGTTTATGTTAATGTTTATGTTTATGTTTATGTTTGAGGTTACGATAATATGTTAATTTTATGTTTATATTGCTTCTTACATTTAATGGAAATGCATTAGAATCAATGAAAATGCATGTTTTAGCTTCTTAGATATAACCTTAAAACACATATTTTGATACTCAAAAACAGTTATTTTAACACTGCTAAAACGGGTCTCCCGGTGTAGCCCGCCCCATATCATTTAACGGAATGAAAGTCCCACTTGAGATTTTCATCTCTGCCCGGTCCGTTTGCCCATTGGCAGAAACGGGGCTGGCAGAAACGGGGCTGGCTTCCGAGGGGTGATTATACCAAAAAAAACGCACAACATATGACAAACTAATAATTAAAAAACTCCTAATAAACGGCTTGTAGATGTTATATCAAAAAGACTAGAAATACAATACCTTAATCCGGAAATAAATTTTTGTTAGCCTCATCGACTATCATTTGGCTAGTCGACGCCATATCAAAATTGTCTTCCAAAATACTATCATACAATTTGATCGCGAGCTTGTGTCGCATTTGCATTGCAGTTTCTTTTGGTTGTTCATGTTTCCCTAACAGAGGTTGATTGTTAATCAACCTCTCCATGAAAATACATACCCAAACGCCACAATCACCTAAGGATCCGAATTGTTGAGGGACATTATCTGGGTGAACAACGTTGAACGGGAACGACAATGACCATCCCTTGTCATCATAGTAATCGTTCATTCGCAACCACGAGTCAAATGCAAAATTGATATGACATATGACTTGTGTTCTCTCTTTGTCAATTGAAGGCCAATCGAGAAAACTGTAGGTTTAAAAAAAATCAAAGGATTACTAAACATCACCTACAACACTTAAAAAGATAAATCACACTAACCTATCATATATCGTTAACGTTTTGTCGTGCAGGTGGAAAACTCCCAAGAACCAATGCTTGTTTAGTACGTTCAACGGAACATAAATCTACATATATTCGACAAACTGAATAAAAAATAAAACAAAGAAAATACTTATAACTAAAAATTAATTTTTTTGTTACCTCGTCAACTTGGTCAATTCGTGGCAAGGGCTCCAATGATCCATCAAAATAATACTTAAAAACATTCTTCGTCCCTGAGTAAAAAACGACCATTGGAAATGAGGTGGTAAAATACACCAACGGTCGGTTTTCTGTCTCGAGTTATACAAGTCTATCATGCAAGCATAGATGTGCTGTAAAACAATAGAGTGTTAAATATAATACAAATTAGAATATAAATGTTATTTTACGTAACAAAGTTGGTTCTTACATCATCGTCTAACCAACCGCTACGCTTTACGCCTAGCAAACAAAGCCAAAAGTCTGGGCCAACTTCTGTGCCAATTGTAAGGCCAAGTTTTCGAACCCTCTCCTCACCTTTATCAACTGCTGCTTGCTCCTTTTCGGCCCACTCCTTTATTTGTTTTATTTTTTTTCCGGCGGAACTTCTTTAACTTCTTTCCGCTTTTTCCTACCCGCCACTTTGTTCATCACAACGTAAGGTGAGAGCAACCAGGAGCTCGGCTTTGATAACCTATCGGATTTTCTAGTCTCGGCCGCTTGAATGTCCTCTATCTGCTGCAAAAAATAATACCTCATTATAAATCATTTTCAGGATTTTTACTTGTTGATATTTTACATATAAAAGTTACTCACTTTTTCACTACTCGGATGCAACTTGTCGGTCTTCACATGATAATCGCTACATGATATTTTACATATAAAAGTTACATATGAGACCGCATCAACCTAAAATAAAAAAATTGTTTTTACCAATGAAAACATTATTTCTATGTTACTCAACGTTACCCTTTCAGTAGCGTTAGATGCTCCATCAGCTCCCTTAGAAATTGTCGACTGTAAAAAACATTACAATATAAGATATAGTACGTCAGAATTGTTTGATAAAGAAATAAGTGGATTAGTGTTACCTCCGGCTTCACTAGCTTAGCCAACCTCTGGTAGTTTTCCTCAAACCGATCGTCTAGAAGTTTTTGAAATTGTTGTATCAAATTGTTTTGTGTTTCAACATCAAGATTACACCCACCGAGCGGTTTTCCACTTCTTTTTTTTTTTTCTTGAATGTGTGGATGCATTCAAGTTATAATGACCTTCCGAACCGGTTTCATCATCAAGATTACACCCACCATCATTGCCTCCATCAACCTTGCCATCAAAACCCTCTAAACAATCATTGTCTCCACCATCTACCTCCATATTTTCAAACACATGTCGTTCAAAAGACGATTGCATTTTTTCTGAGGCTGGTTTCATTAAACCAAAACTGACTATGTGTTGCAAACTTGAGCCGAACCACATGGTATCTGACTCTTCGCTGGTGGGAACTAAATCACAACTTGGAAAACATTCATCAATCTGCATTTAATTAAAACAATACATTCACAAAATATTCATAAAATATATAATATATCCAAGTAAATAAAAATTCCAAAGACAATACCACTGTCGAATCTTGAATAATCCGATTCACAGAATTCCATGCTAGCCTCTTTCCTGCGGCCCAACTAAAAAATATCAGACTTTTTGGAGCGATATAAAATCCATCCCGGGATTTGAATTCAGGAAAAATTTCTAAAATCCAAAATTGCAAAATTAAATAAGTATAACTAATTAAAAAACCTTTCAAAAATCCTAAACTGCAAAATTAATCCATTGATGTACCTTGAATGGCCAAACGCAGCTGGGTAAGGAAAAACCCTTGTTTTCTGGCTGGTACCGATGGTTTAGATTGTAAACATTTGTACATGTGTTCGGCCAGAGATAAGTACCCCATGGAAATTGGTTCCAAGCTTCAAGATTATCGACCAGATTTAACAATTGGTCGTCAACAGCCTGGTAGTCTTGGGTTCCTTTAAAAGATTCAACCATCATCAAAAGGCAAATGCGAAGACAATCATCTTATGTGTACCCTATCCAATCAGACCCAAACAACTGTTATAGTTGACGTTGCCTAACCACTTTGGAACCTCCAAAATATCTCATCCTGAATGAGTCAGGGGATTCCTCGGATTGAAAATTTTCTATTGGTCCAAATCTAAACCTAGTTATTAGACAAAAATCTTTTGGGGTAAATTTCAAAGTGTGCACACCTATTGAATAAGGTATTCCCTCAATAGGATTATCTGTTTGAATCTGTCGTTGCGCAACTCCTAGCAAAAGATTGCTTTGGCAGATAACGTTTTTAATGTTCAAGTAATCCCCAAAACAGCCTTGCCTAAACCGGATTTCTAAAGAAGCAGACATTTTCTCCTTCATTTTCTCAACTATCGTCCAAACGGCTCTAACTTTAATCCTAGGAACCATAGGTTAAACATACAAATTAATCTTCGATAATAAACAACATAATAAATTTGAAGACTAAACATACTAATCTTGAACAATAATCAAAATGATAGACATGATTAATAAAAATAAAATACTAATGAAAGAAATACTTACCTTCTTCCGTTTAGATGTTTTGTCTTGCATCAAAACATTCGTATTCGGACTGATGCCGTCAACTATGTTTCCGAAGCCAGTGTTTGCGTCGTTGCCGACGTCACTGTTTCCGGCGTTGGCAACGTTTTCAAAATCAATGTTTCCTGCAAGAAAGTTTCCGAGGTTTAAGTCTCCGGCGTTGGCAACGTTTTGTAAGTCAGTGTTTCTGGCGTTACCACCAACGTTTCCGAATCCATTCTCTCCGATCTCACCAATGTTTCCGAATCCGATACCTGGGTCTTGCCCCAAGTTACCAAAAACACTATTTCCGACATTACAGTTGTACCCCTGTTGGTTGAAATCTACATTCCAAAAGTTGTCCATGTCGGCCGGGACCACGTGATTGGCACCGCAAACGGGTCGGTCAAATTTTTTTGTGAGTGTTTGGCACCAGAAACGGGTCGGGTCTCGTGGTGGTCCCTGGTTTAGCGTCAATGGCGTTAGGGAATGAGGTGGAGATGTGGTCCGTCCATTATGGTGCGTCTGGCAGACGCTAGAAGAGAACACGTGTAGGCATGGCAAACGTCGCCGGACGCTTCACGATTTAATGGCAGACGCAATAAGGGGGAAGACGCAATAAAGGATGGAAAACGCAATAAGGGGGAAGACGCAATAAGGGGGCAGACGCAATAAGGGGGCAGACACCATTAAATATAATAATTAATGTTCTCTAATATTATATTCGGGCGACGCAATAAGGGGGCAGACGCAATAAGGATGGCAGACGCAAAACGTCTCAAATTTTGAAAGCGTCTGCGGACGCAACGCAAGCGTCAGCTTAGTTATTAAATCAAGTTAATATTATAATATAAGGCAATACCAATAATTGTTTGTTCTATTATTTTTTTTGTATGGCAAAAATTTGAGAGCACAAAATAGTGTCTAATTGATTTTCCTGTGTCAAGTTAAATTATGTCTGATCGTCGTGGGAAAAGCTTAGCTAATGACGAATACTGTTCCCAACCAGCTAACAAATCTTCTAGTTGGATCTTAAGTAGGTGGAGGCGTCCGATGAATGTAAGCGAGACATCATCATCAGACGAAAATGCAAATCAACCCGCTCCGGATGAAGATCAGTTTATACACAATCGGCAAAGCCTACACCAGCACAACAACGGTAGATGGGCTATACCAGACGACGAAACAGCAAATTGGTCTAAAGATGTTGTCAAATTCCATAATAATGGGGATTCTCCGTTCTGTTTCTCAGCCGTTTTTTCAAGGACTGTAGAACTTGACAAAAATTTTTGGGGAACTTTGTTGGGCAAACGTTTAAACTGTAATCTCACCGAAACAGTAAGAATTATTAACTATTTTTTTGTACAAATTTATTTCTTAATAAAAAACTTATAATTTTAAATTTTTTTAACAGCATATTGAAGGCTGGGTTGGAAGATTGATGAACTGGAGAAGTAGAAAGCTACAAAAACACCCCTTGTTAAATATGCGTTGGACGATTCTACCACCAAAGTTTTATGAAAGCTTGTTACAGTCCGTTCCAAAAAACGTGTCTAGCTATTGCAATGGTAAATTAAGCCCGTTTCCATCTTTTTTTTTATGTTGATTATGTTTTCTTCCCAATACCGCTCAACAACAAAGAATGGTTTCTTATAAGAGTAGAGTTGGAGACCCAACAACTACTTATTTACCCATGGGAGAACGTTTGTGCCGGTCCAAAATACAGGACTGTCATTCACCCTCTGTTAAGAAAGGTCGCTGTATATTTTGGAGCAGTTTTGGTAAACATGCGATACTGGAAAAAAACTGGTCAACAAGAAAAATGCATGACATTCGAGTTTAACGATGATTATGTAGTGTCTAACGGATCACTGGCAGGTAACGAAGCTGTGTACGTTTGTATGCTGATGGAGCATCTGGTTACGGATAAACCAATTAATCTAGCAGGCGATATTCAACAAAAGTTTTTAGATTACAGGAGGTTCATGGCTGATAACATGTATTTTTGGCGGTGTTTACCCCGTCCAAAAATGCCATAATTTACTTTGTGTTTGTATTTAATTAGTCATATTTATTAACTTCGTACCTATTTGGGTATTTTGTGTTTTTCCCTTTTAATTTAAGTTAATCTTTAATTTTCTTTTATTTTTTCAGCAAACATTAATCTAGAACACACAATATGGTTTATTTTTTTATTTTTTTTTAAACTTTAGTAATATGCAGAAATTCTACAAAAAAAATTATAAAAATGATATAAAAATTCAGTCAAATTACGCATGACTATCTCAATTTTTTTATTATTTTTATTTATATACAATGTGTTATAAAAATTATTTTTTTAGTAAAAATTGATAATTTTGCTGGCTGATCCCAAGATAACCAATTTAATGCTATATGGGTGTGTAGTATGTACTGTAATACTCAATTTAGTGCAAAAAAAAAAATAAAAAGGTGACATCTAATTAAAAGTTTATTTCATAAACTACATTAATACCATACAAAACACCTAATCTACTAAAAATAGCCTTAAGATCTCCCACTCCGAGACACGTTTGAAATCCCGCCCAAGCAGGTGCCGATAGTTGATGAGAGCGACTTGTAAGGTGACGTCCTCATCGATGTCACCACCCAGGTACTCAACCTCGTTGTGGATATGCTCAAACCGCAGACAATCTGAACGTATCACCCTAAATCGTGAGGACAAAGCATCCACGGTTCGGTTGTGTGCCCCCGTATGTGCTGTGAAATCTTGCATTACCCTCCTCCATAAACCGCCTTGTCTAAGGCTTTGAGGAGTACATACTGCCTCGACAAATGACTCGTAGAGGGCGAGATCTTCCTCGGTTTTCCAGGGGTTATTTGCCATTGTTTGTTAATTAGGTTTGGTGAAAGCTTTACGTTTGGAAAGTGGTAAAAGGCTCACGTCGAAGTGTTTACATAAGTGATATGTGAGCATACAATTTGAAAAAGATATGTTGCCAAGCGTCTGTCTGACGCAAGACGCCTCCGAAGCGTCTCCCCGACGCAAAAAACTACTGCAATCTCGTCAACCTCGAGGAGTCCGTCTGACACTTTCCCAAGCGTCCGCCGACGAGTCCGTCCATTGCGTCCGCCGGAACATTCCGGTGCGTCTGCATGACTCGATAATTATTTATTTTTATTTTTTTTAGTTTTTCCACTTTTAAAGTTAATCTTTAATTTTCATTTAATTTTCTATTATCTTTAATGCTAAGAAAATTATCCATTCCAAAAAAATTAAGTCATGTAACTTAAAACATGCATTCAGTAAACATAACAACTGAAAAAACATGTACTATCTAAATTATTTTTATTATTTATTTATATGAATTTCAATTGGTTCTTAGGTTTGGAGAATGTAAGTTGTTTTTAATGGTAATTCATAAAACATAACTCTAAATTAAAAAACACCAAATACAATAAAAATTACACATCATACCACTAAATTTTATTATACAAGTAAAATTACACATCATATCACTAAAAATTACACATCATACCACCAAATTTTATTACACATCAAATAACCCTCTCTGTAAGTGACTTCTTCAGGAGGTGGAAGACCATACCGATAACACGGTGTCATTCTATGTGCTCTTTGAAGATGAGTTCTTCCCATTTCTGAGAAGTTCACTAACCCTTTTTCATCAACACCGGTTTTCATGTGTCCTTTGAAGATGAGTTCTTCCCTGCTACCGGTTTTCATCAACACCGATAAAACGACATTTTCAAAACATGTAAACGCCTTTGTTTCTATTTGTAGACTATCAAAAGAAATTAACATATGCATTGTATAACGATGCTTGGAAAGAAAACATCTGATTTCCAAGGGTATTTATATACTGAAAATTATAACAAAGTATAAAAATCAAATAATTTGAAAAAATATGTTGCCACGCGTCCGTCTGACAAAAGACGCCTCCGAAGCCTGACAAATTCCCAAGCGTCCGCCGACTCATTAATTTAAGTTTTTACCTTTTTTTTGAATTTTTTATGTTAAACTTAATTGAAAGTAAAACATCAAAAAAATGATGGCAGCAGGACTCGAACCCACGTGCCTACCGTGTCCAACCCAACACTAACACACACATCAATTATATTATTTATTTTTGTTAACATTTGCTAAACATAGCGGCCAGCATACAGTTGATCAGCCATAAATCTTCTATATCTCATACAAGCATCTTGAATGTTTCCTTCTTCCCATTTCAGTGAATGGTTTTCAACCAGATTTTGTAGTAATATACATACGATAACCCCAGAATTTCGCCGAACGTGACTAACACACGTAGGCCATACAACATCCCCAGCATATTCTAATGCGTCAACCTCGCTGAGTCCAATTTTTTCCCAGTAACCTATACGTTCTAGAAACCATAGGAATGCCGACTCGAATTCAATAAGAGTTTGGTATATTCTCTGGTGGACGCAAAACGAATCACCATAATTAATTGGATCGCAATTGTTTGTATAATAAACAGTTATAGTTAGTGACGGCATTTCTTAATAAGGATCCAATTTTCTTCGTCTGCTGACACCGGTATATATACCTGACAAACGTTAAGTTAACATTAATATTGTAGTTTCGGGAAAAAAATTACTATTATTTTTAGGTCCTTTTTTTTACCGTATCGACATCCCACAACGCAGGATATATTCCACTAGAGCCATTTACATATCCGTAAGCATCATGATGTTGTTCTACAAGGAGATTGAGAAATTGAGGTGGGAGCACCGTCCAGCGATAACTAACGGATGAAGTCGCAATTCCGGGATTTTCATTTTTCTTCGACTGCACGAGCCAGTTACACCATGCTCCGACATGCTGTGTACAAAGTTTTCATATTTTAACCTTTTAATTAATATAAAACTTAAACATATTACACAATTACCGTTTGTTGAATAAAACCGTTTCCACAAAAACCTAATAGGCCACCCCACCGGTGTTTATCTAGAGGTTGGCTCCCAATATAGCTGGAACAACAGGAAAAACAATCACCCTCATAATAAAACTCAAGAACATTTGGAGACCAATTTTCATGCTGTTGCTTGTCATTGACCTAGATAGTGTTTTCTACTGATTCCGGTATGTTACTTGAACGCCTCCCGGTTGCCATCATGCTCATACACACTAATGGACAACATGGGGCAGTATATATAGGCTAAAAATTTAAAAACTTATATTTAACTAATATCTTTAGGTTGTAATATTTTTACATTGGAAAAATTTATGTTTAATAGAATAAAAAAACCAAAAAATATATATTAGAGAAATCAGCCGAGCCAAACAAATTCAAAGAGTCGGCCAAGCCATTAGAAGCGTCGGGGAAGCCATCAGAGGAAGCGTCGGCAAGCCGTTCGAAGCGTCTGGGAGCCAAAACTTTTAGGAAGAGATGATGCGTCAGCGAAACACAAAGCCGAACGCATCAATATAGTTTTTGGTTATGACGCGTCGGCCGCCGACGCTTGAACATTGTCGGACACGTGTGAGACACGTGTCAGCTTGTATGGAATGGACGCATCAACATGAAACACGGACGCTTCCGAGGCTGTGAGGATCTTCCAACGACGCAGGAAGGTGACAAATTCTCAAAAGCACTTGGTCAAACGACATTTTGGTAATTTTCCCTTTTCTTAATCTCTCTCCTCCAGTCCATGACATTTGACCACCGCCACCACCATGGCCTGTCACCAGCACCGGCCAAAGGGCTTCCCACCACCGCAAGTTCCCCCCTCAGCTCGCACATCTTCGAATAAAACTGACACCACTTGCATAATCAACGAAGCAGGACAACCTCGGTAGCGCAGATTCAAGTGAGGTTGTACCGGAGATGACGAACTCCTTCCAGATCTGGTGATTGATCTGTGGTTGGTGTTTTTTGGTGGTCGTAGTGACGAACTTCGTTCGGATATAGTGCGACAGGCACGACACCGGAATTGTAGCCGGAAACATCGCCGGATTTCGTTGTAGGAGGTATTTGTAGCGATTCAAGAGCAACCACGTCGGACCGTTAACATATTCAAGTATTTGAGTGACTTCTCCTGCCAAGAAGAAGCACCAGACACGGGTTGTGATATGTTTTCGGTATGGTGCAGTGGCCGACGGTTGGACCGGAGATGGTGTGGTGGTGATTGTTTGAGATGGCGGTGAGATAGAGCCGGTGGCTAAGGCGGAGATGGTCGGTTCGCCCATGGCGTTCAGGGTTTTATCGGGTTGTGAAACTGGAAGGGTAAATGAGTGAGGGCGGTGGTGAAACGATGGAGTGTTTCTCTCTCTACACAACTTTATGGAGGAAAGTTTACATGCAGAATACAAAGTACACGTGTTGTAGAGACCAAAACTTACAAACATATTAACATATCATACAAGTCTCTATGCACAAAACACTAATTATGCCACACGTACAACTACACATTGCACCTTAGGTAATTTAGTTGATATATCAAGAAGGTTACCAACTTACCATCTGTTACCTTTAAATTTATAAACAAATAGAGATTCAAGTTAATAGAGATTTATGTAATAATATATATGTGAATGAATTATACATTATACATCTTTTATAACGCAAACACTATTTTCTACATAAATAATTTAGAATTATGATAAGAATTATTTAGAGACCATTTGACAATTAGATTTATTTGGCACTAAATTTATTGGATTTTTAGTACACAAATTTTTTTAATTTGTCAACGATATTCCATATTAATAATGTAATTAAAGACACTTTTAAATTTCATTTTCGTTATCAATAGCAATCCTCTAACGTAAGGAAAGAGAGTTTAAACCGTCCGGTAGCTCGCACGTTTTTTTTGTTTTTACTTATTTGTTTTTCTTTTTGTTTTTCCCTTTTATTATTATTACACCAATTTTTTTAACATTACATTTTTATTCGATTTCTTAACGTATATTTTCTGCCTTTTAGAATATATCGTCATAAGTACATATTTTTTAGATTTTCAAAAGCACACGTCGCAAGGCACTACTAAAAGATAAGGGTTATCCCGCCGCGTAGCGCGGGTATCACTTCTAGTGTAGACTATGTTGGATGACATTTAAAGAAACTAATTTACTTTTGGCGGCACATGTGGTTATTAATTGAGAACATCACATCATCATTGGAGCCAATATAAAAAAGTTTTGTTAAATACACCCAAAAGTCAATTATTTTTTACTTTTTTTCCACAAGTCAATTTTTTAAGTTTTCATGTATAGGTGGCGTCTAAAATTATATACACAACTTTATCGTCGTGAAAGTAGTTGTGTCGATCTAGGTGATATTCATACTGATTTATTTTGATTTTCAGGTGTTTTAGTATATGTAAATGAAAATTGGTTAAACGACTACAAGGAAAGGTTTGTTTCTGTCTGGATTGATCAACATCTCAACTTTGGAAATAACACAACCAATAGAGTAGAGAGTCAGCATGCAAAGCTTAAAAAATATTTGCACGTTTACTGTTTTATTAGAGACTCGTTATTTATTTATGATTAATTTTTTCACTTTCGTATTTATAATAAAGTGTCTTGATTATTTATTTATTAATATTGATATTAATACTAATAATAGTATAACAAAATATAAAAAAGTAACAAAAGTATTATAAAATAAAATAAGATAAAAAACATAATTATTACTTTTGACTTTATAATAAAATATAATTATTACTTTTAACTTTATAATAAAATAATATAATAAAGTAGTTAATCATTACTAAATCATTACTAAATTTGACTTTTGGGTATATTAATCTTTATCTTGGGTATATTTATCACACCCCTATAAAAAATCACTTGGACTTTGAAGTTGACGGAGAAGTGGAAAAGCCTCTTGAAACTAGGGTCCCGAGGCATTTGGCGGAATTAATGGCGAGAAACAGTTCAATGGATTTAATGGTAGTACTTAATCACACACGACTTTTTTCCTCTCCTCTAAAATAACCTTTCGCCGGAGGCTCGATGGAAGAAGGTCCGTTAGGTTAGTGTGCAAGGTTGCTTCAACTCTTGGCTGACCATTCATTCTAACCTGATTTTCACCGGATATCCCATTCGCCTGTCCGGGTTAGGCTGAACTGTGATCTTGTTTTGTCTGGAATCGTTCTGCCGGCGGCTCGACGAAGAGGAGGTAGTTGGGATATCGTACGAGGTGGGCAGTGTTTGTATATTATTTTGTGAACCCTCCCCCTTTCATTATATCCTGATTCCTTTTCGATTCCATTCGCTGTTCGGATTTCGATTCCACCGGGGTGAAGATGGGGAGGTTCCCTATTTTTGACCAGAACGCGGTTACATCATTTTACGTCACAAACCTCCCTGGGGGGTGTCCAGGATGGTACTATGGAGGACTTTTCAACAATATGGTGTGATAAAGGATGCATACGTCGCACGGAAGAAAGATTCCAGGGGGAACTACTTTGGGTTTGTACGCTATGAGGGGGTACTAGACGTTATGGCGACACTTCAAGGAATGAATAAGGTCTGCATTTTTGAAGCGAAGGTGAGCGTGTCAGTGGCGAAGTTCGATAAAAATCACAGGTTGTTCCAATGTAATAATCAAGGAGCTGTGAACGATCAAAGGAAACGTCCGATGGCTCCACAAGGTGTTCCGATGCCATTGAAGAAACCGGTGTATGAGTACAGGCCTGTTAATGAAGGGAGGACATACTCGGAAGTGGTAAAAGGGAAACAGGAGGCTCAACCAATGGTAAACAAGACGGTAGTCGCGGACGAAAGGATTGCGGTTTATCCGGATCATTGCATGATGAGGGCTGTGATATTAGAATTAAAAAGTGTAAATCTACTAAAAGAAATAAGAAGAAGGTTGGACATATGGGGTATGGTGAATATCTGGTCTCGTATCTTGGTGGATTGAAGTGTATGATGGTGTTCAAAGACAAAGGACAGGCGGTGGAATTCATGGAAAATACCAAAGAAGGGTGGAGCCAGTTTATTGAATCGGTGTCATTGTGGAAAGGTCAAGATCTACAATATGATCGGCTTGTTTGGGTTAAAATCTTCGGGGTACCAATTCATCTGAGAGCCAGTAGCTTGTATAATAGGGTGGGGGAGTGTTTCGGCAAAATAGTTGGGGAGTCGGTTTTCTCATGGGCGGAGACAGATAATTCAGATAGTGGTTGTTGGATTTTAACCGAGATTGGCAAACGAATTGAGGAAGTGATAAATGTTGAATGGGGAGGTAAGATATACAAGGTTTGGGTGAGTGAAGAACGGAATCCATGGTTGAAGGATGCGGTTGAGGAATTGTCGGAAGTACGAAAACCTTCGCCGGCGATGTCATCGGAATCGGCGTCAACTCCAACCGGGAAGGCGAAGGGAAGGGTGAATCAGGGGGACGGGAAGATGGGAGAGGAAACGATCGGTCAGAATCGGGATGTGGAATCGTCACGTACCATGCAAGATGTACATGAGAATATTGATGCAAAACCAATTAATATGGCAGCTGGGATTCTAAACAAAAAACAAAATTATGATGGTGGTGGGACCCAAGGAAAGAACCATGTGGAGAATAATATTGAGGAGGACCCAATACAAACTCACATAAGGAATCTGGAAAGATCCTTTGATCTAAATGACGTTATGTACGAGGTAGGCGGTACTGATGGTGAGTCAAACATGCCGACAGGCTCCAATCTTTATAACGGAGTGGTGGGTGAGATCGGCGATCCCCCAGATGGCGAGGGGCAGTCGAAGAATGGGGAAAGAAAGGAACAGGGTGCTGGTAACTCTACCATCATTGAAGACAATGGTCAAGCCGTGAGGAATGAAGCGGCGGACACGGTGGAGGTAGGCGTTGCGGTCGGATTCCAACTCGGGGGATTTGACGAACAGGTGAGTAGTTTAATTATTGGCGAAAAGAACGTTGCACAATGAATTTTTTGTCAGTCAATTTAAGGGGGGTCAGGGACCAAAGGAAAATAGATTGGATTAGAGGATTGAAAACATCTCATGGGGCTCAGTTCTTAGCAATTCAGGAAACGAAATTGGGGGGTGTGTCATAGTTTTCGGTTGAAAAATTTTGGGGAAGGTCACGATTTGAGTCGGCTACGGTAGATGCTGTTGGTAGGTCAGGATGCCTGATTAGTATGTGGGATCCTTATGTTTTCGAATGTACTCAGGTTATTAAAGGACAAAGGTTTGTCGTGGTACAAGGAAACTTGAAACACACGGGGGAAATACTGAATATAGCAAATATTTATGTGTACAATGATCCGGTTGAAAGAAGAGCTTTATGAGAAGAATTGGTTATACTCAAGCAGTCACTACAAGGAATGTGGGTGTTCGGTGGGGATTTCAATGATGTCAGGGAACCGGGGGAGCGGTTTAACTCAGAATTTGTAGCGTTAAATGCAGCCTTTTTTAATTGGTTTATTGAAACAGCAGATCTGATGGAATTTCAAATGAGTGGACGCAAGTTCACTTATCATTCGGATAACGGGGTCCATAAAAGTAAGCTAGATCAGTACTTGGTGTGCAGGGAATTTTATAATAAGTAGCCGGGAGCTTCGGTTGTAGCGTTGTCTAATATGGTTTCGGATCACTGTCCAATTCTTAGGCCCGCATTCACGTTTAGTATAAATGACCTCCCACTTACACTAGAAACATAAACTTTTTTTAAAAATGTCCAAACTTTCACCATTTATAAGTAAAATATTACTAACATTGATGCGCAATTAACAAAACTTGGGCATGACCCGTCCATACGACGAGTCTATCCCATTTTTTAACCATCACTTACATAAAAGAAAACTACAACCCGTTTTACGGACGCGACCAAAAACATAACATCAAGTTTGAAAAGTATAGCTACTAACAAAGTTAAACACAACAAGTATTTTGACCCATAATACTACTACAAAATAGCGGAAGAGCTTGAAGGTCATAACATGTGCGTGTGTTCACTCCAATCTTGCCAAGTCGCCTAAGATGAGGATTTACCTACATTCAACATAAGCAAATAAGTTAGTATTTCAATACCAACACAATTAATTTAATACACCGATTCGTCTCTATCATGGTTTTGCGTCGTGCCTTTACATTTCTAACCGTTGAATGGTTCATCACTTACTTATCTTATAATAGAGGTTGAACATAACTTTCATAACCTACCCGCTAATACGGGTACTTGTATCTTTAACATATCTTTCATTCGATTTGTTCACAACGAACATTCACATTCTTTACATTCTTACAATTACATTCCAATCCGAGAAGACGGATCGAGTAAACTTTCATTCGTTACATACTTAACCTTCCATACCCGATTCGACTAAAAAGAACCGGATATGAGGCATTATCTTTCATAACTTATTCGTTTCTCATAATCCGTTTATGACGGATCTTACTTTTACTTTCAAACGACCATAGATTTCAATTCTCACAACTTCGACTTAATGACACAATACGATTAGGATTATTATACATATGACAACATCATAAATAAGAATAGAAATATGGTGTACACTAGCGTACCTCGATCTTGTGAGTCTCCCGTTTTCTTAGTGCTTGAGCCTTCTTCTTTCACGCCTACATTAAACGCATTCATTCATTTAGCCCAACACTTTCATTCCATTGTTTACATAAATTTCTCATTTTCGAGTGACAAGCATTATCACAAATTTTCAGAATTTCATACATTTATTCTCTTAAGAATTTCATCAAACACTTTGTGTGCATCACATTAATAAAGTATAATGTACAAGTATTCAAAGCATGACTTTTACTAGTTCATCTTACATATCATTGATAACCAATCTAGTTCATACAATTCTTTTACTCTACATCAATTTATCTAGCATTCGTGTATTACAAACAAGATCATATATCAAGATTACACATATTTACTTCTACTTGATCATCCCTTCATGCTAGTTTTTCATCAAGTGGGTTTGTAAAAATTTCTTTCAATTAAACTAAAATCAAGCATGATTTCTACTCTAGGGAGTAACCCTAACATCCAATTTACACAAATCATACCACAAACTCATGATTGAGTGGAAACCCTTTTTTTCTAAAATTCATCAAATCAGGAAATTTAACTTACCACTTCACTATGTGTGTTTAGATGATCGAATTTCTGAATCATGCAATCGATTATCTTTGAAATCCTTTGTCAATTTGCTGAAATTAGCAAGAACAAGGGTTTCCCCCTTGTTTCCCCTGTGTAGTTCGATCCCAGCACACCACCAGGAGTGTGTTTTGGGGTTTTTACTTCTTTTGATACCCATAATTTGCAATTATTCATGTTTACCCCTCATAGAATTTCATTTCTTTAATTAAACACTTTCCACCCTTTAACTAGCTTTTGTAACATTTTTACTAACTAAGCTAATTCTTTTAATTATTTAAACTTAGTTTCATGTTATCCTATTTTGGGGTGTTACAAGTCTACCCCCCTTAAAAGAGGTTTCTTCCCCGAAACCTGGGCACATAACAAATTTAAACATTTACATACCGAAGAGAAAAGGGTAGTGCTTCCTCATTTCATCTTCCGCTTCCCATGTAAGTTCCAACCCCTTTCGGTGTTGCCATTGAACCAATATTTGTCTAACGGCTTTGTTGCGAAGATTCTTCACCTTAACATCTTTAATGGCTACTGGTCTCTCGACGTAGTTTAACCCCTCGTCCAACTCAATGTCATCGAGAGGTACTAATGCTGTTTCGTCCGCAAGACACTTCCTCAACTGTGATACGTGGAAGGTATTGTGAATCCCGTCTAGTGTAGACGGTAATTCTAAACGATATGCAACCCTTCCAACTCGAGCCAGAACTTTAAACGGTCCAATATAACGAGGACCTAACTTACCTCTTTTGCGGAAACGGATTATACCCTTCCATGGAGATACTTTCAGCAGTACGTAATCTCCAATTTGAAACTCGATAGGACGCCTTCTCTTATCCGCATAAGCTTTTTGTCGATCTTGAGCCGCTTTTAGTCGAGCTCTAATAAGATCGATCTTTTCATTAGTCACTGCTATCAGATCATTAGGCGCAAGTTCTCTCTGTCCAACTTCGCCCCAACACACAGGAGTTCTACATTTCCTCCCGTATAATAGTTCATAGGGAGTCATTTGAATACCACTATGATAGCTATTATTATAAGAGAATTCCGCTAGTGGTAAGTGGTCATCCCAATTCCCGCCAAAATCTAAGGCGCAAGCTCTTAACATATCGACAAGTGTTTGAATGGTTCTTTCTGACTGACCGTCAGTCTGAGGGTGATAAGCGGTGCTAATGTGCAACTTCGTGCCCACACTCTCATGGAACTTCTGCCAGTAACGAGAGGTAAATCTAGTATCCCGATCTGAGACGATCGACACGAGTGTTTTCAGCACATGCTACTTTGAACAAAGAGTGTTTCCTTTCTTCCTTATAGCGAACAACATTAAAATCACCTGCTAAAACCCACTGCCCCCCATACGAGTTTATCATAACCGAGAGCTCCTCCCACAATTGACGTTTAGCCGAAGTACTTTGAGGAGCATAAACGTTAGTCAAATTGATTTGAACCCCGTTACCAGTCAACGAACCTCTAACTAAGAGGAAGCATCTATTCTGAATAATATCGTCCACTTTGAAAATACTCGGATCCCAAATCCAAATCATCCCTCCCGAAAGACCAACAGAAGCGGCGTAAGCATACTCGAAGTTATTGTTACCCCCAAAACCCACAAGATTCGCTCTAGTGACAGATTCCAATTTTGATTCTTGTAAAGCAACTGCCCCAATTTTATTAGACAACCTGATCTCCTTAACCAACAGAGCTTTAGTTCCCCTAATAATTCCTCTAATATTTAAAGATAAAATATTCATCGATTCACCGCATACATACCTTTGTTCCTAATCGCCTCCTTGATGAGCTCATTATGATTACCAAGATTAGCTCCCACCAAATTACCGATGTTAATCGTTGACTCTACTTCGTCATTAGGATGGTGTTCGAAAGAATCAGCAACTTCTTCTTCCAAATCCATCTGATCTTGAACCTTAGCCGAATCCCTCCGTTCTTGAACCTTCTTCTCTTTAATTGCCTCACCTTGGGAATTCCCAGATATGTTATCGCTCAGATCCACGTTAAGGTCAAAAATAAACTCCCCAGTATCTCTGGCCCTTTTCTTTGGTCTCTCAACTGAATTGGGACTGGACAACCCATTTTTATTTTTGGTATTCATTCTGGGCCTTAATAAAGAATGTCTTTTAGTGGGCCTCGATTTATGATTCACAGGTTTGAAAAAATACAGTCCATTACATTGAGCATTAATTCCATCCTTTTCTAACTAGGCCCCATCTTGGGACAAAAGCTGTTCCCCAACAAAATTAGAAGGAGAATTGGATTCCTCATTCCCAACGTTAATACCGTTAGCCACAAGACCATCATTATTACCTACCTTTTTGGCTACATTAAATGCGTCTGACTTTCCTTGTTCCATCGTCACCTTTTGGGATTCCAATTTGTTTAGCGACGGGTCGTCTTCTTGGAGGACGTCCCCGGAGCCAAACTTCTCCGGTGACATATCGCCAACATTCATATTATCCACCTTGCCTAATGAATCCGGTGTCCAATCAAAAATATTCTCTTCGACCCATACACAGAAAGATTTGTCCCTCCATTTTAAAGTAACATGATCGTGAATCCGATCACCTTCTCCCACCAACAAACCGATCCAACTAGCCGATAAATTCTCGTCATCCACCTCCATCTGAGAACCATGTACAATTTTGCCAAAGTGTTCGGCAATATTGTTGAGAATATCATTGTCCGCTAAATGCATGGGAACCCCAAGGATCCTAATCCATGCCAATCTCTCGAAAGGAAGCGATTGACAGTTCCATGGATCAAGGTTGAAGAACCACTCCTTCCAAGTCTGATGGTCTAACAGAAAGCTGTAACACCTCTCCTCGTTTTCTAACTTGAGTAGCATAGATAAGCCACCCATATAACTTAAAGAGACCCCCGTGATTCTCCCCTCGGCCAATATGATGTTCAGGTTCCTCAGAGTCTTAAGATCCTTACAAATTCCGACCAGAGCAATACCAATGAGATCTTTGAAAGCTGACGATTCATCCGCAATCTCAATGTTAATTTTGTGGTCCATCGCCGGGGAACCATTATTGTCTTTCGAATGATTGATGTTGGAAAATAGTTCGCTGAATAACTTACCATTCCCATGATTAATAAAAGAGTCCTTATGAATCACGTTCTCCCGGGTTGGAAGAACATGTTCCTTACCTTTTGTAGGATCGTTTTACCGACCAAACGAGTCGTTCAGAAGAGTTTTTGCTCAATACGAGAGGCGGAAACAAACGTATCGAGATAATTCAGCTTGCAATTCACTTTAAACTGTCTTTTGATTGATTTGACAAAGAATTACAGCGAGTAGACACTTCGGCAGCAGTTCGACACTGAAACCGGAAAGTTACAAATGACAAGGCATCAAAGGTATTTATAGGAGAGCTAATTTCGCACGGAATAGCCCAAGCGAAATTAGTTTCATACGAAATCTAATTTCGTGCGAAACTACCACTTAATTTCGTACGAAATAACCTATGTGTTATTTCGTGCGAAATACCCACAAACACACTTTTCTCGTTCTGCGTGCCCTGATCTAACTAATACAATACAAGACTCGATACAAGACGAAGTCGACAGACGTATGCACCAACAGACTCCCCCTCGGATGTTGACGAAGTCTTCGATGACGAGTCTTCAATCATCAGTCTTTATCTGTCTTCTCATTCTCTCTCGAAGTATCTGACAATGTAAAGCATCCTCAATATTCTCTTTTCTCTTTATCAACTAAACTCCCCCTTGAATGTAGATCTAATCTTTAATTCCAGAATCGCAACCTGGCTTTCAAGTTTTCTAATTCTTTTGATCAGATCTCTTGATTCCTTAAGTTCATCAGCATCTTCAGTTCCAGAATCAGAACTTGGCTCCCAGGATTGTAATCTGGCTCACATTCTGCTTAGGATCAGGAACCTGGCTAACTTGCACACATCTCTACCTCACAATAAATTTCACAAATTTAAAATTTGACAAATTTATATACCACTTGTAGGTATTAATCAATCAATAAAAGATTTATCAATGTTAATCTCTGATGACCACTTGTAAGAATTACATTTTTGTATAAAAAACACTCTCCCAAACCTGTTCATCATGTTTAACACTTGGAATTTTGAAAATCAGCTTTTCAACATCAATTGTCGAAAATATTTTTGTATTTTTCAAAATTTATGCTAAAACACACTAAAATCTTTTTGAATTTTGATTAAAATGAAAATGCAGTAAAGAAATATATACAAACAATATTTTTGTGAGTTTGTGTAAGAGGATCATATCAGTTTTTTGAGACACATCACCAACACCGTTAAGCTTTTAACATTTTAAGTTCTAAACGATTCACTTAGATTGTCAGTATACTGATCCACTTAAATTTTCACACAAAATTCAATTGTTTCGAGATACGAGATTAATGTTTTAAGCACTTAAACTTATTTGCGTGTCCCACCTCAGAATATACTCCCGTATCCAGATCCCAATATTCAGTCTTACAGGTGAGTATACCTAGATGATATCTGTAAAGGGTTAAATGCGAGGTCCGTGAGAGCTCAGGCTATTGCTTCCGCAAAATCAGAGAGATGACGGCTTCGACTTTTGGTGGGTTCCCTTTAGAGAATCTTTTCTTCAACAGCACAGGATTAGCATTTTGCATTGTTTCATCATTTTTTATGCTGAGGGGGGGTGCTATATTTCAAGCAAGCAAAAAGTATTATACGGGGACTAGGCCATTGCTTCCGCAAAATCAGAAGTCCCGGGATAATACCCCATATATCACTAAGCATAAAGACCTAGTATCTCAGAAAGAGGGACCTTTCAAACAAGATTTCGGGGGTTACCCATATATCCGAGAGATGTTCCCCACGAGATAAGTAAGTTTGAAATTTAGGTTTATATCTCGACACAATCTACTAAATGTGTAAAAACTTACTGGCATATCATCAGTGAGACCGTTTATCACATTTCAACTTTCCAATTCTTTAGCGTGCTGTGATAGTCCACTGATGTACTATAATTTCCTCTTTTTACAACAAAACTCATTTTGAATTTTATCATGTTTTTGGATTTTTCAAATTTTCAAAATTTCTAAAATTTTTACTCCCCCTAAAATCAAAATATATTTCAATTTTGATTTTCCGGGAAAATTTGAAAACAAACTGTACAATAAAATGACAACCGTTGTGAATTACTTCAAATCGCCATCCACTTTGCATAAACAATCAGAACTCCCCCTTACAACAAACTATTTTCCCATTATGATTTCAAAACACTTAAGTTTGTTTTAATCAAAATGGTTTTTTCCGGAAAATAAGTTTTGTTGATTTTACCACTTGTAAAAATGGGGATTCATTCATCACTTTGTTTTTGAAACTTTTGAATAAGAGTTAAATCAAGTTCAAATGAATGATCTTGATTAACCACTTGTTAGATCACATCCCTTATTTCATCCACATGTAGGTTTGCTTTTTCAACCAAATACCACTTGTAGGTTGAATTCTCAAGATGCCGATTCATACTCCACACTTACCAACCTGGGAGTTCCGGCAATTCCACCACCTGTAGAATTTAACAATTTTAGAAGTACAAATTTTTAAGAATGATGCCGATTCATGCTCCACGATTACCAACTTGGGAGCTCCGGCAAGTCAGGTTTTTCAGTTAGAAAAATTTTCCCAAGCCTGACCGACCTTGGGAGATTCCGAGTTACCAACACTCGGTTTCTTTGTTTTCTTCTCGTAAAATTCTTTAACCCCCTTTACCTTCCCATCAACCATTTTTCCAAAAATGTGTTTCACTTTGGGGTTAAAGGCTTTTTCAACATCAAATTCTTTCTTTTCAGAAAAGAATTGATTTGAAATTTCAACTTTTCCAATCTTTGATTTTAAAATCTCAGCCCGCAATGGTGGAAAATTTTCATCATCCAATGGCGGGACTGATTTCTCTTCTTTCATCTCAACTTGTGGGTCCTCTGACTTTGTGGAATCAGATTCATCGCCAGATGATAGCTCCTCTGATTTTGATGAATCAGAATCATTGCTAGAACTATCATCAGATTTCTTAACAACCCATTTGTGATTGTCAAGATTCACTTTTCTTCTATAAAAACTCTTTGAACATTCACCAACCTCAAACTTTGAATTTTTGAAAACTTTAAATTGTTTGGTTGGTGGTTCATTCTCAACAATCTTTTCTTTCAGTTTTTCAGAGACTCCCTGTTTTGTTTTGATTACTTTTGTACAATTCCTGGCAATATGGCCAACTGTTTTGCATTGAAAACACGTTCTTGTCTCCTTCTTCTGTTGAACAACATTTTTCTCCATTTCCTCTTGCTTCTTCGCAAGGAATTCTTTGTTCGTCTGCTTTCTGAACAATTGCTCCTTTTCTTCTTCAGATGATGTTCCTGAAACAAAAACAGTTTTTGTTTTATAAGTTTTCTCATTTTTATAATTTTTTGGTGGAATAAATCCAAGACCTTTTCTTTTGAAATTACCGTTATGGTTTGGTTTCTTTCGATAACCTGAACCAGAACTGTAACCCTTTTCTTGTTTAACCGTTGTTGATCTCTTGAGGTGTACTTTTTAGGTTTTTCAGCAAAATTTACATTTTTTATTTCAGAAATATTAATTTATGTTAGTTTGAAAACCTTTTTGATCATTTCAGTTTTAACACCTCTTATTGGAAATTCTTCATCAGAATATAATTTGTCAGAATCATTCAAAGTATATGCTACTTTGAACAGTTCGTCATTCAAATTAGATTTTGATAACAAAAATTCTTTATTATAAACCTGTTTGTCCTTTTTGACTGTTGACTTTGACTTGTCAGACTTTGACTCTGAGTTTGACTCCGACTTTGACTCCTCGGTTTCATCGTTATCCAACACCTGATCGACCACTTTCTTTATGAATTCGGATTCATGATCAGTGTCAGACGATGTGAAAGTAACATCGATGTTGTCTGGCAAATTTTCTGAAGACTCAGACTCCCACTGTAAATTGGTTGCCTTTTTGACTCTTTCTGAATTTGGATTTCGTGGAGAATATCCATTTTCAAGCGGGGGTGGACACTTGTTGTAACTGGCACTATGTTTCTTACCAGAATCTTTCATTTCAGTACCCTTCTTCTTTTTCAGAGCTCTTGTCTTCAGATACTTCCTCTTCATCAAATGCCTTCATGCCCTCAACGGTTGGATAAATCTTGTCAATAACATAAGAAGTACATGAGTAACTTTTTAACATACTATTTACTCTCTCTGTTTCAAATCTCTGTGTTTCCAATTTCTGTTCCAACACAGCACACTTTTCAATATAATTGTTGACAACTTTCTGCTTTGTCATGAAAGCTCCTTGAAGTGTTTTCATGGCTGTTGCTTGTTCACTACTTGTTTGATTGTACTGATTCATTGCTTTGTTTAGAACATCATATGATTCTTTCAATCTGTTCATGTTATGAATCAAAGTACTGTTTTGCTTCTTCACTGCTTCACAGTTTTCACATATCATAGAAATCTTTTGTGCATCAGCTTCTGCTTCAATTTTAAAAACTGGAATGTCTTTTATTTTCTTCCTTATCACAGGAACTTCTTCATCATCACTGCTGACAGGTTTTTTAACTTTCTTCTTTTTCTTTTTAGCTTTTTCATCATCACTGTCGCTCTCCTCTAGTATTCTTAAGTGCTCTTCCATTCTTCTTGCATAATAATCATCATCATTATCACTGTCTTCAGCAACTCGAGCAACAAAAGCTTTATGATTTGAAGTTTTGTTAGGATCATGATCATCCCAACTGAAATTTGCCCAGCTAAACCCCTCTGGTAATTTTTCATCATCTTGATTTATCAGACATGCTTTACTATCAGCTGAAACATATTTGTCCCAACTGAATCCTTTCGATGATTTGTTATCTTCTTGATTCACCATACAGGCTCTCTTTGATGATTCTTCAATCTTCTTCCTGGCATGAGCAGTTTGTGGTTGTTGAGCAACTTGATGATAGATTGCTTTTCGATAATAATCATTGTTGTTGAACGGATTTTGAGCTCCACTTGCTTCGCGGTTTGTGCACTCCCTCTTGAAGTGTCCTTTTTCCCTGCAACGAAAACAAGTAACTTTAGATTTATCAAAACCTAAAGTAGAAACATTTGTATCACAGAAATCATCTCTTCCCGTAATTTGTTTAAACTTCTCAGCTCTTCTCAACACACTCGCCAAACACCACTTCATATCCATTAATTCCATCTCTTCAGCATCGATTTGATCGTAATCCTCTTTTGTCAACATTGGATTCCCGATCCGACCTGCCACTAAACTCTCATATGACTCTAACACAGTCACCAACAAAGACATGTGACTTTTTGCAACCTCAGTGTAATTTTGACCATTTTCAAGGTCTAATACCATGTTGCATTGTAGCTTCTTTCCATTCTTGGTTGTTGAAAAGTTTGGATCATATGATGGGTATGAAGAAAATTCAGTTTTGGTGTTTGATCCTTTAGATGACCCTCCTGATGAACTTTTAGTATTGAATGCAGTTTCAACCTTTGGTGACATATTGGTTTTGTCACTGATTCCTCCTTTATAATAAAGACCGATATCTTGTTCACCATCAAAATCCTTCATTCTCGAGATCTTCCTTTGTTCCATCTCCTGAGCTTCAAGTTTCTCAATGAACTTGCTCAGTGTTAGATTGCTAAAATCTTTCTTATTTCTCAACATCATAAGATATGTGCCCCAAGTTTCATGTGGCAATGCATCAGCCAACTTCTCAATTAATTCTTCATTGTCCTTTGTGATGCTCACCCTCTTCATGTTAACTAACAAATTGCAATATCTTTCGATGATTTGCTTAGTACTTTCAGTTCTCAAACCACGAAATAGATCAAATTCTTTCTTCAAAAGTGATTTCTTGTTTTTAATCATTTCTTTACTTCCAACAAACTTTGATTTTAAAGCTTTCCAAATTGAATAAGCAGTTCCATTGTGTTGCAATAAAACCAAGATATCTTCCTTAACAACTTGTTGCAATAAGCTCGTCATCATCTTTTCATTTTTATATTTCTTTTTATCTTCAGCACTAAGATCTTTAATTTCAATCACCTCCTCATCATCAGTCACCGGTCTAACATATTTCGTCTCAACACATTCCCAAGCATCCAAATAATTTGCTTGAACCCAATTCTCAAACCGTTCTTCCCATCCTTTACACTCCTCAATGTTCATGAGCTTTGGCGGTTTTTGCATGGTACCTGTTTCATTTTCTAACATTGTGTTCTGAACAATACTAATTGGAGTAGCAAAGGCGTTGTAAAATTCCTCTTCCATGTTTCGGTTTTCAAAATTTTCTAAACTTGATCTTTCTAACGAAATAACCTTCAAACAAAATGAACTTTGATGCGAAATCACCCTTTCAAATGAAATACTCACTTTGGTGCGAAATACACTAATTTCGTGCGAAATTAGTGATTCCGTATGAAATAATCAGAACTTCCAAGCGAAATAACGTGGTTTCGAACGAAATAGGTAATTTCGTACGAAATTAAGTACCCTTTTCAAATGGAATAACAATCTGGTGTGAAATAAGGCTATTTCGTGCGAAATTAGAACCTTATTTCGTGCGAAATACTGCTGATGTCATCATCTCGAGCTGTTTTTGCCAAAATTGATCTGGTTTTAAGCTGATTTTAGGTCCAATTCTTTCAAGGCTTTGTTAAAATACAGTTTCGCATATAATGTGTGAAATTCAAAGCATTTTGACCGTAAAAATTTGTTAATTTTGAAAAAGAAGGTGTAGAAATCAGATTTTGCAGCTGAATTGGTATGAACTCTTCCTCCTGAGCTCTGATACCACTTGTAGGATCGTTTTACCGACTAAATGAGTCGTTCAGAAGAGTTTTTGCTCAATACGAGAGGCGGAAACAAACGTATCGAGATAATTCAGCTTGCAATTCACTTTAAACTGTCTTTTGATTGATTTGACAAAGAATTACAGCGAGTAGACACTTCGGCAGCAGTTCGGCACTGAAACCGGAAAGTTACAAATGACAAGGCATCAAAGGTATTTATAGGAGGGCTAATTTCATACGGAATAGCCCAAGCGAAATTAGTTTCATACGAAATCTAATTTCATGCGAAATTACCACTTTATTTCGTACGAAATAATCTATGTGTTATTTCGTGCGAAATACCCACAAACACACTTTTCTCGTTCTGCGTGCCCTGGTCTAACTAATACAATACAAGACTCGATACATGACGAAGTCGACAGACGTATGCACTAACACCTTTATCTTCTGCTTCAATCTTCTTACCCCCGATGCGGTTGATGTTCTCCTTGGCAAATCTTGCAAGGTTGGCTATAAGTTTTGATCCTCCCATCTTGGTTCCATTAAGTGCCCGCTCCATCTCCTTCAGATCGGCCACATTTCTGAAGCTAACAAAGCCAAACCGTCTTTCGTCTTTATCTTTCTTCCTGGCGATGTACACCCCCGAAACTTCTCCGAAAACCTTAACAAAATCTACAACGTCCCAAGTGTTGCAACCCTGGGGAAGGTTGGTGATGTAAAACTTGGTTATGTTTCCTTTAAGATTCTTGTCTCCTTCGGCTCCGTGATTCTTAACCTTCTTCCTGCTAGGTACATCGTTCCAGCTCCCTCATTCATCCCCCACGTTCATAATGGAAGAACGAGATCTAAGACAGGAAAAGGAGCGAATGGATGAAAGGTAAACCAGTTAGGATGGACGGACCACTCAAGATGGTTCCTAGAACAGATCGAACAGTCCCCTCATGCTAGCCGGAGTTAACTTTGCATCGTCGAGCAACCATTTCGCCTGCTTGGAGAGAGAAAGAGGAGAGAGAGGATGATGTATTGATGGAAAAGTCTAAAGAAGTGATTTTTAGGATAAATCTCTTTAAAAATGGGCCGGGTGCTAGTCAAAGGAAATATAGAAAACCCAAGAAAGGTAAAATTATTTTGGATGAGAATAGTGGATTGTCAAGACCAAAAAAAAAGAACTAGACAAAATGACCCATTCGATCTTAATGAAACGATTGGAATAATTGAAAGTAGTGACAGTGAAGAGCAGGTAGTTAACAGCAATGGTTCGACTGAGACCGAGGTTAATTCGCTAGAAAAAGAAAGAAATGAAGGGGTGGAAAAAGAAAAAAATCAATATTAGGGTAGAGGATCTCAACACCAACCCAACTGAAGAGGAAATTAACGTTGTTAATGAGACACAAGCTACTTTTTTCATGGGAGGAGTGGTAGGAGCCGATCTTCATAACCACGAACATTTAATCAGAGAGGTGATAAGGGAAGAAGGATTTCAAGCAGTGACAAGATGAATGTTTTGTCCCTGAACATTAGAGGTTTAGGGGAAGGGGCTAAGGATAAGGCGGGTTGGATTAGAGGGCTTAAAAAGGATAATGGGATTGATTTTTTGGCATTACAGGAAACCCAATTTAGTGACATTACAGGTATCGTTTTCGAAAAATCCTGGGGTGCTGGAAAATTTGAGATGGATCATGTTCCGGCAGTTGGAAGATCGGGAGGAGTGGTAAGCATATGGGATCCGGGCTGAAGGGGTAAGGTCCCAAAAACCTCGCTTCAAGTGCTTGGGACCATACCATAACCTCATCCTTTTAACCTTCTTTAGATCTTGCGCGGCCGCGCACTGGTCCTACAAAGAGGACTTAGAAGGAAAACAGCAAAGCAGCACTTGCGCGCCAAAAGGAAACTAACGAATCCTTGCGCCAATCTCCATAACAGATAAGTATAAAAATCCTGATAAACACTCCCGCATAAATAATACCCATACTTGGATATTATTTACTTCACTGATACCATACAGTAAGGAACCACACAGGATTATAGCTGTAATCTTCTAGAAGGCTCTATCGTGCATCACCAGACGGTTATAACCGTCTGGCTACGTGTCATCATCCCAGGCTCTCTTGAAGTCACGATGATGGCACTGAATTGAAGAACAATCATCACTTGCCACTTTCCACGTGGCAATGCCCCAACCGTTGATCAAAGATCGCGATCCGTGTGCTCTCACACTCGTTAAGTGATTAACGGAGGGAAAAATAACCGCTTACGGAAATAACACTTTCCGTCAATATTTCATCAACAAGTTTTCCCGCCCAAACTTCGGCTATAAATAGAAGGATAATTCAGGTATAATCTTCAAGTTACATTCACTTCACTTACACTTCTTCTTTTTCATAAACCTTGTACTTATTCTCACGCCGGAGGGTGGTCACGGAGAGAAGCCCCATTCTCCCCGTGGCGAGTCTAACGGTGGTTGTTTTGCAGTTACTGTGAAGAGAAGAAGTCCTGTCAACCACGAACCGAACGAGGAGAGATCAACCCTTTTATGCAGAACCGAACCCCCTGGTTTAGTTGATTCCGGTCAATTAACTAGTGTTTCTTCACGGGCGTTTTCAAGGTACACGATTCTATTAAACATCCTAATTTTTTATTAACGTTAGGTATCGTGAAAGGGAGCAACAAGGAGCTAAACATCATCAACGTTTATGCTCCACAAAAAGTCCCTCTTAAAAAAGCTTTATGGGATGATATTGGGGCGGTTGTGGGTAATTACGCGGGGCGGTGGGTGATTTTGGGGGATTTTAATGCGGTCCGATGTATGGAAGAAAGAAAGAACTCTATTTTCAACAAAAACTGTGCAGCTAACTTTAATAATTTTATTTTTGAAAATGGTTTAAGAGAATTTGATATGAAAGGGCGGAATTTTACGTATCTTAATGATAATGGTAATAAACAAAGCAAAATCGATCGTGTCTTGGTTAGCCAAGATTTTTTTTCTGAATGGCTGACGGCTTGCCTGAGGGCTCTTCCTAGGGTTCACTCGGATCATTGCCCGATTATTTTGGTCTGTGCGGACAAAAATTTTGGACCCAAACCTTTTAGAATTTTTAACTCTTGGATGGAGAGAAAAGACTTCGATGATGTGGTTATCAAAGCGGTGGGCAACATGGGGGGGGATGGGAACCGAACGTGTTGATTATGAAGAAATTTAGAGCTATTAGAGAGGGTATCAAAAAATGGAAAAAATCAATTTTGGAGAAGGAGGGAGATACAGAAAGGGTTTTAAAGGAGGATCTAGAAAAATTGGATGAGTTATCTGAAAATAGAGAGTTGTCGAAAGAGGAGGAATGGGCAAAAGCGGAATGTTTGAAAGATATTATGGAGATAGAAGGGTATAGAATTAAGGATCTCAAACAAAGGGCAAGGATTAAGTGGGACTTGGAAGGAGATGAAAATTCGACTTTCTTTCATGGGTACATAAATAGTAGACAGACCAGTAATAATATTTCGGGGCTTTTGATAAATGGGGAGTGGACGACTAAACCTGCCTTGGTTAAAAAGGAGATTATGTGGTTCTATAGAAATGCTTTCAAGGAAAAAATCAAGGACAGGCCTAAACTCACATGTCACAACATAAAGCGTTTGGCGGTCGAGGATGCGGCTTCCCTGATTATTCCTTTCAGTAATGAAGAAATCAAGAGTGCGGTGTTCGAGTGTGGGGTGGACAAAGCACCTGGGCCAGACGGTTTTAATTTCAAATTCATCAAAAGGTACTGGTCTATTTTTGAGATTGATTTTTCTAACATGTTAGTTTCTTTTTACAGTAAAGGCACGATCTCAGAGGCTTGCAGCTCCTCTTTTATTACACTTATCCCAAAGAACAAGGATCCGTTGGATTGAAAGATTATAGACCGATTAACTTAATTGGGGTGATAAGCAAGACTATCTCTATGATTCTTGCTAATCGGCTCAAAAAGGTGATCGGGGGTATCATCTCAGAAAATCAGACGGCATTTCTTAGAGGAAGGTACATTCTAGACAGTCCCCTAATGTTAAACGAGATTATTACTTGGATTAAAAGAGAAAAAAAAAGGCTTTCCTTCTTAAAATCGATTTTGAAAAGGCGTATGATAATGTTAATTGGAAGTTTCTGTTGGATATCATGGGGCAAATGGGTTTCCCTAGTTTATGGTGCAAATGGGTGGAAGGGGTTCTTTCTTCGGCTAGGTCTTCGGTGTCGGTTAATGGGTCTCCCACCTTTGAATTCGGTTGTTCCAAAGGTGTTAGACAAGGAGACCCATTATCGTCGTTTCTGTTCCAAGTGGTTATGGAAGCTCTTTTCCAACATTCTTTATAAAGCTGGGATAGATGGGTGGTTTAAAGGAATCCAAACGCTTAATAATGGTCCGAAAATCTCTCATCTTTTCTATGCGGACAATGCTCTTGTGATGGGGGAATGGGATAAGGATAATGTGTTGAGCGTGTCGAGATGTTTGAGAATTTTTTATCTCTGTTCGGGATTAAAAATTAACTTACATAAATCTAATCTATACAGGATGGGGGTGGAAGATGGTGATATTAAAGATATGGCCAAGGTGGTGGGGTGTAACACGGATAATATTCCGTTATCTTACTTGGGGATTATGGTGGGGGATAATATGAATAGAATAAGTAACTCGACCCCGATAGTCGAGGTTTTTGATAAAAGGTTGATAGTTTGGAAAGCTAAATCTATCTCGATAGGGGGAGACTTACCCTGATTAACTCAGTGTTGGAAAGTCTCCCTATCTATTACTTGTCGCTTTATAAAGCCCCTGTTGGATTCATTAAATTGTTGGAAGCTAAAATGAGAAAATTTCATTGGGCGGGTTTAAATGAGAATAACAAAATGAACTGGGTAGCTTGGGAGTGGGTTACGTGGCCTAAATCAAATGGGGGGTTGGGTATCAGTCGTCTCAAAGAAGTTAATGAGGCCCTTCTGGTCAAATGGGGATGGAGGTACATGGTTGAAAATCAAAGTTTATGGAGAAAAGTGATCGATGCTTGTCATGGCAAAATAAATCAGAGGTGTTTTCTTCCTTTTAACGGTAATCTGGGAGGGTGTTAGAAAAATATTGTGAAATCTACTTATAGTATTAAAATCAAAGGGAAGGGTTTAAACCATTTGATCTTGGGTAAGGTTGGGAACGGGAAATATATTGGGTTCTAGATCGACACATGGGAAGGAGATACTCCTTTTTTTGGAAAGATGGCCACATTTGTTTGGATTGTAATTGCTTAAAACTTGCAGGGTTTCAGACATAATGGAGATGAACAGGGGCAATGGTGGGTTTACTTGGAACTAGTCTAGACTGCCTGAGTAGAACGTGGAGCTAAAAGAGTGGCAGGAATGCAGAGAGACCCTTATTAAGGTGACACTCAACAATTCTAAGGATAGGTGGGTCTGGATTGAAGATAGCAAAGAAGGTTTTTCGGTGACTCTCCAGAGCACTGGTTCGTCAGGTTCCAGATCACCATGAACCAAATTTTTGCACAAAACGTCAGATCCGAAGTGTTAAACAACAGATCTGATATTCAAGAAGTAAGTAAGGGAAAATTTGACACTACAGTATTGGACCCATAGTTAGCTTGTCAGTGGGACATCCAATCTGGTAGTCACGAAGAGATGGTACGAAAATCAGAAGATACCAATCACCAGGAAGCCAAACCAAAGCAGATAAATATGGTATAAGGAGGTCCCTCACGAAGGCCGAACAAACGAAGCCATAATCAGCATTGGAGAGAGCAACAAGTTGTATTCCCTGTCGTCCCCGGAGGTCCTCAGGAAGAGCGTCCAGTAATTATCACCGGTATCTTCGGCCATTACAGAACTGATTACATGTTCATAGATCCAGGAAGCTCAATGGATATAATCTATGAACAATGTTTCAAGCAACTTGACCCAGAAGATAAAGCACGCTTAGAACCAGTTGATTTCCCTCTCACTGGTTTCTGTAACGAAGCTGTTTTTCCACTGGGTCAAATCGCTTTTCCTGTGACTCTCTCAGATGGCGAACACTCGCGCACTATCACAGTGAATTTCATGGTTATGCCAGCAACATCGCGCCATGATGTACTGCTGGGAAGACGATCTCAAAGAGAATTCAGCATGATCACCTCCATACCGCACGCTGCTTGCGGTTTTTCGACGGAAACTGGGGTAGCAATTCTATATTCCAGCAAGGAAGTCATGTACGTGGACGACGAACCACCAGCAAAGGTTGCCAAACCTTCAACACCAAACGAGCCGGAAAAATGGGTTCTCAATGAGGAATATCCAGAACAAACCATCTTGTTAGGGCACGCCATTTCACCGGCAATACGGATACAACTGAAGGAATTACTTTCAAACAATAGAGACATCTTCGCCTGGTGCCCAGCAGACATGACTGGAGTACCACGAGATATAGCGCAACACTTTTTGAACGTCCGACCCTCAGCGGAACCCGTCGCGCAAGGAAGACGCAGACTCAGCGCAGAAAAGGCAGAAGCAATGAACGAGCAAGTAACAGAGTTACTCAACGCTGGAATCCTACGCGAACTACAATACCAAACCTGGGTCGCCAGCCCAGTAATGGTTCAAAAACACAATGGCGGGTGGCGCATGTGTGTCGATGACGTGCATGCGAACACACATATTTATTTACAGTATCTTCACATGTAACGAAATGTGTTTTATATTTATAAAAATGGTTTATACCTTAAAATTAAAACACACACAACAAAGGACAAGTGTATCCCGTCATATATGCAGCAAAGTATTGGTAAGAGCCAGATATCGATCCATGGAACACGGGCGTTATATGTACTAAATCTTTGTCATTATTTTACCGGATAAAAGGATAGGTGAATGGTTGTTTAACTAAGTTATCTAAATTACAACTAAATCATAAATATACTATTATCTCGTTTCACAAACCACCTAAACATGTTATCTATCAGATATGTCACAAAAGTACTTAATCAATTTTCCAATTTCGAGACAGCTAGTTACCGGGTCTGGATTTCTAGCATTATGATTCTTCGGAAAGTTAACGCGATGGTCACACGTTAACCACCTAAAATCATTCATTAGCGAGCTATTGATATTTATTCATTCGAACCTTTAAAGATAGGTTATTTACCGGGTCTGGATTCCTAACCTCACTTATCAAAGAAAGCAATACCGATGGTCATAATACAACCACGAGGATAAGCAATTATGTAGATCATATAACAAACAATTTCACCTTTACATGTCTTAAACACAAATCTACCATGTCAGCAATTTCAGACCAAAACTACTAAACAAGGATCATAAACCGCATCTAAGAACATGCAATCAACACCATATAATTCATTAGAACCCTTACGTGCAAGAAAGTATTCCTAATCAAAATAAGATATATCTTGTATAAAACCAATACCCTGGTCTGGTTTCATGGTGTAAACAAAGTCTACAAATAAGTGATTAATCAAGAAATAGTTACCATCCCAATAACCATAGATTCATTATCCAAGACAATCAATCATAATCAGGAACTCAACATCAATGAAACATTCGTTATATAATCATGAAGATTCGGACATGAAAAAGTACTAAAGCTTCATACAAACAAGATTACAACATAAAGATTATTCAAGAAACAAGTTTATAACTACTATTACATAAACTACATTAAACATAAACTAACATCAGCTCATAACTTGCAAAATGATCAGAATACATGTTCAAGAACAAGGAATCGAACCATAAACAAGCAAGGAATTGATGGGATGGGTTGGATCGGTTATGCTTCCACTCGATCTTTAAGCTTCAAATGGGTCTGATCAGGACTGCTTCGTAACCCAGAAATCGCCCAGAAACATGGAGAAAAACTCAACATTTGAACCAGTAGCGAATGCTGCTATTTATAGAAGAAATTCTGATCGGCACGGTCGTGCGGCAGGTGCTTGTCGGGTGACGTCAGGTTCAGCGATCCCGAGTCAGCCAAGTGGACAAGTGGACAAGTTGCTTGGGTCAGCAGATCGGCTCGGTAGTGCCGCTGGTGGCACGGTAGTGCCGCTCATCAGAATTGTTGGTCAGAAAGCTTGATTTGGCATTGGCACGGTCGTGCCTCGGGTGGCACGGTAGTGCGGCCCGAGAAACAGTTGGCACTCCTAGTCGTACTGGCAGTGCTTCCGAGGTCGCTCGATCGGCACGGTAGTGCCGCTGGTGGCACTTTCGTGCCACACCTGGCAGTCATCAGAATTTTGCCCGTTTCATCAGAAATGCATCAGAATTTGTCCGTTTTCATCAGAATTTTCCTTTATGCTCTTTCTAAGACCTGAAAATATAAAAGTACCGAATTTGGTACCTAAACGTTGCGGTTTCGGTCAAAAATGCTTAAAACGGAAGTGTTTTGGGGTATAAAAACATGTATAATTTAACGTATATCAAACATCCCCACACTTGAACTTTGCTTGTCCTCAAGCAAACTTCAAATAAAATACGGAATCAAATCTGAATATTTACAAAGTTACTAATTTGTTTGGTGGTCAAATTGTTTTTCAAAAAGTCATCATCAAAGATTTTAAAACAAACAAGCTTTGTTAGATGTATGAAAGGATAATTTATAAAGCAATAATTCAACTTTCGAATGACTTAGCATGCAAATCCTTATATTTCTCACAATGTTCACACACACTCGGTTAAATTTCTGAATCATACATATAATGTGTATGCAAAACACTCGATGCCTAGTCAATGAATCATGCAATGTCATAAGCTTGTCAAAAGATCTAATCTCCACCAATTAATATGTGAAAAGCATAAATCAAGAGGTCTTTGATGGGTTGTAACGTAAGGCTAAGGTTTAGGGTATGGAATGGATATTTGAAAGTAGCAAGAAAGGTTAAAACTTGGCACTTTATTTTCTACAATTCTGAACGCGTTGCTAAACTATTGTGTAGGTCTTCAGAGTTTATTCTATTTATACATCAACTCTCTATTCTTGATAGTCTTTCCTTAATTTCCCTAGAGAGTTTTATCAAATGGTCGTTTTTTTTACAAACATAAACTAAGGTGAAACTTATATCAAACTGGAAAGCTTATGGCCAAATTTTTAACGAAAATAAGGGTGAATGAGTAAAGGTTATTATTTTTGGGTAAGTAGGCTTTAAATTTGGGTGAAGTTTAAGAAAAATACGGAAAATAGGCTGAACATGGCGAACTAATGGATAATGCTGGGTGCGGGATATAAACAAAGAAAAAGGCTGACAAAGGGGTTATCCTAATTGCCTCTGTCGTTTCTATGTAATTTCACATATTCATGGTTTTGAAAAGTATACAAATGACAAGTTCTAAATTACATAAAACATCCGGCTCACTCATTTTTCCGAAAAAACAAAGAAGCATTGAAGAAAGCTTTAAAGGCTAAAAAATATGCTCACGTAAACGGTAGGAATGGGTATAAAAAAAGAAAAACATGCAAGTCTTTCGTTTTGTTTTGTCATGCTTTTTTGTTATCTTTTTCAAAAATTAACTTGGCTTGTCGATTCTTATCAAATTTGATGCTTCCTAAAGAACACAAATTGACCATTTTTGTTTTATTTTTCGAAAATATATACAGAAAATGAGAACAATTAAGGACAAACAAAGTTTAAAACCTTTTAAACCCCTCCCCACACTTGAACTTCACATTGTCCCAAATGTGAAATACATATTAGTTAAGCAATTATGAAGAGCTAAACTAATAATGTGAAAAGGGAAAGATGTACTCCCTCAGAGTTTGAGTTGACTCGTTTTAGTATACTTTGATTTTGAAGTCGTCTCAACTCTGTGTGCATTTCTTTATAAATCTGCCAATTATATCACTTGCTAAAATAGCTAACATTACCATTGATCAAAATGTTAGATAATTCAACCAAATCCGTTATTCAAACAAAGCAAACATACTAAAGTACTTAAAACAGACATAAAGTAAAAATATCCCAAACAAAGTACTGAATAGAAATAACATAAACATAAGTTTCTGAACTGTTTCACCCTACCTCCTCTTACTCCTCATCATCATAACCATCATGGTGGCGTGTTCCAGATGAACCCGCCCCATATGTACCTGTGTCTCCAAATGGAAACTGTGGAGGGTTGGTGAAATGGCCTGGATATACATCTTGTAGCTCTCCAAAGATATAGGAAAATCCTGCATACGTTTCCTCCCGCATGGTCTGTTGAGATGTCCACATAGCTAACTGGTCGGCTCTTATATCGTCTTGAGTAACCTGCATATGTTGGAATTGCTGGTACAACTCAGGGTAGGAAGGTATACCTGGAGGCCAGTTTTGTTGGTGCTGATACTGATGCTGGTGCTCCTCATGTTGTGGTTGGTTATGTGGTGGTGGCTCGATCTCTTCCATGTTGACGTCTTCGTTCTGTGGTGGTAGTGGTAGCGGATCCCATATTTCCCCATTTAGACCCCTCAGTCGTGGGCCATTATTTGTATCTACTACCAAACCCATCGCTCTCAGAGACCTCATATCCACATCTCCTCCTGCGTGAACCAACGTGAGACCATTGACTACATCATCTGTCATAATACCTAAGTTGTATGCCAACTGATTCACATATTCACCACCATGTATTTCACTGCTTGTGGTTCTCCCTGCGCTGTTTACAAAGAATTCGGCCATTCTAGCTGCGAGGTTGACATGCACTCCAGTCACTAAGGAATATATGAAAAGAAGATCTGGAGTGGGACAGTTCCCTGCACTGTCCATGCGTCCACAGATGGTGTGACTCATGACCTGATGAAGGACCCTCAGAAGCGGGTCTCGTAGTCATGAAGCTTTAGCTTTTCTAGCTTCATAAGGTGGTCCGATCGCCACATGTGCCCAGAAGTTGGCTCGTTGCTGATCACTATCAAACTTGTAGATATTGGTGAAAAGTTCTGAATTGATGTCTTCGGATGAGTATATTCCCAATCTTCTTCCAAGTCTAGCAACTGACCATTTGTGCCACTTTTTTCCCAACCTGAACAGTATTGTTTCTCTGTTTTTAAAGTTTGGATTCTCGCTTCTTGGTTTTTCATAAGTGTATGAAGCAAAGAATTCCAATGTTAGTTCAAGATAAACGGGTCGTGCAATATTGAACAGCCTTAACATCGGATGCGACATCATGTTGGATAGCCTTTCTTCTTGGTTCAGAGTTGTTATGGTCTCCCAGTTGATCCTTCTTGGTTCACCAATTTGTCCCCATCTATTCCATAAAGCTTCCAATCTTGCAATACAGGGTTGTTCTTTCGGTTTGTTCTCGCTGAACTGGAGGAATCTGTGATTCATCTGCACACAGGAATACAACAAAATAAGAGCAGAATATAAAAATTTCGTCGCCGGCCCCGGAACAGGCTGTTTACCAGGTTCTGTTTCTGTTTCAGCATCCGTACGGTCGTGCAGATTTGGCACTGCCGTTCCATTCTATAATCGGTAAACAGGTTGTTTCCGGGTACTCGTGTCGCACCACCGTGCCAAATCGGCACTGCCGTGTGACTCGGCGTCGCATCTTTAAATCAGTGACCTGAACATGATTTTTAACTGGCACTGTCATGCCGTTTAAGCGACGTGACCGTGCGACTTTATATCTCATCAGAAAATGGGTTTATTCAATGATTTTAACTTCTATCTTTCAAGATTTGACTTGTAATCAGTGAATAAACTATGAATCAAGTACCAGAACTACCGATTTAACACTAATCACCCAAGAACTGGGGTTTATTTGACATTTATGAAGAAAACCCCAAAATTTCTTGGTTCAAGCATCAGATCAACATCAGAAACTAAGTTTAATCTACAAAACAAGTAGGAAACATACCATGGAAGATGATTGAAGCGAAATCTAGGCAAAAATTAGGTGATTTGTGGGTGTAGGTGACCTGGAACTCCCGTGCGGCGCTTAGGGTTTCGAAAATATGAAATGTTTTTACTGCAGAATCACTTTTATACCCCTGTTTTTACTGTTCGGTTTTCGAGGCGCACGGTCGTGCGGATTTGGCACGGTCGTGCCATTCCGGATCGCTTGCCTGGTTCGTTCAGTGTTATCGGGTAACATGGTAGTGCAACGGTCGCACGGTAGTGCGACCCGATGACTGCCCTGTGTACGAGCTTCTGGTCAGTTTTGACTAAGGGTTGCACTCCCATGCCGATTTGGTATGACCGTGCAACACTTGGGCCTTTTTGTGTAACTTTTCACAGTAAGCTTTTAACTCCGAATTTTCACCCAAAATTTCCATTTTTGCACTATTTCATATATTATAACCATAAATTAGCTTCAAATTTCCAAAAATTATGTATCATGCTTGTATGTACTTATTTTTAAAAACGAAAAATTAACAAATTACGAATTAAAAAATAATTAAACACTAATATATACAAAATTACCCTTAGCGTGTGAAAACACGCTCGCTAAATTTGTCAGCGAGTCGATAGCTAGACTCATTTTCCCCACACTTGTTTCAAGTGTGCGTGACGTGGAGTTCGAGAATTTCCTCCACCGGGTCAACCGGTCCGTTGATGTAGAGTTTTAAACGATGACCGTTGACTTTGAAACTTCCCCCGCTTGGATCCTCGATAGTTACGGCCCCGTACTGAAATACTTCCTTAACTTTGTATGGACCCATCCATCGGGATTTTAGCTTCCCGGGGAATAAACGCAGTCTCGAGTTATATAACAAGACGAGATCTCCCACACGGAGATCCTTATGGTCTATCAACCTCTTGTCATGAAATCTCTTGACTCGCTCCTTGTACTTGCTAGAACTTTCATAGGCATGGTTTCTTAGCTCCTCTAGCTCGTGGATTTGCAGAAAACGGGCTTCACCTCCGCTTTTTAAATCCATATTTGTCGTCTTCAAGGCCCAGAATGCCCTGTGTTCTAGCTCGACGGGTAGATGACAAGGTTTTTCATAAACCAACCTAAAGGGTGTGGTCCCAATAGGCGTCTTGAATGCTGTTCTAAAAGCCCATAAAGCGTCATCTAACTTATCTGACCAATCCTTGCGGTTATTATTAATGGACCGCTCAAGGATTCTTTTCAATCCCCGATTTGTGACCTCAACTTGCCCGCTGGTTTGAGGGTGATATGGCGTAGCCAATCTGTGATGAACACCATAACGGGACAAGGCTCGTTCTAACTGCGTATTACAGAAATGCGTTCCTCGGTCACTGATTAGTGCTTTTGGAGCACCAAATCGGGCAAACAAACTTTTTAAGAACCTCACGACTACCCTAGCATCGTTTGTAGGCAAAGCTTGAGCTTCGGGCCATTTTGAGACATAGTCTACAGCAACCAGGATGTATTTGTTACCTCGTGAGGCTGGAAATGGTCCCATGAAGTCGATACCCCATATATCAAAGACTTCACAGACTTGCATTGGATGCTGAGGCATTTCATTGCGTGCGGAAATATTTGTTGCCCTCTGGCAAGCATCACATGCTCTAACCCATTTATGCGCATCGCAAAAGATTGTGGGCCAGTAAAACCCAGAGTCTAACACTTTCTTTGCAGTGTAGTTTGCTCCATGATGGCCTCCGGTTGGCCCTTCGTGACAGTGGCGCAGAATGCTAGCTGTCTCTTCTCCAAATACACATCTTTGGATCACCTGATCGGCTCTGATTCTAAACAAGTATGGTTCGTCCCAAATGTAATACTTCAAATCTGCAAAGAACTTCCTCTTTTGCTGATGTAACAATCCTTTGATAAGGATTCCACATGCGAGGTAGTTTGCAAAGTCTGCGAACCATGGTGACTCGTCATTCATCTCGATACTCAAGAGAAATTCGTGGGGGAAATTGTCATTTATTGGTTCCTCCACTGAATTTTTTGAATTGCCATGCTCAAGTCTCGAGAGATGGTCGGCTGCAACATTCAAAGCTCCCTTTTTGTCTTGGATCTCAATGTCAAATTCTTGTAGTAACAAGATCCATCCGATAAGACGCGGTTTTGCGTCTTGTTTTCTAAAAAGGTATTTGATTGCTGCATGATCCGTATACACAATTGTTTTGGACAACACAAGGTACGACCTGAATTTGTTGAAAGCATATACTACTGCCAAAAGCTCTTTCTCTGTAGTCGTATAATTTTCTTGAGCATCATGTAGAGTTTTGCTGGCATAGTAAATAGGATGAAAATGCTTCTCCCTTCACTGTCCTAAGACTGCTCCTATTGCGTAATCACTGGCATCGCACATTATCTCAAATGACAATGCCCAATCTGGTTCAACTAAAATAGGCGCTTCTATAAGCCTTTGTTTAATCTGCTTGAATGCTTTCATGCATTCGTCTGAAAATACAAATGGAGCATCTTTTTCTAACAAACGGGTCATAGGTCTTGCGATTTTTGAAAAGTTTTTTACGAATCGCCTATAGAACCCTGCATGACCCGGGAAACTTCTAATCGCTCTGGCCGAGGTAGGGGGAGGAAGTTTAGAAATGATATCCACTTTCGCTGGATCGACTTCCAACCCGGCTTCAGAGATTTTGTGTCCAAGAACTACCCCTTCTTTCACCATGAAGTGGCATTTCTCCCAGTTAAGCACAAGATTAGTTTCCTCACATCTCATTAACATTCTTTTCAGGTTTCCAAGACACTGATCGAAAGAACTCCCGAAAACAGTGAAATCATCCATGAATACTTCCATGGAGTCTTCAATCATGTCATGAAAAATGGCTGCCATGCAACGCTGAAATGTGGCTGGTGCATTACACAGTCCAAAAGGCATGCGCTTGTTGGCGAATGTGCCGAAAGGACATGTGAAAGTAGTCTTTTCCTGGTCCTCAGGAGCGATAGGAATTTGAAAGTACCCGAGAACCCATCCAGAAAACAGAAAAAAGACTTCCCCGACAGACGTTCCAACATATGGTCGATGAATGGAAGCGGGAAGTGGTCCTTACGGGTGGCATCGTTGAGTTTGCGATAATCGATGCAAATTCGCCATCCGGTGACGGCACGGGTAGGAATAAGTTCATTCCTATCGTTTGGAACTACCGTAATACCACCTTTCTTGGGTACCACTTGCACTGGACTTACCCAAACAAAATCAGATATAGGATAAATCAGCCCTGCATCTAACAACTTAATTACTTCTTTTTTCACCACGTCTTGCATGTTAGGATTCAAACGCCTTTGATGTTGTGCACTCGGCTTGTAATTGTCTTCCATGAGAATCTTATGCGTACAAAAAGAAGGATTAATGCCTTTAATATCCATAATTTTCCACGCCATGGCTTTCTTATGGAGCGTTAGAACTTCGAGAAGCTGTCTCTTTTCTTCTTTTGATAAAGATGCTGAAATGATGACGGGCAAGCGACACTCCTCGTCTAGAAATGCATATTCGAGATGCGGTGGGAGTTCTTTTAACTCCAACGACGGTGGGTCTTCAACCGATGGTTTGGAATTTTCTTCAACTTCACGGTCGATCTCCACAAATTGATCTGGACTTTGAGAACCATCATCACCGATTTGGAAAACCGGTTGCTCAGTTTCGTGGCCTTTCTGCGAAATGCTATTTTGGTTCTCACACAAAAGATGTGTGTCCGTGTCAATTTCTTCAAAAGTGCCTTGGAAATGAGAGCTTACACAAGTATCGACAATGTCGACATAGTAAAGCATGTCATAGTGACTTTGCGGATGTTGCATTGATCTTTTAATATCAAAAGTCACGTGCTCGTCATTTACTCGGAGCGTGATTTGGCCAGCTGCCACATCAACGATTGTCCTCGCGGTATTGAGGAACGGGCGTCCAAGTATTAATGGCACTTTTGAGTCTTCATCCATGTCGAGATTAACAAAATCCACGGGAAAAACAAATTTATCAATTTTAACAAACATGTTTTCAACGAATCCACGTGGATACTTGATTGAACGATCTGCAAGTCGAATTCTCATTCTAGTGGGTGAAGGTTCACCCAGATCTAACTTAGCAAAGACCTTATACGGCATAAGGTTTATGCTAGCTCCTAAATCGGCTAATGCGTGACTGACTGACATGCTGCCAATGAGACAAGGAAGAGTAAAATTGCCTGGATCTCCCATCTTTTCAGGTAGACGGTTTTGGAGAAGGGCTGAACAGTTTTCATTCATCAACACACAAGACAAGCTTTCGAGCTTCTGCTTGTTTGTGAGGATGTCTTTTAAGAACCTTGCGTATTTAGGCATTTGAGCCAACGCCTCCACAAATGGTATGTTTATGTGTAATTGTTTAAACATTTCTAAAAACTTACCATGTTGTTCATCGTTCTTCTGCTTTCTCAACCTGCTCGGATATGGAATTGGAGGAATGAAATCTGGAACTGGCTCCTGGGGCTGTGCTGTACTTGCTGGGACTCGCCTAGCGTGCACCTCGTCCGAAGCATCAGTTTGGACCGTCTTAGTGATCGGTGGTGAGTCCGATTTGTCAGGTCCCGTGGTTTTACCACTCCTCGTCATTACTGCATTAACGTGCCCTCTCGGGTTTGGTTCTGTGTTACCTGGAAGACTACCCTGTGGTCTTTCGGACAACATCTTGGCCAATTGTCCGACTTGATTCTCTATGGTTTGAATTGAAGCCTTCTGGCCCCGCATTTCCCCTTCCTGAGCCATGAAACGCTCCTCATGCTGCTGGTATCGCTTTTCAGATATTTAGTTGGCATTGTTGGAGTTGTTTAACAGCTGCGCCATCATCTCCTCTAGTTTTGAGTTGGTTTGAGAGGTTTGAGGCTGGGAAGTGCTTCCTGAACCTAAATTATTGTAACGTGGTTGAAAGGTTTGCCCTGATGGCTGAAAAGATTGTCCCTGGGGCTTAAAGGATTGCCCCTGAGGCTGTTGTGGTGCGGGAGCGCGTTGAGCATATCCGAGTGGGTTTTGGTTGTTGGAATTGGGTTTCCACCCAAAGTTTGGATGATTCCTCCAACCCGGATTGTACGTGTTGCTATAGGGGTTATTATGGGGCCTAATTTAATTGCCCAAATAGTCCACCTCTTCATGGCCTGTAAACATAACACCCTGCTCACATGTACCTGGCTCGTGTGACACTCCACACAACTCACATGATGATTGTACCTGCGAAACGTTCTGAGCTTGATCAAATCTTGCTGCCAAAGCTCCAATCTGTGCTGCAAGAGCCGTATATGTATCCACTTGATGAACTCCAGGAATAGATGATGCTTTGTTTCGCACTCCACCGTGACGAGAACTCGACTTCAAGGTAGCTTTTTCTATGATTGCGTAGGCTTCGTTGGGTGTTTTTGTTCCAAGATCGCGTCCTGCATATACATCTAAACGTTCTTGTGAGTCGTAATTGAGTCCTTGGTAGAAGTTCAACACAAGTTGTCTTTTGGAAAACCCATGATGTGGTACATCGATTAGAAGATCTTTGAACCTTTCCCAAGCTGCGTGTAGAGATTCTCCTTCGTTCAGTTTGAATGTCATAATACGATTCTTAAGCTTAGCTGTCTTTTCCGGCGAGAAATATTTTTGCATAAAAAGATCGGCCATCTCGTTCCAAGTCATGATGGAACCTGCTGGAACTAACAAAAGCCAAGATCGTGCTTTGTCTCGCAAAGAAAATGGAAAGAGTCACAAACGAATTGCGTCTTCAGAAACGTCTCTAATTTTGAAAGTCAAGCACACCTCGAGAAATGAAGCGATGTGCCGACCTGGATCTTCGTGATCCTTCCCATCAAACTGCACAGAATTTTGTAACATGTTAATAATACTAGATTTAATTTCAAAACTCGGTGCCGCTATCGTAGGTCGGGCGATGCTCGGTAGCAAGCCCTCTCCTCCTAGACGACCGGTCTCATTCAGAGGCTGGTCGTCTTCTGCCATAATGCTTCCTGTGTCGTCATCTGAACTCTCGCTATCAGAAAGAATCACTGGTTCATCGATTGCGGCCGCAATTCTTTGTGCAACAACAAGTGATCTTTCGCGAAGCCGCCTACTTCTTCTTAAGTTATTTTCTGGTTCGTTGGCTAGCTCAGCGTTAGCGGGTGCAGGGGGCGTGGACATTAGCCTGCACGTAAAAAGGAAGGCATTATACAGAAAAAAGAACATAATAATAATATAAGAAATAAGTATACATAATAATATTATTACATAATATACATATATACGGGTTATTAAACAAATGTATTTAAATATTTACTGAATTATTTACTTATTTACATCTGAGAGCTGTTTTTGTTAGTCAACCAGAATTTCTGATGACAATCATCAGAAATCTGAGGTAACTTTTTTTTTATATATCATAAAATCTGATATATCTGATAAAATTCTGATAAGATCTGATGAAAATGTTCGTTCAATCAGAATTTCTGATAAATCCATCAGATTTACCAGATTTTTTCTGGTAATGCACCAGAAATGGAGTTTGTTGTTTTTAGAATATCTAATGGGTTTATCAGAATCCATCAGAGAATCGGATAAATTCATTGGAATTTATCAGAAAATCTGATGATTTTATCAGAAAGTTATATTTTATTATTGTGGAGTAAATAAATAAACAAATGAGTACAGAAATTAAATGAATGAATAGTTAATTAAACGGACAGAAATAAATAAATAAATAATTGAACGTCAATAAATAAAATACTGAATTAGAAATACTGAACTGAAATAAATAAATGAATGAAGTACAGAAATGAAATTACTGAAATTAAAAATACTGAATTGAAATAAATGAAAGTTAATGGTTCGATTCCGAACACATAACTGAAAAATGAAATGAATTAAATGTTAGTCGAATAATAAAATAAGAAGTTAGGATGTTAGTCAAAAGTGAGTCCTAGTGGGCGTGCCAGGCTAGGTATTCACGAGTTAGTAAATAGAAGAAAATAAATAGATACAAAAATGTACAAATATTAACAGTTATTAACAGTTTGTACACCGGTAAGATATTGACTCGGATTGTTCCATTAATTTCGCCGTAGATCCCCGGCAACGGCGCCAAAAACTTGATGTGCATGCGAACACACATATTTATTTACAGTATCTTCACATGTAACGAAATGTGTTTTATATTTATAAAAATGGTTTATACCATAACATTAAAACACACACAACAAAGGACAAGTGTATCCCGTCATATATGCAGCAAAGTATTGGTAAGAGCCAGATATCGATCCATGGAACACGGGCGTTATATGTACTAAATCTTTGTCATTATTTTACCGGATAAAAGGATAGGTGAATGGTTGTTTAACTAAGTTATCTAAATTACAACTAAATCATAAATATACTATTATCTCGTTTCACAAACCACCTAAACATGTTATCTATCAGATATGTCACAAAAGTACTTAATCAATTTTCCAATTTCGAGACAGCTAGTTACCGGGTCTGGATTTCTAGCATTATGATTCTTCGGAAAGTTAACGCGATGGTCACACGTTAACCACCTAAAATCATTCATTAGCGAGCTATTGATATTTATTCATTCGAACCTTTAAAGATAGGTTATTTACCGGGTCTGGATTCCTAACCTCACTTATCAAAGAAAGCAATACCGATGGTCACAATACAGCCACGAGGATAAGCAATTATGTAGATCATATAACAAACATTTTCACCTTTACATGTCTTAAACACAAATCTACCATGTCAGCAATTTCAGACCAAAACTACTAAACAAGGATCATAAACCGCATCTAAGAACATGCAATCAACACCATATAATTCATTAGAACCCTTACGTGCAAGAAAGTATTCCTAATCAAAATAAGATATATCTTGTATAAAACCAATACCCTGGTCTGGTTTCATGGTGTAAACAAAGTCGACAAATAAGTGATTAATCAAGAAATAGTTACCATCCCACTAACCATATATTCATTATCCAAGACAATCAAACATAATCAGAAACTCAACATCAATGAAACATTTGTTATATAATCATGAAGATTCAGACATGAAAAAGTACTAAAGCTTCATACAAACAAGATTACAACATCAAGATTATTCAAGAAACAAGTTTATAACTACTATTACATAAACTAACATAAGCTCATAACTTGCAAAATGATCAGAATACATGTTCAAGAACAAGGAATCGAACCATAAACAAGCAAGGAATTGATGGGTTGGATCGGTTATGCTTCCACTCGATCTTTAAGCTTCAAATAGGTCTGATCAGGACTGCTTCGTAACCCAGAAATCGCCCAGAAACATGGAGAAAAACCCAACATTTGAACCAGTAGCGAATGCTGCTATTTATAGAAGAAATTCTGATCGGCACGGTCGTGCCGATCTGGCACGGTCGTGCGGCAAGTGCTTGTCGGGTGACGTCAGGTTCAGCGATCCCGAGTCAGCCAAGTGGACAAGTTGCTTGGGTCAGCAGATCGGCACGGTAGTGCCGCTGGTGGCACGGTAGTGCTGCTCATCAGAATGGTTTGTCAGAAAGCTTGATTTGGCATTGGCACGGTCGTGCCTCGGGTGGCACGGTAGTGCGGCGCGAGAAACAGTTGGCACTCCTAGTCGCACTGGCAGTGCTTCCGAGGTCGCTCGATCGGCACGGTAGTGCCGCTGGTGGCACGGTCGTGCCAACCCTGGCAGTCATCCGAATTTTGCCCGTTTCATCAGAAATGCATCAGAATTTGTCCGTTTTCATTAGAATTTTCCTTTATGCTCTTTCTAAGACCTGAAAATATAAAAGTACCGAATTTGGTACCTAAATGTTGCGGTTTCGGTCAAAAATGCTTAAAACGGAAGTGTTTTGGGGTATAAAAACATGTATAATTTAACGTATATCAGTCGACTTCAAAGACCTCAACAAAGCCTGCCCGTAGGATTGTTATGCGCTACCGGAAATAGACAAGAAAGTTGACTCTCTAGCATCCTTCCGCTGGAAGTGTTTTCTAGACTGTTATAAAGGCTACCATCAAGTACAGATGAAAGAGGAAGATGAAGACAAAACAGCCTTTCGTACAGATAAAGGAATCTTTTACTATACGAAAATGCCTTTTGGCCTCCGCAACACACGGGCTAGTTACCAGCGCTTGACGAATAGGGTCTTCGGGGAAGACATTGGTAAAACAGTGGAAGTTTATATGGATGACCTCATCATCATGAGCTAAGAAGAAGAGACTATGCTCGCAAACATTCAGCGCACGTTCGATTCTTTACGCAGCGTCAATCTAAAACTTAACCCAACAAAATGCTCCTTCGGAATGGAGGAGGGCAAATTACTAGGGTTCATAGTAACCAGAGACGGTTTTAAGGTCAACCCGGAGAAAGTACAAGCCATCCAGCTAATGCCGTCACCTGTAACAGTGAAAGAAATGCAACAACTTGCGGGACGATTAGCAGCCTTGAACAGATTCTTAGCAAACCACGCCGCAAACTCCTATCCGTTCATTAGTACGTTGCGCAATTGACCCAAAAAGAGCCACTTTCAGTGGACACCAGAATCGGAGATAGCCTTCAAACAAATGAAGGAATGTCTAATACAGCTACCAACTTTAACAGCGCCACGAGAGGAAGAACCGCTAATCTTATATCTGTCAGCGGCAGAAGTAGCGGTTGGCGCAGTGTTAATGGTAGAAAGAGATGCCGTCCAAACTCCAATATACTACATTAGTAAGATGTTAACCGGCCCAGAGACGCGCTACTCGATGATAGAAAAACTGGTCCTCGCACTGGTACATGCATCACGAAGACTACGCCGGTATTTCTCTGGCCATATTATTACAGTCCTCACAAATTATCACCTCGGTCAAATCCTGTCTAAACCCGATGTCGGGGGGCGATTGGCCAAATGGGACATCGAGCTAGGAAGATCCAGAATAAAGCGCTGAACTACGAAATGGCAGACGATATCTTATACCGAAAATCATTTATGGGTCCACTCCTACGCTGTGTCGATAAAACAGATGCGTAGTACTTGGTTAGAGAAATTCACGAAGAATTATGTGGAATCCACACCGGATCGCGCATGGTAGTGGCAAAGATAATAAGCGCAGGCTACTATTGGCCAGGGATGCATGTGGACGCAGTGGAATTATTGCGCAAATGCGCAGCATGCCAGCGCCGTGCGCCAAAAACCCTCCGTCCAAAAAATCCTCTAGTGCCGGTCACCTCAGCCTGGCCTTTTCAACAGTGGGGTATCGACCTTTTCGGTCATTTCCCTGATGCGCCAGGCGCAGTTAAATTCATTGTTGTGGCAGTTGACTACATCACTAAGTGGGTAGAAGCTAAGGCATTGGCGTCAACCACAACAATGGTAATCCACAAGTTTATATGGAAGCATATTATTTGTCGGTTCGGGCTGCCATTACGAATCATTTCCGATAATGGCACGAATTTCGCCTCGGAAGACCTCCAGAAGTGGTTTAAAGAAATGAAGATCGAACACAGCTTTGCCTCTATGGTGCACCCACAAGCAAATGGGCAGGTCGAAAGTGTGAATAAACAAATAGTTGATGGCATCAAGGCAAGATTGGGGACGGCGCGCAGAGGATGGGTGGACGAGCTCCCTAGCATCCTATGGGCTCATCGCACCATGCCAAAAACTAGTACGGGGGAAACCCCATTTAGCCTGGTATATGGATCAGAGGCAGCAATACCAGCAGAAATAGGCCTCCCCTCACCGCGCATGATCGCCTTGGAGAAACAAGATAATGAAAAAGAACGAAGGATGGACCTGGACCTCCTCGAGGAAAGACGCGAAAATGAAGCCATCGCAGAAGCAAGGTACAAATCCAAATTAGAAAAATACTACAACGCACGCGTACGCGTGTGCACCTTCGTCCCAGGAGATTTCGTCCTGCGCGACAATGAAGCGTCCAACGCGGAAAAGCGAGGCAAGTTAGCACCTAAATGGGAGGGACCCTACATTATCAATGAAGTCCTGGGCAAAGGGGCGTACACCTTAAAAAGGCTTGACGGAACCAGCGTCCCTCGCACCTGGAACGCGCAGCAGCTGCGCAGGTGCTACATATAACCAAGCCAAGCTATCCAGCCTTATACAGGTAATGTATTTATTCTAATTATTTCACTTTGTATCATCGGCCCCGCGCCTTATTAATACAAAGATTATCCTTACCGATTTTTTTGTTTATTACAAATTGCATGTAATTCCTTGGGTATACGCGAAAACAATATGGTGAACATTGTAAGCCTCATGAACGGTCTAACGGGCACAAACCCCGCGCACAGTCCAGACCTACGTTCACACATGAGCACAATACCATTCTCATTCTCTTTACCTAAACAAAGTAATTATACACATGTAACATATTGTAATTCAAACACAACTTATAATTAACACAAAACAGGTATGCACAGCAGTGCATCAGAAAAGTTACTAGTGCAACAAAGCACTTTAACAAGATTTATAGAACACAACAGTGTATCAAAAAAATTAGTTACAAAATTAAACAAACTACACACCAGGAAACATATCTAACACACCCAACAGAGTGTGCAGAACTTCACCATACTCAGAAAAAGGATGAGGATCAACAATCCAGGGGTTTACATCTTCCCCATCATCCATAACAGGAGCAACCATGTCCTCACCTGTAGGAATCTCGGCAGGAATAGCTGCACAAGAACCACGGCGGCGCCGTTGGTACACGACCGAACACCGGCCCCTCCAGTCAGCCGGAAACGCTTAGGTCACGAGATGTGCCGACAACCTGGTAACTCCCCCATTGTTATCATCTATACGGTAGGAGAGGGCACGATTCCTTGAAGAATCAGGGAGACTTGCACCACGAACACCTTCGTCCCCAACAGCAGGTCCAGTCAACGAACCAGAAAGACGACGTAGAGCATCAGCGGTGTCAAGAACCTTAAGAATTTCAGAAATTCTCCGACGTCGGAACTGTCGCCTAGTCTTCATTTTTCCCCAAAATTGGAAAAACACTTACACCAAATATGAATATATAAACCAGGAAAGGTTAGCGTCAGCATGGAAAGAAGAGTTGTGATGATTAAGTGTCAAATCGATTGCCTTAGAAACGGCGCTGCCACTGCAAATGTCACATCACATTTAAACTCTCTGACAGAGTCCACACATATTCCCAGAGCTACAGTTCAGTTAGAAGACGAAGAGGCAATACAAAATTATATTTTTACAATAACGTAAGCAACAGTCAGCTCATAATTAAAAGAGCTCCTCGCTCAAGATAACAGTTCAGAATAAAGAAATGATGCAAATATCTTTCTTCACAAGATTTCCATCTTTCCAAAATCAAGATGTTCAGAATAAAAATCATGAGCAAGAGTATCTTCTCCCAAAAGATTCTCCACTTTCGCACCAAAAACTCTACAGTAAAAGCATCTCTCTCATAGTCCAGTGCTCCACTTATTCGCATAAGAGCAACACTAGACTGGGGGACTTGAAGGGGTAAGGTCCCAAAAACCTCGCTTCAAGTGCTTGGGACCATACCACAACCTCATCCTTTTAACCTTCTTTAGACCTTGCGCAGCCGCGCACTGGTCCTACAAAGAGGGCATAGAAGGAAAAAAACAAAGCAGCACCTGCGCGCCAAAAGGAAACTAACGAATCCTTGCGCCAATCTCCATAACAGATAAGGATAAAAATCCTGATAAACACTCCCGCATAAATAATACCCAGGATTGGATATTATTTACTTCACTGATACCATACAGTAAGGAACCACACAGGATTACAGTTGTAATCTTCTAAAAGGCTCTATCGTGCATCACAAGATGGTTATAACCGTCTGGCCACATGTCATCATCCCAGGCTCTCTTGAAGTTACGATGATGGCACTGAATTGAAGAGCAATCATCACTTGCCCACTTTCCACGTGGCAATGCCCCAACCGATGATCAAAGATCGCGATCCGTGTGCTCTCACACTCGTTAAGTGATTAATGGAGGGAAAAATAACCACTTACGGAGATAACACTTTCCGTTAATGTTTCATCAACAAGTTTTCCCGCCCAAACTTTGGCTATAAATAAAAGGATAATTCAGGTATAATCTTCAAGTTACATTCACTTCACTTACACTTGTTCTTCTTCATAAACCTTGTACTTATTCTCACGCCGGAGGGTGGTCATAGAGAGAACCCCCATTCTCCCCGTGGCGAGTCTAACGGTGGTTGTTTTGCAGTTACTGTGAAGAGAAGAAGTCCTGTCAACCACGAACCGAACAAGGATAGATCAACCCTTTTATGCAGAACTGAACCCCCTGGTTTAGTTGATTCCGGTCAATTAACTAGTGTTTCTTCAGGGGCGTTTTCAAGGTACACGATTCTATTAAACATCCTAATTTTTATTAACGTTAGGTATCTTGAAAGGGAGCAACAAGGAGCTAAACATCATCAACGTTTATGCTCCACAAAAAGTCCCTCTTAAAAAAGCTTTATGGGATGATATTGGGGCGGTTATGGGTAATTACGCGGGGCGGTGGGTGATTTTGGGGGATTTTAATGTGGTCCGATGTATGGAAGAAAGAAAGAACTCTATTTTCAACAAAAACTGTGCAACTAACTTTAATAATTTTATTTTTGAAAATGGTTTAAGAGAATTTGATATGAAAGGGCGGAATTTTACGTATCTTAATGATAATGGTAATAAACAAAGCAAAATCGATCGTGTCTTGGTTAGCCAAGATTTTTTTTCTGAATGGATGACGGCTTGCCTGAGGGCTCTTCCTAGGGTTCACTCGGATCATTTCCCAATTATTTTGGTCTGTGCGGACAAAAATTTTGGACCCAAACCTTTTAGAATCTTTAACTCTTGGATGGAGAGAAAAGACTTCGATGAAGTGGTTAACAAAGCGGTGGGCAACATGGGGGGGGGGGGATGGGAACCGGACGTGTTGATTATGAAGAAATTTAGAGCTATTAGATAGGGTATCAAAAAATGGAAAAAATCGATTTTGGAGAAGGAGGGAGATACGGAAAGGGTTTTAAAGGAGGATCTGGAAAAATTGGATGAGTTATCTGAAAATTGAGAGTTGTCGGAAGAGGAGGAATGGGCAAAAGCGGAATGTTTGAAAGATATTATGGAGATAGAAGGGTATAGAATTAAGGATCTCAAACAAAGGGCAAGGATTAAGTGAGACTTGGAAGGAGATGAAAATTCGGCTTTCTTTCATGGGTACATAAATAGTAGATGGAGTAATAATATTCCGGGGCTTTTGATAAATGGGGAGTGGACAACTAAACCTGCCTTGGTTAAAAAGGAAATTATGGGATTCTATAGAAATGCTTTCAAGGAAAAAATCAAGGACAGGCCTAAACTCACATGTCACAACATAAAGCGTTTGGCGGTCGAGGAAGCGGCTTCCCTAATTATTCCTTTCAGTAATGAAGAAATCAAGAGTGCGGTGTTCGAGTGTGGGGCGGACAAAGCTCCTGGGCCAGACGGTTTTAATTTCAAATTCATCAAAAGGTACTGGTCTATTTTTTAGATTGATTTTTCTAACATGTTAGTTTCTTTTTAAAGTAAAGGCACGATCTCAGAGGTTTGCAGCTCCTCTTTTATTATGCTTATCCCAAAGAACAAGGATCCGTTGGATTGAAAGATTATAGACCGATTAACTTAATTGGGGTGATAAGCAAGACTATCTCTATGATTCTTGCTAATCGGCTCAAAAAGGTGATCGGGGGTATCATCTCAGAAAATCAGACGACATTTCTTAGATGAAGGTACATTCTAGACAGTCCCCTAATGTTAAACGAGATTATTGCTTGGATTAAAAGAGAAAAAAGGCTTTCCTTCTTAAAATCGATTTTGAAAAGGCGTATGATAATGTTAATTGGAAGTTTCTGTTGGATATCATGGGGCAAATGGGTTTCCCTAGTTTATGGTGCAAATGGGTGGAAGGGGTTCTTTCTTCGGCTAGGTCTTCGGTGTCGGTTAATGGGTCTCCCACCTTTGAATTCGGTTGTTCCAAAGGTCTTAGACAAGGAGACCCATTATCGCCGTTTCTGTTCCTAGTGGTTATGGAAGCTCTTTCCAGCATTCTTTATAAAGCTGGGATAAAGGGGTGGTTTAAAGGAATCCAAACGCCTAATAATGGTCCGAAAATCTCTCATCTTTTCTATGCGGACGATGCTCTTGTGATAAGGGAATGGGATAAGGATAATGTGTTAGCGTGTCGAGATGTTTGAGAATTTTTTTATCTCTGTTCGGGATTAAAAATTAACTTACATAAATCTAATCTATACGGGATGGGGGTGGAAGATGGTGATATTAAAGATATGGCCAAGGTGGTGGGGTGTAACACGGATAATATTCCGTTATCTTACTTGGGGATTATGGTGGGGGCTAATATGAATAGAATAAGTAACTGGACCCCGATAGTCGAGGTTTTTGATAAAAGGTTGACAGTTTGGAACGCTAAATCTATCTCGATAGGGGGAGACTTACCCTGATTAACTCAGTGTTGGAAAGTCTCCCTATCTATTACTTGTCGCTTTATAAAGCCCCTGTTGGAGTCATTAAATTGTTGGAAGCTAAAATGAGAAAATTTCTTTGGGCGGGTTTAAATGAGAATAACAAAATGAACTAGGTAGCTTGGGAGTAGGTTACGTGGCCTAAATCAAATGGTGGGTTGGGTATCAGTCGTCTCAAAGAAGTTAATGAGGCCCTTCTGGTCAAATGGGGATGGAGGTACATGGTTGAAAATCAAAGTTTATGGAGAAAAGTGATCGATGCTTGTCATGGCAAAATAAATCAGAGGTGTTTTCTTCCTTTTAACGGTAATCTGGGAGGGTGTTGGAAAAATATTGTGAAATCTACTTATAGTATTAAAATCAAAGGGAAGGGTTTAAACCATTTGATCTTGGGTAAGGTTGGGAACGGGAAAGATATTGGGTTCTGGATCGACACATGGGAAGGAGATACTCCTTTTTTGGAAAGATGGCCACATTTGTTTGGATTGTAATTGCTTAAAACTTACAGGGTTGCAGACAGAATGGAGATGAACAGGGGCAATGGTGGGTTTACTTGGAACTGGTCTAGACAACCTGAATAGAACGTGGAGCTAAAGGAGTGGCAGAAATGCAGAGAGACCCTTATTAAGGTGACACTCAACAATTCTAAGGATAGGTGGGTCTGGATTGAAGATAGCAAAGAAGGTTTTTCGGTGAAGGCTGTTAAAAAGGCCTTGATTGTCGAAAGGGGAAATAGTCTGCTTCCTAATTTCGATTGGTGTAAATGGGTTTCTATTAAATGCAACATTATGGCTTGGAGAGGCAATTTGGATAGACTTGCTACGAGAGTGAACTTAAGAAGAAGGAATGTAGACATTACATCTGTTATGTGCCCTTTTTGTAACGAGTTTGAGGAAACGGTGGAGCATCTTTTTTCGGCGTGTTGAGTTGTGACTAGGGTTTGGGCAGAGATAAGTGTTTGGTGCAAAATCCATCCGATTTATATTTTCGATTTCAAAGACATTATAGATATACATATTTATTCTCAAGTCAGTAAGAAGGCTAAGAAAATCATCCAAGGGTTGGTGATTATTGCGTGTTGGAGCATTTGGAAAGGAAGGAACGAGTTGGTTTTCAACCAAATCAGGCGTAGTCCGCAGGAGATTGTGAGGGAGATTAAGTCGAGAGGGTATGCTTGGTTTAAAAATAGAGCGTCTTGTAATTATATTAGTTGGGGTGATTGGTGTAAATACCTTATGTATATGGTGTAATATTTTTTTTTTGCCCTTTGCCCGTTTGGGTCGGGGGTGTGTGTGTTGTTTGGCCTTTTGCCCGTTTGGGTCGATTGTGTGTTTTTAATGAAGCTCTCTTTAAAAAAAAAACAATCCATTGACTTTGGCGATACATCTTGGACTTGTTGAGACTAAAGTGGGCCGACAATACATGTGGGCTTGATTGGTTGGCAGCTTTGACACACAGTGGGCCGATTAACTAAACAAATCATCATCACATTGCGGCTGACATGGGGTGCACGGGAGGGTTAATTAAGAAAAGGAATTAACATCTTTAAAAAAAAACTTCCATCTCGACGGCAGAGAAGGGGGGGCACGAAGATAGAGACGTCTATGAAAATCAATCTTACCACATGAGCGGCTAGTCTTTTATGGTTTCCTCCGGATGGAGGGTTTTTGTAAGTTAATTGATACTATGTGTTTGCTACAATCGTTTAGTTTAAACTTGGTGATCTAAGCATTCAATGCTTTTCACTTTGATTTGATTTATTGGTTGTAAACAGTTACATTTATTTAAACCTTAATTTCTAAGCATTCAGTTCCCGAGAGTTCTAGTAATTGGGATATATTTGACATGGGGTTAGGGTTTGTAAGTGTAATTGATAATCATTCGATAACCTCCCGTTATGTATTGACCGGAGTACTTAGTCGTTGGTTATCACAATTAGTTAATCAAAATTAACACCTATGTCTATGTAGGTCACGATTAAACACATAGTTGAAGCTAACTGTAAAACCTGGAATCTGGAGGAACCATTTTCTCTCCTATTGATTTAAACCTTAGTTTTTATTTGTTAACTTAGACAATTCTCTTAAACAATCAAACTTTCAATTGATTTTTTACTTTTAGCATTAGTTAATTAATACTTAGCATAATAACACTTTCCACAATCCTCCTTTGGTTCGATATCCGACTTACTCTAGCTACTAGTTTATTTCGGTTTTTTGCATGTCCATAACGACAGACATCAAATTCCAACGAACCAAACAACTTTATAGATTATTTTATAAGAAACTTGTAAGACTTCGTAGATTTCATGTTTGCTAAAAGTTTCTAGCATAGAAAGTTATCAAGATTTCACTTAGGCTATGAAGTATACCTTAACCCATCTTAACTCAATCTAGACGTCACATCACCTATTTTTCCTTCTTTCGTTACAAAGAAATGGTTTAACGCCCTTTAACTCCACCTTATCCACTTTTTTTTTCTTTTCAGTATTACATATTTAATTGAAATATAAGAATAAGTAATAATATTAATATTATAATTTCTATATTAAAAACAAACATTGATACTGATAAAAAAGACACAAAATATAAAATAAAAAAACTAAGAAATCATGTATGTGTTCCTTATGTGTTGTTTTATTTCTTCTGCCAACTGACAGTTCAAATTCGTAAGAAATTGATTAAAGATTAATATTATTATTTATTCTTATAATAAATGTTGACTTATAAATATTAGTGGTCCTTGGTTAATAAAGGAAAAAATAATTAATTCAAAACTTTAAAAGAGTAGTTAGCAACATTCATGCTCCTTAACCTTTGCTTCACGTTAACATGATAAAGAATGGAAGTTTTGACGCCCCTTAGCACCAAAAGAGAGTGGCTTGTATGGCTCGTTAACATGTCATGTCATATTTAACGCCTTGGGCGTTATGATATACCCCAAGACCTTATAATATAAGAGGGGATAACAAACTTAATAGATGACCATGGATTTCATCTCTATGGGAATTTGAAGATGAAATGAGAGTTATGTCATGGAGTTAGTTTTCGACCCTCGTGTGGGTTCCCATTTTCTCGGGGACAAGCCAATTTATCACGCTTCTTTGTGTGGATCACTGGTTTCGTCCTGCCTTAGACTCATTAGGAGAGCAGCGCCAGTTCTCAACCAGTAGTGTGTTCGTCGCATAGATACGACTAGGCACGTACACCTTCTTATCCGATGAGTCGTCCCGGATAAAGTCCCGAACTAGCCAGTAACCCAAGCGTTCAAGCACAACCCATAGCATTCCGACCTTCAAATATTTGGCCCATGACACTCTCCCACCACCATTTCATGCACATCCCCGTGCATTGTCACCGTCCCATACCAGCTCGCATAATTGACAATGCATGATTCCCTTATCTCGAGCATGATTCACTCTGGGAGAGTAGGACACCCGGTAGCACAACAACAATGATCTTTTGTCGTGCCGGTTCAATATAGTAGGTCAATTATTGGTTATGTTGGCGCTGACGTCCGCTGCATCAGATTTATGTTGTCGTCGATGTTCGCCGTTAGTTTCGGGCATACGGGAACCTGAATGATTGTAGCAGCTTTCACAAAATTCCACTTTTATGGCACTGCTTACCATAGGTTTTGAACATAACACGAAGTGCTTCATTGACACCATACTAGAGCGGCTATCAAGATCTCATACTCGCGGAGTACAAAGACCTTTGGCGAAGCAAACCCATATTTGGTCTTCTCCCACCACCATTGCGTAACCACACTCTAAATGTTAAGCTCATTTTGGCTAAGACGCACGTTCCAACGTGATGTGTGTAAAATGCAACATATAAATTACATCAAACGAGGCATAAAACTAACCCTTTTTTAGTACTAATGTTGGAAAAAGTGTGCTTTTGTCTTCCTTTTGTATTTTCAGGATTAAATGAGCGTAAATGGACAAAAGAATAAAAAATACAGCTAAATCTAACATAAATACAAGAAAAGGAATAAACGTGGCATGCCCGACCCCTCGACAGCATCTTCCCAAGCAAAAAACAAGATATCAGAAGGCTGAACACGCCCCGTGCCCAGCGGACACGGGGGCGTGCTCAAGTGTCTGCAGAAAAGACAAAGTTGTAGAAGCTTCTATTTCCCAACACGGGGGGCGTGCCCAGCTCAACACGGTCGTGGTCAACGCTAAGATTCGCAGGATCCAAGCAAATCTTGATAGTACAGATACGCTTCTGCACACGGGGTCGTGCTCAGTGGACACGGGGGCGTGTGGAGCTAATACAGACAAACTGCAATTAATGAAGAAAGTGAAAGTGGATGGACACGGGGCCGTGCCCAATGGACACGGGCCCTTGTCCGGGCTTCTGTACAGGCTATAAATAGAGGTGCTTGGTTCATTCAAAGGCATCCCTTGGCAAACCACCTCTTTCCCACTTCACCCACACTCCACCACCATCACAACACCCACATCCACCACCATCATCCATCATAGAGTGTGTGTAGTAGTCTCGGGATTCAAGATTGATAGTAAGAGTTCTTGACAATCAAAGGCCATGTTTGCCTAAGTCTCTTACATCACTTGGTGAAGACAAGCATTTAGTGTAATACTTTTGTTTTTTTAATTTTTTCGCACTTTTTATTTGGTTTTGTATTAATGACTTTAATAATTAGTTTCTTATGTTGAAGGTGAAACTTCCTTATCATTTATCCGTGGTGTCTTGGCGTTATTTTACTGTCTATATAAAATAAAAGATTTACACCATTCATATCTCTACGGTCTATACAGAGATATGTTGGCTACCTGGTCGGGGTTAAGGGAATGGTTTGGTAAGGTTCTTGCCTTGTTCAGTGTATAGATCCTGCCAGGACCTGGGTCAAGATTACTAGGACCTCCTTCAATACCCACTGGTATTGGATGGCGAGGGTGCGAATGGCTTGATCCCCTCATATGTAAACTACTATTAATACTTTAACCCGGCTATTTGGGATTGTATCCCTGCTGACTCAAACCACTTAGCCGAGGGTAACGTCACCTTCAAAAGAGGGGCCTACCACATTACGCATTAATAACTTAATTAATTATCTTTCAATAATCCAACCCTTTAGGATTGTATCCTTGCTGACTCAAACTACTGGGTTGAGGGTAACGTCACCTTCAAAAGAGGGGCCTACTACTATAACTAAGATAATCTCTTAAAAAGTGCAAAAGTGCGGAAAACATCAAAGGTTACACTAAAGGCGAGTCGGATCCAAGTGATTCATCTTGTCTATCTGTTTTTATTTTATTTTTATTTTCAGCATTTTTAGTTTTTATTTTCATGTTTAAACCTTTTTTCCAAAATTTTGATTTGATTAGACGTTGAGGATAAACCGGTATTAAAAGCTCTTGTGTCCTTGGACGACCTCGGTATCTTACCAACGCTATACTACGCTCACGATGGGTGCACTTGCCCATATGTGTGTTTAGTGTTAGTAGAATATCGTGTTTTATAAATTTAAAAATTTACTAAAGTGTTAAAAAGGGCTAAAAATATATACAAAATTATATAACACACTGCACACATCAAGTTTTTGGCGCCGTTGCCGGGGACACAAGGATTTTAAGAAAGTTAGGAATCAACGGCCTAATCGTTTTTCTTATTTTTATGTTTTTTTTTAGGATTTTTCTTAAATTTTCAGCTTCTGCAGAGCTCAGCACGGGTCGTGCCCGCTGAACACGCCCCGTGTCCAATCTTTGGTACTGGCAATCCTGTTTTAAGTCAGACAGTAGATGAACACAGGGCCTTGCACAATAAACACGCCCCGTGCCCAAGTATCATATACTGAAAACAGAACCGTAAGATCCCGACGGTTGGTAATTTCTGACACAAACATGAGCGATACTGATTTTTTTACTTCCGCTCCTCTAATGGTACGTGGTGTCAAATATGTGGCGGAACTCATGAAGATTTAAAATGTTATTTTTTAAATTACACTCCCCACTATATAGACCCATCATTTTCCTGTAACCTTAAGAGGGGCGATAGTAAAAATAATCCATATCTCTCCCTAGAATGCTGTCAATCATCTATCCTAAATGAAATGATTCTTAAAGAATCATTTCAAATGGAAGATCTAATTCTTAATTGGATAAAAGAGCTTGAGATGGACATAACTAATTCATCTCAAGACAACGCCCAAGAAGAATTATTGAGATCGCATTCGGATAAAAACAACATCGTCGCTCTCGAAATCACCTCTAACTCTTGCGAAGACTTGAGCGATAGTCGTCCCTGTGTCGATTGTGCCGTGAAGGACTCCCCATCGACTTCCGTCGATGCATACATAGACCTGAGTGATTCGACATACACCTTCTTTAACGAGAGCCCGGATAAGGGTTGGACTTGTCCACCTACATTTAGCATAGGAATCACCCTTTCCGATAACCTCTTGCGTTCTCATCTAAAACTAGGGCAACTAAGGTATCTCAGGCACTTCGGTGTTGTTCCGACCAGTAAGGAACCACCCGATCCGGATAAATTACTTAAAAATAGACAAAACTTCATAAACAGCTTTTAGACACGGGGTCGTGTCCAGGTCAGCACACCCCCGTGTCCACCAAAAGATTCTCGTCTGACTTTTGGTCAGAATACGGACAAAAAGTGTCAGAATCTCGTCTGCACGCGGGGTCGTGTCCAGCCAACACGGGGCCGTGTCCAGCATGCTGTCGTTTTCTATAAATGTAGCAAGATTCCTGCACATTTGGACCATTCCAAAGACAGAGATTTGGTGGGATCTTCACATATACCATACTAGGTATATTCTAAAGAAGGTTCTCAACAACCATCTTGTCTTTTCTACTTTTGTCCATTGCCTTCTTCTTCATTTTTCCCTCAACACCTCCATTAGAGCTTGAAATCACCATGGTTTCAAGCTTTATTGTGATATTTGTTAGATTTTTATTCAAGGAATCTTGTTAAAAATAAGTTTTACAACACCGTTTTAAGTTATTTCTGCTTAAAAATGCTTCAAAAGTCAGAAAAATAATTTAAAGCTCCAAGATTCCTTGTTCCAAAAATCTGCAGAGATGTGAACACGGGGCCGTGCTCATTGAGCACGGGGCCGTGCTCGAGGTACTGTTTTATTAAAATTAACTCTTTTTCGGTTTGTTTTCTTAGAATGTCGAGCAGAAACAGCGGAACATCTTCATCACACTCCAGGAACAACCGACAAGGGAGAAGGTCATCGGTAGAAGACTCCCTCGTCAACTATGTATACGCCTTGAGAGATGCCATAGACAAAATGACGGGGGTTGAGGAAGCTATGGTCGACCATATCAATCATTTATCGGTGGGTCTAGAAGGGTGTCTTAGAGAGGTCAACCTTTTGCACCAAAGGTTGAATATCCTCGCTTCTCCTCCTTTGGTACCAATCATTACACAAAGGGCATAGAACGTGGTACCAGAAGTTATCATACCGGCCGAGTGGTACACCATACACACGGACCCCCCTCGAGACATATTACACGGGGTCCCGATTGTCGTCGCTCCTCCACCTCAAGATGTTGTGGAAAATGAGCCCGCCTTCTTCCTCCCGAGAGAAATAGAGGAGTGGCTCAACGACATCTAGGGGACACCTCTCGGTTTCGAGTTCTACAACGCCTTTAAAATACCGGGAAGCTATTTCCGGGCTTTTATTATTCCTACAATAAGGGTAGAACTCCTTAGGATGATTTCATGTATGACTTGACCTATCTATCTTAGGAACTTTCTTTTTAGCTTTCTATTTTTCTTTATTTTTCTAGGAACTTATTGTAATCTTCTCTTTAATGAATGATTGTTTTGAATTATTAAATGGTGTTTGGATGATGTTGTAGTGGGTAAAACACACTCAGGACGGTGAAGGATACTAAGGGAAGCTTGAACCCACACCCCATGCACAAAAACAGAGCCTTCCGACAAAATTTCTTCATTACAGCAAGTTCAGCACGGGCCGTGCTCAGCCAATATGCCCCGTGCTCAATGATCTGCAAAAAACGCCCAGTTCAGGTACCTGGACACGGGGCGTGTTCGCTGAACACGCCCCCATGCCCAGCCTTCTGTAACTTTCTGATACTGGCAATCTGAACACGGGGCCGTGCCCGGTTACCACGGGCCCGTGTCCAGATGCACAGTAACATAAATTTTTGTTTTTAACACACATTTTTACACATTCAATCAACCTAAAAACTTATTTTTGGGACACATTGAGGACAATGTGTAATTTAAGTGTGGGGGGATGCTAAAACCTTGCATTTTGCAAGTCCTAATTACAAGCCTTACACAAAACTCTATTGGAACCGCTAAACACCCCAAATTTTTTTCAAAAACTTTTCATTTTTTTTACTTGTCTTGGTTTAAGTTAGGAATAACAAGTTCTAAAAAAGTTATATTTTTACAAATTTACAATCGATAGGGTCATGATAAAAAGAACCAACACAAGAAAATTATGAAACGACATGACAAATCTAGTTAAAATTTGATTATAACTTGATCACATTAAAAACTCATTCCCACAAAAAGTGAGTTTTGAGCCTTTATTGAGCATACAAATATACATCTTTAAACTAAATGCTCATCTTTCGTTTCTTGTGTGAATAGCCACTTGGTTTCTTACGACTCTAGAACTTGCCATAACGATGCATTCCCGGTCCTTATCAACTTAAACCCAAGTAAGTAAATGATGGAGGCATTAGGACTAACCTTTTTTTCTTTTGAACACCATTATTTTTTATTTTTTTTACCACCTACCCAAAATCCCCATAGTTAACCCCTTTGAGCCTAAACCTTTTCATTTCTAAACCCACAATACAAACACCCTTTACCCACAAAAAAAAAAACCCTTTTTCATTTTAAACCTTTTATTTTAGTAAAAAGCTTGGTATTCATGTGGCATTCCTTATAAAAAAAAATGAAGTCTAAACAAACAAGTTCCTCAAAAGAAACTTTTGTTTGAAAATGTTTCGTTTGAATAAAAAGTCACAAAAATAAAAAGTTTTACGAAAACCGACGCTTTTTACGCCTTTCGCCATTTTCTACTAACCACTAACCCAAAACCACCTACTTTTAACCCAAGCCTAACCCTTCCCCAAGTCCTCTTGATATTTACAAAGGTTTTTAGTTAAAAAGGAGTAGGATTGATTGCTTGGAAAGCATATGGTAGAAGTAAGTTCCATGCCGGTCTCGAGTGTTTCAATAATCCAACCCTTTAGGATTGTATCCTTGCTGACTCTAACTACTGGATTGAGGGTAACGTCACCTTCAAAAGAGGGGCCTACTACTATAACTAAGATAATCTCTTAAAAAGTGCAAAAGTGCGGAAAACATCAAAGGTTACACTAAAGGCGAGTCAGATCCAAGTGATTCATCTTGTCTATCTGTTTTTATTTTATTTTTATTTTCAGCATTTTTAGTTTTTATTTTCATGTTTAAAACTTTTTTCCAAAATTTTGATTTGATTAGACGTTGAGGATAAACCGGTATTAAAAGCTCTTGTGTCCTTGGACGACCTCGGTATCTTACCAATGCTATACTACGCTCACGATGGGTGTACTTGTCCAAATGTGTGTTTAGTGTTAGTAGGATATCGTGTTTTATAAATTTAAAACTTGACTAAAGTGTTAAAAAGGGCTAAAAATATATACAAAATTATATAACACACCGCACACATCACAACGTATCCAAGAATCAATCTGCTCGGATACCAAGTTATCATGAGGTTAGTTTTCGACCCCCGTGTGGCGTCCCAATTTCCTCTGGCGTCCCCATTTCCTCAGGGACAAGCCAATCCATCCCGTTTTTGTGTTGGTCACTAGTTTTGTCCTGCCTTGTACTCATCAGGAGAGCGGCACCAGCTCTCAACTAGTGATGCGTTCGTCGTGTAGACTTAAATTCTGTCGTGTTGAATTAAAGAAGTGAATAGGGTGTTTTGATTATAAACTCGATATGATTCAAATCACGTTTGAATGCGCTACAAAATAAAAATACAAAGTCAGTATTATAAATCAAAATGGATTGCTATAAATAAACATTATACTGAAAAAAAGAAGCTGAAATCAGAAATATACCAAATTGTTTATTGTTTCATCGGCCAGGAACTGGCAAAACAATAGCTAGAACATCTTTTGATGTTAAATATGGCAAGGATGACCATTAGTATTTTGACATTATCGAACTAACACAGACAACATTACCTTGTAATGAGTTTGTGAACATACTGCACCTTCAAATACATCATGGTTCTTGTGTTAAAAAGTAGCACCATGTATGGCACCACAAAGTTTGGAGTTGAATTCAACCTGCATTGTAACTAAAAAGAACAACGCGTTTCAAAAAAAAAAAAAAAGGTTTGACAACACCAACATTAAAACATGTCAGAAATACAAAAGTAAAATGTCCGAAAAAAATCAAGAAACATCTACTCATAATTTAAGTTCCAAACTGAGATTACAAAATACAGCCTTGAATGAATTAAATTGTAGCAAGTCAAAAATGGTTAAAAGAATGATATGTATGAATCGTACATTTGATTTTATGTGATCTAATTTCTAATCCTCTTGTAAATCGAGAGAGCCTCATGCCATTTGACACTATCTCTGCAAGCCAAATAAGAATAACAAAAGCATCTGATAATAATTGAACAAACACCGTCTATCAAAGCAGGTTGTTGGTGGACGATAATCTACAAATCTTGAGCGCACATCCGTTCTACATATCATGAAGAAACGGTAATTGTTAGTGTTGGGTTATACGGTTCGTTTACGGGTCACGGCTCGGCACGTTATCGGGTCATGGGTTCGATAATGTCAAAATACTAATGGTCATCCTTGCCATATTTAACATCAAAAGATGTTCTAGCTATTGTTTTGCCAGTTCCTGGTCGATGAAACAATAAACAATTTGGTATATTTCTGATTTCAGCTTTTTTTTCAGTATAATGTTTATTTATAGCAATCCATTTTGATTTATAATACTGACTTTGTATTTTTATTTTGTAGCGCATGCTAAAGAAAGTTGTAGAAATGGCACAACTGTCTGCTGGTAGTAAGTTTAGTATAAATAATCTTCAATGTGTTGAAGTGCAAATGGGTCTCAGAGTTATGAACCTTAAGCATATATTCGGCTGTTAATCGTTAACGTCGATAGAGTGTAAATGGTTAATTTTGTTTTTTTTGGTGTATAGCTCTGTACGCGGCGTATAGCCATCTTTTTCAATTTCCAAGAAAATCTCTGATATGATGTGGGAATTTGTCCCTTTTATATACGCTGTGTATAGGCCTATACGCAGCGTATATAAAAGGGTGTTTTTTTAAGAAGCATTGTTATACATTATTTTTTCGTTTTAGCAAACTTTTATAATAAATAATTTTTAAAAATTGATAAATGAAAAACATTGTTAAAAATTCTATCGTATAGTATAATTTATGTCTCGTATAAGCCTATGGATGTAGTATCGTATCATATAGTGTAGTATAAATCTTGGATAGGCCTATACGTGTAATATAATATTGTATCCTATCGTATCGTATAGTGTAGTAAAAAAAACATTGTTAAGTATTCTATCGTATAGTATTATAATATAGGTCTCGTATAGGTCTGTGGATGTAGTATCGTATCATATAGTGTGGTATAAATCTCGTATAGGCCCATACGTGTAATATAATATTGTATCGTATCGTATCGTATCGTATTGTATCGTATCGTATCGTATAGTGTAGTATAAGTCATGTATAGGCATATATGTGTAGTATCATCTCATATAGCCCTATAGGTGTAGTATCGTATCATATGGTGTAGTATAAGTCTTGTATAGGTCCCACGTAGGCCTATAGGTGTAGTATAAGTCTCGTATAGGACTATATGTGTAGTTTAGGTCCCGTATAGGCTTATAGGTCTTGTATATGTGTAGTTTAGGTTCCATATAGGCTTATAGGTCTTGTATATGTGTAGTTTAGGTCCCGTATAGGCCTATACTATACTATACTATGTTATGCTATGCTATGCTATACGATATATACTATACGATACGATACGATGCAATACGATACGATACGATGCAATACGATACTATAGGATACCATACAACACCCGTATAGGCCTATAGGCATATACAAGACCTATAGGGGACCTATACAATACTTATATTACATTATTCGATTCGATACGATAAGATATGATATTATCCTACACCTATAGGCCTATACGACACTTATACAACACTATACGATACCATCTACATCCGTATGCCTATACGAGACTTATAGGCTTATACGAGGTCAATACGTGACCTATACTACACCTATACGATACGATACTACATCCGTTATTTAAAATAGAAAACTTTTTTTATAAAACTTTACTAAAACAATTAATATTGTATAAATATTTCTAAAAAAACACCTGTTATATACGCTGCGTACAGGCCTATACGCAGCGTATATAAAGGGTCAAAAAGACAATTTTTGCCCCTGGTTTGGGCTGCGTATAGCCCCAATCCAGGGGTAAAATGGTTTTTTTTTACCAAACTTGCCCCATATATACGCCACATACAGGGCTATACGCGGCGTATAGTAAAAAACATGAATTAACCAAAATACCCTTAAGTGAATAAACTTAACTGAAAAATTTAACCCGGTTAGTACTAAAGGACGTAGAGTGTAACAGGTTTTGCAAATAAAGGATTGTGAGTGTAATTATTGAAGTTAAAAGCTATTCGTTGCAATCCGGTACAAACATAAAGGACGAAAAGTGTAATTTACCCTTAAAATTATTAGCATGGTGTTTTAGATTCTTATTACATGGTATTGTATAAAAAACATCAAACATAACAATTTAAAACACAATCAATGTATTATAGGCTTTAAATTTACAACACTTTTCCAGGCCACCTACATCTGGCGAAGAGGGTACGAAACCAATACGTGCAAGCAATCAATGCCTTCCTGGAACCTGACCTACCCTAATTAAATTATTTGCCGGTGTTTTAGATTTCATGGCCTGAATACATTTGATTGTATTTTAAATTGTTACGTTTGATAGTTTTCTATATAATATCATGCCAAATAATTTAAAACAATATGCCTAAAATTTAAAACACAATACCTAGATAGACTTATTACACTTTGTAGGAAAAATGTCTTTTGTAGAGAAACTCTTACCTATATATACACACATAAAATTATGATCTTAATTAAACATTAAATAGAAAAAAGATATTACATTATTCATATAAAAATTTACATTTATTCATTTCAAACAATTAAAAAACAACTATGCCCAACATGTTGAAGCTTACGTACGGTCCAAATGTCATGTAGAATTACATTTATTTATTTCAAACAATTAAAAAACAACTATGCCCAACATGTTGAAGCATACGTACGGTCCAAATGTCATCTAGAGACATGCATTGTAATATTAACTAGATTGTTTTTCCGCGCGTTGCGGCGGTACGTGATTATGGGCATTCGATCGGTATCTGGTTGGTTTGTTATAGTACTGGTATGATACATGTACTCGAAATAGAAATTAACACATGTTTTACATGGAGAGAAACGAAAAAACAAACACCATTACCGACATGATATTGTTCGAACGGTATCAATCAATTCAGATCGTCACGGTACCGGTAATGAAAGAAAACAAAAACCATAAAAAAAGAATACATGTACATGTACCAATGTTATTCGGTTGGGTACATCAGTTTTTTAAAATGCAAAATAATAAAAATAAGTAGCGGTACTGATACCAATGTTGTTCGGTCGGTTTCGGTTTGGTTAACTAAGATAGCGTCACAAAATTTATTACCAAACATAAACCATACAAATGAGTACATGTACATGTTGCAATGTTGTTCGACACGGTATAATAGCGATACGATGTCAGTTTATTGAAAACAAATATAATTTAAATAAATAACGGTTTATCAAAAACAAAAACAATATAAATAAATATTGGTACCGATACATATATTATTAGGTCGGTTTCGGTTCTTTTTTGGTATGATGGCTGGACAATATTCGTTTTCAATAAAATTTATTCTGCAATGTTGAAAAAGAAAAACAATCGGTTTCAGTTCGATTTAGTACGATGGTAGCACATTATCCGTTTTCAATAAATCTATATCGCAATGTCGAAAAAATAAACATAGAACGCAAGTTATTAGAAAAATAATCAAAACATATGATAAATAAAATATAATTAAAAAATTGACGACTTTGTTTTAATTATATATATATAGGGTAATGTTCATTTGAGAACCACCGTTATTGTAAGAACCATGAGAACCAATGTGAACACATCAAAAAAACCTTAAAAAACCTAAAAAAAACCTAACCCCCCCCCCCCCCAAGCTAAATGCTAAAAACTAACCCCCCACCCAAGATAAAATGCTAAAAACTAAACCCCCCAAAAAACCTAAAAAATCTAAAAAAACACACAAATTTTTTTTTAAAATTTTTTTTTAGCTAAAATCGCTACTTTTAGTAGCCAAATTTATTTTTTTTGGTAATGAAAATTAGCGATTTTTTGCTAAAAATTATTAAAAAAAATTGTGTGTTTTTTTAGCTATTTTTAGGTATTTTTGGTTGTGTTCACATTGTTTCTCGCAATAAAGGGTGGTTATATATATATATATAGAGAGAGAGAGAGAGAGAAAGTATAATGTACAAAATGGCTTAACCTACATTAACATACGCGACAGAATTTATAACGTGCGTAATTATTTTTTTCACCATTATAACGTGCGTGATTATCACCTCCATGCGTGATTATCACCTCCCATGCGTGATTATCACCCAAAAACTGCTCCCATGCGTTATTAGGGCTTCCATGCGTGATTATTGCCCAGATCTGATGGTTGAGCGCGTCGCGTACGTGAAGTAGGATAAGGACTTTTGTATGTTAACCTTTCCCTATATATATATATATAGCAAATTAAAAATTATTAAAAAAAATAAAACAATTATTTAAAAAATGAAAAACACTATTCATGATCAATTTGTTTTAATATGTATAATAATAATAATAATAATGTTGACATGACAAAACTAATATTAAGAGCCTTTTCAATTCTTTATGCAATTAACGTTTCATTCCAGTAGGACCGGCCGGCGGCATCTGGACTCCTTGATTCTGCATCATCGCCATATTTCCTTCCCATCCTACAAAACCCAGAAACATGACTCTAGTTAGATGTGTTTATAAAATTTTGTAAGTCACACTAAAATAAACGCATTACCATAAGCTGGTTCTAATCCGCGGTGCTTAAGCTCACGGTACTCTTGACAAAGAGCACAACACTCACAAAAACAATGGACAACGCAGTCGTTACAAGTTTGCCCATATAGGGAGAATAGCTTCCTTAATTTAGAGCGATTCAAAAATGAATATAGGCAGTAACATCCTACGGGACAAAGGATCCCGTAAATGGCCCCTTGTAGACAGCATGCTGTTTTAGATAAGAAAAAAATAACTATAACCCAACTAACTCAACCGGTTAGATTAGTCTTTTCCATAACCGTTGTTAATGGTCCGACACAAAATTTTCGTTAACTGACCAAACCAATGCATTCACAATTGATTCTCCATCTATATAATTATACTAAAAATGACTACCTTTTCGTTCCTTTTCTCATTTAAATAATATTTTTTTCCTACTTTTATCATTACCTTTTATTTCTCCTCCATTCACAACCACTTTCAAAAATATCAAAAAATTATAGAGGGTAAACAGTGTTTTCTCCAAATTTACTAATGAACAATAATATTTTCTCACAACCACTTACACCCATTCTATATAATATAGAGGACTCACTCACATAAATATAGAGGATCAAATGTGACTGCTCTTAAGAAGAAAAAAAGAATTGATCCGGGGACACTTACAAGTACTTCCCTTGTCGACAATCTCGGCGATTCGTCCAAAAGTAATGCACGGGCAGAAACATGTCAAGAAGCCTGTAGTTTCCAAAAAACAATAAATATGAAGACTAGATAATAAACCAGTGTATTACACAGTTTGAACATGTAATAAAATGTGAAAAGGAAAAAAACGATTGTTTAGAATCATGCAATTTATACCGAAAATTACGCAGGATTTGATAATTAACCAAGGGGGAATCTATTGGCACACCCTCATATCTATTCGCACACTTTTTTTACTTACGGGTCGTATAGGTCCAATAGTCAAAAGTCAAATCTACAGATGTCAGTTCTTGTCTGGCGGCTGCCTGGACCTATACGAGTCGTATAGGTCTATACAGGTCGAATTGAATTGTTATTTTTTTTACATTTTTTAATACAATAATGTATAATTTTAACAAAGTTTAATAAAAGAATTCTTTATTTTTTTAAACAAAAATATTTTTAAAAATTTATCATATAGTATTGGTTTGGTACATGTTTATTATACTATACTATAATTATACCATGCTATACTTATACCATACCACACTTATACTATAGTATTTATGTTAAAATCGTATTATATACTACACTTATACTATAGTTTATTATACTATATTATACTACACATATACTATACTATACTAGTAGCATATACTATACTATACCATACCATACCATACCATACCATACCATACCATACCATACCATACCATACCATACCATACCATACCATACTACAACTATAAGCATATACGAGATCTATACTACACCTATAGGCCTATACGGGACCTATCCTACACCTATAATACGAGATATATTATACTATACTATACTTATACTATAGTATCTATGTTATAATACGAGATCTATACTATAGTTTTGACACAGTTTTGAGTAAAACTACACGGAACGCATAGACTGGTATAAGTCAATAATGAACCCAAAACCAGGCTGGACTGGTATAAGTCCATTATATGCCACATACAGACAATATACATCATAATACAACATGTAACAACAAAATACGTATGGTACTTATACTGTACGAAGCGTATAGATACAATACGACATGTAATGCATAATTGGATTCAAAACAAAATGGCACGTCATCATAGAATACGATACCACACATAACCGAACGTCACCGATTCGACACATATATAGTGTATACTTTATAAAACGACACGTAATGACAAAATATGTCAAAATATAGCCCGCATACGCATCGAAAAGGCAAAATCTAAAATTCTGAAATTTTGATTTTACCCCTATACGTATCGTATATGGCAAAACTGGGTCGTATAATACCCTAATATGACTCGTATTGACCTATACGATGCGTATAGGGGTGTCGTTTCATGAAAAAAGAGGGCGTATCAACATAATGTGAGACCCTTTATACGCATCGTATAGGTCAATACGAGTCGTATTAGGGTACTATACAATCCAATTTTGACCTATACGATGCGTATAGAGGTAAAATCAAATTTTCATAATTTTTTAAAATTATATAATAAATGTTATATACGATACTATAGTTCATTATACAATATTATAGTACAACTATAAGCATATACGAGATCTATACTACACGTATATATCTATACGAGGTCTATACATGACTTACGCTACACCTATACTATACATATACTAAATCTATTCTACAATAAACCTATACTTGTACTACAACTAGAATTACGACCCGTCGCAATGCGGCGGGGATTCTTTAGTTATAACTAAGTCGATTTAGGACACGCACGTTATGTTGAACCTTTCAAACGGGAAAAAAAATAGACGACGTAAAAACGTTCACCCACACACGTACGTTGCGTCGTGTTAACTCACAAAATTTAGAACGAAACGTAAAAACGTTAAACCAAAGACGCACGCTTCGATGTGTTTAGTCACAAAATTTAGAACGAAGCATAAAGCGAAAAATTTGCGAAAAATGAAAATTATAAAGGACCAAAGTTGAAAGTAAAAAAAGTTGTGAGAATAGATAGCAAAAGATAAAAAGTTTTATGTTAAAAGTAAAAAACAAATAGTTTTGCGTTAAAGGTAATTTATAAAACACATTTGAGTGAAAAGTAAAAAAATCATTTTTTTTTTGAAAAACCCTCAAAGCCAAGGTTACAGCAACCATATGCATAACCATTTTTCTTTGGAAAACTCTCAAAGCCAAAATTACAACACATAAGTAAAAAAATCAAAGTGGTTAAATCGCAAAAGATGGAAACTTTTGAATTAGAAGTGAAAAATCAAATTAATCAAAGGGGTTAAATTGTATAAGATGAAAACTTTTGAATTAGAAGTGAAAAATCAAATTAATGAAGGGGTTAAATTAACAAAGATTAAAACTATAAACTTAAATTGTCAAAGATTAAAACCTTAAGGTTAAAAATAAAACAAAGATTAAAACTTTAAACTTAAATTGTTAAAGATTAAAACTTTAGGGTTAAAAAGGAAAATTCTAAATTTTTTTTGAAAAACTCCCAAAGCCAATTGTACAACTATGATATGCATAAATTAGTTGCTTTTTAATAAGGTTATAATACGGGTGGAGAGTTGCACTAAATAAAAGTCGATTTTATTAGGAGAGATATGTCTTTCATTGGCAAGGATTGTACATGGTATAAATTTTTTTTTTTAAATATATATATTTTTTTAGAAACCTTTGTTAAAAATGTGTGTGTATATATAACCCCTTATTCAATACGACCCGTATAGATCCAATCCACTAGATAAAATCTAACACATTAGTCTTTATTAGAAATTGGAAAAGCTATACAACCCGTATTAAATATGTTGATTTAAGGATCAAGGATGTGCCAATAATACGACCCTTAAACAATTATATTCACATTCATTCATTTAACAAAATGATGGTGTAGACTTACAATTAGAAACATCTTGGTGGCAGTCACAAAGGTTGGAGGAAAAGTGGGTAAGGGTAGGCATGGGCTGAGCCGGGACGCCCGTGGCGTATTGCGGTTGTCCGGTTGAAGCATGCATGATAAAAACTTAGTTGAGCTGCTATGGGGTTTGGATTGGCGGTGGTTCAACTGTTCAAGTGTTGTGGACGCCATATAAATAAGCCAAATTAAGGTGGTGATGTGCATGGGTGTGGATTAGAATCTTCAAACAATTTTGTTATTATCGGTTCCTTGCCGCCTCTTTGGACTGTATGTAACATACGATATTTAATACTATGTATATATACTTATTGTATATTGACTTAATGATACAATATGTTTGTGTACGTATACATAAGATATTTCAAATATCCATTGTTATGGTTTTTTTTTCTTGGACGGCTAGATCACCCGGTTAGGCCTCTGGCCTTTGATCGCCTAGGTCACGAGTAGGAATCCCATGGTTGGCATATTATTGGCAGTTTGAGCCGGTGCCTCAGTTCGACCCCCGCAAAATTCGACCCTGAGACCTCTCGGACAGAAACCCCACATAAGTGGGTAAACCTTCCCACCTCCCCCCAAACCAATTGGTCTGCGGATTATTGGCGTTATGGTTTGTATCTCTGCTGATTACTAGGAATAAGATGAAAGATACAAGTAGTTTGTGATCAATTTCATTATACTTCTCGATCGTTCTCTCACAAAACGTCTCTAATTTCGGAACCTATCAATTGTTTGAGACCATTTACTCATATATTCGACTCCTATATGGACTGGTGTGGATGCGAATAAAGAGTAAATAAAAGGATGGTGAGTGACTTAGGGAAATCTGGGTTTGATCCTTGAGTCAAATGGGTTTACCAGTAATTTCACCGCCGTGCCTACGGGCGGGTGGATTATCGGGTTTTCCCCGGAATTGGTGGTGGACTCTCGAAGTACTTCGTTTGATCTAGGGGGTGCCCCATTAGTACTTGTGATTGATTCTGCTGGTCTCAATAACTCAAAAACATTAATAATAAACATAAAATCTCTTTAAAATAATATGTTTTTTCTTTAAATTGTTGGTTTTTATTATTAATAAACATAAAATCTCTTTAAAATAATTTGTTTTTTTTAATTGTTGGTTTTTATTATTTATTTTGACCAAGTCTAAAACAATAGGTATGTTGACCAAAAAATAAAACTTCATATTTCCGTTATGTGTAGAGTTATAAATAGAGATTTATTTGTAATTTTAAAAAACAATTATGACAATATTAATCTCTCTTGTTCAAGTTTTATCTAAACTAGTGTGTTTTCTTCATCCTACGTGGCGGGAACTCAATCGATAGCGATTTGGTTTGCTACAATACCAACATTCGCAATATCTATCAAAAGAGAAAGTAGTCCAAACATTTAATCAGTGATATGTCCAAAAGATATCAACACATGTTTTACATCGATCGAAAACCATAAAAATCCAAATGGGTATCGTTATACGTTAATACCAATACTATTCGTACCTACGTTGTTCGATCAGAATCAATTCGGCTAATCAGAGTACTTGTTTACATAAAATCTATATTCAGTGTTGCATAAACGCGCTTAGGCAGTGATGAAACGGTCATCGGAGGTCTACCGCCTGGATTTTGGCAAATCAATCAAACTAGGTCGCAATGGTCAAAATCGGGGAATTGGTCAATAATTGGACCGAATCGATCTAATCAAATGAGTTCTTACCTCGTTTGGAACCAAAATTGAACCAAATTTGGGGCTAGGGCTTCTTTCTTGTGCGTCATGTCTGATGAGAGGGAGAAGAGCAGCGTGTAATGAAAGAGATGTGGGTTAGGTTTAATTAAGTTTGTGTATTTTAACATTTAACCCCCTCTATCTTTCACTACTTTACATATGGTTCCCAAACTTGTAAATTTGTATATAAAAAGTATAAAGTCAACTATATATTTACATACTATAAATTTCCAACATGTATATTTATTGGGGAGTTGTATACAAAGCTTAGGGGTGTTTTCAAAAAAAAATTAATATTATACTTTTAGTCCAAAATTTATTTGATTTTTCATTTTTAACCCAAAAGTTTTCATCTTTTTCAATTTAGTCTCACATTTTTTTTACTTTCAACTTTGGCCCCCATACTTATCATAATTCGCAAATTTTTTGTTTTACGTTTCATTCTAAATTTTGCGAGTTAACACGGTGCAACGTGTGTGCATGGTTCAACGTTATTATGTTTCGTTTAACACTTCGTTCTAATTTGCAAGTTAATACGACGCAACGTACGTGTATGGTTCAACGTTTTTACGTTGTTTTTTCCCCGTTTAACATAACAGGTTGGTCGCAACGAGCGGGTACTAAGTCGACCTAGTTGTTATTTTCTGTGTTTACGTTAGAATCTAATTTATCCACATTAATACGTGTTGGTTGTTGGCGGTGGAGTGACATTGATACTATTTGAAACAGTTTTACACCCCCCACCGCAACACGGTGGGGCTTAATACTAGTTTATATAATTTTGTAAAAAATAGACATAAAAAGTCCAATCCGATTAATCCCTATTAATCCTTAGACGGTACCTTACCACCCGATTAGCACCTAGCGATCTCTACAACACTGTCTATATCAGAGTGTCAAGTAATTAAAAATAATCGCAACTACGTATTTAGATTTCAAAAAAGTTAATGAGCGCAAATTATTAGATGAACAACAATCAAAGAAAATATTATCAAATATATAATCAAGTAAATATTATTAAGAATGAAAAACATTAAATATTATTAAGAAAAGAAAAACATTATTAAAAACAAAATTTCTTATTGGCTTAAAAGAAATGTTATAAACAAAGAAAAGAAAAAGAATTTTATAAATAAATAAAATCTTGGCAAAGTACTATTCATGGCAAGTTTATATATATATATATATATATATATATATATATATATATATATATATATATATATATATAGGGCAAGGATAAATTGAAAACCCGGTTGAGTTGAATAAACCCTGAAAACCCATTAATCGCCATTGATCAAACTAAATGAATGGGTGAGATTAAGTTTGGGCCATGTCTTTCTTTAGTTCCACTTTTCAGTATTTTTTAATACATTGATTGTACATTAAGGGTAATATGGGAAACATATTTTCATCTCTTACAAGAAAGACAAAAGTCTGCATATGCACAGACCTCTCAAATTGTTGGCATTACACTTAGGACTTCAGTAGTCTTCGTCATTTCAAAACTTCAAAACATCAAAACAAATTCTCTCTCTTCCAAAAATCTTCATCAAACATTCTTCATCTATACCCAAATCAACGAAGATGTTCAACTATACCCACAATCACCGGCCAAAAATCGCTTAAGATCTTCAAAATCGCCGTAGAATATCAACGATCGCCGGCGATATTCAACAATCACCGGAGAATTTCAAGGTCACCGCCGGAAATAATCAGGCTAAAAACGAGGGGATTTCAGGTGCGTCGCTTCTTTGATGACTAAAATTATCAACTTTGTTTTAGCTATACAGAATTAGGGAGTTTTAAAATAGAGATTATAGGGTTTTTTAAGACTTTTCAAAATGCTCGATTCCTTTATACCCATTTGGGTTTTCTTAATGACAGGTACCGTTAGGGTTTTTTGTTTGTTTTAAATAATCTCACTTGTTAAAAAGAAAGTTGATAATTTTAGCTAATTATGAATTTTCTTTTAGAAATACAGATTTGGGATATGTGAAAATAGAGACTATAAACTTTTAAACAATTTTCAAAGTGCTCGGTTTCTTCATACATCTGGCTTTTTGTTAATGACAGGGTAGCATTAGGGGTTTTTGGGATGAACACATGATCAATTGCGGTGGGGGGGGGGGGGGGGCTGATTTGTGTGTTAATTTTGATTGAGAAAAATAGACTATATAAGTTTTTTAAGGGAGTAGTCTGTTTATTTGAATCTTATGGGTATAGTCTTGAAAGTTACAACAAGACTCTATCCATTCATATAATCCTACCAAAAGCTAATTCTTTAGTTAATCTATCAACATGAAAATACAGGGAAACCTTGATTGAACAAACTTGTATACCCAAATAGCATTTGACTTTAATTATAAAACAAAAATTCAACTAAAGATAGTTAGCCTCTTAAACTGATGCTTTGTTGGATTACGTGATAATTTGCAGTCATCCGCTGTTACAACTAAAGATCCGAGGAAAAAATGAGCTCAGGTGTTTATAATTACAAAACATGTGATAAATTATGCTTACGCATTAAATTAGATGTTAGTTTATCAATGTTGTTTACAATTAACAAAATGCAGCTAAAAAGACTCGTCGTACGCCGATTGTCGATAAAGGTAAGCAAGCACATCATGATAAGAAGTTGCAAAAAAGGAAGCTAATAAGTACGTACAAGCATTTTTTTTCTTTCACTTGTCTTACAATTATGTTTTGAATAAATAATAAAACAAACTTGTTGTCTTACAGTGATTTGGACACACCCGGAAAAAACATGGAGAATATAAAAAAAGGTATGTTTTTTCTTATGTATAAAAGTTTCTTTGTTACATTTTTTAAAAATCTAATATTTATGTACATGCACTTTGTAAAAACATTCTAAGTTGACGGCGATGCGGGTGGGCCAGCAACACGTACTACGGGACGTACAAAACTGTTTTAGATGTGATCTTTATGAATCTAAATAAATATATGTTTCGATACCTTAATGCTAATTATTAAGCTTTCTAAATAGTGACACCGAATGCTAACACGGGCGGGCCAGCAACGCGAACAAGAGGAGGTAAAAAAAATTTAAAATTAGTCTTTTTTTCTTTTTATTGTTAAGACATATATTTTGTAAAGGTTGTTAATAGTTTGGGATTTATATAAAACTCGTACAAATGTAGGTAAGCAAGCGCATCGGGATAAGAAGTTGCAAAAAAGAAAGCTAATAAGTACGTACAAGCCTTTTTTTTTCTTTAGCTTGTCTTATAATTATGTTTTATATAAATAATAAAACAAAGTTGGTGTCTCAGTTTCACCAGACAGTGATTTGGACACCCCCGGGGAAAACATGAAGAAAATAAAAAAAATGTATGTTTTTTTTTATTCTATAGACGTTTCTTCGTTATACTTTTTTTATATCTAATATTTATGTACATGAACTTTGTAAAAACATTCTAAGCTGATGGCGATGCGGGCGGGCTAGCAACACGTACTAGAGCAGGTACATAACTGTTTTAGACGTGATCTTTAGGAATCTAAATAAATATATGTTTCAATACTTTAATGCTAATTGTTAATAAAATGTATATTTACAGGTCAACAATCATGGGCGGATAGCAAAGAGAACCCCCCTGTCAAAAACTCTTTATCTGTGGTGCTCGCTGACCAAGCTAAACCAGTCAATGCCACCCAAGAGAACCCCCCGGCAGTTGATCCAAAGACTACCGATGATCCCGAAGATGATCCTATAGATGATGATTACTCTTGTTACTCTCCAAACACTCTTGTCTCGTGGGCCAACCACAACCCGTGGGAGAGTGAGCTTAGCCCAGAACCACTCAGCACTGAAATTGAATATGGCACTCCAAGATCGTTTCTTGACTAAAAAGTGATGTTTACGTGAAGTTCCTAATATATGTGTGAAAAAAAAAATGTGCCTCAATTTTCCCTCTCTCATGCAATATAGGGGCTACTTTCCTTATCCTATGTTGTTTACCATATCTAGTGTTAAAGTTATTATGTACTCAACTATTGTGTTAAATCTATGTTTTTCCAATCTATGGTATTCAAAAAATCGTGTCGTTATTATATGATTTAAACAAATACTGACTTCTAACATAACGAAAAACTAAAAAAAAGTTGATATCTTAAAAAAAGCTTACATAAGTTGCACACTTTAGGAAAAAAATAATAAATAAAAAAGAGTCACGTGATCAGATCTAAAAAAACATACAACGTTGTCATGAATAAAAAAGATATTCAAGCAACCATCAACAAAAGCACATGATCAAACACACATAGAGCAAAAATGTACAAAAATCTCAGTAAAAAAAATGTAACACGGATACAGCAAAAATGTACAAAAATCTTAGGCAAAAATAAAATGTAACATGGTAAAAACAAAACCAAAAAATCCATAACATATAAAATTCTCAGATTCAACACAACAAAAGTCTACATAAATCTCAGGGGGGGAAATGTAACATGGTAAAAACAAAACCAAAAAATCCATAACATAGAAAATTCTCAGATTCAACCAAACATCAACAAGTACATACTACCGAAAATGTCATTAACATACTAACAAGGATAATCCTACTAAGTACCACCTATTTCTTAATCACAACAAACAATGCTAACAAGTAAGCTGCCAATCACTAACGCTAATATCAGTAACCATATAACCCTCTTCTTCTTCCGAATTTCTTGCTCACGGGTAAACAATTCAGCTTGTAGGTTGTTGATGTTCCTCAACATTAGGACACCACATTCTAGTGCCATTGGGTGTGTGGTGAACATAAAATTCCTCGTCCGCATGAACACCTACAAAAAAGGTATTGTTTAATAAATTTTAACACGTATAGGTTAAAAAAAATTTACTTGTAACATGAAACCTAACAAACTGATGCATTTTACTGTATTCTCAAATACAACTTTAACACCTTTTCCTAAAATGCAAAGAAAACATGGTGGTACATTTTTTTGATGTCACCAAAAAGTGTAGATGCTGGTGCATTTTTTTTATGTAATCCAAAAATGTAATCTCGAATGTTTTCCCCTTCCAAAAAATATAAAAACTTAATACAAGTGTAACCACATGTTTTTACCTTCTACAAAATATAAACGCTTGTTTCATAAAAATAAAAAATAAAAATGGTTACACTTGTTTTTACCTTGTACAAGTTTACCACATTTTCAACCAAACTAACCAAAACATCATCTGTTTTTTTTTCCTCCTCTACCAACAAAAAAACAAATAATAATAATAATAATAATAATAATAATAATAATAATAATAATAATAACAAACTACAAACATTAAAACTTGGGGTGTTACAATAACCCTATAGATAAAAATTCATGGTTTTACATAAACAATGACCTGTGGATAGCAGCTGTGTAAAAGTACAATTCTGAACACCATCCTCATCATCATTTGTGCCATTTTGATTCAGAACTGAGGCTACACATAAAAAAAATACCAAAAAAAAATCAAGAAGAATCCAGTGAAAATCTAAACAAGAAAACCATAATTTACACAATTACTCTATGCATTTAAAGTTGTACATTTAATAAAACTGAAAAAAAAAAGTTATCACTCACCTGCAAACTCTGAAGAAATGGGTTCAGGATCTTCAACAACTCTACTCTCACCCAATGCATCTTCATCTTCATTAAATGCAAAATCAGGTAAAAGATTATGTGGGACAACATTTAAGGGTGAACCCGGATGATCATTGAGTGTCCCCGTACAACCGGCAACAGTCGGAGGTTCTTGGCTGTTCAAATCAGCCATGTTAAATGCAAAAAGTCTTCAATGGTGGTGAGTATGGTTATTTCTTTATCTCTAATTTCTGGTTGGAATAAATGATATGTGAGATATGGAGATGGATATGTAATAAAGAAGATATGTGAAAGAGGAGAGAGATTATACAAGTACAAGTATTAAATGTGAGAAAGTTGAAAAGAAGAAAAGTCTAAGTATTAAATGTGAGAAAGTTGAAAAGAAGAAAAGTCTGCACACGCAGACTTACACATGTGAAAGAAGATATGTGAAAGAAGAAAAGATTAAAACAAATGGACAATTATGCCCTTCTCTATTCTCAAACTAATATAAAACGTGGATCAATCCTAGCCACATGTGAGAGTTTTCTGGGTTTTCTCAACTGGAATGGGTTTTCTCATTATAATTAGCCTATATATATATATATATATATATATATGTTTGCCAAAATGTATCCATCGTTTTGTTATTGTGCTCACCCCGTCTCACGTTACATGAGAGAGTTCATTAGTATCCTGTTGGTACACTGCGTAATTAGAATGTAATTTCACCTCATTTTTATTGAACTAATATGGAGATGTTGGGAGGGATGCAAAGAAACAGGTTTGTAAAGCATAAGGACTCATACAGTAAAAATTAAATTTGAGGAGGGAACAGTGATCTCGTCATCAAACCAAACCATAGAAACGTAAATTACACTTTGCTCAAAATATTTTGACCCTCAAAGGGAGGATACATTGTTTAATGCATAGATTTTTCACCCTCAAAGATTGGTTGAATCATATGAAAGCGTACATTTAAACACGTCCATTAGGGCTGTAAACGAGCCGAGTCGAGCCGAGCTAGACCCAGCTCGAGCTCGGCTCGAGCTCGAATTTCAAATCGAGCTGAGATTTGAGGCTCGAGCTCAACTCGATTAGAATTCGAGCTAGCTCAGTTCAGCTCGAACTAACAAAGAATCGCAAAATTTAATACTTAAATAACCCTTAAAAATGAATTTCTTCATAGACTAAGGGCTATAATTGCCATTTAATTTAACCATATGGCTAACTATGCAAGTATAAATAGTTAATGCATTTTGTACATTGTCTTTACCTTCTTTTATAGGGAGATACTCTCTTAGTTTTTGTTTTCTAAGTGATGTGGGACAAAAAAAATGAAGGATGTAAACCTTATCGAGCCAGCTCACGAGCTCACGAGCCGAGCCACGCCAAGCTCGAGCTCGGCTCGTTTACAAATCGAGCCGAGTCGAGCTGGCTCGTTTACAACCGAGCCAATTTCGAGCCGAGCTTTCTTCGAGTTTTTTTCGAGCGAGTTTCTAGCGAGATGCAAGCCACGACCCACGAGTTTTTTAAACACCCCTAACGTCCGTCATATAAATGCATAGATTTTTTAAATGGAATAGGTTGAATTATATGAAAGGAGCACTCGTGGTTAAATAACGTGTTGACCCGGCAAGAGCACTTGACTTTTATAAAAGAAATCAACAACCACAAATAGTAAGATGAACGTGTTGACTTGTACCACAAAACCTTTTTCTTCTTCGTTTTAAATCATACGTCATCCCTTCGAACGTCATTGGGGTCTTTTATTACATGTATATTTATCTAAAAATAAATAAATTCTCATAGTATAAAACTTGAATGAAACGTGATACTATATCTCTAATATTTACTCGTAGTTGTCGTCAAGTGTGTAATTATATTCCATTGAAGTTATCAATCTAAGTACATGTGAAAGCCGTTTACAATAACAAAATATACTTTAATTACGATACAACTTCATTTCCAATAAAACTTAGAGTAGATTGCGGTTTTGGTCATTGCAATATTTTATACATTTGAAATGTCTTGCAATTTTAATACCAATGTTTTCATTTTTTTGCAATTTTACTCCACTATTCTAACTCCATCCATATTCTAGTTAGGGTTTTTTTTATATATATTTCCCCTTGCAAACTTGTCTTATTACATATTTACCCAACCTTTAAATTCAATTACATATTCTTACTTCCTAAACCATATATATTACATATTTATCATTTTCATTCAAATTACTTTTATTGAATTACTATTTTACTAATGAACCCAATAAATGAACATTTACATATTTCTTTTTTTTTAATACCATCAAAAATCATTTTTTTAATGACAACGTTTACATATTTCTTTCTTTTACACCAAATAGATCTTAATCTACAACTTGCTTCAGATTGAATTCAAAACGTCCCACTAAGAGGCAAGAGCCTCTATCAAGTTAGCTAGCTCCATATTAACAATTACTTGATCTCATATCCAATACACAAATTGGGTCCTAATATTAACACATGCGAAAACTTATTTACACATGGTGTATACGGCCCGTATACACCATGTGTAAATAAGTTTGCCTGGTCGTATACAATGTATACGAACGTGTATACGGGTCGTATACTGTTATACGGCCCGTATGGAACGAAAATTTGATTTTTCAAGTATTTTAGAGTCGTGAGGTGCTCAAAACTTTCTAAAAGTAGAAAAAAATAAAACATCAACAAGTAACAAAGATTGAAGAACAAGAAAACGTGTCGTATGACTGTAATAAAACGGAAGCTATCAACGCGGGATTACGGGCATGGTGTTATTCTTTATTTAATATTTATAGAATAAAAGGAAGGGTGAGGCATTTGATGAGAGTTGTAAGGAGTCTGAATAAAACGGAAGCTATCAACGCGGGATTACGGACATGCGTTTAATTCCCAACATATTTGTTTTGTCACGTACATTTCGTAAGAAACTTTTCGTGCACTGAACCTTCACCTCCAATCATTTCCTGGTCAAATCACACACTATAAAGTTTAAACTTATCGTGTGTTGTAGTTTGGAAAGATGACCGAATAGAGATCTGAATAACAAACTGTGGAGAACTTGTTTGCGTTATTCACCAACAATCCGTTCATTATCTGTTGTTGTCTAAAACACTATCAATTAACGTTCAGTTGTGTATACAAATTCATCACCGGTTTCTACAGCACAAGCACATACACAGGGAGAATGTTCTCGAAATTGAAGGAAAAGAAAAAATGGTTGTTGATGTTTTTCACTATCAGGATTTTGTTGGTTTGTTTGAGAACCAGATTCCAATGTCCTACTACTTCAATCCTTCCTACAATATTGAAAATTACTATATCACCCGCCATTCTCTTGCACCTGTATACATTGATTGTGGATTTTCTTGAGTCGTCGGGAAAACTTTTCCTCAAGGGAGGGTGAGTAGTATGAGTCTGAGTCCATTGTGGTTCGTGAATGTTGGAAGAACCCGACACGTCTTCTGTTGCCTCTTCGGTTGGTAAAAGACATAGGATGGCTTCTAATACAGGCTCTTTGTCAGTTGTGGTTGATTTATAGGAGGAGGTTATGAAACGAATATATGTTTATGCGAACATCCTTATTTTGTCACATACATGCGTTTAATTCCCAACATCCTTATTGTATCAGACTCTCTCCCCTCCTGATGCAATTTTCACTGTGGTACCAATGTCCTGCTACTACAATCCTTCCAACGCCTGATTCCGATACAACCCTTGTGGATTTCGGTTGGTTCAGAAACTTAACAAGAGAGGCAACTAAAAAAGGAAAGAAAGAAATTTTTTACCATTTTTTACCATATGTATACGAGCAGTATACCGTTTATACGACCGTATACTCTCAGTAAAAAACAAATTTACCGATCGTATACAATGTATACGATGATTGTATACGGGCCGTATATTCTGATACGGCTCGTATACTATGGGTAAAAAATGGTAAAAAATGGTTTATTCTCTTTAATCTATTAGAACGATCCTTGTCTTGAGAACCTGATTCTGGTTTAAACAATGGAATTTGTGGATCAACAGAAATAACTGAAAATAACTCGCCATTCTCTTGCACCTGTATACGTTGCAAGGTATAGAATGTTTGAAGTATTCTTGGTTCAATACAAACTCTTCTGAAAGACAAGAATACAACGTTCATGTATCACAAGATAATGGTTTCTCGACAAATGAAGTATTATCTGACATCATCTGTTCATCATTGTTCTTGAAGATGAAGAAACGAGACTTTGTTTTGAGAAATTAACAAGGTAAACCTGAATTTGCATCATCCTTACGGTTACAAATGAAGCGTTGGGATTCAAGGGTTTATGAGTAAAAGAATTGTGGATTTCGGTTGGGTCAGATCTCGGAAGTACTAAACAACAGAAATAACAATATACGGCCCTCACAAAGTTGTCATTTTCAAGTGTGAGATTAGCCAAACGAGGATGAAAGATACTCAAACCATCTGATCCCGTTGTTGCAAACTCCTTTAATGTGAGATTCTTCAAGTTTGCACATTTTGAGAAAATACCAATGTGTTTGTCAGCTTCGTCAATACACAAAGTGACAGAATTTGTGGATTTCGGTTGGGTCAGAAACTTAACAAGATAAGCAACTAAAAAGTTAACATTCTGATTCAGATTCAGAAAGCAGATGTTTAGTAGTGTTTGAGAAACTAACAAGGTAAACCTTAATTTTCAAAATTTTAGACACTTACTTGAACCGTTAGTAATGCTAGATGTCATTTTGGCTGAACCACAACCTATTACAGCACTGTATGAACCTGCGTTTTGAAAATAGGCTTTGTTCTTCGTTTATTGGATCGTTCTAATAGATTAAAGAGGTTTTTACCATTTTTTACCATATGTATACGAGTCGTATACGGTTTATACGGCCGTATACCATTGGTAAAAAATATTTTTACCGATCGTATACAATGTATACGATGGTTGTATACGGGCCGTATATTATTATACGGCTCGTATACTATGGATAAAAAATGGTAAAAAAGGGGATTATTCTCTTTAATCTATTAGAACGATCATTGTCTTGAGAACCTGATTCTGATTTAAACAATGGAATTTTTGGATCATACTACTAGCAGAAGAACCCGACACGTCTTCTGTGATGATTCGAAACATTCACGAACCACAATGGACTCGGACTCATACTACTAGCAGAAGAACCCGACACGTCTTTTGTGATGATTCGAAACATTCCGAATAACTAGCAGAAAAACCCATACCGGTGATTGTTTATCCATACTATTCTTCATAGCCATATTCCCACTCACAAGTTGTTGATACATATCGTCCGTTCAAGTTGAGCTTCCTGATACATATCGTTCGTAAGAAACTGTTCGTGCACTGAACCTTCAGTTGTGTACCCTTCAATCTTGTTGAGTATTTTTCTAACTTTATGCTTGCATCCACCACAGTGAATATTAACTTTGTGTGAAAGAGTTTGGAAACCGGACGGAATCTATGAAGAAACTGTTGGAATTTGTGGATTTCGGTTGGTTCAGAAACTTAACAAGAGAAGCAACTAAAAAAATACAATTGATTTCTCTTCCGGTTACCAGGCCTATCATCTCCGTCTACGTTTGGTTTCCTCGACGAAGAACCATCAGCCATTATCAGCCTTTTTTTCCTTTGGTTTCTGGTTGATTTTGAGGGTGAGGGTTTTGAATTGATTCCTGCGCTCAAGTTTCAACTACTGGAGTGAAAATTGGTAAAAAATGGTTTATTCTCTTTAATCTATTAGAACGATCCTTGTAACCATCAACCGTTCAAGTTGATATAGGAGAGTTGATGCAATTTTCCAAGCATTTTATCGTGTGTTGTAATTTTAATGAAGCAATGAAGATTGAATATGCAAACCGCATCCGTCTTTTGTTATAGATAAGCGTATCACTCGATCCACTTACATTCGAATAACGCTGAGAATCCACAACGCTTATGGCCAGATTCTTTCCTTCAATCTTGGCAAAATCAATGCCTGCTTGTTTTATTATCACGAAAGTACTGAACAACCGAGATAACAACTCCGGTATTTATCACCAACCCATCTTTGGTAGTGTTTGTTTGAGAACCTGATTCAGATACACAACGGTCTCTTTGCTTCGTCCACTAGAACTATTTGTGTATGCATTCTTTTGGTAGTTAACAACGCTAATTAGAAAAAAAAATCTGTAAAAATTAATCATATCGATTACTATAACAGGATGGATGTGACACACATAGATAGATAGATAAAATGTCACAGTTGTCAAGACTGTTTGTCGGGTTTCCAATGCTCACACAGGGTGATAAACAACGCTGATACACGTAACATCTAGTTATATTCAGATTTAAACAATGCCCGCCTCAACTGAGATAACGGACATCCGTCAAGCTCAAAAAGAAAACTTGTGTTTCCCATAGTCACAAAAGATTGCGGTTTGTATTTCGCATAGCCACCGTTTCCGTAGTAAAAAACGGTTGCGGTTTGTATTTCGCATAGCCATCGTTTCCGTAGTAAAAAACGGTTGGGTTTGCACATTCAATATTCAATACTTCAGTAAAATACCACTAGTAGAAGAACCCGACACGTCTTCATGTAACAGAGAATGTTTTAGAAATTGAAGGAAAATGAAAAGATTTGTTGAAATCGAATTTGACAACTATGACAGCTTATTAAAAGTATCGTGTGTTGTAGTTTGGAAAGATGACCGAACAGAGATCTGAATAACAAACTGTGGAGAACTTGTTTGTGTCAGGTTCTTCTGCTAGTTACTCGGAATCGATAAATAACCAACACGAAGATCTCTGCGATCGCTAAGGTTTTCATCAACGGACTGATCGGTAACGTTACTCTACCTGTGCTCCGATTTAAGCGGCATGTTCCGATCAACGTTTATCGACATTGTTAAAGGTGATGAAGAGTTTAGAAACCCTAGAATGATTGTGTTTTTACGGGAATAAAACGTGATACTTGAAAAAACGCCAATATATACGGCCCGTATATAGTTATACGGCCCGTATACCATTGGTAACATCAAAAACCCACAAAAATAAATCAATTGAGCCGTATACGTTTTACAAATCGTATACACATGCATACGACCCGTATAACTGTATACGAGCCGTATATAATAAAACAAAAAAAACATTCCATGCGCATTTTCCTATTCAAAAACATTCTATACGAGCCGTATAATTGTATACGGCCCGTATACAACAGGGGATGTGAAAATAAGATATAGGGTATGTGGGAATAAGGCACCCCAAATTAAATGAATAACAGATAGATCAAACCAAAACAGTGAAACACCTCATTCTGGTGTGCATGAGTAATCGAGGCATATAAATTAAAATTTTACTTGTACTACTCAAGTGTATCAAGAGCTCAAGTGTATTAATAACGTTAATCAATGCATAAAAGTAATAATAGTTTAGCTCTTTGATAATTAACATTCTTTTATCTCTTTACTAGGTTAGTACCCCGTGTAATACACGGGTTGAATAAATACAATTTTATACATCAAATAATAAAAAAATATGTCTTGAAAACCCTCATTTATTACACGGGTTGAATAAATGTAATTTTATATACAAATTAATAAAACAATATATCTTTAAAAATCTTGTTTATTACATGGGTTGCATAATGTAATTTTATATATTACATAATAAAAAAATTATATCTTTAAGAACCTTGTGTATTGTACGGGTTGAGTAAATTTAATTTTATATATTAAATATTGAAAAAGTTACATTTTTAAGAACCTCATTTATTGTATTGGTTGAGCACATGTAATTTTATATACCAATCAATAAAAGGTTATATCTTGTTATATCTTTATAAACCATGTGTATTATACGGATTGAATAAATCTAATTTTATATATCATATAATAAAAAATTATATTTTTAAAAACCCGGTGTATTACACGAGTTGCATATATGTAATTTTGTATAGTAAATAATAAAAATATTATATCTTTAAAAAAACTAACCCTGTAATTTTATATATTAAATATTGAAAAAGTTACATTTTTAAGAACCTCATTTATTGTATTGGTTGAGCACATGTAATTTTATATACCAATCAATAAAAGGTTATATCTTGTTATATCTTTATAAACCATGTGTATTATACGGATTGAATAAATCTAATTTTATATACCATATAATAAAGGCAAATTGGATTTAAATAATCGCAACTCACTGTTATTGGCCAATAATAATCCCAACTCATTTAATCACCAATAATAATCCGAACTATTCACTTTTGTTTGTAAAATACTCCCAGTTATAGAGACTTAGGGGCATATATGTTAAAAATTCTTATTTTAGGCTAATATAGTAAAAATGATATAACCACAGGGGCTAAAAACGTAATTTACTCTTACAAATATTATAATGTTAGTCTCAAGGACCTAGACGTTTGGACAAAGGGCATGGGTGGTTTGCCTCAATCACCCTAGTTTATCAATTTCAAGTTTCAAAGTGTTAGAATTAGGTCACTCAAGTTTTAATTAGGTCACTCAAGTTTCAAATGTGTTCCAATCAGATCACTCAACATTCATTTTTCATTAAAATTAAAGGTTTTTTTATCCATTTTATAGGTAACCGTGATGATGTGGATTTTTGTTTCTTTTTTCTCTTTTATTTGATGCTAACGTCGAGTGATGACGTGGATTGTAACTTGTTTTTTTTTAATTTTTAATGTAATTAAAGTGTTTTTATTTTTAATAAATTTAATTTCATATATTAAAATAATCCGACCATGGTATCTTATGCTCCATTTTTTCCTGACACATGGAAAAAAAAGACATGACTCGATTTGAATGTTAAATTATCTAATTGAGACAAAAATAATATGAGTGATCAAATTAGAACAGTTTTAAAACTTGGTTACCATTCTGTGACATTTCCCCTTAATTTTAACACCTTTAAATTATCATATTTTAACTGATAAAACACGTAAATCATAAAAATTAAAAACACCTTTTAAATGTAAAGTCAATGTTTTCCTATTAAAAACTTTGATCTATTAGTATTGATATTAAATAATATATCACTTTTAGTTTCTGTTTTATATGTGTGTTTTCAAATGAAATTCTAGACCAAGATGGATATTGGAATCTGGATACATATTTAATAATCTTGGAGTATACACTTTGAAGCTAAGCAAACAATCAACGTTGTTACTGGAACTTAGAGTTTGTTCCTACACATACCTCTCATATGACTTGGTTTTAACTAAAACATTGTGTATGAATCTGTTCGTGCAAAATAAATAAATAATTTTATTATTAACTTGAATTACAACTGAAAAATGAAAGCTGAATTACAAAGCTGTTACAACTTAAATAAAAAAGAAAAACAAGAACAAAATTACAGAAATTAAAACGGTTCTTGGCTGAGGATCGTGTTAGACACGGGTCCCTTAAAATAAATTTCGAGTCTCCCAGGAGAACTCGTTTGTTTCCAAGATACAACAACCCAAAGCAGTTGCACTGCCGGTCTTGACTCCAACCCAAAGGTATACCTTGCTGCTTGAAGATGAAGAAGAATTCAGTGAAGAAGATTGTATCAACTGGGTGATTTCGGTGTGTTGATTTGCAGTAGGATCCTCCCTATTTATACTGCAGGTCTGAAGTCGAAACTGAAAAAGGAATTAAATGGGAGAATTAAACTGCATTAAACGTCGTCAATGCACTTTAATTCGTCATTTAATTCTCAGTCAAAACTGTTGACTCGTCAGTTTCAAATGCTGAAATGTAACTGTACTATCATTAACTGCTGGAAGCTTCTGCGCGCGCGCGCGCAAGACAGACTGGTGCGCGCGCGCCTTTATGGCTCATGCGCGCGCAGGTCTTGCACACTCATGCGCGCGTGCGCCATTTTAGCTCACTTTCATGTGTGCGTGCGCCACACTGGCTCAATTCCATGCGCATCTGCGCCACGTCACCTGTGAGCCTATACGAGCACGCCACACACTAAGTGCAAAGTGCGCCATCAAAGCGCCACATTGCGCCTCATCGCCCACGCCACGCGCGCGCGTGTGCGAGTGCGGGTTAGGGCCTTCGCGAGTACACTTAGTGTGTGCTTCCATGAAACAATAAGGATGGAGAGTTCCCACTTAAATACCCCGTTTAAGTTTCATCTCTCCTCCTATGTGGGACAAGGAGCCACTTTCCCACTTTTTTCAGCATTCTAAGTTTCAAACACCAAATTTTGAGCGTCGATATCTCATTCATCTTAGCTCCGTTTTGAACGTGGTTTAGTTCGTTGCGAAGCTCTTCCAACATAGAACATAAACCCACAAATAAATATATAAAACCCGCTCATTTTCTTATATTTATTTCTAGTCCAAAATTAGGAAAAAACATTTTCCTATATTTGTGAAAAATGCTATTTTCACAAATTTCCAAAACATGGATGGAGTGAATATAGTGGAGTAAAATTGTAATAAAATGGAAACATTGGTATTAAATTTGTAAGACATTTCAAATTTGTAAAATATTGCAATAGCCTATGAACCACAGGGACTAAAACCGTAATTTACTCTAAAACTTATTATATCTTAATGTTGATGAATAATAATTAAACATAATTGTTGAAGAAACACCGACCTTATGGGTAAGCTCCGGCTAGGACTTCAACTCTTTGGCGATCCGAACAGTTAACTGCAAAACCAAACACCGTTATAACTCGTTACAGGAATGGGGTTATTCCTGTAACCACCCTCCGGCGTGAGAATAAGTCTCGGTTTGGGAGAAAGAAAGTATGAAAGTAGAGAGAGAAAGTAAACGAGAGCAAGATGATCGATACCTTTGATGTTTACCTTCATTTATAATTTATCATTAGGGTTTCCCCTAACTTAGGATGGGCTCCGATAAGTTAGGGATTTTGCATGATCTTCCCAAAAGGTTGGGGATATGCTTACGTGGTTTATCCGTGCAGAATAGAACATTCTAGAATAAACATGTGTAATTAAATATTTATAATAAAATAATAAGTAATGACTGGGTCGGGTTATCCGATCCGGGTCATACCTCATCATGTCCCCCCAGTCCGAAGTTATGAAATGAAATTCATGAAATCGGACTAAAAAAGGAAAAAGTCAAAATTCCCCCTTTGAGTGTAAGTTTCTCGAGTGGGGTACCGTTACGTTTTTTGAAAATGGCGGCGATAGGAAAGGATGTGACAGTTAAGTCATCATTAGGATGACAGTTGTACCTCCCCTGTCTTGACGCGTGTTCCCATCCGTTTGCCTTTTCGAATTCGAAAGGTTGTGATCCCTTATAAATAGGTTTCCCGTTTAGGGTTCGGGATTACATTTCCATCCTTGTTCACAACCACTTTCTTCAATTTCTTGATTCCAAAAATGGATTCCAAAACCAGCGAGTCCTCTTCTTCTGCCCAAGCAACTTCTGATGCCCTATATGTCAAATGGGGGCTTGTTTCGTTCAACAATCTTATTCAAGATTACGATATTAGGGCGGAGTGGAATCCAGTGTTGCCGTCAAAGACAGACATGACATTTCCGTTGAAGAAGGGTAAAATCACTCTGTTTAGTGATTTTTTTCAAATTTTGCAACTTCCGATTGCCAATCACCAAGTTTTGTAAGTTGGTTCTTGACCATTATCCCATCCCCATTTCCCAACTGCATCCGTTAGGGTTGGTTAAACTCCGACAGTTTGAATTTGCTTGTATAGCCCTAGGTCACACCCTGAACTCGCCATTTTTAGGGCTTTTTTCGTTCTTGTGTGGAAATCTCTTTACCTTTGGCAGGAGGGACACCGATGTGTCTTGTTTGAGGGACATTCCTGCCAGTTCCAAGGATAAGGATTGGAAGAAAAAGTTCTTCTATATTGATGTCGGTGTTATTCCCGGAGAAATGCAGTAGAGGGAGATGGGACCCAAGGACAAGGTTAAAGACGACGGTCCCCCAAAAGATGCTTATGTTGAAAACGCTCTTTTTAAGAGATTGTGTGAATTCCCCTCCGAGTGCAAAGTGATCCCGGAGGGAGCCTGGGTGATGGCGGGAATGAGCCTGCTATGACGTGATATCAGGTTGTATCCTTCCTTCCGGAGGGATGATGAAGGTATGCGGCTCTTTTGCTTTGAATATGCTTTGTTAATTGTATCTGCATTGACATCTGTGAATGTTAAACAGGTAAATGGAGTCTATTTGATTTTGTGGATCCTTCTCGGAATGCTTCTTTGAGGGCCGCGGACCGTGTGATTGGGGAACAAGAACCTGATGTGCTGAAGATCCATCTTGAGCAATTCTTGCTGCCCGCGATGCCGACGGATCCCTCTACTTATATTTCCAAGCCTCCCCCCGGCGGGGGGGAGTAGTGTCTCTGCCTGCAGAGGCGAAAAAGCCAATCTGGGTGAAAGTCACCGGGAGGAAGTACATGGCCGCGGGGGGCGCTACTTCCTCTGTTGCGATTGGCGTTTCTGTGCCCGCTGGTGGCGTTGTTGTTACATCTGCTGCTGCCGAGTTGGTGAGTCCAACTCGCGTGTCGAAAAAACGCAAAGTTATTCCTGCCCTGACTGCTTATGAAGCTATTCAAACTGCCTATGCCATGCCCACTGGTGAGTAACTTTGTTTTGTGGGTATTAGTATCGAATTTGTATTTCATGTTATTGAACATCTAATTTAACACAGGTTCTACTGCTGGGGTTCAAGTTAAGGATGTGTCCTCTGCCCCTTTGACATCTGTGGATGCTATGCCTTCCGCTACAAGCGGACCAAGCCTTTCAGAGCTTATATCCCAGGCAAGTGTTGTCGCTGCTGTCAGTTGCTCTATGCCGCCTCCTATGCCCACCCGTGCTGTGGCTGTGACAACTAGGGGTGTCCAAACTGCTCGGTGCTCGAAGATTGTTCGACGATCGTTCGAAAAAGCTCGGAAATTTGCTCGTTCGATTCCTTGCTCGGTTAAAACCGAGCCGAGCAGCTCGGTTCGGTTTAAAAGCGAACCGAGCACGAGCATAGGTACGCTCGCTCGTCGCTCGTTCGGTTTCGATCGAATTTATTATTATATATTATATTTATTAAATATATATATATATATTATATTTATTAAATATAATAAACATGTAGCATATCTAGCCCCTAAAATCCTCACGTCTTCATATCTAAAGTAAAAAAAAAACTAATATCTTATCTCCCTCAAACATTGAATTTAGTTTTTGATTGAAGATGTTTGGAATGACTTCAACGCGTGTTTTGGAAGTTATTTTGCATTTTAGATGTTCTTAAACATTAAACATTTGGATGACATTTTGTGTTTATTTTTGTGGGACTTTTTATGTTTTTATTTTGTTAAATTGTTAAAGTGTGTGTGAGACATATAAGTTGGTGAATGAATGGTTGTGTAGGAATGCTAAATAAAACTGAGCAAAAGCGAACCGAACCGAGCGACTCGGTTCTAAACCGAACTGAGCACGAGCATAAGATTTCCGCTCGATTTCCTAAATCCGAACCGAACCGAGCGGCTCGGTTTCAAACCGAACCGAGCACGAGCAGACCTCCGTTCGGTTCGGTTCGGCTCATGAACACCCCTAGTGACAACCAGTCTGGTTTCTACACCGCTGCCTTCCAGTGTCACTCCCACATCCTTGTTTGACTCTCCGTTTAGCATTTTTTCTGCATCCGAAAAGGAGATGTCTACAGTGTCCGTTGCTTACGAGGCAACCAGAGATACCGCTATGAGCGATGCTGGGGGATCAAGCAGCGGAATTGCTGATGATGGTGCCCGTTTGTGCGATGATCTTTATCTGCCTACCATTAATTGGGATCCAAACGTGCAGGATAAGCGTTATCAGCCCAAGTGGAAAATAGCGGAGTCATCGAGATTGATCTTTCCTCCAGTGATTCAGCACTGGGTTGAGCGGGCATACCCCCCGGCTGAGTCAGCCTATATTGTGGGGTTAAACAATTAGAACTTGATGAATGCCACAATGGTAGACTCCGTTAGTCAGCCCCGGAGGCTAGCAGAAATCCGGCGTCGGTGGATGCATGATAACAATAAGCTCCACCAGGCGCGGGCTGCTATTAAGGAGCTGAAGGACGAAAAGTACCGGTTGGAAAGTCAACTCCAAGCTGCTCGTCTGAGGGAGAGCAGGTTTGTTTCAGAGAAAAATAAGGCAGAAGATGACTTATAGCGGGTGACTGCCAACCTTGCCGAGGAGAGGATATTGTGGGCTCGTGATATAGCGGAGAAGGACCGGGTCCTTGCTCATGCTAAGAATGTTCAGGAGGAGCTGGAACGTAAAGCTGTTACTGAATCTCAAAATGTGAGATCTGAGATGTCTGCTAAAATGGAAAAGTTCCGTATTGACACTTATTTCGTGTCTCAGGTGCAGGAGCGGTACCAAGCTCTAACTGTGGAGTTAGAGTCGTCCAACGCTAAGGTTCAAGCCAAACAGCTTGAATTAGAGGAGCGGGAGGCACGGCTTAGGGAGGTTCAGCAACAGTGCGATTCCCTTGTCTCCGAGAAGAACAAACTGGTTGAGTCTTCCGCCATTCATCAGGCACGCCTTAACGAGATAGAAAGTGCCTTGGAACAATCAAACGCTGAGGTGGATAGTTTGACCAGTCAACTGGCTGGATTGCGAGGTGACAGGAATTGGTTGATAACTGATGGCTTGGTTGGGGCGTTTGAGTACCTACGCCAATCAGAGTCCTTTACTGCTTTGTTGGACTGCCTTTCTGTTGTCGCTTATCAATCAGGTCACCATGATGGCGTTTACCATGGTTATTTTGAATGTCAGCAGTTAGATAAGATTACTCCCGCGTTTCACACAAAAAGAGGCAAACTGTAGGGAGATATGGTGGATGCTCTTGAGGCAGCTTGTAATGATCCACTGCACGCGTACGCAGATCTGATGAATAAAGTGGCTGAAGACGGCATGGACTCTTAACGCCTAATGTTGGACCCAGCGGGGGAGTCTGAAGAGGAATAAGTTTTTTACTTTGTTTATTATGTACATTATTCCTTAGATATTTTGTGTAAACACTGTTTTGTTTGGGCTGTGTGCAAATACTTGATTTTCTGTCAGACATTTAATGCTAATATCATGATGAATGACGTCGCCGTTTTCCTAAATGTGGCGATTTGACGTGTAATGATGACTTTTTATTAATTTTGCTATCGTTATCACTGTCAGACCCCTTAGACTTGTATAAATTAAGTCTTAGTTTTTCCAAAGTTGGTAATTGGAAAAAATGGGGCGAAAATGCCATAAACAGAAAATTTCCCATGTTCTTCGTCATTTGGTTTCAGCTGATGGCCTGATTCTCCTTCAGGATCCGGTGACAGAAGAGATGATTAGGGGTAGGGAGGTAAACTCCGGTGAGACTGTGCCCAGGGTTAGCTGGTCTTGCAGAAGTATCGGAGATGAGGATCCTTCGAGGGCTGAATCAGGTGGGGTTCCTCTGTCTGTTGATATTCTGCTGGAAGCTTTTCCTCCTTGTCATGTTCAACGTTGTAGACTGGTGTATGAACGACGCTGCAGTGACCGTTGTTGTACAAGCTTGGTTGATGATCGGAGGGTGTTAGCTTTTCCGATAGATGAGGTTAATGTCGATGACCAGATCGTCGATCCTCATCCTTTGGAAGATTATGGTGAAGCATTGTACACCCCTGCAGAGGTGAGGGCAATGCTTTCCGATAAGTAGATATTTAGAACATGTTCGCTTTTTGGTTCCCATATGTTGGTGTTTAGCAACAGGGACAAGTACTTGGTTTGTGTAAGATAGTTGTATGTATTTATTATCAAAATACCTATCTTTTTTGTAGTGGTTAATGTATCTATTACCAAGATACCCACTCTTAGCGCTGTATAGTTTTGATCCTCTGACTTATATATGAAAAATATTTCATGTCAAGGATGTTTTTTTACCGTTATGTGCAGTTTAAATGCGATGGTAATTGTTATTGTGCATGTAAGCAATGAGAGAGAATAATAAAAAAGAAAGAACTTTTATTAACTCAATACTTGAAGAAAAAAAAAGAGACATCGTTAAAGATGAATTACACTTGTTTGTAAAAGAAAAAACAATCAAACCCGCCGTTAGGGGCGGGGCTTTACATATAGCATTTTTTCAATTGAGCCGCGTTCTAGCTACGTGGAACCACGGTGCCATCTAGCCTGGATAGGCGGTAAGCCCCTTTGCCTAAGTATTCTTGGATAATATAGGGATCTTCCCAGTTAGGTCCCAGTTTGCCAGAGGGTTCCACTCTACTGGCTTCATTGTCGCGCATGACATACACGCCTTCCTTGAAAGTATGCTGAGCCACGTGCTGGTTGTAGTACTTTTCCAAAGTTTTCTTGTATTTTGCGTCGCTGATGGCGGCTACCTCGCGCCGTTCTTCCAGCAAGTCTAGGCCTTCCCTTAGGAGTCTGTCATTGTCATCATTAGTAGTGAGGCGTCTCAGCGATGGTAATCCGACTTCCGCGGGTATCATGGGCATTGTTCGATGTGCCCAGAGGACATTAGGCAGTTCTTCCACCCAAGAGCTTCCTTCATAACCTAACCTTCTTTTTATTCCATCAAGCAAACTCCTATTTGCCCGCTCCACTTGGCCGTTTCCCTGGGGATGTGCTACTGATGTAAAGATTTGTTGAATCTGAAGCTCTGCGCACCAATCTTGTAAGACACTGTCGGTGAATTGCGTTCCATTGTCACTCACCAGGTATAGCGGCAGTCCAAATCGGCACACTAAATGTTCCCATAGGAATTTTTTGGCGTTTTCAGCAGTCATTTTAGCCAAAGGTTTGGCTTCAACCCACTTGGTGAAATAGTCGATTACCACAATTAGGTATTTTAGTTTCCCGGGGGCCAGCGGGAATGGTCACACGATATCGATTGCCCACTTTTGAAAAGGCCAGGCCGCCGTGACAGAAATTAAATTGTTCTTGGGGTGGAATGTTTGAGGAGCAAAATTTTGATAACTACGACACTTTCTGAGTTCATCTACCGCATCTTCGTGCGTCCCGGACCAATAGTATCCGGCGTTTTGGATCTTGGCGACAACTACCCGGGGTCCGGCGTGAATGCCACATATGCCAGCGTGTATTTCATGGATTAGGTATTTTAGTTCCGCTGGGGATACACACCGCAGCAGTGGTCCCAAATATGACTTCCTATATAGGACGCCGTTGTTTACTTCATATTGCAACGCCTTAGTTTGTATCTTTTGAGCTTCACCTCGGGCAGGGGGTAATTCTCCCTTTGTGAGGAACTTTAGAATTGGAGTGTACCAACAGGGTTCTTCCGCTGTGATGGAGGACACTTCCCGGGGTTCTATGGAAGACGCTTGTAATGTTTCTACCTTTACTTCCTTTGCCATACCAGAGGTAGCGAGTTTGCTCTGGGCGTCATCTATTTGGTTTTTTCTTCGATGGACGTGATTAAGTGTGACGCTGTCGAAGGAAGCTATGAGCTCCTTGGTCTTAGCCAAATATTTTGCCATCGTTTCATCCTTGGCTTCATAGGTTTCGTTCACCTGATTATTGACTAGCAAATAGTCAACGTATGCGTCGACCCTTGTTGCTCCCATAGATTGGGCCATCCTCAAGCCCGCGAGTAGCGCTTCAAATTATGCTTCGTTGTTGAAGCATTCAAAGTCAAACCGCATGGCGTACATTAACCTTATTTCATCTGGGCTTATTAGAATGAGGCCCGCGCCGGATCCTTTTCCACTGGAAGATTCGTCGGTGTATAATATCCAGGTTTGCCTGGCTGTGCTGGACTCTGGTATGTCTTGAATCGCGGGATCTTGTATTACTTCTCCTTCGGGAATCTCAGCCAAGAAATCAACGATCACTTGTCCCTTAATTGTTGTTCGCTTTCGATATTCAATATCGAGGGCTCCCAACTCTATCGCCCATTTGGCCAACCTTCCTGAGATTTCAGGCTTGTGCAAAATTTGCTGTAGCGGATAATTTGTTAAGACTTGTACACGGTGCCCTTGAAAATATCTTCTGAGACACCGGGTAGCGTGGACTAGTGCCAGTACCAACTTTTCAAGTGTTGGATACCGCGTTTCTGGTCCCGCTAGGACTCGGCTGATGTAGTATATGGGTGTTTGTTTTCCATCCCTTTCTACCATGATTACCGCGCTTACCGCGTTATGATCTGCCGCCATGTACATTTTTAAGAGTTCTTCTGGATTTGGCGCTGTCAACATGGGTAGTTTTTCAATGAACCGCTTCATATCTTGTAAAGCCTCTTCTGCTTCACTAGTCCACTTGAAGTTTTTCTTGTTAAGGCAATCTTTCAACGTCTTTATGAATGGCAAAGATCTCTCAATGTGTCTTGCCAGGAATCTGTTTATTGCCACTAGATGCCCGTTTAATGCTTATGCCTCTTTTAAAGTCCTGGGGGAGGGCATTCGCGATATGGCGGCTACCTTTTCCGGGTTAGCTTTAAAACCGTCCCGGGTGACCACCGCCCCCAAGAACTTGCCTTCTTCTACCCCGAATGAACATTTCTTGGGGTTGAGCTTGATGTTGTATTCTCTTAGCTTTTGGAAGGTTTCTTTGATGTCTTCGAGCATTTGCTTTTCCTCTCTGCTCTTGATCACTAAATCATCGACGTATACTTCCAAATTTCTGCCGATTTGTTTTTCGAAAGCCTTGTCCATGAGCCGCTGGTAAGTGGCTCCGGCGTTTCGTAAACCAAAAAGCATTTTGGTATAGCAGAAGATGCCCACATCGGTGTGAAATGCCGTTTTTTCTTCGTCTTCTCTTGAAGAAACACCGACCTTATGGGTAAGCTCCACGGATGGCGACAATGAAGAAACACCGACCTTATGGGTAAGCTCCGGCTAAGACTTCAACTCTTTGGCGATCCGAACATTTAACTGCAAAACCAAACACCGTTAGGACTCGTTACAGGAATGGGGTTATTCCTGTAACCACCATCTGGCGTGAGAATAAGTATCGGTTTGGGAGAAAGAAAGTATGAATGTAGAGAGAGAAAGTAAACGAGAGCAAGATGATCGATACCTTTGATGTTTACCTCTATTTATAGTTTACCATTAGGGTTTCCCCTAACTTAGGATGGGCTCCGATAAGTTAGGGATTTGCATGATCTTCCCAAAAGGTTGGGGATTTGGTTACGTGGTTTATCCATGCAGAATAGAACATTTTAGAAAAAAACATGTGTAATTAAATATTTATAATACAATAATAGGTAATGACCGGATCGGGTTAGCCGATCCGGGTCATACCTCGTCAATTGTGTATTTAGAAGTTTATAAAAAGTCAACGAACAAAATTTTCTAAAGAAAAATCAAACTTAATTATAAATAAAATATCTATCTACTATACTAAAAGAATTCTCCTTAGCCACATGGCCTATTCTTAGCCAATCATTTTGATGATGTGGACATGCTCTAAAGGCTGATAATTGGTTTTGAGCGGGATTTTAATTTCTCCTCTTTTTCATTCACGCGGTCGTCCCTCTGAGTTTCCTTTTTTATTCTCCTATTTAATTGAAACTGAAGCTTCTTCTAATCAAGAATCCTAAATCCCTCCGTATTCTACTTGGGCGATTCCAAAGGTACGCTTTCATTATTCGATTTCATCTAGATCTTGAACAATAATCTGATGTATGTGTTCTTTTTTCTATCAAATTGGTTAGAGTAACTGAATCGGTAGATTGATTTATGACCTAGGGTTTATGAAGTGTGCGATTTGTTCGCCTTTTAGATCAAAACTGTTGATTATGTATTTTATAATTTGATTTCTCTTAAAGATCCATCCTATTCCTTTGATAAATGGACGCTGGATATGTACATAGATGCAAAATTTAAAGACAGAGAAAGGGTTCCACAAATTAGAGATCAGTGTAGAAAGATACCGATGAGTTTCCGACGGACCACCGGCTGCCTATCCGATGAAAGGGAAGGTAAGGTCGCACCTCCTATTGTCTCAGATTTCTCTTAAAATTGATAAACCCTAAATCGATACCCATGTCATAGAAGTTAAGCCCTAAATCTATAGTTATTTCCTTTAATTTTGTCTCAGAGACCATTTTCTAATTTGTGCTTTTATAAAATTCCTTAAACTCTTAAACCATAATTTTCTTTTGTTTCACTGATGTGAAACCCTCTTTGCTTGAATTTCAATGGCCAGATTTAGGTTTAACTTTGTAGTCATATTCAATTGAAATGATGATGATTAAATTAGTTATTTCATGTATTTGCTTGAATTGAAGGGGCCATGTTGAATTGAAATACTGCTGATTAAATTAGTGATTTAATGTTTTTTTCTTAACTTGAAGAGGCCAGATTTCATGTTTTTTTGCTTAACTTAATGATGATTAATTCTAGATTTGAGTGATAACAACGATATCAAACAGGCTGATGGATGTGAAGCAAGGTGTGAATAAAAATGGGAATACTATTCTGTACTTGGTGTTCGAGTATATGGAAACCGATTTGAAGAAATTCATCCGCTCATATCGCCAAACTGGTGAAAACATTCCACCCAAAGTCATCAAGGTGTACATATTATCAACAATATTTTTTATTCTCTCTGCAATGAACATATACTAATAACCGTTTCCGGTGTTTGATGCAGAGCTTGATGTACCAGCTTTGTGAAGGTGTTGCTTTCTGTCATTCTCATGGTGTATTGCATAGGGATCTTACATGCAACCGGTTTCGGATGATCAAACATGGAACCGGAATGTAAACCACAATCAAACTGCAAACACGTACAGATGTATATATTTGGTTCATTGTTCACTCGATCATATTGATTCTGAATTGCATACATGTTGCATAGATAGGAGGAAAAACAATTACACAAGCCAATTTATGCTCCAACCATATCTCTTATGGAAGAACTGGTGAATTGTACGCCTAGCAACTTTATTACTATTGCCACTTCACATCTTGGTTCAAGAGGTCATAGACATGTAATCTAAAATTCCGTATAGATAAAACCTCAATAGGGTGGCATAGTGGTAAGCGCTTCAGTTTCTTTTCAAACATTGGAAAGTGTGTTCAAACTTCTGAGTATTTTTATTTGTTAAACCGCGTGTACACGCGGGCTCTAACCTAGCATTTATATAAGTTTGAGATTCCTACATTTGTATTTGTGAATTAGCTTTTGGCATACATGTTAAGTAAAAAAAAATATTGTTTTTTTTGCAGCCTACAGTTTCAGGAGAGATTCAGTCGCCACTCGGGGTTGCTTCAGTAGAATTTATCGATCCACGAGAACCTGTAGCGGTTAGTATATATACTATAGGGTCGTTACACCATGCATTATTAGAATATATCCTTCGTTACACCAGTTTTCATTCTAGAGTTGTTCGGCATCTCACATCCTTGCATTTCAAATTTTGTCATGATAAATGCATATTATGATATTAATCATGTGTTATATAGTTAACTTATAAGCCACATTTGCAGGTTGTTCCCATCCTAAGGGTTGGTCTTGCTCTTGCAGAGCATGCATCGTCCATCTTGCCAGCAACCAACTCATACCACCTAGGTAATTAATAATGTTAATGTCAACATGTCATATGTTAATGTCCATGTGTAATTTATTACTACACTTTTTTGCATAAAGTTAACATCTACTGCCTATTGTTTATACCGGTTTTTTATTTTTACTTTAAATGAAGGTGTTAGCAGAGACGAGGAGACTCTTCAACCAACGGTATATTTAACAAGTAAGAAGTTCCAACTAGAGTTGTTACTTATTTCTAAACACATCCCATTTAATTTGCGCCAGTTCCGTCCTCAACATTTTTTAAACGTGCCACTTCAGTCCAAAAAGATAACGCCCGATAAAAACGTTGAGGACGGAACTAGTGCAATTTTTTTTACTGAATTGGCATTTTCCACCAAACCACAAGGACGAAAATGGCGGTTAACTCTTAAAACAATATCATTGAGAATTTCGAAATGAGTATGGTCTTAACTCTTACATATATACTTACAACTGTTATTAATAACTTAGTTAATTAGTTTTAATTATGCAGGTTACCGGAAAAGTTTTCCGAAGGAACTCGAGTGTTCGTTGTAGATCCTATGTTAGCAACATGTAAGCTTGCTTTTAGTTTGTTTCGGTGTATATATTGAGCCTTCCATTTATGTTGATCCAACATGCGTTTTGTGTCAGTATTATTACTCATCTATTCAAGTAACGATTCTGATTTTTTCTGTTCGTATATGATCGAATAGCCGAAAAGAACTTCAGCACATTTAGGTTGAACGGGTACACTTTGAATAGCCTAAATGCCTTCTTCTCCATCATCCAACTTTAAATTTGTTTGACCCGTTATCTTTTTATATATATTTATATAAAGTTTCAATGGTCGCAAAAACATTATCGAAAAGTTACTGAATTTCACAATAGTTGTTAAAATTACTCTCTTTGTTCTATTCCCGCTGTATGATAATCAAATTAAAGACCGTTATGCTGAATTTGAGAAGATAAACACTGAAATGTTAGCGGTTTTCATGGACAGTGTGGTATGAATCTTGAACTTTAAGGGGGCTATTGGTTTGTAACTTGGAATCACTATGCGTATGGGTTAACGTATAATTGAATGATAATGGGAATAGGTTTTAACGACTTGTGATTTTTCCGTATTCATTTTTTTCAGTTCATTGTAATTTAATAGTTACATAAGTAATTGTAATTTAATAGTTACATAAGTAATGGAATGTTTTTATCATTTCAAATTATATGTCAAACACTATTAAATATTATATTATTTACTTTGAGTAACTTTTTTTTCTTCTTGGTAAGGTTTGCCAAACATGGGTCTTAGTATTAGGGGAGGATTTCTCAATGACCTGTGATCCTCAATTATTGTTGGGTTTGGTGATCCTCACTTCTGTTTGAATTAGTGATCCTCAGAAGTGGTTCAGGATCAGGATCATGGATCATCTTAAGGATCCTTGTACTAACGGTTGTCTACTTTGAATTCGAAACTGTTTTGCAGGAGTACCAGCTTGGACTTGGTCTTGGCGATATTCCTGGAGTATATGCTATGTTTATTCCGCACGTGCCTGGCCAAAAGTGGACGTTATGGAGTCGTGGAGGACTTGCACCATTTGCGGAATGTTAGTTAGAGTAGTTATTTTCCATTTTTAAAGGGGTAGCGAGCTAATTAGAAAACACTTGGCTATTTTTGGCTAACACACACACTCTTACAACTGCTCTCACCAGCTCTCGTTAACTCACTTGGCGATTACACACTTTTTTACACAAAACACTGTAGTGATCCTTGTACTTAGCTCGCTATCATCCGAAGTTGTATTACATTTCTTGTTGAATTTGAGTTGGTGATCGGTAATTTCCATCACCCGAGGTTTTTTATGCCGGAGATCATTCATTGATCAAGGGCTTTTTCCTCGTATAAATCTTCGTGTCACTTGTTCATTACATTTCATAGTGATCCTTATTGTTGTTCATCAATTCAAGCATCATACCTCACAACGGAAAGTTTGGTTGCATTATTATTGCTTGATTTTTGACCAAAACAGTTTGGCGCCCACCGTGGGGCAATTGGTGCTTCATTCCTAAGAAGATTCATATCTTTGCGGTCATTTCGGTTCATAACAACCAGGCAGATGGCTTCCTCAGCGAAGAACACCTCAAACTTGATGCCATCATTCAGTTCTTCATAAGGCGTTCCTCCTTTGCCTCCACCACCTTCTGGATCCCAGAAGAATGCTGAGAATGCTGCGAAGAAACCAACCCCCATTTTCCAAAAACCACCAACTTCTTCTGTTTCAACTAATCCTACTACTAATGATCTTTACACTCTGATTTTGCAGATGAGGAATCATGCACAAGAGCAGGACAAAACCAACGAAAGGATCCTCAGGGAGATCGATGAGTTCAAGAAACAGAAGAGATCAGTGGAGGATCACTCCCCTCTGATGCCAAGGTCGCTGAACTTCGACACTCCAGCCATAACTTCCCAACACTTAGCAGTTCCGGACGTGCAATACTTGGGTGAATTACCAGGAAGGCGTTATGGAACAGCAACTATGAGTCAGGCATTTGGCTCTCACTTCCAGCCTCAAGGATCCTCTTCTCAACCAACAGGATCCTCTTCTCAGCATCAGGGATACTACACGTCAGGAGGATATTTGGGAATGCATGCAGTTCAAGGATCCTCCCAGGTCCAAGGATCCTCCCAGGTCCAAGGATCCGCCCAGGTCCATGGATCCTCCCAGGTCCAAGGATCCTTCCCGGTTCAAGGATCCTTCCCGGTTCAAGGATCCTCCTTTGTCCCAGGATCCTCTCTGGTTCCAGGATCGTTTCAGGTTCAAGGATCATCTCAACTTCAAGGATCCAACGTCCTTCAGGATCAAGGATTTTTTAGAAGTATGCAGCCTCAGAGCTCAGACATTCATCAAGGAGACTTCATACCAATGCAGACCATTGCTCCCTCTGGTCCTTCAATCATGCCAGAGTCTCGTCAATATGGATTCACATCCGCAATTCCAAACACGAATCCTGTGGGAGGTAACATTTTTAATAATTCATATAACACTAACCATGGCTTAATGCAGGATACATGTATCAATCAGGCTATGGCTAGAGAATTACAGAAGCTCAAGGATATGATATCCAGTGTACCAGGAGTGGTTAAACCCATTCCTGAGATTGCAGATGGTAGCCATAGGATATCTCGTTTTGCACCACCCTTGTGTGATGCTGAGATCCCTAAAAGATTCCAGATACCATCCATGAAGCTCTATGATGGTTCAACGGATCCAAAGGAGCATGTAGCTCAATACAGGGAGAGGATGGAGATCAATCCAATTCCTGAAAGGTTAAAAGAAGCTTGTCTATGCAAGGGATTTGGATCCACACTTACAGGATCTGCTCTTAAATGGCTGCTAAGTCCTCCCCCTTACTCTATTACTTCATTTGCTAATCTAGTTAATTTGTTTAATAGTCAATTCTCTTGTAGTAGGAAATTTGAACGATTAACTAGTGATCTATATAGGGTAACACAAGGTCAAAATGAATCACTTAGAGATTACATCACTAAGTTTAGTAAAGAATCCTTGGATATTCCCAACTTGGATGTTGCTACGGCTGTAGAAGCCTTTAAAATGGGATTACTTAGGGATTCATTATTTTATGATGATCTTGTCATTACACCTTGCAGGAATCTTGATGAAGTAAGAACCAGGGCCCTTAGGTTCATCCGCCTAGAGGATGACAAAAGGATCCAGGATAGATTAGCAGGATCCTCAAAACAGGAGAAAAAAGGATCCTACTTCAGGAACAATAAATCCAAGTTCTACAATAAGTCTGATAACCAGAATGTGCATTCAGTGAAACAAGAAGAGGATGATGAGGATTATCCTCCTATTTCTGAATATTGTTTTTCTGTTGATAACAATGAACTAATCCTTGCAATGCAGAATCTAGGTGAGAAAGCTAGGTGGCCAAGGAAAAGTGATAAACCAGCTACTACAAAGGATAAGTCCAAATGGTGTGCATACCATGAGGATTTTGGGCATATCACTGAAGAGTGTATTGCACTAAGAAAGGAAATTGGTCACTTGTTGAGCAAGGGGCATTTGAAGGAACTCTTGGGACGGAAGAAGTCAGGGATCCAGGATCCTGAAAGGATCCCGGAAAAGGCTCCTGCTCCTCCAGCAGATGCACAAGTCATAAACTTCATATCCGGTGGATCAGACATTTGTGGTACTTCCTTTTCAGCAGCCAAGAGACATGCTAAGGAAACCAAGATGGATAATGGAGACAGACCCGTCCGGACCTCCGTTGTCACCCAGGATAAAGTTATAACTTTTGAAGAGGATGATCGTGTTGATGTCCAGGATCCTCATCATGATGGTCTTGTAATTACATTGTTTATTTCTAACCACTTTGTTCGCAGGATCCTTATAGATGGAGGAAGCTCTGTGAACATCATTCAGCTTGATGTCCTCAAGAAGATGAATATACCGGAGTCTGATATTGTCCCAAGATCCTCAGTACTTGTAGGATTCAGTGGGGAGACCAAGAATACATTGGGGGACATCAAACTCCCAATCTATATTGAAGGATTGCATTCTTATCAAAAGTTTTGTGTTATAGATTGTTTATCATGTTGTAATGTTATCCTTGGCAGGCCGTGGATACATGATATGAAGGCAGTCCCATCCACCTATCATCAATGTGTAAAGCTTCCAAGTCCTTGGGGAGTGGTGAAAATTGAGAGTGATCAACAAGAAGCTAAGAATTGCTATACCTCATCAATGAAGCCAGCCTCAAGACCAAGGGAGCAATAGAAATTAAAGTATCCTTCAAGAGATGTCTTGGAGGCAAGATAACAAGATTTGAAGGAAATCCTCATGGATCCTGAGGATCCTGAATCCAAGATCTTCATATAATCAGGGATCCTTAGCGAGATCGAACAGGAGCTAGTATCCTTCCTTAAGAGAAGGAAATCCACCTTTGCCTAGAAACATGAAGACATGACAGGTATATCTAAGGATATAATTACTCATAAACTTGGCATTGACAGGTCATTCAAGCCTATACATCAAAAGAGAAGGAAGTTTGCACCTGAAAGGAATGCTATTATCCAGGATGAGGTAGATAAGTTACTTCGAGCAGGTATGATAATAGAGGTTAAGTATCCAAGATGGTTAGCCAATGTGGTTGTTGTTCAAAAGAAAAATGGAAACTGGAGGGTATGTGTCGATTTTACTGATTTAAACAAGGCATGTCCCAAGGATCCTTTCCCATTACCCCACATTGACTCCATGGTGGATGCTACCGCGGGTCATGAGTTATTAACTTTTATGGATGCTTCATCTGGATTCCAACAAATTCAGATGGAACCATCTGATCAAGAGGATACAGCCTTCATGACCCCAACTGGTATATATTGTTATATTGCTATGCCATTTGGACTAAGGAATGCAGGTGCTACTTACCAAAGGCTTGTCAATATGATGTTCAAGGAACAAATTGGACACACTATGGAAGTCTATATTGATGACATGGTGGTTAAGTCCAAGAAAGCTGAGGATCACCTTAAAGACTTGGAGGAAGCATTCAATATCCTTGATAAATTTAATTTGAAACTAAATCCTTCCAAGTGTCATTTTGGTGTTAAGGCAGGTAAATTCTTAGGCTATATGGTGACAAAGAGGGGCATTGAAGCAAGTCCAGAGCAAATCAAGGCTATAGTGAATATCAAATCTCCTGCCAATGCTAAGGATGTGCAAAGATTGACAGGCAGGATTGCAGCCTTGAACAGATTCATATCCAAATCCTCAGAAAAGTGTAAGGAATTCTATGATATCCTGAGGAAGAACAAGAAATTTGAATGGACTGAGAAGCATGAAAGTGCCCTCAAAGCTCTTAAGGATTACCTATCCTCAGCCCCGGTCTTGATGAAACCAGAAAAAGGGGATGTATTATCCTTGTACCTAGCAGTATCCTCAAAAGCAGTAAGTGCGGTTCTTGTTAAGGATCACCAAGGTACACAACATCCTGTTTATTATGTAAGTAAGAGTTTACTTGATGCTGAATCCAGGTATTCACACTTAGAAAAACTTATCCTTGCATTAATTATGGCATCTACTAAATTGAGACATTATTTTGAGACTCATGCCATTATTGTTAAGACTAATTTTCCAATTAAGAATGTTCTCAGGAAACCTGAAATGTCAGGAAGGATGGCTAAGTGGGCAGTGAAGCTAAGTGCATATGATATAAGATATGAACCAAGGACTGCCATCAAATCCCAAGCCTTAGCTGACTTTGTGGTAGATTTTAGTAGTGATTTGCAAAAGGAAGCTGAGTTAGAAGTCCAACAACTTGAAGAGACTAAGGATCCTTGGATTCTCTTCACTGATGGGGCCTCTAATGTGAAAGGAACAGGGCTTGGAATACTACTAAAATCGCCACAGGGGGACATAATACCCCACTCCATAGCTTGTGAATTCCAAACTACCAACAATGAGGCTGAGTATGAAGCCTTGATAGTTGGTTTGCAAATTGCAAAGCATATGAGGATCAGGTATCTTGAGGTACATGTAGATTCTTTACTGATCACTAATCACTTTAATGGATCCTGTTAGGGGTGGATTTCTAAATGACCCGTGATCCTCAAATATTATCCTGTTTGGTGATCCTTACTTCTGTGTCAGTTAGTGATCCTCAGAAGTGCTTCAGGATCATGGATCATCCTAAGGATCCTTATACTAATGATTGTTCACTTTGAATTCGTAACTGTTTTGCAGGAATATCAATTGGGACTTGGTCTTGGCGATATTTCTGGAGAATATACTAAGTCTATTCCGCACGTGCTTGGTCAGAAATGGACGTTGTGGAGTCGTGGAGGACTTGCACCATTTGCGGATAGTTTGTTATTTAGATTTCTATTAGATTTAAATGGGGTAGCGAGCTAATTAGACACAACTTTTTGCTATTTTTGGCTACACACACTCTTACAACCGCTTACCACAGCTCTCGTTCATTCACTTAGCAATTTCGTAAACTTTTCACACAATACACTATAGTGATCCTTGTATTTAGCTCGCTATCATCCGAAGTTGTAACACATTATTTGTTTAATTTGAGTTGGTGATCGGTAGTTTCCATCACCCGGGGTTTTTTGTGCCGGAGATCAACTCTTGATCAAGGGCTTTTCCCCGTATAAACCTTGTGTCACTTGCTATTTATTTTTTTATAGTGATCCTTATTGCTATAAACCAATTCAAGCATCATACCCCGTAACAGAGAGTTTGGTTGTATTATCCTCATCAGATTTTTTGACCAAAACAGTTTGGCACCCACCGTGGGGCAATTGGTGCTTCATTTCTAAGAAATTCTCATCTTTGTGATCATTCCGGTTCATTGCATACGAGCAGATGGCTTCATCATCAAAGAATACCTCCAGTGCGATGTCTGCAGTCAATTCATCCCAGGGTATTCCACCTTTGCCTCCACCACCTTCTGGACCTCAGAAAAATGCCGAGAAGAAACCAACTCCCATTTTCTTAAAACCTCCAACTTCTTCTGCTTCTTATACTCCTACTACTAGTGACTTGTTTACTCTGATTTTGCAGATGAATGAGTATATCCAGCAGCAGGACAAGACCAATGAAAGGATCCTTAGAGAAATTGGAGACATCAAGAAACAAAAGAGATCGGTAGAGGATCATTCCCCACTGATGCCCATATATTTGAATTTTGATACTCCGGTTATAACTTCTCACCCTTTAGTGGTTCCAGACGTTCAATATGTTGGAGGACCAAAAGGAGTGCATTACGGGTCTTCAGCAATGACTCAGGCTTCAGGGTTACACTTTCAACCATCAGGATCCCATCCTCAGCATATAGGATCCTTTGCAAGCTCAGGAGGATACTCGGGAGCGCAGCAGATTCAAGGGTACTGGTCGTTTCAAGGATCCTCCCAGGTTCAAGGATTCTCCCAAGTTCAAGGATCCTCCTATGTTCAAGGATCCTCCCAGGTTCAAGGATCCTCCCAGGTTCAAGGATCCTCCTATGTTCAAGGATCCTCCCAAATTCAAGGATCCTCCTATGTTCCAGGATCCTCCCAGGTCCAAGGATACTCACAGTTTCAAGGATCCTTAAGGAGTTTGCAATAAGGAAGTTCCGACATCCATCAGGGAGATTTCATTCCAATGCAAACCATTGCTTCAACTGGTCCATCGGTCATTCCAGAGCCTCAACAATATGGATTAACATCCACTCTTCCTAACTTGAATCCAATGGGATGGGAGGTAACACTTTTAATAATTCTTATACTACTAACCATGGCCTTATGCAGGATACAGGTATCAATCATGCCATGGCCAGAGAATTGCAAAAGTTAAAGGACATGATATCAAGTGTCCCAGGAGTGGTCAAGCCTATCCCAGAGATTGCAGATGGGAGCCACAAGATATCTCGTTTTGCACCACCAATTTGTGATGCTGAGATACCCAAGAGGTTCCATGTGCCTACCATGAAGTTGTATGATGGTTCGACGGATCCTGAGGAACACATAGCTCAGTACAGGGAAAGGATGGAGATCAATCCCATCCCAGAAAGGTTAAAGGAAGCATGTCTGTGCAAGGGATTTGGATCCACTCTTACTGGATCGGCTCTTAAATGGCTGCTAAGTCTTCCCCCTTACTCTATTACCTCATTTGCTAATCTAGTTAATCTATTTAATAACCAGTTTTCTTGTAGTAGAAAATTTGAGCGTTTAACTAGTGATCTGTATAGGATAACCCAGGGTCATAATGAATCATTAAGGGATTATATCACTAAATTTAGTAAAGAATCCTTAGATATTCCTAACCTGGATATAGCTACGGCTGTTGAAGCCTTTAAAATGGGATTGCTTAGGGATTCGTTATTCTATGATGATCTTGTTATGACACCATGCAGGAATCTAGATGAGGTAAGAACCCGGGCCCTTAGGTTCATCCGGCTAGAGGATGACAAAAGGATCCAGGAGAGGTTAGCAGGATCCTCAAGGCAAGAAAAGCAAGGATCCTCATTCAAGAACAACAAGTTCAGATCCTATAATAAATCTGACAACCAGAATGTGCATGCTGTTGAACAAGAAGAGGATGATGAGGATTATCCTCCAATCTCTGAATATTGTTTTTCTGTTGATAACAACGAATTAATCCTTGCGATGCAGAATTTAGGTGATAAAGCTAGATGGCCAAGAAAAAATGATAGACCAGCCGCAACTAAAGATAAGTCAAAGTGGTGTGCATACCATGAAGATTTTGGGCATCTCACAGAAGAATGCATCGCATTGAGAAAAGAAATTGGATACTTGTTGAGCAAGGGGCACTTGAAAGAATTATTGGGGAAAAAGAAGTCAAGGACTCAGGATCCTGAAAGGATCCTAGAGAAAGCTCCAGCCCCTCCAACAGATGCACAAATTATAAACTTTATTTCTGGAGGATCAGACATTTGTGGAACATCCTTCTCTGTAGCTAAAAGACATGCAAAGGAAACCAAGATGGATAATGGAGATAGACCCATTCGAACATCCAGTGTCTCCGAAGGAAAAGTTATAACTTTCGATGAGGATGATCGTGTTGACATCCAGGATCCTCATCATGATGGTTTGGTTATCACTCTTTTTATTTCTAACCATTTTGTTCGCAGGATCCTTATAGATGGAGGAAGCTCTGTGAACATTATCCAGCTTGATGTTCTCAAGAAGATGAACATCCCTAAATCCGACATCATACCAAGATCCTCTGTGCTCGTGGGATTCAGTGGTGAGACTAAGAATACTCTGGGGGACATTAAACTCCCAATCTATATCGAAGGCCTACATTCTTACCAAAAGTTTTGTGTTATTGACTGTTTATCTTGTTGTAATGTGATCCTTGGCAGGCCTTGGATACACGATATGAAGGCAGTCCCATCCACTTATCATCAATGTGTGAAGCTTCCTAGTCCTTGGGGAATAGTGAAGATTGATAGTGATCAGCAAGAGGCTAAGAACTGCTACACCTCATCAATGAAACCAGCATCAAAGTCCAGGGAGCAATAGCAATTAAAGTGTCCTCCAAGGGATGTCTTGGAGGCAAGCGAACAGGATGTAGTGGAAATCCTTATGGATCCTGATGATCCTGAATCTAAAGTTTATGTAGGATCAGGGATCTTTGGCGAAATAAAGGAAGACCTCATATCCTTCCTCAAAAGGAGAAAGACTACCTTTGCATGGAAACACGAAGACATGACAGGTATATCTAAAGATGTAATTACTCACAAACTTGGCATTGATAGGTCCTTCAAACCAATCCATCAAAGGAGAAGGAAATTTGCACCAGAAAGAAATGCCATTATTCAGGAGGAGGTAGATAAACTACTCCGAGCAGGTATGATTAGAGAAGTCAAGTATCCAAGATGGTTGGCCAATGTGGTTGTTGTTCAAAAGAAAAACGGAAAGTGGAGGGTATGTGTCGATTTCACCGATTTAAATAAGGCATGTCCCAAGGATCCTTTCCCATTACCCCACATTGACTCCATGGTGGATGCAACTGCGGGTCATGAACTGTTAACTTTTATGGATGCTTCATCTGGATTTCAACAAATTCAAATGGAAACATCCAATCAAGAGGATACAACCTTCATGACTCCAACTGGTATATACTGCTATATTGCTATGCCGTTCGGACTAAGAAATGCAGGTGCAACTTATCAAAGACTAGTGAATATGATGTTCAAGGATTAGATTGGACAAACTATGGAGGTTTACATAGACGATATGGTGGTAAAATCAATAAAGGCTGAGGATCACCTAAGAGACTTGGAGGAAGCGTTCAATATCCTTGACAAATATAATATGAAGCTTAATCCTTCAAAATGTCACTTTAGTGTTAAAGCAGGTAAATTCTTAGGATATATGGTGACAAAGAGAGGCATTGAAGCCAGTCCAGAACAAATCAAAGCTATATTGAACATCAAGTCACCTGCCAATGCTAAGGATGTTCAGAGGTTAACAGGCAGGATTGCAGCCTTAAACAGATTCATATCCAAATCCTCAGAAAAGTGCAAGGAATTCTATGATATCCTAAGGAAGAACAAGAAATTCGAGTGGACTGAGAAGCATGAGAGTGCCTTAAGAGCTCTTAAGGATTACCTATCCTCGGCCCCGGCTTTGATGAAACCAGAAAAAGGAGATGTGTTATCCTTATAACTTGCGGTATCCTCAAAAGCAGTAAGTGCCGTCCTTGTTAAGGATCACGAAGGAAACCCGAAATGTCAGGGAGGATGGCTAAGTGCATATGATATAAGATATGAGCCCAGGACAACCATTAAATCCGAAGCATTAGCTGACTTTGTGGCAGATTTCAGTAGTGATTTGCAAAAGGAAACTGAATTGGAAGTCCAGCAGCTAGAAGAGACCAAGGATCCTTGGATACTCTACACTGATGGATCCTCAAACGTCAAAGGAACAGGGCTTGGAATACTACTAAAATTGCCACAGGGGGACATAATACCCCACTCTATAGCTTGTGAGTTCCAAACCACTAACAATGAGGCTGAATACGAAGCCTTGATAGCTGGCTTGCAAATTGCAAAGCATATGAGGATCAGGTATCTTGAGGTACATGTAGATTCTTTGTTAATCACTAATCACTTTAATGGATCCTATGCTGTTAAAGGTGAAAAGCTAATCAAATATTTGGAGTTAGTCAAAGAATTGGCACTCTCTTTTGTATCATTTAGTTTGACACAGGTACCAAGGGAAGAGAATGCAGAGGCAGATGCACTAGCCAATTTAGGATCATCCTTGAAGATCCCGGAGGACATCAAGATCCCTATTATCCATATCCTGACCCCGGCTATCGAGGATCATGTGGCTATGGAGATAGGAGAGGATTCTGCAATTATCCCTAGTGAGGATACTCAAACTCATTCAGGATCATGGATCCTCCCAATCATGAGATATTTACAACATGGAGAGATTCCTACAGGAGAAAACCCTAGGGCTTTCAAAATTAAGGTATCTCAATTCACAATTTTAAATAATATGTTGTACAAACGATCTCTTGCAGGACCATACTTAAGATGCATTGAGGATCCTGAAATCCAAGAAGTTTTAAAAGACTTCCATGAAGGAGATTGTGGAAACCACACTGGGGGCAGGGCGTTATTCTCAAGGATCCTGAGGACAGGATACTACTGGCCAACCATGAAGAGAGATGCTGTGGAATATGCTAAGAAGTGTGATCCTTGTCAGAGACACAGCAATATCCTTCATCAACCGGCTGAATTATTACATCCTATATCCTCCACTTGGCCATTCATGAGATGGGGCATGGATATAGTTGGTAAGCTTCCTAAGGCACCTGGTGGAAAAGTGTTCATGCTTGCTATGACTGATTACTTCTCCAAGTGGATAGAGGCTGAAGCTTTTGCCCAAGTTAGAGAAAAGGAAGTTATATCCTTCATTAAAAGAAATATTATAACTAGATTTGGTATTCCTTCTGAAATTATATGTGATAATGGTTCCCAATTCATTGGGGGCAGAACTACTAACTTTTGTGACAGCTGGGGGATTAAGATGATAACATCAACACCAATCCACCCACAAGCTAATGGTCAGGCAGAATCTTCCAATAAGATCATCATCAACAATCTGAAGAAGAAGCTTGGATCCAAGAAAGGGAAATGGGCAGAAGAACTACCTTATGTGCTTTGGGCTGATAGGACAACTCCTAAGAATGCTACAGGCCAAACTCCATTTTCTTTGGTATTTGGGCCAGAATCAGTGATCCCTACAGAAATGGTGGTTCCAACTGCTAGAACCAGTATTCGTGATCCTGAGGAAAATGATGAGAACTTGGTTCAAGACCTGGATACTATAGAAGAAATCAGAGATTTGGCAAGGATAAGGATGGCCAGTTATCAGCAAAGAATGGCCGGTGCCTACAACAAAAATGTTAGGATCAGGAAATTCCAAGTTGGTGATATGGTACTAAGGAAAGCATTCCAGAATACCACCAATCCTGCTGATGGGAAGTTGGCACCAAAATGGGAAGGCCCTTACTTGATTGAAGCTGAGGCAGGAAAGGGGGCATATCGATTGCTAACAATGGAAGGTGACCTACTGCCAAGAGCTTGGAATGCTGTCCATTTGAAGAGATATTTCATGTGATAAGGATCCATGATCCTCACATGATAAATATCCTTAAAGGATCCTTAAAGCACAGATGATCCTCATTTTTGGTAACATTCTAATCTTAAACTATTTCATTTCCTTACTTTCTCACATAAGGATAAGGATCTTGCATCCTTTATCCCCATTTCACGAGATTTTGAGTTATCCTTGGGTTTGACCCCAGTTATCCTTGGGTTTGACCCCAGTTCCGCCAGTAGCGCACGATGATCCTGGTATAGTTCATGGTAGTGGGACCAGTACTCGTTTTAGGGGCTGATAATTCCATTGTATTGGCTATACCTAGGATCCTACGTATAATGGTAGACGTACCATACATCCGTTCTTAAGGTTTCTAGCGTTTTCACGTTAGCTAAGGTTTTGGCATTTTCATGCCACTAAGTTTGGATAGTCGCCAGTTAGGGCCATACTCCAGTTAACATACGATCCTTGGGCTTGTCCCCAGTTATCCTTGGGCTTGTCCCCAGTTATCCTTGGGCTTGTCCCCAGTTATCCTTTGGGCTTGTCCCCAGTTGCTAACCTTTATCTTATAATGGCTTAGTCCCAAGTTATGTTTTATTTCAGGTTTTCGAAGTTAAATAACCAAGGATCCTTGATCCTTACCTTTTACTAAGGTTTGTTCTGTGATTATCCTGGTTATAATAATATTAAGAGTTAGGATCCTAAATTGGATCCTCAGGTATGATCCTTAACTATTTTGATTTTATTTATTGATTATTTGAATAACCCTAATACTTTGACAACTGAACTCATGATCCTTAAAATATACCACTTTTTGGAATTTTTCAACTATAGGATATTTGATCCTGCATTATATCCTAAGTTTTTATCTAAGTTGTTCAACTTTTCTTACTCAGACAAGTGTAAATCAAAACAATTGAAAAATAAAACAACAACAAGGATATCAACACAAGATAAGCCAAAAAAGATTAAGGTTATTTTATTAACAAAAGTTTAACCATCAAAGGTTGTCAAAATTACCTACCCCGAGCATCTACCAGCAATACGTGGCCCGTCCGCTGGGGTAGGTAAAGGGTGTCCATTGTCTAAAGGTCTTGGTAGTGCAGGAATTAAAAAGATGGCAGGATCACAATGGCTTCATCCCCCAAAAAGAGGATCCCTCCACCAGTTGTAATCCTACCTATTGTCCAAAGGATCATTCATGATCCTTAACCCTAATAGCTATTGTCTAGTTATTACAGACCATCATTGTTTTTAAAAACATCACAACCACAAAAAAAAACTACTACCAAATTTAAAAATTGGGCTCCAGCTACGTCTAGGAATGTCCATCATCGCCCAATTGTGCAGCCTACACCTTCGCTGCATCCTCGTCCCCTCCAGCTTCGGTATCCTTAACCTGATCCTTCCCACTGCCTCCAGCCTCGATCGCCAGAACCTCCTCAGCCTCTTCATCATCTTCAAGATCAGCCAACCTTGCTTTCCAGCCCTCAACATCCCAGCTGCTTCTGTCGAAGTTAGGATCTTGAGCTTCCTGGGCCATCTTTAGTTTTGTCTGATACATTGTGATGGCAGCAGAGACCTTTGCACCTTCTATGAGATCATGTTTCTCATAGTCGATGTCGATCAGGATTTTAGCTGTCTTAGTCTTGGCATCTTGAAGGGCTTTTTCAAGATCAGCAATCTTAAGATCCTTAAGCACTGCAACCTGTTGAAGGTCAGCAATCTTCTTATCCTGCTCCTCGACGCTTCCCACATAATCTTCAATCTCAGCAAATTTCTGCAAAGAAGAAGACAAAGCAATTCAAGATCAGATGATCCTCAAATGAGTAGGATACCTAGGCAGAATTGGTGATCCTCACGTCATTGAAGTATTCAAGGAACTGGTGGCGGATCAGTGGTAGGCCTTGTAGGTCCTCTGTGTCAGAAGTTTTCCTCTTCTTGCCACCCCTTCCTTTAGTGGGTGCCTTGGGAATGGAGATGCTAGGACTGGTAGTGGCCCTCTTCTTCCTGGATCGAACAACATCAAGGTCGGCCGTGTTGAATTGGGAGGCAGGCTTGGAAGATTTTCTGGCACCTACACATTTAAAGCAAGATAAGTATCCTTGTCCTATTTCAATTTAACTATTTATTTTAATATTCAACTATGCAAAAAGCAGGATACTTACTTGACATGGTGATGGAACCTGAGGATACTTCTTGTGAGTCTTGGGTGTCTATCTTGAATGACCATATTTCAGGATCAAGCCTCCAAAAAGCAGCAAGCCTATCCTTGGTTACGGGTGTTGCGATGAGGTGCGAAACAGAAATAGCTGCATAACACAAGACAAAAAGGGGTTAGTGATCCTTTCACAAGAGCCAGATTACCTGATGATCCTTCTCAGGATCCTCTGTCCTACCATTAGTGGACCACTTCCTGGGTAAATGCTTTCCGTTTGGAATGGTATCCCTCCTGACAAAGAAGAAGCGTCGTTTCCAATTTGTGTCATTCTTGGTGGCTTTAAAAATGGGGTGTTCTTCACCGGGTTTTCGCTTAAACAGATATCGATGTGATCCAAACGTCGTGAGATCATACATCTGTGTCAGCTCTGACATTCCTAAATCAATCCCTTCCTACTCTATGATCCTCTCTAGGGTATACAAGACCCTCCAAATCATCGGCATAGCTTGGATGTAAGAGATGCCGGTAAGGGAAAAGAAGGATTGTGTAAAGTCTGGAAAAGGATAGGTGTATCCTATGGTGAATGGAGTAACTGGAAAGGCAACCCATGTTTCAGAAACATAGTCGCTCAAAATAGTGGGATCGAAGGGTTTGAAAAAGGCGTTCGCCGGAAAGCAGTGACGGATCTTATCTATTTGAGCATCGTTAAAGCAACACCTCTCATGTAATGAGTCTTTGATAATCCCTTGACTCTTCAAGGGGCTATCCTTCTGGTGATCCTTGGCGGGGGAGGACCGGAGCATCATTGATGTTGGTAAAGAAAGAAAAACAGAGTAAGAGAAGGAGAAATAAGAGAAGAGATACCTGATTGATCTTCGACTGAGAATTTAAAGGGAGTTTCTTCGGATTTAAATGCATATTGATCCTATCTCTAACTCCTATTTATAATGATGATTTGCAGGATTGTCACTTCAGTGACGTCAGGTTTGCAATGGCTAGTCCGTCTCCAACGGCTAGTTATCCGTTAGTTTGTTGCGGATAAGATCGACAAAAAAATATAACTCGTTTATTTACGATATAACTCCTTATATTTTGGGGGCAATTGTTAGGGGTGGATTTCTAAATGACCCGTGATCCTCAAATATTATCATGTTTGGTGATCCTTACTTCTGTGTCAGTTAGTGATCCTCAGAAGTGCTTCAGGATCATGGATCATCCTAAGGATCCTTATACTAATGATTGTTCACTTTGAATTCGTAACTGTTTTGCAGGAATATCAAATGGGACTTGGTCTTGGCGATATTTCTAGAGAATATACTAAGTCTATTCCGCACGTGCTTGGTCAGAAATGGACGTTGTGGAGTCGTGGATGACTTGCACCATTTGCGGATAGTTTGTTATTTAGATTTCTATTAGATTTAAATGGGGTAGCGAGCTAATTAGACACAACTTTTTGCTATTTTTGGCTACACACACTCTTACAACCGCTTACCACAGCTCTCGTTCATTCACTTAGCAATTTCGTAAACTTTTCACACAATACACTATAGTGATCCTTGTATTTAGCTCGCTATCATCCGAAGTTGTAACACATTATTTGTTTAATTTGAGTTGGTGATCGGTAGTTTCCATCACCCGGGGTTTTTTGTGCCGGAGATCAACTCTTGATCAAGGGCTTTTTCCCCGTATAAACCTTGTGTCACTTGCTATTTATTTTTTTATAGTGATCCTTATTGCTATAAACCAATTCAAGCATCATACCCCGTAACAGAGAGTTTGGTTGTATTATCCTCATCAGATTTTTTGACCAAAACAGATCCTATGCTGTTAAAGGTGAAAAGCTAATCAAATATTTGGAGATAGTCAAAGAATTGGCACTCTCTTTTGTATCCTTTAGTTTGACACAGGTACCAAGGGAAGAGAATGCAGAAGCTGATGCATTAGCTAATCTAGGATCATCTTTGAAGATCCCTAAGGATATCAAGATCCCTATTATCCATATCCTGACCCCTGCTATCGAGGATCATGTAGCTATGGAGATAAGAGAAGATTCTTTAATCATCCCTAGTGATGATACTCAATCTCATTCAGGATCATGGATCCTCCCAATCATGAGATATATTCAACATGGAGAGATTCCTACAGGAGAAAACCCAAGGGCTTTCAAAATTAAGGTATCTCAATTTACAATATTAAATAATATGTTGTATAAACGATCTCTTGCAGGACCATATCTAAGATGCATTGAGGATCCTGAAATCCAAGAAGTCCTAAAGGATTTCCATGAAGGAGATTGTGGAAACCACACTGGGGGCAGGGCATTATTCTCAAGGATCCTGAGGACAGGATACTACTGGCCCACTATGAAGAAGGATGCTGTGGAGTATGCCAAGAAGTGTGATCCTTGCCAGAGGCATAGTAATATCCTTCACCAACCAGCAGAACTTTTGCATCCTATATCCTCTTCCTGGCCATTCATGAGATGGGGAATGGATATAGTTGGAAAGCTCCCTAAGGCACCTGGTGGAAAAGTATTCATGCTTGCTATGACTGATTACTTCTCTAAGTGGATAGAGGCTGAAGCCTTTGCTCAAGTCAGAGAAAAGGAAGTTATATCCTTTATTAAAAGAAACATTATTACTAGATTTGGTATCCCTTCTGAAATTGTTTGTGATAATGGATCCCAATTTATTGGGAATAGAACTACTAACTTTTGTGACAGCTGGGGGATTAAGATGATAACATCAACACCAGTCCACCCACAAGCTAATGGTCAGGCAGAATCATCCAACAAGATCATCATCAACAATTTGAAGAAGAAGCTTGGATCCAAAAAAAGGAAAATGGGCAGAAGAACTACCTTATGTGCTTTGGGCTAATAGGACAACTCCCAAGAATGCTACAGGCCAAACTCCATTTTCTTTGGTATTTGGGGCAGAATCAGTGATCCCTACAGAGATGGTGGTTCCAACTGCAAGAACAAGCATTTGTGATCCTGAAGAAAATGCTGAAAACTTGGTTCAAGACTTGGATACTATAGAAGAAATCAGGGATTTGGCAAGGATAAGGATGGCTAGTTACCAACAAAGGATGGCTGGAGCCTACAACAAAAATGTCAGGATCAGGAAATTCCAAGTTGGTGATATGGTATTAAGGAAAGCATTTCAAAATACCACCAATCCTGCTGATGGAAAGCTAGCACCAAAGTGGGAAGGCCCTTACTTGATTGAAGCTGAGGCAGGAAAGGGGGCATATAGATTGCTAACAATGGAAGGTGATTTGCTACCAAGAGCTTGGAATGCTGTCCATTTGAAGAAATATTTCATGTGATCAGGACCCATGATCCTAACATGACTAGTATCCTTGAAGGATCCTGACAAGGCAGATGATCCACATTCTGGTAATATTCTGGTCTATAACTCTTTCATTTTCTAATTATCCTTTATAAGGATAAGGATCCTGGATCCTGTATCCTTTATCCTCCTTTCACTTGATTTTGAGTTTTGAAGGTTCAGGTATCCTTAACTAAGGATTGATTATCCACAGAAGTATCCAGTTATTTGGGCTTGACCCCAGTTATTTGGGCTAGTCCCCAGTTTGGGCCTGTCCCCAGTTTCGCCAGTAGCGCACGATGATCCTGGTATAGTTCATGGCAATGGGACCAGTACCCGCTTTAGGGGCTGACAATTTCATTGTACTGGCTATATTAAGGATCCTACGTATAATGGTAGACGTACCATACATCCGTTCCTAAGGTTTCTAACGTTTTCACGTTAGCTAAGGTTTTGGCATTTTCATGTCACTAAGTTTGGATAGTCGCCAGTGAGGGCCATACTCCAGTTTACATACGATCCTTTGGGCTTGTCCCCAGTTATCCTTTGGGCTTGTCCCCAGTTATCCTTTGGGCTTGTCCCCGGTATATTGGGCTTATCCCCAGAATTGTTGGGCTTGTCCCCAGTTACTAACTTTCATCTTATATTGGCTTAGTCCCAAGTTGTATCCTATTTCAGGTTTTTGGAGATAAACGACCAAGGATCCTTGATCCTTACTTTGTACTAAGGTTTGTCTTTTGGGTTATCCTGATTATAAGTGTTAAAGGATAGGATCCTAACTTGGATTCTCAGGTATGATCCTTAACTATTTTGATTTTATTCATTATTTATTTGAATAACCCTTACTCTTTGACAACTGAACCTATGATCCTTAAACTATATAACTTTTCAAAGTTTATCAATTATAGGATATGTGATCCTTGATCATATCCTAAAATTTTCGGGAATATTTCTTAAATTTTTCCTCTACTTGATAAGTTTAAATAGAATGAATATCACAACGGTTGGAAAGTAAAATACAAACAAGGATATCAACACAGGATAAGCCAAAAAAATTAAAGTTATTTTATTAACAAAAGATTAAACCCTTTAAGGTTGTCAAAATTGCCAACCCACGTTTCTACCAGCAAAACGTGACCCGTCTACATGGGTTGGCAAAGGGTGTCCATAGTTCATAGGTCTAACAAGTGCAGGAAATTAAAGACGGAAGGATAACGAGTGGCTTCATCCCCCAAACAGAGGATCCATCCACCACCCATTATCCTACCTGTTGTTCGAAGGATCCATGATCCTTAGCCCTAATTACTATTGTTTAGATACAACCCATCATTGTTCAATGAAGACATCATCAAAATAAAAACCACAACCAAACTTAAAAAATGGGCTCCGGCTACGTCTAGAAATGTCCTTCATCGCCCATTCATGCAGCCTACTCCTTCACTGCGTCATCATCCCCTCTAGCTCCAGTATCCTTCGCATGATCCTTGCCACTACCACTAGCCTCGATTGCCAGAACCTCATCAGCCTCATCAGCCTCATCAGCATCATCCTCCAATTCAGCCAGCCTAGCTTTCCAGCCTTCCATGTCCCAGTTGCTCCTATCAAAGGTGGGATCCTGAGCTTCTTGAGCCATCTGTAGCTTGGTCTTGTACATGGCAATGGCAGCGGAGACCTTAGCATCCTCCGTGATCTCGCTCTTCTCATAATCAAAATTGATCAGAATTCAAGCTGTCTGAGTTTTGGCATCTTTGAGATCCTTTTCAAGGGAGGCAATCTTGTGATCCTTGAGCACCGCCACTTTTTGGAGGTTAGAGTATTTTTCCTCAAGCTCTTCACCACTTCCAACGTAGTCCTCAATTTCAGCAAATTTATGCAAACAAGACAATGCAAAGTTAGGATCATATGATCCTCAAGTGGATAGGATAACTAAGCTAAGTCAGTGATCCTTACATCATTAAAGTACTCGAGGAATTGATGGCGGATCAGAGGCAAGCCTTGGAGGGTGTCAGCTTCAGAGGTTTTTCTCTTCTTTCCACCTCTTCCCTTTAAAATGGTAGCCTTGGGGATAACAATGGAAGGGCTAGCAGCAGACTTTTTCTTTGAGGATCTGACAGTGTCAAGATCAGTTACACTGAATTTGGAGGCAGATTTCGAGGATTTCCCAGCGCCTACACATTCAAAACAGATAAGTATCCTTATCCTAATTTTATTCAACTATTTATTAAAATATTTGACTATGCAAAATACAGGATACTTACTTGACATAGTAACAGAACCTGAGGATACTTCTTGTGAATCCTGGGTGTTTGTTTTGAATGACCATGTTGCAGGATCAAGTCTTCCAAAAGCAGCGAGCCTTTCCTTGGTGGCAGGTGATGGTATAAGATGTGAAACAGAGATAGTTGCACAATGGAAACAAAAGGGTGTTACCGATCCTTATACAAAAGCAAGGTTATCTGGTGATCCTTCTCAGGATCCTCTATCCTACCATGGGTGGTCCACTTCCTTGGCAGATCCTTTCCATCAGAGAGAGAATCCCTTCTGACAAAGAAGAATCTCCGTTTCCAGTTAGTATCATTCTTAGTGGCTTTGAAGATAGGATGTTCTTCACCGGGTTTACGCTTGAATAAGTATCGGTGGGATCCAAATGTTGTGAGATCATACATCTCTGCCAACTCCGACATTCCTAGAGCAATTCCTTCTTGCTCATTGATCCTTTCCAAGGTATATAAGACCCTCCAGATCATGGGCATAGCCTGAATGTAGGAGATGCCGGTGAGGGAGAAAAAAGATTGGGTGAATTCCGGGAAAGGGTACGAGTATCCTATTGTGAATGGAGTGACTGGGAAAGCTACCCATGTTTCAGAAACGTAATCACTAAGAACAGTGGGATCAAATGGTTTGAAAACAGTATTTGCCGGAAAACAGTGGCGGATTCTGTCTATTTGTGGATCAGAGAAGCAACACCTTTCATTCGCCAAATCTTTGATGATCCCCTGGCTTTTAAGAGGACTGTCCTTCTTGTGATCCTTCTCCGGTGAGGATCTTATCATCATGTTGACTGTGAAGAAGGTAAAGAAAGAAGGAGCAGAGAAAGAACACGTAAAGGAAGAAGAGGAAGAGTTATACCTGCTTGATCTTCGGATGTGAATTTAAAGGGAGTTTCTCTTGAATTTAAATGCGGATTGATCCCTATCTCTAACTCCTATTTATAATGATGATTTTGCAGGATAGTCACCTCAGTGACGTCATATTCGTAACGGCTAGTCCGATTACAACGGCTAGTTATCCGTTGGTTGATAAGAACAAAATACAACTCGCTTATTTACATAATTACTCCTTATATTTTGGGGGCAATTGTTAGGGGAGGATTTCTCAATGACCTGTGATCCTCAATTATTGTTGGGTTTGGTGATCCTCACTTCTGTTTGAATTAGTGATCCTCGGAAGTGGTTCAGGTTCAGGATCAGGATCATGGATCATCTTAAGGATCCTTGTACTAACGGTTGTCTACTTTGAATTCGAAACTGTTTTGCAGGAGTACCAGCTTGGACTTGGTCTTGGCGATATTCCTGGAGTATATGCTATGTTTATTCCGCACGTGCCTGGCCAAAAGTGGACGTTATGGAGTCGTGGAGGACTTGCACCATTTGCGGAATGTTAGTTAGAGTAGTTATTTTCCATTTTTAAAGGGGTAGTGAGCTAATTAGAAAACACTTGGCTATTTTTGGCTAACACACACACTCTTACAACTGCTCTCACCAGCTCTCGTTAACTCACTTGGCGATTACACACTTTTTTACACAAAACACTGTAGTGATCCTTGTACTTAGCTCGCTATCATCCGAAGTTGTGTTACATTTCTTGTTTAATTTGAGTTGGTGATCGGTAGTTTCCATCACCCGAGGTTTTTTATGCCGGAGATCATTCATTGATCAAGGGCTTTTTCCTCGTATAAATCTTCGTGTCACTTGTTCATTACATTTCATAGTGATCCTTATTGTTGTTCATCAATTCAAGCATCATACCTCACAACAGAAAGTTTGGTTGCATTATCATTGCTTGATTTTTGACCAAAACACTTAGCATGAAAAGATATCAGGTTATAAATCATACAAAAAAAAATGCTTTTATAGATAGAGATTTTTTAACACAACCCATAACCCGTGAAGCTCACGGGTATAAAGACGTAATTCGATTGCATTAATTACTTGATAAGTTAGTTGGGAAACCCCCTTTATGCATCAATTATTGATAAACAAAGTCAAGATTGAATTTACATAACTATCAGTTTTAGGAGAGATTCAGTCGCCACTCGGGGTTGCTTCAGTAGAATTTATCGATCCACGAGAACCTGTAGCGGTTAGTATATATATTATAGGGTCGTATCACCATGCATTATTAGAATATATCCTTCGTTTGTGTATTTGGTCTAGAAGTTTCAATAAACGCCAATTTTCATTCTAGAGTTGTTCGGCATCTCACATCCTTGCATTTCAAATTTTGTCATGATAAATTCATATTATGATATTAATCATGTGTTATATAGTTATAGCTTATAAGCCACATTTGCAGGTTGTTCCCATCCTAAGGGTTGGTCTTGCTCTTGCAGAGCATGCATCGTCCATCTTGCCAGCAACCAACACGTACCACCAAGGTAATTAATAATGTTAATGTCAACATGTTATATGTTAATGTCCATGTGTAATTTATTACTACACTTTTTTGCATAAAGTTAACATCTACTGCCTATTGTTTATACCGGTTTTTTATTTTTACTTTAAATGAAGGTGTTAGCAGAGACGAGGACTCTTCAACCAACGGTATATTTGAACAAGTAAGAAGTTCCAACTAGAGTTGTTACTTATTTCTAAACACATCCCATTTAATTTGCGCCAATTCCGTCCTCAACATTTTTTAAACGTGCCACTTCAGTCCAAAAAGATAACGCCCGTTAAAAACGTTGGGGACGAAACTGGAGCAAAAAAATTTTTTGGACTAAATTGGCATTTTCCACCAAACCACAGGGACGAAAATGGCGGTTAACTCTTAAAACAATATCATTGAGACTTTCAAAATGAGTATGGTCTTAACTCTTACATATATACTTACAACTGTTATTAATAACTTAGTTAATTAGTTTTAATTATGCAGGTTACCTGAAAAGTTTTCTGAAGGAACTCGAGTGTTCGTTGTAGATCCTATGTTAGCAACAGGTAAGCTTGCTTTAGTTTGTTTCCGTGTATATATTGAGCCTTCCATTTATGTTGATCCAACATGCGTTTTGGGTTAGTATTATTACTCATCTATTCAAGTAACGATTCTGACTTATTCTGTTCGTATATGCTCGAATAGCCGAAAAGAACTTCAGCACATTTAGGTTGAACGGGTACACTTTGAATAGCCTAAATGTCTTCTTCTCCATCATCAACTTTAAATTTGTTTGACCCATTATCTTTTTATATATATTTTATATAAAGTTTCAATGGTCGCAAAAACATTGTCGAAAAGTTACTGAATTTGACAATAGTTGTTAAAATTACTCTCTTTGTTCTATTGCAGCTGTATGATAATCAAATTAAAGACCATTATGTTGAATTTGAGAAGATAGACACCGAAATGTTAGCGGTTTTCATGGACAATGTGGTATGAATCTTGAACTTTATAAGGGGGCTATTGGTTTGTAACTTGGAATCACTATGCGTATGGGTTTACGTATAATAGAATGATAATGTGAATAAGTTTTAACGACTTTTGATTTTTCCGTATTCATTTTTTTTTAGTTCATTGTAATTTAAAAGTTACATAAGTAATTGTAATTTAATAGTTACATAAGTAATGGAATGTTTTTATCATTTCAAATTATATGTCAAACACTAATAAATACTATATTATTTACTTTGAGTAACTTTTTTTTTCTTCTTGGTAAGGTTTGCCAAACATGGGTCTTAGCATGAAAATATATCAGGTAATAAATCTTACAAAAAAAATACTTTTATAGATATAGATTTTTTAACACAACTCATAACCCGTGAAGCTCACGGGTATAACGACGTAATTCGATTGCATGAATTACTTGATAAGTTAGTTGGGCAACCCCCTTAATGCATCAATTATTGATAAACAAAGTCAAGATTGAATTTACATAACTATCAGTTCATTATAATTTAATATTTACATAAATAGCGAAACATTTTTTTCATTTTAAAATTTATATTTATAATTATTCTTTTTCATCACACCTATTTATAATTACATTTGATGAGTTATCGTTTTGAATCATTTAAATGTCAAAAAAAATTTCTTTTGTTGCGGCAGTCTATGAACGTTCTGTTGTAATTCGGGTTGTGATCAAACCGTGCGTACATGTTTGGTCTACTTTGTACACATATTGTATACAACACACGTACAGTGGGGTAATGGGTTCCGAGCCACGGTGGTTGTGGTCTATAGACACTGATTTGTGGCAAATGGGCTTGGTCATGTAATGGGTCATAAAAAGAAACAAACCCGATGAGCCGAAGCCATAACGTCCAAGTCACATTTCATATTCATTTATTTTAATTAAGAGTAATTTTATATTTACTTTAGTACTAATACTAAAACAAATCTTTCATTAAAAGATTTATGAAAACACCGTTAAATAATATATTTTTGTGAGGCCACTCGTGTAACACACGGGGTCTTAAGCTAGTAATTAAAATAAATAAATAAAAATCCGCCGGACGTTGTAAATTGTATAGTATATAATATAATTGTATATTGTGATAGGTGAAATTTGGCTATAATGCTTCTTATCATATCTTTGGAAAATAACGAAACCTTAATTATGTTGGGTCATGCTATACTTACACCCTTACTTTTTAATCCCACACCGTTCTACATCCTCAAGCGGGCAAACATTGTTTGAAATTCAAAGGTCTATGATTAATTTGACATACAAACCTACAAAAAGGCCGTTCAACATATATATAACAACACGTCACTAAAACTGCGTCCAAAAAGCATTTTACCTGTGGCTAATTATCGTTTTTCTACTAGAGAAATGGACATACAGGGAGGAGGAGGAGGAGGGATCCATAGCTTCTTAGAAATTTTTTATGCACTTGATGTAACGAACTATAATCAAGAGTTGGTCATGAAGAAAAAGTAAGCACTTGGCAATTTAGAAATTATCTATTTGTTATATAGGGAAACTAACGTGTTTACCCATTAATAAGATGGAGGGTTCAAATCTCCTAATGAACAATAGTATTGGATTAGAAATAAACAATATTATAGAGTAGAAATAAACTAGATTGTTTTTAGAAAAAAAAAAGGTTATTAGCATAATTATATATATATATATATATATATATATATATATATATATATATATATATATATATATATAATTATGCTAATAACCTTTTTTTTTCTAAAAACAATCTACTTTATTTCTACTCTATACTATTGTTTATTTCTACTCCAATACTATTAGATATATGATAAAAAGAAATATGATCTTAATTAACATTAGATAGAAAAAAATGATATTCTAGCTATTCATATCTAAAATTAACAATTAACAAACGATAAATAAACAACATTTGTATGCTTATAGGTGTGTACCTTATGTTTAGGGTGGTTTTTTTTTTTTTTTAAATTGATGTTTCATTTTTAACCCAAAGCTATTAGTTTTTCTACTTATAACACAAAAAGTTTTCATCTCTTGCAATTCAACTTTATAACTTTTGTACTTTCAACTTTGGTCCCAACACTTTTTTATATTTCGCTGATTTTTCGTTTTAAATTTTGCGAGTTAACACGGCGTAACGTGTGTGTGGTTCAACGTTTTAACATTTCGTTTTACGCTTCGTACTAGATTTTGCGAGTTAATACGGCTCAACGTGAGTGTGTGGTTCAACGTTTTTACGTCGTCTATCCTTTCCCTGTTTGACAGGTTCGTTACAACGTGTGGGGTCCTAAATCGACTTAATTATTATTTTCTATGTTTTACGTTGTAGTCTAATTTCTTTATATTAATACACCGTAACTTCAGTATTGGTTGTCGCTGGCGGTGGTGTGGTATTGGTGCTATTCGGCATAGTTTTACGCCCCCGCCGCATTGTGGCGGGTGGTAAATCTAGTTACATTTATTTTGTTCCAAACTTTAAAAAGAAGTGTAGTATTGTTGACATGACAGATACAAGATACAAGAGCAAAGGCAAAAATATATGAGTTATTACAAATCGATTACTAAATTTCTTTGGCTCATAACCGAATCAACGTTTCATTTCTTTAGGACCGACAGGCGGCATCATGACCCCTTGATTCTGCCTCGCCAGATTTCCTTCCCATCCTAATTATAGTGCAAAACCAGTAAAACTCGAGTTAGATTTTTTTACAACAATATATAAGTCATTTTGATTGATTTTGAATTTAGAAAGAGAGATTGAGAGAAACTTATTACCAAATGATGGTTCGAATCCACGATACTTAAGCTCACGATACTCCTGGCAAAGAGCGCACCACTCACAACAACAATGGACAAGACAGTCGTTGCAAGGTTGCTCAGGCAACTTGTATTGTTGCCTTAATTTAGAGCGAAACATACAAGAATATATGCATTCGCATCCGGTGAATAGACACAGTATCGAATAAATGGCCCCGTGCACACCACAAGCTGTTTTATACAAAAAAAAATGCAATAATTCATCAAATAGTTTAAAATTATCCTACAAAGTCTTCTAAATTTAAGAAGTGTACAAAGACATAATGGGTCGCAAAGTATAACACAATGTCGAGAGAAATATAACACAATGACGCAAATATAGAATAGACACAATAGATAAACAAATAAAATTCTAAAATCTACAAGCTATAAAATTAAAAGTGAAAACCTAAAATCTCATATCGTAGAGTTCGATGAGACGGTTAGAAAACCGCCTGAATGGGGTCAATCGGAGTCCACTTGACACCCTTCTTACGATTTATTATTTTTAGAAGACTTTCTATTTGATTTTAACCCTCGTCAAATAGTAGTGATATAACTGTCACCGTCAACTTCTAAATGCATACGATTCACAAATCATTTAGACCCGAACCAAATTGCTACTTTATTGAAATGACTTGTTGTCATGAGTCGAATCCGTTTTGATCATTTACCTCACCCAACCCATACGTTTTGCTAGACTTACCTGTTGCTGTTGTTTAATTAACAAAAATGCATATATTATACCAAAGTAGGTTTATAAATATTAAAGACTAAAATGTTGTTTTCGTCCCCAAGGTTTGGCCAGTTTTGCATCTTTCATCCAAAATTTTGTTTTTTCGCATCTGGATCCAAAGGTTTGCAATCTTGCTATTTTCATCTGGCCCGTTAACTTCATCCATTTTTCTCCGTTAAGTCAGGGTATTTCCGTCTTTTTTGTTAACTTAAAGGGCAATTCGGTCTTTTTAACTTTATGTAAAAAGAGCGAATACCCTTGAAAAAGACTGAATTACCCTTAAAGTTAACAAAAAAGACATAAATACCCCTAACTTAACAGAGAAAAATGGATGGAGTTAACGAGCCGGATGAAAATGGCAAGATTTCAAATCTTTCGGATACAGATGAGAAAAAACAAACATTTGGACGAAAGTTGCAAAACTGGCCAAACCTCAAGGACGAAAATGGCGTTTATACTGTATACTAAATCATATTATTAATCGAACTCGAGCCAGAGACACAGTGAGACACTTAGAAGTAGTTCCCTTGTCGACAATCTCCGCAATTCGTCCAGAAGTAATGCAAGGACACCAACACGTCAAGCAACCTATGATTCCCAAAAGCAACATGCAACAAGTTCTAGATAGTTGCCAAAAACTTGGTCATGTATCTGTGTCCAAACTGTTTTTTCCTCTAACTGTTTGTTTAATGCAGGGTGCTGGGTTTTACTGGGTTGGGACAGGTTGTGCTGTTTACCTACTTGTAATGATTGTGAGCTGCATAGTCTTATGAAGTATTCATGCTGCAACCCGGTTTGGATGATGTTTCGGGTTCTTGGGCCTCTGGTGTTGCTGAGTGCTTGGACCAAGAACTGGTTGCATCATTATAAGCCGCCAAAAAAGATGGGAATGCATTATGACTGTTCTGGATTGAAGCCTCGACAAGCTAAGTATCTTAAGTGCATCAGGGTGACTCGCATACTGCTGGAAAGCATGTTTGGTTTAGTTCCTGTGCCGTCTAAAACTCATCTTGGGGCGGTGCTTCTGCTGCATCGGAAAGCTGCTCACTGGTACTCTAAGTTGGGCAAAAAGGGTTGGGATTGGAATTTGATAAGGCATCAAATGTTGCTCAAATGGATTCCCAATTGGATGCTTGCTAGGCGGAAGTCTGCTGCTGCGGTTTACAAGACCCGGGCCTGCATGGTTGCTTCGGGGCTGATGGAAAAGACCAAAGGTTTGGGTAACTGTGTAGTGGCTCAAAGTTATCGTCGGATTAAAGACAAAAGACGGCCAAACATGCCATTATGGCTGATGCATTATGTCCGCTATATTGGGCAGTGTTTGCTGGGGTGGGAATGCATGAGGCCCAACTCCATACCGGATACCTATGCCATAACTATAGTTGGGCCGCCCCCTAGTTTTGGATCGACATGTAATTTTTGTTGGCATTTGTGTTATATTAGTATAATTACGGTTAGATCTAGGTTTTTGTACATACCTAGAGTGGGATACATTGTGTCTTATTTTTGGACCCCCAAAGCATGTTTTGGGAGGTGGCACGGGGGTATGCCCCTTTGGATGATGTAATTATTTGGTTGGTTTTTTATACTTTTGCCGGGCGATAGCCCTTTACCCAAAAAAAAAAGTTCTAGATAGTCAATACATATATAGTATATAACAAGTTCTAGACAATCAATATATATATAGTGTATAACAGAATGATGAGTATTTGGTGTACAACTTACAACTGGAGCAATCTTTGCCGCAGTCGCAAAGGCCCGTGGACCATTGGCTAGGGGCCGTCATGGGTTGAGCTGGGACGCCGGTAACATATTGCGGTTGTCCGGTGGAAGTATACATGATCAAAAATTGATTGAGCTGGCTGTTATGGGGTTAATTTGGATTGGTGTGTGGTTCAGGTGTTGTGGACCACTATATATATATAGCCAAGGTTGATGATATGGATACATGCATCAAACAAACCGGTCCGCAAATGATGCCAGTCCAACTGGTTGATGCACCAGGGTTTTACCCATGATGCCCGGGTTCGATCCCCACTTGAGGCGGTTTATTCCCCTCTGTGGCGGCTCTCAATCCGTCAAGCCCTACGATGGGCGAGGCACCTGTGGGGTTTTTCCTTTGGACGCCGGTCACTCTCTGATGCCAGCTGGGGCACGGTTAAGACACTCACGTCTGGCCGGAGAGGGGCGACGGGCCTCTCCAATGCGGGGGGTGTGGGGTGTCTCGCACCCAAAAAATTGTGACACCTTGCCGTTCAAAAAAAAAAAAACAAACCGGTCCATTACCGTTTCCTAGCAGCCTCTTTGGACTTTACTTTATATATAATATATTTTATACCATGTTGGTATATGTATATGTACGAGTAGACGCTAACCCGCGCGTTGCAGCGGGATGCTGAGTATGAATGTATATAGTATCATTTTATGCAATATGGAAATTCTGAATTTATGCAAAACGTAATTTTCATTTGATTTATCCTTGGTCTCGAATACCACAAAAAGCATTTTACATTCAAAGAACAAAAAAACGTTTTGAAGAATGGCCTCACTTTGTCGGCAGAAATTTGAACCGGGCATTTTTTGACCCACGCCAAATTGTTACCGTATGTAAGTGGAATAAATAAACATGTTATACAGGGTAAGGTTTGATAGGATGAAAAACCAAACCGTTTAATTTTGTATATCGTATATACAACAACAAAAAGCAATACCAGAATTTTTGTAAACTGTATAATTTAGCTATTAAGACCATGTGTAGTGAGAGGGTAAAATAAAGCCCCCATCCTTGGTCGTTTTGCACCAAGTGGCAGTCCAATCAGCAAGGGGACTTTATTGGGCATTATGTTAAAATGGTGTAGTGGGTCTTGAAATCTTGTGGGACATTATGAATTAAATAAAAAAATAAAAATAAAAACCATAAAAAATGATATTGGCCAAAGATAATGACCTTGAGCGTTTTTAAAAGCACGCAAAACCCAATTTTTTTTTAAAAAAAGGCCTAGGGGCGGTCACTAGGCTTTTTGGGTGTTTTTTCCTAGAAAAAACGCCAAAAAACCCCACTACGGATGATCTAAGTTTTTTCTAACTTATTTTGTTATTCTTATTAAGACCAAATACAATTACAACATGCTTTATAAATTTTCCCACATGCACATACATCAATAAACACAAATATTTTAAACATTGCTATAAAAGTTACATGCTTTTAGAAAAAAAATATACATTCCGGCAAATAATTATAACCTAACCGGTGCTTTGTTTCACTTTTTTAGTTTCTATTCCGGTTTGGTTTAAGAATCAAAACACACCTTACTTATGAATTGTTGTCAAGAAAAAATTAAAGAAATATTATTTCTTAACATAAGGTATTCATGTTAGCAAATAAAATGGTGTGAGTATCGAATATAAAGTTTACCAACCTAACATATCCTAGTAGAGCTTTTATAAAGTATATAAGATTTACAATAAATAAACCAATAATTGATTCACTTGGTAAAATAACAACTTTTTTTTGAAACACCAACTAAATTACCGGATAAATATTATAGGATGCCTTCAATCGAGCAAATGCATCCCTCTCCATAAGGGTTACAGTTGGATACATAACTGAGCCACCAATACCAGAAAATAACAACTAATAATTATATTTAAAAATTAATTCTTATTAAACCATTAAGTGGTTTTATTGAAAACCAAAAACCACAACCGGTTTACTTTCATTTCACATAATGTGTGAGAGAGAGAGTGAGATTAGGGATTGGGGGAGGATCCGACCATCCAAATCGGCGGACGGCGATGCAAGTCCGGCACGACGACGATGCAAGTTCGGCCAACCTTCAAGTCCGGCACGACGGCGACGAACGGCGACTAACGGCGGAATGTTCATAACTTGCAAATCCTTGTTTGGTAACCATTAATACCAAACCTATCCGGAATCTGGTTGCCGGAGGATCACGCCATCAGGGACCTTCCTGTGGTTCCGCTGCATAGCACCACCCGTTCAGATCCACCGCCTACGTCGGAGTTACCACATTTTTTATGCTTTTATGAAAGATTTTTTTTTTTAAATGATAAACACTTTATATATAAGGTCAAACAAATTACACCAAGATAGCCGGTAAGCGGGCAACAAGCTGCACCGCTACCCCCTTTTGAATAGCGAAACCTAACCTAGTAAAAACGAAACCCCGATCTCTAGGAGACGAAATGTTGCTGTGAGCAACCCGTTGGACCCGTTCAAGAAATCGGATGGCTTCTGGAGCTAGCGCGCCAAAGGTATCAAAGGCAAAAGGGATAAAGGAATGTTGATTATCCTCGCAGGCTTTTGCGTGTTTGTCCATTTTCTTTGCTGCCGCCCTTGCAATCGCCTGACCAGGGACAAAACCTGTATCCCGTAAGCCTACAAGGGGGGACACCCCAGTAAGATCAACACAAGCGTGTTTACCTGCATCCCACCCGAAAACTAAAACGTCCGCGGGGCGCAATGTAGATCTTCCTTCCCTCGGATCTGTCAAAAAGTTTACGGGGGCTTCTTTCTTCACCGAGATCCCCGCTCGTTTGAGGATGTCCCCCAAGACATCCCGCACCCAGTCGTGCCTATACTTAAAACCTGGCAGTTCTTTACAGTGCAGAGCATGCTCCCCAAATTGGTCTAAGCAAGCTTTCTGGCAAATCGGGCATTGCTCATCATCAGGGAACATAGGAATCATGAGCCGATATTTTAAGATAGCACGATATTCAACAGCTGACATCTTTTGGCCTAAGCCCTCGATGGGGATGACCGATAGAAAATCTTGGGCGTGGGGGCCCCTCAAGCATTCTAGGACGGCGTTCTGACGGGGGGTCGTACAGAAATCTGATCCAATATTCTGGGCGATACGACAAAACAGAGCACTCGCCAAAGTCTTCTGGGTCTTCGGTGGGGTGGTGTCCCTGTTAGCGAAACCGCCAATATCCAAATCCGGGAGGTGTCTATGCAACCCCCCCAGAGCCATGTCATAATCCCCATCCATTCCAACAACTCCACTCTCGCGCAGGATGTGATCTTGCAGCCCCCAGGATTGAGCTCGCGAGGCAACAAAACCGTAAATGGAGACATCCATGGCCGATAAAAGCCCCAACCCCCCCATCTTACAGGGTAGAGAAGCAACCCGCCACTGAAAATCCCCAAAAAACGGACCCCCACACACCACAATGTCCTCTATAGCCCCCGTAGCCCTTTATCGAATACGGATACCGCCTCCTTTACAAACACAGGTTGACAAGTTCGCAGACAAAAAAGGAGCTTGGCGACACCCATGCAAGAGCGCAGCAGGAGAAGCTCACTTTGCGGGTCTCGGAGTTGCGAAAGGCTACTCATAAGGTCCACTGCCCGGGAAGCTCGCCGCGCAGCCAAAGCACTAATGAAACTGGGGTCCCGACTCACAGCCCCCCCAAGGAGTCTCACGCCCCCCGTTGGTCTTCCAATCTCCTTCGGGAATAAACTAGCCTCCAATTTTTCTCCATTGCAAGACGGCCAAAATACCTCTGTTTTTTTTAAATTAAGCCGAAGCCCCAAAGGTGGCCCCTCAGATTGAATGATAGCCAGAGCCTTTGCTACCTCAGATGTTTTTCCCATAATAGTACCATCATCCAAATACCACGCGTGGAAGGGGAGGGTGCAACTGTCTCGTATACGTTGTGTGAGGGGGTGCAAGACAAGGGCGAACAAAAGAGGCCCCAAAGGATCCCCCTGCTGGACCCCCGTGGACGACCCAATGCAGTCATTACCCACATAAAGCCTAGCGGTTTGCCCATAAAGAAAATGTACCCACGGAAATATAGATGGGCATCGAATCCCAACCTCCCGCAGAAGAGCTGTGCGATCCACTAGGTTGAAAGCATTGGAGAAGTCAACGGTAAGCATGGCGAAGGCCCCATCATCGTGAAAGGCGTTAAGGAACCTGTTCGCGCTATGGAGGATAGCTTCAGCCCCATCTGGTGTCCCAACCCCGAATTGATGGTCCCCCAGGTACCTGACCATCTCTTTCCCTACCTTTTTCATCGCTATCTTGGAGACCAGCCTACGCCAAATGGCCCCGACCGCAATAGGACGGATCCCCCCATCAGGTTTCAGCAAGGGGGTCAGAGGAGCGGAGGCAACGAACTCAGCAAGAGACCTGGGGCATAACCCCCCCAAGAAGACATTGACTACCCCGGTGATGGCTAAAACTAAACCCGAGGAGGTTGAGGACCCCTCCCCACAAAAGCTATCCATTAAGTGTTGCGCCCTGAGCCCATCTCTCCCGCACGAAGTTCCTTTGGGGAAAGACTTAATGCACCCCAAAACGCACTCTGCATCAACAGTCAGGGGTGCCTGAGGGATTGGGTCTGCTGGCACAACCGGAGGGGGTGTAACCGGGTGTTTCTCCGCGAGGGCCTCCAAAGTGGAGGGCCCGAGGGGGGCAACTCCAGACGAGGACAACACCTTGACCGCAGCTGTGAAATGACCATCTGCCACTTTACGAAGGCACTGCTTAACATTGGTACAGCCCTCCCGACGGTCGGACCCAGTTACCGCCCCTTTCTCTTTTACATCCTGAAAGAGGGAAGCAACTAGCTCGCTGATCCCTTCCCCGTCTTTCCAGATAGAAAGAGCCCGTTGGATGCTAAGGCACTGTAACGTTTTCCTGTTCCCGGACCGACGTTCCTGCCTATTGGCAGGGCGCACAACTTTTAAAGTACAGCGAGGCAACAAGAGTAGCTTAACCCAATATTCAACCGACCCAGGGGTAGCAACCACCTTCCGCATAGCCGATGTTAAAGCTTGCGCGAACGCCATTCGACAACTAGGAGGAATGCTCTTGACTGTCGTGATGGGAAGAGAAAAAACCCGCTCCAGAAGGGAGCCATCCACATCGACAGAGGCAATGTCTTCCCCTGAAGCCCCCCCTCCCGAACCCTGTGGTTTGGGAATCCCCACAATAAAGTCCTCGGTCCCCCTCGAGCTAGGGACGAATTTAACAAGGTCATCAACATGATGACACCCCCGGCTAAGAGCATGCACAACCATGCACTCCCCGCACAGCCAGTTGTTAAGCGCTTTCAAAGTTTCTCCCACGTCCTCGTATAAGTCGGGATCCTTAGCAATCGCATCCCGTAAAGCATCTTTCCTGTTATCTGACTTGAGATGGTCCCGTTGGAAGTGAGAGAGCAGTCTCACGTACCCTTTGGACCCTACAAAACCATCTTTGCAAGAGTGGAAATTCCTGAAGGGGCAAGGCCTAACACCCCCAGGGCCTCCCCCTTGCAACACACCTTTCACCATACACCTAAGAACAATAACCCAACTCGAGCGAAGTAGGGGGATGCGCCAAAAACTAAAACTCCCTGCCAGGGAGGAAGGAGGGGGAGCAACCACGAGTTGCCTGCCCCCCTTACGGGGTTAGGACCCCACGCTTTAAAACATTTTGAAATGATTTTTTTTTGCTTGTTTGTTTAGTAACTGATAGGTTTTTCTTCTAATCATTTTTTTTCTAATCAAATAATCATCAGGTTGCAGTTTTTAGTCTGTTGAAGAAATTGATGGTAAGTTTGATCTCCTGTACGATGTATTAATAAATTCATGGTGAAAATGTATCAAAGATTCTGAATTATTTTCTGGGTTGTTTTGGAAATCAGGGAAAAGCTTCATCTTTCTTTGTTAAAGGAGTTTTTCAAATGGGTTTGATCTGAAACTTAAGGACTTTAAAACCGCAGTTCCAGTTGGAAAAGAAAACAATATGATCTTGAACCAATTTGATTAAGTACGACATTTTGTCAGAGAAGATAAAGGTTTGTGGGTGTGGAGGATGCGTATTTGTAGTGTTACGGTGAACGGTTGTTGGCGGTTATGATAAAGGAACGCGACCTGCGTATTTTTACGAAAAGTGTGTATTGAAAAGGTGCCAAAGACCAATACAAAAGTGCCACATGTACGAAACGTTAAAATCAAACGGGTGCCTCTAGTAAAACGTCACGGTGGTGCGTTAAAGCAACTGAAGTTGCCTTTAAATTCCAACCGGTGTGAGTTGCTTTGGTAGATCATGAAGAGAGACGTGATGTTTAAACATACCCTAAGTTGGTTTTTGTATATATAGATAATATGATTGTGTGTTGTTTTTAGACCGAGATAATGCGTCATATCATATAGTTGGAAAATAAAGATACATTAATCATGACTTTTTTCTAAGAATAATAAGAAAGTAATTCGTTGATACATTGAATTTTTTTTAATTTTTGTTTGGTTAGTATAAAGTGCATACTTGTTTGATTCGAGTATCTCACATGATCATTTTAATGGTCGTTTCGGTATAAATTGACTTAGTCGTGTTTTTCTTATGTCAAATAGTGAGGTGCAATGATCCGTAGTTTCTTACGTAGTAATTGTTGCGCAATTGAACCTAATCTTTACTTTTATAGTTAGGGTGTGTTAAACCTAACCCTCGAGGGGCACACTATTAAAAGATATTTTTTTCTCTGATATAGGGGTATGTTTACTGGTAGAGGTATATTTATTTAGACACACCCTTTAGTTATCTATGGAATTACGTTTAGTTATTTTTTTTATGTAACATCAACTTATTTGAGTTAGTGTGTGTGTATTATGGGTTTATTTAAGTGCATGTATCCCTACATAAAATGTACATGGATCACCTTTAAAGTCTTGGTTATCTAGTTCCACAAGAGTTAACCATTGATATGATTCTCAATGCATTGATATATGAAAGATATAAGCCATTTGTGATCAATCTCAATATGATTATCCTCCTCTAGATCGTTACATCGCACGTCTCTAATTTACAAGTCTCTTTATCGTTTGGTTGGTATGCGTGAAGACCGAATCATATTGAAAGTAGAGATTTTATAAACTAACAACAACAATTTTGATAGTTCTTAGAAACTATAATCTTGATAATAATAATGAAAGTAAAGATTTTAAAATGTAACTCAAAGGATGTGCAATTCAACAATAATAATTTTGAAAGCAAATTGGATAAATGCATAGATTCATTAAAATAGGGTAGGCTGAAGCATATGGGACAAGCACCCATTGTTTAAAATGACATGTTACCAGGAAAGAGCATATAACTTTTTATTATTAAAATCTATAACACCACTACCACAAATAGTAAGAGATACGTGTTGACCGGTCTTAAAAAACAGTTTTCTTCTTTGTTTTAAATTATGTGTTATTCCATTGGGGTCTTTTATAGCATGTACATAGATAAAGTTAAATAAATACTTATGATATAAAAATTGAATTAAATGACACACTAACCCTTTAATATTTTCATTGGATTGCTATGTGTTGTTCGATATGCGGATTTTTGTTTAAATTGTGTGGATTTTTAATGGGTAATTTTTCAAACACTTTGCATAATTAATTAAAGGCTGGAAAAGATTGAATTTTCTATTTGAATTTTAATTAATTTTCTTTAGCTTAGGGGCTGTTTGGTAGCCTCTGAATGGTCATTAAGAGGCTACCTCTTAATGGAATCATTAAGAATTTTACCAATGAGAATGTAGAAGAATGTGACATGTGATGATTTACCATTCAGAGGTTACCTCTTAACCATTCAGACTTGAGGTTACCTCTTATTCATTTAGAGGTTTTAAACCATTAAGAGGTAGCATCTGAATGGTCATTAAGAGGCTACCAAACAGCCCCTTATGCTTTTTTTTATTTTTATTTAACATATATCTTAGTTTCTTTATAACAATAATACGTAAGATATAAGATTTAAAACAAAACCATAATGCAAAATATTGTTTAACTTAATTTTGTATGTATTATGATATAAATTCTATAGAAGATTTGTATTCAAAGTAAAACATTTTATGAAATCAAATTTTGCATATTATTAAAGAAAAACAAAATGTTAAGGTAAAAGATAAAAAAATAAATTGAATTTGCTATTTCAAGTGGTGATTTAAATCTTCTTCTTTTTTTCAATTTCAATACATTGAATTCGCTATTTGAAAAACTACTTTATATTCATAAAAAAAGAAATAACAACGGTTTGAAAAATCATATAACACCGATAATTATTATACAAAATAAAATAAAATAAAAGTCTACTTGTGTGCGTAAATAGCATTAAAAACTAATATGCACTTATTAATATCAAGCTAACATGAACTTTCAACTATTATACTCTAATCCATCTTTTTTACCAATTAATCCTAAATTGATCTTTATATCAAAAATTCATTTCATGAAATGTATGAACACTTAAATCAAACTCTTAATACGTTTAAGTAACTCACACATACAAGCAAGTATGATTATCATGAACATCAAAACAAAACTAATTTCATCATATCACAAAAACCCACTTTATGACATGTATGAGTATATACTTAAATCTCTAAATGGTCAAAGTATTTCACATATTCTAGCAAGTATGATGATTATAAACATCCCAACAACTTCAATTTTATCATTTCATCAAAACCCAATTAACACTCATCATACACAAAATCATCACATACCTTGTGATTTGTAGGTTTAGATGATTAAAAACCTTGATCATGCAAGGATTTAGCTTCAATTTCAACCTTCAATTTATTGAATTTTATGATTTAGGGCTAAAATCACGTTCACGCACACACACTATGTGTGTGTTTTGATTTTATTTTTGTTTATATACATGCAACTTTCAAACAAGTACCATTTCAACCCCTAAGGTTTAGTTTGTTATTAAGTAGGTCGCAACCTACTTATTTCCACAAATATTACCTCTGGTTAACTAGGTTAAACATTTTTAGTTAATTTAGTAAGTTCGGGGAGGTTATAACCCATTTTTAATTTTAAGTCCCGATAACCCAGGCCTTTTATAAACTTTTTTTACTAAAAAACATTTATTATCTTTTATTTAACATTATTAGGTTTATTTAATTAAATCCTAATGTTTAATTGGGTTAACTTTTACCATTAACGGTATTTTATATTTTGGTTTGGACCCATCTCTAGATAGAAGACTTCCCATGGTATGCTTCATTTCCTTTTAACAATCAATGAATGAACCTTACCACCCATTTAAGTAAAGAAAACATAGAGTTGTAATGCCTAATCTATTTCAAGAAATACTTGTTTTTGAGTTTAAACTCTTGAAGAGATTCTGATAATTCTAATTGATTTCTTAAAAATCTGGAAGTTGAACTTTCTCGTAACCACAACAAAGGTTGTAACTTGTTTTTCCTTAAGCATCTTTTGCTTCTGAATCCCAAAATTTCCTTAAGCATCTTTTGCTTCTGAATCCCAAAGTTTTGCATTACATATTTGACATATAACAGTTTGGTCACCGTTATCCAAATAATATGTTTAGTTAAAAATCGGAAAAATGTGTTAATTTAAATAAAAAAAAAAATCTTACATTTTATATTAGAGGATTTGTTGTCTTTGACAATTACATTCAGAGACGCTTCTCAACAGTTCTTTAGTAATTACTTCAACATTCATGGGTTCGTCGGATGTCAAATCAACCATATGCATAGGAGATATAGAACGCGCATTTGTTGATAATAGGGCCGTTCAAATCGCTCGCCGCTCACTCGACGTTCGTTCGAAAACTGCTCGGAAAATGCTCGTTCGATTTGACGCACGGATGTAAACGAGCCGCTCTGCTCGGTTCGGTTTGTAAACGAGCCAAGCATGAGCAAAGGTCCGCTAGGCTCGGTTCGGCTCGAATTATTATTTTAATTAGTATATATATATACATATACCTATACACATACATATATAAACATGTATACACACACATATATATACACACACACACAAATATAAATTATACATAATACACACACACTTACCCATGCATATATACTTAAATATAAATTAAATTTATAGTTTTATATGTACCACTCTATTAGATTTTAGTCAACGATATACAAATTTACAAATATATCTATACGTATTAGCCCAACCACGCCAATAAAAAAATTAGCATTAAAACTAAAAGTTAAACCTTAAACCGATAAAAGATAGTTTGTTCATCGCCTCAATGTTTCATGTCGTCACCCTAAGTCAATCGTCTCCTGCTCTCAACGTAATTGTTCGTGCAATATGATTATCACCTCGTCAGCCACAACATTGTTATTAATAAGAAAAATTTTGTGCCATTAATTGTGCATATTTTTAAAAACATAAAAACTTGAGACCCAATATTGTCACTATCTCTCTCAGCAAAAATAAATCGGGCGACACGGTTGTCCAAATCGCTCGAATTTCGCTCGACGCTCGCTCGAAATTTTTATTGCCCGAAAAATGCTCGATTGATTTGAGGCTCGGTTTTAAATGAGTCGCTCCGCTCGGTTCGGTTTCTAAACCAGCCAAGCACGAGCAAATGTCCGTTCGGTTCGACTCGGCTCATGAACAACCCTAGTTGATAACCTATGCATCCCTTTTAATATTTACCTTTGACTTGAGCTATTAGTTAATGTCAATGCATTAGTAGATGTATTGATGTTTGAAGACACTATATCTTTGAACTAGGTTAGAACCCCGTGTATTACACGAGTTTAATAAATGTAATTTTATATACTAAATAAAAAATCAATATATTTTTAAAAACCTCATTTAGTACACGTGTTGAGTAAACATAATTTTATATATTAAATAATAAAAAAATATATCTGTAAGAACCTTGTGTATTGTGCGGGTTGAATAAAAATAATTTTATATACCAAACAATAAAAAAGTTGTATTTATAAAAAAACCTGTGTATTCACGGGTGGAAGAAATGTAATTTTATATACTAAATAATAAAAAAAATTATATTTAATTTTTTTTTGTGTATTGTATGGGTTGAATAAATTTAATTTTATATAGCAAATAATAAAAAAAATGTTATATCTTTAAAAATCCTGTGTATTACACGGGTTTATCTATTGTTAAAAAAATATTTCTAAATCAAAATGGATTTTTTTATTATTTTTTAAATTAGGTTAATACTATTTAAAATTTTTGGGTTGATTAATAAGTTATTCAATATAATTTCTCATAGTTAACAATAATAACATTAACAATAAATAATTCATTCATGATTTTATTATTATTACCTCCGTGGTAAATGTATTATTAGTAATATGTAGTTTTAATATCTGGATGTTACATAAATGAAACTACATAAAAGATAATCGGCTTATAACCTAACGCTATCATGAAGTGTGATAAATGTTTTCTTAGAACTTATCTACCAAACCACATAAAATACTTTTATTATTATTATTATTATTATTATTATTGTTGTTGTTGTTGTTGTTATTAGTATTATTATCATTTTGTATCATATATTATAATTTGCATCATATGTTAACTATATTTATTTTTCTTAACCCGTGTAATATACGTGGTTCTAACCTAGTATGGTATATAAGAAAGAGTACGCAGGATAATATGTTTTGTTTGTATATGGATCTGAATTTTTGGGTATTGATATTGAATATGAAAAGAAAGATTTTAATCTATGGATATTTTGAAGGGTACCCAAAAGTAGATGGTTTAATTATCTATACTTGCTCATTAGTATGAATTTTTGGTATAGATTATTGATTATTAGTAAGAATTAATTTTTGTTATTAAATTAGTATTCCTTATAACTAAAGATAATCATCATATTAATTTGAATTTGAAAATAAAATTTGGATAAATGAGTACGATTTGAAGTTAAGTTATATTAATTTAATTTAATTAATATTTAATAATTTAAATTAAATAATAATTATCTACAATTAAGGATGGTCTAGAATAATGACAAGTTTCCCTAAAGTGGTTTCTTTTATTATATAGTATAGATATTAGGAGACGGATTTGAAATGGTGTTATAATAAGTGGATAGACTTGAATGTAGTTATAAAAATATTTAAAAAATAGATTAAATAATATATATATATATATATATATATAGAAAAAGTATATCGTATATTACGGCTTAACATACTTCACGTACAACAACGTGCTTGATTTGTTCTATAACATGCGTGATTAATGTTTTCAATATGCGTAATTATTGTGTTTCAACATGCGTGATTTTGGATTTTTGAGTTATAACGTGCATGATTTTAAAATGAACGTGCGTAATTACCTATCGTACGTGAAGTACGTTAAACCGTAATGTACGTTAACCTTCCTCTATATATATATATATATATATATATATATATATATATAGGAGAAGGATCCGTTAGGAACCACCCTTTATTGTGAGAACCGTGAGAACCAATGTGAACACAACAAACAATACCTAAAAATAGCTAAAAAACATACAAAAAAATTAATATTTTTTTATAAAAAGTTCGCTGGATTTCGTTACCAAAAAAAAAGAAAAATTTTAAAAAAAATTGGCTACTAAAAATAGCGATTTTAATGTAAAAAGTATTAAAAAATGTGTGTGTTTTTTTTTATTTTTTAGGTTTTTTGGGGGTTTAGTTTTTAGCATTTTAGCTTGGGTGGGGGAGGGGGGTTTAGTTTTTTTTTTTTTTTGGGAGGGGGGTGGGGTGGTTAGGCTTTTTTAGGTAAGAGTAAAGTACGTTTTTGGCCCATGTAGTTATATCACTTTTACTATATTAGCCCAAAATAAGAATTTTTAACATATCTGCCCCCATGGTCTCTATAACTAACCATTTTGGCCCCTAAGTCTAACCATTTTGGCTCTCATGGTCTCTATAACTAACCATTTTGGCCCCCATGATCTCTAGACTTAGGGGCCAAAATGGTTAGTTATAGAGACCATGGGGGCAGATATGTTAAACAATCTTATTTTGGGCTAATATAGTAAAAGTGATATAACCACATGAGCCAAAAACGTAATTTACTCTTTAGGTAATTTTGGTTGTGTTCACATTGGTTCTCGCAATAAAGGTGGTTCTCGCATGAACCGTACCATATATATATATATATATATATATATATATATATATATAGGGGAAAGTTCATTTGAGAAGAAATTTAATGTGAGAATAAAAAGAAGAAATGACATATTAGTAAAATACTATTTCATTTATAAGTCATATCATCAATTTTTATCTCTTTAATTAATTAGTCAACTAATCATTAATTATTCTACGTACAATCTACAAAACCTACACATATCAAAATTTTCCTACATATACCCTACACATTATAGAATTTTATCCTACACAGCCGAAATTTATCCTACACGCCTCGAAATATATCATACACAACTCGTAATTTATCCTACAAAACTAGTAATTTATTCTACCCTTTAGATTAAGTTGGTTTTTTTAATTTGGAAAAAGTATATATTTTGAAAAGGAGTTACAAATTTAATTTAGTTAGTTATTAAAGGTGAAGAATACAAATTAATGATTTATGTAAGTTTACCAATATACCCTTATATTAATATTAAATGAAGTAAAATGAAGCATTCTTATTGGTTAAAACTTATTCTTTTTTCTTCTTACAAAAAAATTCTTCTCATTTGAACCCTCCACTATATATATATATATATATAGGGAGCCGTTAAAATGAAAACCACCCCCAGTTGTAAGAACCGTGAGAACCACTCTCAACATATTCAGCCAACAAAAAGGGTAATTTGGTTATTTACCCCAATTGTCAAATCCTACCTCTCTCCACATTAAATACCACCAGCTTTTTTAAAGTGTCAGATTGTATTAAAACCCATCTTTTGTCTCTCTCTCCTCATTCTCATTTGGAACTCATCCATCACTGATGAAGATTTTGATGAAGCAAATCTTCATCCTCTATCAAAAGCAAACTCTTCGTCATCTTCATCAGATTTAAAGGAAAGAGAGAGGGAGTGGAAAGAGAAAGAGAGAGAGGGGGAGACCGGTGAACCCGTCGGGAACATAAAAACACCACCACCGCCGAGTCCCTTTTGCTGAAATCCACTCGCTACCACCGCCGTGAGCAGTGACGACGAAACCGGTAACCCTTCGCCGGCTTCTGTCTCTTCACCGCATTTCCTCAGTCTTCATCCTCGCAGCTCCGACCACCGATGTGAGCTCCGGCCGTTCACTCGCCGACACCCCGCCCCCCTTCTCCGACAATGACGCACCTAAATGCCCTCTTGTTCTTCGGGGAGACCACCGGCGACGGTGGTTATTTCCAGCTGACGACCGGCGAGCTCCTCCTCCGACAACCACATGTCACACCCCGATTTCCACGTGTCACCGGTGGGCCCGGTGGGGGAGTATCGTGACGTGGTTGGCAACATAATAGTCAAACAACACAATATTTAATATGCACAGCGGAAGCAATTTAAAAGATATAATACAACCGAATTTAATATTGTAATATCAAATGTCACAATATTCGGATGTTTATCCACAGATGGATCGGAAACAAAATATAATCAATAGTTCAACAGACTTCAGGCATCTTAAGCTTGCGAGACTTCTAATGATGCTAAGGAGAAATCCCAGCCAATTACGCATAGTACCTGCATTTAATCTTTTTGGGAAAATACGTCAGTTTACACTGGTAAATACAATCAACTGACTCATTTTGGAAAATGATTGAAAATTTGTTTGGATGCACGTGGCATAAACATTTTATTTAACTTGGGAGAATTATTTAAATATATAATCTTGTGAACGAATTACATGTTCCTTGTGCGTTCAGTAGCCCGGATCAAGTCCGGGTTAAAGATCAATAGACACACCACAATATTCTTTTGTGCACTGACGGGTGTACGCCTACACCCCGCGCTTAAGTCGTGGCCATTTCGTAAAATGATGCCAAGGATATCCGGGACATGGTCATTAACCCCCCAAAGGCTTTAGGTAACAAGACTGTTTAAACGAGCCGATCAAATTATTCAATTACCCACTCAACGGTGGAGGATTTGATGCCCGATCAAGCGGTATGCTATATACCGTAACCCAAGCCCGTATAGGGAAAATAAGTTAAAAGTATTTACCTGAGCAATGTATAAATCACAATAAGAAAATTACACGTAGCTTTTACTGGTACTCCTAATCTGGAACGAAGGTTTTATAATAACCTATTAGAATCCTAACGGGTCTTTAATTAAGCTTAAGCTTAGACCGGCTAGTTTCAAAGATACGGTTCGTACGCACGATTAAGCGAAGACCGGATAGAATGTGATTTAGACCCGACAAGTTCAGAGACTTGTTTAATATGGGTTTATTATTCACATTCTGGATTTTGAGATAAAACCGTTAAGGTTTGACCCGTTTCGGCTAATTTATGTAAACTTGTTACATAAACCGAACCGTACGCGTAATAAGCGTGACGGGTATTCATGAGAGCTATAGACAGGTTTCCTAAGTTAATTATGCCTCAAATATGTTGTGACATCAGTAAGATGTCTTTCATTATGCCCAAAACGTGTTTAAACACAAACTACGCCTCGTAGGGGTAGTTTGGTCATTTAAAAGTTTATAAAAGAGTTTAAGTAACAAGCTGAGTTACAGGTCTGATGTAATCAGCAAATATACTCAATTTACTAAGTTATATCAGTAGGATAAAGTATATATGTGAAATTTATCAATTATAACCAAACTATGCCCCGTAGGGGTATTTTTGTAATTTCACATAAGCCAAAAAGCTCAAAACTGAAGTCTGAGTTAATCAACTTTTTCTTACTGTTAAAATATCATAATTTTCCTATAATATCAGTAGGTATCAACCCGGGTATGTTTAATATAGTTTTTAATACATACTATGCGTTAAAAACGCTTAATAAGGCGATTATGAGCCGTTTACGGGTTCGATACATAAAGTTGATATTTTTATACTTCCATAAGGCTTAAAATAATTTATTTAACATATCTAATCGGTAGCAAAAGGTTTGGAGTCGTTTAGATATGTAAAACTCATTTTATGGCCCGTAAGGGCAAAACCGACAATTACCGGACTAAGCCTACGACTACTAGTTATGCTCAGCCTAAAATTAATTAAAAATCTTTAAAAATCCCAAAATAATATATTACATCAGTGGGTAAAGATTTGGATATCAAAAAGTAGGCTTAACTAGGCTATACGCTAATTACGCCATTTAATTAACATAAAGCTTTCATTTTACGATAATGAGCATAACTCTTAATCTACAAATCAAACTGATGTCAAACTTTGCATACAAGTTTATATATCAGTAATTAAAGTTTCTACTCTTTTACATTTCCAAAAATCACGTTTTAAAGTAATAAGGGCATAATGGTCAACATATGAGCAATTTAACGGAAACATGCATATTAATTGGATAACTAATAAACCAAGGTGTATAATCACAGAGGGTTATACTAACATGTAACCTAGTCCAATTTAAGCTCTGAGGCATTTCTAAAACATGCCTAAACGGGTCAGAACTGAAAGTCAAAGTGAAAGTCAAACTATGTGACTTTCGGTTCCGAACCGGGTTTTTACAGGAAATTGTCGGGTTGAACATGTTTAGACATGTTCTTATACTTATTACCAAGTTATAACAATGATCAAACAGGTTGTATATGATCTACATTGCTAATTATGCATAAATTAGAGTTTAAGTATCCAGTTGACTTTTTCTTAGCAAGTTTGACCCGACTTTTGACCTGGCTAGAGTGGTAATCAGGGGGAACCCTTTTAAGGGTTTATTACCCACATAATTACCAACTTATAACTACTTTTGATTCGACTAATCACTGGACCATTAGTGATTAATCTTAAAGTCAACCGTTAATTACGACGGTTTGACTTTTAAGCTAAAACTAAGCTAAAACTTAATTAGAAAAGGTTAAGCATACTTACACGTGTCTAATGGATGGTTAGGAAGTCTTGGAATCAGCTTTGGAGTTCCAGAGATGATCAGAAGTGAGTGCAAGAATATTTGTAACCTGGAGGCCTTATATAGTGTTTGTAAACACCATAAATTGTTGACAACTAAGTCTACAATTGACCACAATTGTCCCACAAGTGTCCCTGGGGTCTAGGAACATTTTAAGGGTCGCTCATGAGTGAAGAAATACCAACAAGATCGGTCAAAATCGTGCAAAACAGGCTGCAGCCGGTTTTCTGTTCGCTGGGCACTGCTTGCGCACCGTAAGGCTTTATGCTTGTGGTGCGCAAGCCTTCATCAGGGACCAAAAACTTGTTGTTCTTTCATATTTCAAAAGGGCAACCACTTAAATCGAATTTGGGACATTATTTTACATAAAGGGGGGCTCTATTATGGGTCTTGAACAGTTAATAACCCTACCACCTTGCCTTGTTTCTTTGAATCCAAAAGAAAGTGCCGAACGATAAGGTTTACCGTAAGAATTTTCATAGAAACCTATCATGCACTTCGAATTCCATTATTGTCGATACATTTCTGGATTTACAAATATATTAGATGTTTAATATACATTTACTTGGGTCTTGGGATTTATAATTGAGGTCGTTCAGAGGTAAAAATTAACATGACGCCACTTTTAAATCCTGCCAAAACATCTTTATTAAATCCGGGTTTATAACGCGTTTTGTCTTACATGACACGTGTCGTTATTTCATTGAACACGAATTTTTGAGGTGTTACATCCTCACCCCCTTAAAATAAATCTCGACCCGAGATTTACTGAAATAAATAAGGGTACTTCTCTTTCATCGTGGATTCAACTTCCCACGTGTATTCGGGACCTCTACGGGCATCCCATTTGACCTTTACAATAGGTACATGCTTCCTTCGAAGCTTCTTTACCTGTCGATCTTCGATCGACAAAGGTTTTTCCACAAACTTCAAGCTCTCATCTATATGCACATCCGTATGTGGTATTACCAGTGATTCATCAGCGAAGCACTTCTTCAGATTGCAGATGTGGAACACATTGTGAATTCCACTGAGCTCTTCAGGTAAGTTTAACTTATAGGCAACTGACCCGACACGTTCGATAACCTCGAAAGGTCCTATGTATCTCGGGCTTAGCTTGCCCTTCTTACCAAATCGCATCACCCCCTTCCAGGGTGATACTTTAAGCAACACTTTATCACCTACTTCGAAGTGAAAAGCTTTACGCTTCGGATCTGCGTAGCTCTTCTGCCTATCTCGGGCAGCTTTGAGACGGTCACGAATCTGGACAATCTTGTCCGTCGTTTCAAAGACTATCTCTGGTCCTGATAATTGGACATCTCCAACTTCTACCCAACAAACGGGCGATCTACACTTTCTACCGTATAATGCCTCAAAGGGCGCAGCCTTAATGCTGGTATGGTAGCTATTGTTGTAGGAGAATTCGATTAACGGTAGGTTCTTATCCCAACTACCACCCAAATCGATCGCACATGCACGTAGCATGTCTTCCAACATTTGAATAGTACGCTCACTCTGACCGTCAGTCTGAGGATGATAAGCCGTACTAAAATTCAAACGTGTGCCCAAAGATTATTGGAAACTCTTCCAAAAATGTGACGTGTACCTAGTATCTCTGTCAGAGATAATAGACACAGGTATGCCATGTAAGGCTACAATCTTATCTACGTATAACTGGGCTAACATGTCGGAGCTATAAGTCTCCTTGATGGGTAAGAAATGTGCTGACTTAGTCAGTCTGTCAACTATAACCCATATTGTATCATTTCCTTTCCTTGTCTTGGGTAACTTGGTGATAAAATCCATAGTTACCATTTCCCACTTCCACGTAGGAAGTTCAGGCTGTTGTAGCAAACCTGACGGTTTCTGATGCTCGGCTTTGACTTGCGCACATGTCAAGCATTTAGCTACATAGGTGGCCACAGACTTCTTCAAGCCTATCCACCAATAGTTTGCCCTTAGATCTTGGGTAGCTGATGGCAAATTCTTAATCGTTGCCTAATTAGGGTTGCGGCAATTAATACATAAGCAATATGAACCGTCTTTCTTATTTAATAATATAAAACCCTCAGAAGATTGAGTCAGGCTATATGAGCCTATGTCTTAAAACTTACTTAATCAAGGTTTCGATTTTTCCATAATCAATATGGAGTTTTTCACAATACTCCAGCCCACAGCGGGATGTTAATCTTAATTCTACCTGCCTTCCAGGAGGTAAGCAGGGAAAACTTATGAGAAGATAATCAAGATACAAGGAGGCTACAGAGATTTTCCATATCCCAGGCTCCAGTTCATCCATCATTGCTTGTGTCAAATAATTGACACATTTATGTTATAAGTCCACGAATTCCTCAATCAGGAACATTTACTTGGACAAATTCATTCTGGATATCTTCTTTGAATACTACTAGTCGTCTTTAGTACAATATAACCATTGGGATATCTTAGGGGTTCCATGTATTAAACCTCCATACTGATCAGGCATGGAAGTAATCTATGTGACACACTAGGATACGCCAATCCTCATATGGCACTTCTATCAAACATAGTTTGGCATTCGCAGGCGATAGAAAAACAATGAGAAAAATAATTAAAATAACATAGGTTGTCGTACTCTATGCGAAGAAAGAGTACTCTTAGATTTTTCGGAAGGATTCCTTGCCGATACTAGAAGAATCGGTTACTATGGTTTCTTGGTAAGTTATACCTTGTGGATAATATAAAAGTTTGCTAAGCTTATGGTTTATGAAGATTTATTATTGCCTGTATTAAAAACAGGACACTTAGCAGAAATTATCATTGGTAAATGATAAGGAATGTATTTGATGACATCGTGAACTGCCTCTTGGCATTCATCAGGTGAGTTCAGGCATTTCTTCCTTTAGCCTTTCCAGGTTTAGCTGTACCTTCTTTGGCAGCTTTATGGTATCTAGTTCTGACGCGGCTTTGCTCACCACAGCCGTAATAGACTGCATTCTGTATGTCCCTACATTCATGGGAAAGATGACCAGTTTCCTTAGCAGATGCCACACTGCTTTGGTCTTTGTTCTAATCGACACTGTCCCTAGTGTCTTTTATAGCAATTCTTACATACAGGCTCTTTTTCTTAGATTTCTGGGAGTTATCTTCCTCCTTTGGTTCATCCTTCATATACGAAGTGTGAACAAAACTCTTCTCATGAGCAATTAAACGGGGTTTTGAATGAAAATTAGAGCGAGAAGCATTCGGCTCTTTGGGTTGTTTCATGACCTTTTCCCCTTGGCCTTTCAAACTGCTGCGTCAACCACAGCCTGGAGATTAACTCCATTAATATTGAGGTTTACGTTTGTAGTTTTATTAACTTTCGTCGCATTAATAGTATTGCGACTGTCGTCTACCTCATCCGAGTTTTTCCATACTCGAAACTTGGTACCAATCACCAAGATTTAACAATTATTAGTCATCATCCTGATGACCTGACTTAGATTAGCCACGGCATTCCTAACCGTATGGGCTATTCTGTTCTGAACATTCTTAATGAATGCTATTTGAATGTATATCTATTACATTTAGCTTAGGTCACAAAAGGACTATCAATGGCATTTAAGGTTTGGAGCGAGTCCAATACCTGCTTGACAGGGGACCATAATGTCGCAACTGTCTTTGTCACAAGGATGCTTATAAATAGCTCAAAGGCTAGCCTTACAAGACTTTTATTATATATATACATATATGGCATAGAAGCCTGTCTCGATGGGCGTAGAAAGATTTGGCATAGAGCCCAGTCATGAAGGACATAAATGATTATACGGCACGAAGGCCTTGTCGCAAAGGTCATTTAGATATGGCACAAACAGCCTTGTCATAAGGTCACTTATCAAATCTGGCACAAAGGCATGTCACCAGGAATGTTAACATTTAATATGTTAGCTTGTCACGAATGACTATTTATAGCACATAGGCTTGTCATGAATGACTTTAAAACATAACTCGATGGTCTATCACCAAGGACCTTAATTTATTAACCGTAATCTTATTAGATTAGGGCTTCAAGGTCTGAACGTGGTTCTTCACCTTTGGACAGGGAGTCATAGACTTCAACTGTCATCGTCTTGAAAGACGATTCATTTGGCAGAAAAGTAAGCCAATCAACATCACTAATGGAGGTTTATATATAACCATCGTATCTAATGATATTAGTCATGATCACATCGATCATATTGACTATTAGGTTTGGGTATAGTCACACCATTTTGAACAGGGGATCATAAAGATCACTACTATCTTTGTCTTACCGACACTAGAATAAAGTATAGCCCGTAGGCATTTCATCACGAGGGATGTTAATATTATGATCATCATACTGATGATACTAGTCAGGATCGCAATGATAGTATAGACTATGGGATTTGAGTATAGCTCACCCCCTTGGGCAAAGAATCACAAAAGATTACAATTGCCTTGTCTCAATTGGACAATATAATATAGCCCTTAGGCAAAACATCATTAAGGATGTTAAAATTTTTAATCATCGTATTGATGATTTTTGTCATGATGGCATTGATCATATAGACTATTAGGCTTGAGCATAGCTCACTACCTTGGACAAGGAATCATAAAGATAACAATGTCAATGTCTCAAATGGACAATATATTATAGCCCGTAGGCATAACATCACTAAAGGATGTTAAATAATATAATCATCGTATTAGATGATATTAGTCATGATCGCATTGATCATATAGACTATTATGTTTGGACATAGTCCAACATTTTAGACAGGAGGTCAAAGACCACCACTGTCGTTGTCTTATCGGACAACAAGTTTAGCCCGTAGGCACTTCATCACTAACGGATGTTTATAATATGATCATCTTATAGGATGATATAAGCCATGATTCCTAAATCACTAGGCTAGATAAGGGAATTGGAAGAATCCAATATAAGGATAACTGTTGTGATTTTCTCGGATCACATTTGTCAAGAGTGCTAACACGTTCTTAGGTGTTAACAAGGATCTGAATCCCTTGAGTAGGTTTCACCATCTTGGCCGCGTAGGCTAGGTTTCACCTTTAAGATTCTTTTTATAATGCATACTGACAAGGAAGGAAGGATATTTATTTTATTCAGGATTTTTTTTTATCGTAAATCCTAATTTATAAGTTAATAATAGCACAAATGGCCTAGTCGCGCAGACAAGTTTAATTTATAAGCCATGATTTCAGAGAATCGCGGCATTAAGGTTTGAATCAAAGTTCATTACCTTTTCCTGACAGGGAGCTGTAGGCTACCACTGTCTTTAGTCTCAGAGGACATTAACTATAGCCCGTAGGCACTTCCCTTCTAAGGGATGTTTATTACGGAATTGCCCCTTAGGGAAATTCATTAACCATGGTAAACAGAGACCATATTTGGTTAATTTATTAATCATATATATTTAGGATTTCTATTATAATTTATCCTAATTATAAAACATTAACAGTTTTATTTGTGGCACCCAGTGGCCTGGTCACATGGACATTTATAAATTATAAGCTTATGATTTCAGAGAATCAAAGCAACAATAACAGTTTTATTTAATAGCACAAAAGGCCTAGTCACAAGGACAATTTTAAATTATAAGCCATGATTTCAGAGAATCAAGGCCTTTAAGTATATTAGCACAACAGGCTTAGTCACAAGGACATATATAAATTATATGCTATGATTTCAGAGAATCAAAGCATTTGAGGTTTGAACCTAGTTCATTACCTTTTTTCTGACAGGGAGTCATAGCTACCACTGTATTTTGGCTCATGTAGAAATGAGCAAGGCCCGTAGGCATTATGTTACCACGTATGGTAAAAATATGATCATCTTAATTAATGATGTAAACCCAGGATTCAGAGATCATTAAACTGGGTTAGGAGTCTTTTGAAGAATCCGATATAAAAATGACGTGTGTGATTTTTAATGAATCACGTCTGCCAGGAGCGTTAACACGTTTTCAGATGTTAACAGGGATTCGAATCTTTTAAACAGGTCTTACCATCTTGGCCAGGTCTTTATAATGACACTCAGGCTAGGTTTCACTCTTAAGATTCTTTATAATAATTAACGCATAGCAATTTCTAAATTGAAATGTTAATAAGGATCTGAATCTAAATTGAGGAACTGCCATCTTGGCCGGTCTTAATATGACCCGAAGCTAGGTCTTGTCCTTTTAGATTTTGCCATTTTTTTATAATGGTAGATCTTGCAAAAAAAGGAAATGTTATTTTCCATTTATTTAATATTTCTTGTTTAGAATGAAAGTTTAAACTTAATCATTCCACTATATAAAAATAAAAATATAAAGTTGCCCTAAGCGGGACTTGAAAGGAATAATGTTGTCCTCGTAGGGACTGAAAGATAATTATGTCCTTATAAGGACTTATTAAGGAAACGATCTTCAGCAAGAGGTGTTTCTTCTTTATTTTATTTCTGAGTGTCCTCTCCTTGGATGCTCGTTTCATTCTAGCCACGGTACGAAGCTCAGCATTTCAAGGCTCCAGGTGTGGAGAATTTTTATTACAGCTTCTTCGCTTGGCGACGTATATAAAAAAAATTTGGAAGCAAAAATTTCCAGATTAGGATTTAGAATATTCCTAAGTTAAGTCTAGACTCAAAAGGTCAAAGAATGTGCTACTGTGTTATTGAGATTAAACACAAAAGGCTAGTGTTTAATTCACTCAATGTTGGCTCTAATACCAACCTGTCACACCCCGATTTCCACGTGTCACCGGTGGGCCCGGTGGGGGAGTATCGTGACGTGGTTGGCAACATAATAGTCAAACAACACAATATTTAATATGCACAGCGGAAGCAATTTAAAAGATATAATACAACCGAATTTAATATTGTAATATCAAATGTCACAATATTCGGATGTTTATCCACAGATGGATCGGAAACAAAATATAATCAATAGTTCAACAGACTTCAGGCATCTTAAGCTTGCGAGACTTCTAATGATGCCAAGGAGAAATCCCAGCCAATTACGCATAGTACCTGCATTTAATCTTTTTGGGAAAATACGTCAGTTTACACTGGTAAATACAATCAACTGACTCATTTTGGAAAATGATTGAAAATTTGTTTGGATGCACGTGGCATAAACATTTTATTTAACTTGGGAGAATTATTTAAATATATAATCTTGTGAACGAATTACATGTTCCTTGTGCGTTCAGTAGCCCGGATCAAGTCTGGGTTAAAGATCAATAGACACACCACAATATTCTTTTGTGCACTGACGGGTGTACACCTACACCCCGCGCTTAAGTCGTGGCCATTTCGTAAAATGATGCCAAGGATATCCGGGACATGGTCATTAACCCCCCCAAAGGCTTTAAGTAACAAGACTGTTTAAATGAGCCGATCAAATTATTCAATTACCCACTCAACGGTGGAGGATTTGATGCCCGATCAAGCGGTATGCTATATACCGTAACCCAAGCCCGTATAGGGAAAATAAGTTAAAAGTATTTACTTGAGCAATGTATAAATCACAATAAGCAAATTGCACGTAGCTTTTACTGGTACTCCTAATCTGGAACGAAGGTTTTATAATAACCTATTAGAATCCTAATGGGTCTTTAATTAAGCTTAAGCTTAGACCGGCTAGTTTCAAAGATACGGTTCGTACGCACGATTAAGCGAAGACCGGATAGAATGTGATTCAGACCCGACAAGTTCAGAGACTTGTTTAATATGGGTTTATTATTCACATTCTGGATTTTGAGATAAAACCGTTAAGGTTTGACCCGTTTCGGCTAATTTATGTAAACTTGTTACATAAACCGAACCGTACGCGTAATAAGCGTGACGGGTATTCATGAGAGCTATAGACAGGTTTCCTAAGTTAATTATGCCTCAAATATGTTGTGACATCAGTAAGATGTCTTTCATTATGCCCGAAACGTGTTTAAACACAAACTAGGCCCCGTAGGGGTAGTTTGGTCATTTAAAAGTTTATAAAAGAGTTTAAGTAACAAGCTGAGTTACAGGTCTGATGTAATCAGCAAATATACTCAATTTACTAAGTTATATCAGTAGGATAAAGTATATATGTGAAATTTATCAATTATAACCAAACTATGCCCCGTAGGGGTATTTTGGTAATTTCACATAAGCCAAAAAGCTCAAAACTGAAGTCTGAGTTAATCAACTTTTTCTTACTGTTAAAATATCATAATTTTCCTATAATATCAGTAGGTATCAACCCGGGTATGTTTAATATAGTTTTTAATACATACTATGCGTTAAAAACGCTTAATAAGGCGATTATGAGCCGTTTACGGGTTCGATACATAAAGCTGATATTTTTATACTTCCATAAGGCTTAAAATAATTTATTTAACATATCTAATCGGTAGCAAAAGGTTTGGAGTCGTTTAGATATGTAAAACTCATTTTATGGCCCGTAAGGGCAAAACCGACAATTACCGGACTAAGCCTACGACTACTAGTTATGCTCAGCCTAAAATTAATTAAAAATCTTTAAAAATCCCAAAATAATATATTACATCAGTGGGTAAAGATTTGGATATCAAAAAGTAGGCTTAACTAGGCTATACGCTAATTACGCCATTTAATTAACATAAAGCTTTCATTTTACGATAATGAGCATAACTCTTAATCTACAAATCAAACTGATGTCAAACTTTGCATACAAGTTTATATATCAGTAATTAAAGTTTCTACTCTTTTACATTTCCAAAAATCACGTTTTAAAGTAATAAGGGCATAATGGTCAACATATGAGCAATTTAACGGAAACATGCATATTAATTGGATAACTAATAAACCAAGGTGTATAATCACAGAGGGTTATACTAACATGTAACCTAGTCCAATTTAAGCTCTGAGGCATTTCTAAAACATGCCTAAACGGGTCAGAACTGAAAGTCAAAGTGAAAGTCAAACTATGTGACTTTCGGTTCCGAACCGGGTTTTTACAGGAAATTGTCGGGTTGAACATGTTTAGACATGTTCTTATACTTATTACCAAGTTATAACAATGATCAAACAGGTTGTATATGATCTACATTGCTAATTATGCATAAATTAGAGTTTAAGTATCCAGTTGACTTTTTCTTAGCAAGTTTGACCCGACTTTTGACCTGGCTAGAGTGGTAATCAGGGGGAACCCTTTTAAGGGTTTATTACCCACATAATTACCAACTTATAACTACTTTTGATTCGACTAATCACTGGACCAATAGTGATTAATCTTAAAGTCAACCGTTAATTACGACGGTTTGACTTTTAAGCTAAAACTAAGCTAAAACTTAATTAGAAAAGGTTAAGCATACTTACACGTGTCTAATGGATGGTTAGGAAGTCTTGGAATCAGCTTTGGAGTTCCAGAGATGATCAGAAGTGAGTGCAAGAATGTTTGTAACCTGGAGGCCTTATATAGTGTTTGTAAACACCATAAATTGTTGACAACTAAGTCTACAATTGACCACAATTGTCCCAAAAGTGTCCCTGGGGTCTAGGAACATTTTAGGGTTCGCTCATGAGTGAAGAAATACCAACAAGATCGGTCAAAATCATGCAAAACAGGCTGCAGCCGGTTTTCTGTTCGCTGGGCACTGCTTGCGCACCGTAAGGCTTTATGCTTGCGGTGCGCAAGCCTTCATCAGGGACCAAAAACTTGTTGTTCTTTCATATTTCGAAAGGGCAACCACTTAAATCGAATTTGGGACATTATTTTACATAAAGGGGGGCTCTATTATGGGTCTTGAACAGTTAATAACCCTACCACCTTGCCTTGTTTCTTTGAATCCAAAAGAAAGTGTCGAACAATAAGGTTTACCGTAAGAATTTTCATAGAAACCTATCATGCACTTCGAATTCCATTATTGTCGATACATTTCTGGATTTACAAATATATTAGATGTTTAATATACATTTACTTGGGTCTTGGGAATTATAATTGAGGTCGTTCAGAGGTAAAAATTAACATGACGCCACTTTTAAATCCTGCCAAAACATCTTTATTAAATCCGGGTTTATAACGCGTTTTGTCTTACATGACACGTGTCGTTATTTCATTGAACACGAATTTTCGAGGTGTTACACCACACCCCTAAAACGAGCATTTTAAACCCCGATTCTGGTATCCTGTTTGCTGGTGGGGGCGTTTGGGGTTGGTGGCGGTGGCGTTGGGGATGGTGGGTGGGTGGAGAGGGCCGGTGGCGGCGATGGTGGTTGAGCCAGGGAAGGCGACAGCTGAGCCGGTGAAGCCGAATGCAGGTTTGAATTTTGTGGGTTTGAATTTTGTGGGTTTGATTTTTGGTTTGATCTGTTGTAAATTTTTGTTTGAATTTTGGTGTGGCGGTGGGTTTGGTGGGTGATGGTGGTGTGGCGGCAGTGGTGGGTGACGGTGGAGGGTTTTTTACGGCGACGGTGGTGGTGTTTGGTTAGCACTGTTTCTCTGAGATTTTTGGGTATGCTTTATTAATGTTTTTTGTTGGTGATTCTTTTGAATGTTTAAATGTGTTGAATCTGTGGTTTTGAATGTATGAATGTTTGAACAGTGATTTTGGTAGATTTTCGAACAGTGATTTTGCTGGGTTTTGGTGGTGAGTTTGAATATTTGAATGTTTTGAACAGTCATTTTGGTAGATTCGAATAGTGATTTTTTGCTGGGTGATTTTCGAATGTTTGAATCTGTGGGTTTTGCTGGTGCTTTTTGGTAGATTTTCGAACAGTGAACTATGTGGGTATTGATCCGTTTGGATTTAGGCGGTGATGATGAAAAAAAAAACCGCATATTTTGATGACGATGGCACGGCAAGGATGGTGGAGGGTAGGTTTTTGAACCTGCAACCTCACTTTGCGGCCTCTGATTATCGGAAAATCTGAGCCAAAACCTCGTTTTTTTCAAGAATCCACTCGTTCTTTTGATTTTTGTTTGTTGGATTTTTATATTTTTTTGAGGCGTCGATGATGATAGCAATCTATCTGAGACACCTACCGTGTCACACCCTGACTTTTGCGGAAGCGTGATTATTGGTGTGACTTTCTTAATACCATAGCATTCAATCATAACAATGCTATATGATAAAACCCTTAGATGTTCATCCATAAATTAAGTTTGAAAATAGCACAACATAATTGTTTGAAACATCGACACCAAATTCAAATTACAAACCTCAACAAGTTTTAAGGAGTTCACTAACACTCGACAAAAGACCTTTAACAAACCCGAGTTTAGAACCATGTAACTCGTCCAGGATTAAGATACATCTCCTAAACCCTAAAGACTTGGATGACATCTTTTATTTATAACGCAGCTTGAAAACATGCAAACACCTGCTAGATCCACTTAGTTCCCTAAAATACATGTAGTTTAAAAACATCAACAAAAGTTGAGCGAGTTCATGTGTTTGTGTATATGTATGTATAAAACCTTTGTAAACAGTATATGTATGTTTGTAAATCCCGGTATGAAAGCACACAAGGAAAAGATCACCAATGGTTTGCAAGGCCACTGATATGTGTGACGGCGTAGGAAGGCTCAAACCTAGCAAATTTGTACCGGGCTTCCAGCTGGAAGACATAGTCACCCTATGGGCCACCCTGGTCCTTATACGAGGATTAATGGTCTCAAGTATGCGCCTACCCATTCACATGATCTATGGTACTTTCCTAGCCTAACCATACCAATTGTATTTGTATGTAATCCTTTTGTAACATGTATTTCACCCCCGAAGTTAATAAACAAAACAGTTTAAAGAAAAGGGGGACATGAACTCACAGTCTTGCGTCTTCGGTACTCGTAACTTAAATCTCCTCAGCAAACGCGACTACCTACAATGTACTAACGTCTATTAGACGAAAAGGGTCGTGCCTTGTCTTGGTTTTTATGTTTTTTAGTTACGTTTCTGATATTATTCCAGCTTATATAATTATCGTCAAAATAATTAATATTTCAACTTAAATTATATTTATAATTTTGGAATAATTGTTAAACAACATTTTTGTAATAATACTTCTCAAGTATTTATACTTATATTTCCTTCCCAAGGATGGGGGTATCTCATACATGTATATTCATATCCTTGTATTTGTTAAGTATTCTTATACTTAACTTCTGATTAATTATTCCGGAATAAATATCCAATACATGTTTCCAAAATATATGTTTCAAGGAATATTACTTAGAAAAATTATTCATAATTTTTCTTTTGACAAAACCATTTGTAGTTCCAAATCAATGTATTTTATAGTCTAAATTTAGAAAATACATATAAACTTATTTTTATCCCAAAAATAATGTATTCCAAGAAAATATATATTTTTTCCAAAAATCATATATCTTCTAAATATTCCAAGAAAATATATTTTTACTTCCCAAAAATAATATATTATCTCCTTGTCAAAAATATGATATAACTTGGTAACATTTGGAAAAATCATATTTTTGCTTCTTTGTATCCAAAATATCATTTACTAAAAATATAGTTATAAGCATATTTTCCGGAATATTTTGGTAAGTTACATTTCTAGTTCGGTTTCTCAATATTCCGTGTGTAACTTGTGTATTTATTCCATATGGTTTTTGGTAACCTCTTGGATTGTAATTTCTTGGTATTTTTGTTAAGTTATATTACTTTAACCCTAAAATAATATAATTATTACACCAAGTATACAAATATTCACACACATCATGTCTTTAATGCATATATATTCTAAATATATATTTACCCATTTTTATTTATAAAAACCAACCTCCAATATTTGTATTTTTGTAACAAAAATTATGGCAAAGTTTATATTGAAAAACTCATACTCAAAATACACTTGTAAATATTTGTTTGAAAATGTTTTTCTAAGTGTTTATATTTTTAGAAAATTTGCCATAGTTTCCCTTAAAAATGGAGGTGTCCATGCTATCAAAGCATATCATTTTCTTTTCAAAATCATCACAAACAATCAACAATCAACCCTAAGCAACTTACACTTACTAATTTGCCATAATCATGTGATTTACATAACAACATGAAGTTGAACTTTCATAAAAACTTGTAGTAACTTGGTAGTGTATTTAGTGGGTTTAGTTACCCTCCAAAATGTATTTACTTCTTTATAAACTTCATTCTTGAAAGATTTAGGTGTTTACAACTAGTAAACATGTTTTACAAAAACGTTTCTTTATGAAATCTTCTTGTTTCTCAAGTGTTTCTACACTTGTTTTATCACCAAAAAATAGTGTATGTTTAAGTAAGAACCAAGATCTTCTAAAAATCATATTTTGAACTTGGTTCTTTTGAAAAACCATTCATAAATCTTAGATCCATAAGATTATTAACTCACTTTGATTATTATTTTTCAAGAAATCACTTTATTCTTCAAGTTCATGCTTACACATGAGGATGATCATCTTGTTTTATCACATAATCATCCTCTTACTTGCTAGATCATGTGTTTAATCACAATCTAGCAAGCTCCTTATGATGATCAACATCATAATCTCAAGAAATTAACAATCAAGTATCATACATACACTAAACAACATAGTTTCATCAATATTACTTCATATATCAAGCTTATGTTCATGTTTCTTGATTATGTTCTATAGTGTTCTTCATGATTATCAATGTTCATCATCTTTTACCCAACAAAATATGAAGTAACAAGGGATTATAAGGGCCTTACTACTAGCTCTATGGCTAGGGATGAACACAAGAAGTTGAAGATGACAAAAGTGATGGATAAAAGCAAGTGAAAGAGGTACTTCCACTTCCAATGCCACCAAGCTTCCTTATGCACCCTTGAACACCTTTGTATGGCCTTAGAATGGATGAGCTTGAATGAATGATGATGGTGGTAGATGGTTGTGGGTTCGGCCGAGAGCCAAGGAGAGGGGAAGAGAGTGAAGGTGTTGTGAAGTGTGAAAGATAATGAAGATTAAAGTCTTGTGGTTAAGTTATATACACTCCAACATGTGCTTATCCATTGGGTTTTATGTCTTCTAAAGTACTAAGCAAATCTATTAAACAATTACAACAAAATCAAATGTGTAAGGGCCTTGGTGGCCGTGAGATAGGTGGGGGGGGGGGGGGGGTCTAGTATAGGTTTCAACCAATTAGTTATCATATAGTTCAAAACCAAGTATTAGTTAGGTGTTTTAGTCACTAGATATTTTTAGTGGGTGTTAGGGTGTTCGGGGATCATAACTAGCTCAGAAATAATAAAACAATGCTTCTAGTGTAATTTTGGTGTTTCGGGTAGTGTCCGGTTGTTCGGTTAGATACCGGTTCGTTAAAGTGTCAAACTATACCGTTTAGTGTTCTTTATGTACCCTTTTGTGACACTTTTAATTCCCGACACTTAGGAAAGCATTCAGGACCATTTAGTCATATTTTTGCATGTTACTAGCTTGTTAAAAAGCTGATTTTGCTGAATTATGCAGAATTCTGCACTTTATGTGGGTTTTAGGCACTTCCTGACACTTAAACTATCACTTAGGAATGCAGGGACAACTGGTATGAACTCCTCCGATGTTGGCTTCTCATTTGAAGTTTCAAAAGTCTTGGGTATAAAAATTAAAATATGGCTAATGGGTTCAAAAGGTCCTTTCTCCATACTGGTCGTACGCTTATTCGAGCTGTAGTACGAAGCTTTACATTCTTAAACTTCAGATTTGGAGTGCTTCCACCAATGGCAGCTTTGCTCGGCGACACGATCCTGAGGTACATAAATATCGAAAACAATGTATACATATAACAGGGATGAGATCATTCCTAGTTCATGTCTAGACACGGAAGTCAAGGAATGTGCAACTGTGTCATTGAGATTAAACACAAAAGGCTAGTGTTTAATTCTCTCAATGTTGGCTCTGATACCAACCTGTCACACACCGATATTTCCACATATTATTGGTGGGCCCGGTGGGGAGTATCGTGACGTAGTTGATATCATCATAGTCAAATAATCACAGTTCAATGCACAGGGGAAGTCTAAAGTATATATATTACAAACCGATTCAAAAGTAACATCAATATTACAAACGGATTGTAAGATGGATCCACAGGCGGATCTTAAAACAGAAAGATAAACACTGTTCAACAGACTTTACACGTCTAGAACTTGCAAGATTCCCTATTAACGCCCTGAGCACCCAGCCAATTATGTTCAGTACCTGTCACTTAACTTTTTTGGAAAATACGTCAGTTTACACTGGTAAATACAATTAACTGACTCTTTTGAAAACATTTATGAAAATTGATTTAAATGCACAAGGCACAAATACCCTTTTATAACTTGGGACAATTATATAAAAATAATCTTGTATACAGATTTACATGTTCGTTATACATTCAGGGCCCGATGTAGAAACCGAGTCAAGATTAACAGACACACCACAAGTATAGGCCCACAAGAGAGTGAGATACCGTTTTTCTTACGCAACTGTCAGGTGTATGCCTACAACCCATGCTTAAGACGTGGCCATTTTCTTAATAATGATGCCAAGGATATCCGGGACATGGTCATTAACCCCCAAAGGCTTTATTTCAAACAAGACAGATTAAAACGGGTTACCTCAATAATTTAATCATAATCCGATTAAACATTCAATACCCGACCAAGCGGTATTATTATAATACCGTATCCCAAGCCCGTATAGGGAAAATAAGTTAAAAGTATTTACTTGAGCTTAAAATGCAATTTATACTTAGCCGTATATTCTAATCAGCAAGCACAAGTACCTCTACTGGGGCTCTCAATCTGGAACGAAGGTTTTATTAACCTATTACATTCCTAACGGGTCTTATTTAAGTTGAAACTTAGACCGGTTAGTTTTAAGGAAAGGTTTACGATTCAAAACGAAAGATTAAGCGAATATCGGATTAGAATGTGATTTAGACCCGCCAAGTATGGAGACTTATATAATATGGGTAAACTAAATACATTCTGAATTTTGAAGTGAAAATGATAAGGTTTGACCCGTTTCGGTTAATTTATGCAAACTAGTTAAGTAAATCGTACCGAACGCGAAAAATGCATAACGGGTAACCAAATGAGTCATGAACATGTTCCACAAGTTAATATGCCTTAAATATGTTGTGATATCAGTAGGATATCTTCCATTATGCCCAAAACGAATTTAAAATCAAATTAAGCCCCGTAGGGGTATTTTGGTCATTTTAAAGATTATAAAAGAGGTTAAATGACAATCTGAGGTTCTGGTCTAAAATGATCAGTAAAAATATTTATTTTAGTAGTTTATATCAGTAAGATATCATATACGTGTGAAATTTATCATTCATGGCCAAACTATGCACCACAGGGGCATTTTGGTCATTTTACATAAGCCTTAAAGGTCAAATTTGGAAATCTGAATTCAAAACTTTTAATTACTATTAAAGTATAAAAATTTATTCATAACATCAGTAGGTAACAAGCTTTAGGTGCCAAATATGGTTTTAAACCATACTATGCGCCTAAATTGCATAAAAGTCGGTATTTGACGATTTTCGGGTTGATTAAGGAAATCTGAGATTTTGATCAGCCTTTACTGTTTAAAATAACTTATTTAAAATAGAAAATTAGTAGAAAAAGGTTTGGTATGTAAAGGATGTGTAAAACTCATTTTATTAGCGAAAAGGGCATTATTGTCAATTACCGAGTCTATGCGAGAACCCTATGTTATGATCAGTTTAAAAATAAATAAAAATCTCCAAAACCCCCAAAATATTATATTATATCAGTGGGTAAAAGGTTTGGTGTCAAAATTTGAGTTTAAATAGGTTTTATTCTGAAATTGCCGTTTAATTAATAAAGAGGCTTTAATTTACGATATTGAGCATAACTCCAATTTTAGACCACGAACTGATGTGAAATTTTAAGGACATGTTTATAAATCAGTAACAAAGGTTTTTGTCCTCTCATGTTTTCAAAAATCTCGTTTTAATATCAAAAGGGTATAATAGTCAACTTTAAGCATATAACGGAAACATGCAATAAACTAGGATTACTATGGAACCAAGTTGTATAATCTCAGAGGGTTATTCTAACCTATAACATGGTCCTAAAGGAATCCTAAGGCATATCTAAACTAAGCTAAATCGGGTCAGAACTGAAAGTCAAAGCAAAAGTCAACTTTTGCAACTTTCGGTTCCGAACCGAGCCTAAACTCAGAATTATCGGGTTGAACATGCCTAGACATGTTCAATTAATATTTACCAAGTTATTAAAGTGACAAAACTGATTTTATGGCCTTTACATCATTAGTTATGAATTTTATTTAAAAACCGACTTGTTTGACTTTTATTTAATTACTTTGACCCGACAATTAACTAAGCAATCGTGGTAATTAGGATGTGCCCTTTTGAAGGTTTAATACCTACCTAATTACGATCACGTAGCCATTTTCGTTGCGAAAAATGGCTTGACCGTTTAAGAGTCAAAGCGTTTATCGCGAACGCTTGACTTTTCGGCTTTAAGAGCTAAACAATTAAACTAAGCATGAAAGGAACACTTACGAGTGGTCCTTAAGACTAAAGGAGGTTCCCAAGTTGGTTAGGATCCTCTCAAATCAGAGAGCAAGAGCAGAGAAATGGAATGAAGTGAAGAAAGCCAAAAACAAGTGGGTATATATATAGGATTTTGAGAACCGTTAGGATCGTTTCTCGATAAACGAGCTTCAATCTTGGCCCTCCATGTGTGCCCATGGTTTCTAAATACAATGGGTGTCAAAAAGCAGCTCATGGTATTGAGAATTTTGCATAAAAATCCCTGAAATTTGACCAGAATGCCAAAAACAAGAATCTGCCCAGATCAGTCTTTGGCACCCCGCGAGAGGCCTCTCGCCCCCCCCCCCCCCCCCCCGCCAGAAACCAAAATGGCAGAATTGTAGAAATGGTCCCTGCATGCAATAAACTTAGTTTTTGACACGCTTAAGCCCCGTTAACCCCATTTCAAGGCTCCACAATGAAGTTAAAGCACAGGGAACATGAAATATGCTTAAAAATATGTCGGATGTCGGTTCGTTTGATCGTACGGTCACGTTGTTCGGCTAATTACGATGAAACACGAACGGACGCGAAAAATGAACCAAATTACGCGACGAATGGAATTTTATCAAGACAATCACTAAAATAAAATATTTTAATGATTACATAAATTTTTGGATGTCCGGATATATTTAGAACATGAGATATGCGCGAAAATGCAAACTTATGCACTTTTTGACGCTTATAGTCCCTGTTGATCAAATAAGTTTATTTTTTGCACACCAAACACCTCAAAGCCTATTTCTAAGCTATGTAAAGGATATTTAGGGCATGTTTAACTTATGATCATATTCCGAAAGGTCCAATACCATACGATTCGATAGACTTTTGCAGTTTGACGCAATTAGTCCCTTTAATGCGCAAACTTGCACATCTCATCGCTTAATAATATCGAAGCCTTATCTAATCCATATTACGAATTCTTGAGAGTATTATTAAACATCACAATGCTTCGGGTTCACAGAAAGTTCATTCAGAGGTATAATTAAACATATTGACGCTTTTAACCCCTTAAACTTGCAAAGTTGCGCGTAACTTCACTTATAGGCATAAAAGCCCTTAATGGCCAATATTAGGCATTCTCGAGAGTGTAATCAATTATCATGAAGCTCTTGATTTGTTAAAAGGTCACTCAGAGGTAAGAATTAACATGTTGACGCTTTTAACCCTTCGACGTGCAATCTTTCAGTTAATTATGCAAACGACCATTCTCGATCAACAAGTGGCCCATTTGTGAATATGATTACCATGCAATGTTGTTCAGAAGCTTATAATAAGCATGTTAACATTTCCAGTCCTTCTATAATCAAAGTTTTTTTTTTATTTTTCACAAAATTAGTCCCTCAAATTCAACGTTTGACTTTATTAGGGTTTATTACACGTGTCAATACATCATTGGACGTGATTTTACGAGGTGTTACATCCTCACCCCCTTAAAAGAAATCTCGACCTCGAGATTTACTAAAGTAATGGAAGTACTTTCTAACGTATCATGGACTTAACCTCCATAGCATATTTGGGCCTCTAAGGGCATCTCAGTTGACCTATACAATAGGTACATACCCCCTTTCGGAGCTTCTTAACCTAACGATCCTTAATCAATACAGGTTTCTCATCAAACCATAAATTTTCATTAGTCTGCATATCATTATGTGATAATGCTTCTTGTCTTAATGACGAAACATATCCTTAAATCACTAGTGTGGGACACATTGATTTCCATCAAGCTCCTCCGGTAAGCTTTAGCTTATAGTTTACCAATCTTGATATATTCGATTTCCTTGAATGATTCTATATATCAGAGCTTAACTAGCCCTATATATTAAAAAATTAGCACACCCTTTTTAGGGCGATACCTTCAATTGAACTTCATTCCTTATTAAGGACTTAAAAGGGTTGCGACTTTTATCAATCCTTGATTTTCCGCCGATTACTGGAAACCTTCAGACGATTATGAATTCATATGATTTTATTCGTTGTTCCCAATAAATTTTCAGGTCCTACTAATTCGGACTTACCAAACTCCTGTCCAACAATAGATGTTTAACATCCCATCTATACAAGGTCTCCAAAGGAGCAGCCTTGATGCTTACATACTAGCTATTAGTTATAGGAGAGCTTATTTAAGGTGGGATAGTCTTTCCAACTACTTCTTAAATCAATCTTAAGAGATAGCTAATCCTTACAGTTAGTCGAACCAATCGACAATCCTGGGCAGCTGATGGCGATTCTTAATTGTTGCCTAAATATGGTTGCGGTAATTAATGCATAAGCAAAACGAACCGTCTTTCTTAATTAATAATATTGAAATTCTTAGAATTTCGAATTAGGCTTTATGAACCTTTATCTTTAAACTCACTTAATTAAATTTTTGATTCTTCCAATAATGATGGTACTAATCGTCAGGGAGATTTCACAATAATGCAGCCCTATGCGGGATGTAAATCTTAACTCTATTTTCCTTTCAGGAGGTAAACATGGTAGCCCTAGGAGAAGATAATCAAGACACAAGTAGCTTACAGAGATTTTCCAGATCTCAGGCTCCAGTTCATCAATCATTGTCTGTGTCAGATAAGTGACACATTTATGTTACGAGTCCACGGATTCCTTAATCAGAGACATTTACTTGGACAATTCCATTCTGGATATCTTATTTGAATACCATTAGCTGACTTTAGTACCATATTGTGACAACTGCCACTTTACGGTAACTTTCTTACACTTAAAATACTCATTTTTAGCTACATTTTTATGCATTTTGAACACCCGAACTGCGTATTTCGTGACATACACTTAGAATACTCATGGAATACTTACTTAGGATGCATATGATTCATTTTTATTAAGTACATTTGAAACAGTTTAAACAATGCATCGAAACTACTAGAAAAACACCTAGTAAACTAATATTCTGACGAAAACGAAGGATCCGCAGAAATCATCTAAACGACATCTTTAGGACTCAGACGAAAGTCCAACATCTAATATATAGTAAACCCTAACTAGGAATGCAAGGGTTTGATTTAAAACATTTCCGAAGTCCGATAACACAAAAAATTGCCCGAAAAGCACTAAAAACGACGATTTCAACACTTTTCCGCAGAAATTCTGCAGAAATCAGCTTTTTAATATTTTGGCAAAATGTAAAAATGTTATTTAACATAGAATTCATGTGAGGATACATTCGGGTATCATCCGAACCAATAACACCACCATTTTCACAACACAAAAGCTCTCATCTATTACCCCCATTTTCGGTCAAGAACACCCCTCCCCCATCTTCATTTTCAAGCCACTTTCTTGATGATCAAGATGCATTTTCATGGAACTTGAGAAGATCTAAGGCATACACAAGTTGAAGCAAGCTTTCTCATCCATCTAAGAGCTCACAAGCATCAAGATCATCATTTTTCTTTTCTTAATCATCATCAAGATCATCCCTAGCCATTAGTGCTAGAAGTAAGCTTCAAAAATCTCTTTTTCATACTTATTTATGTATTTATTGTTTAAAGAACAAGTTATAACTAAAACAATCATACAAAGTAATATGAAAATACAAAGAAGCAAAATAATAATCATGATATAAAAGTGTGTTTATGTTGTGATTTAAAGATGATTACTTGCATATTTGATCTAGTTTTGATGATTAGCATACAAATAACTTGTTAGATGATGTTTAAAAACATAATCTAACAAGTGTACATGAAAATGTTTAAGGGTTTTGTTAAACATAAATGTTTAGATGGATGATCATAATCTTTGATTTTGTTAAAGTATGTAAGGTTTTTAACTAAAAATAATACTTTTATAAAGTTATAAAAAGAAACATACAAGATGGGTTTTTATAAAAAGCTTGTTAAAACTAGAAGTAAAGCATGGATGTTGAACTAGTTAACTTATGTTATGATTATACCAAAACCCTACATGTTATTGATTTCATCTTGTTAAGATTTTGATATAAATCTCATATGTTTTTATTAAGAAAAATATGAGAAGATTATTGGTGATTTTATAAGAAAAAGATATGTTTTATTAGACATGGCAAAGTCCATATTTTTAATGAAATATGGCCAAATTTTCTTAAAAATCATAAGTTATGAAAACTATTATTTTTGACAAAATCTTTATTAGATTAAAAAGATTCTAAAGAATAGTTTTTATAAAAACAAAGTTAGATATAAATATATATTTTTGAGAAAATATATATTTAGTTAACTTAACAACTTGTGTGCTATGTGTTATTTGTTTGTATTAGTTATATGTATGATAACTAGGAACTTGAATACAATGGTACAAATAAACACAATGTACATTTCGACTAAAGTCTTACAAGACTACATGTAAACACGCCTTAAAACACACTTACGGACATTCCGAGCTTTCGGACACAACTTATGGTCAAAACGGACGACGGGCGAATCTATGAACATATCGCCATTCCGAGAAGTTACTACGACGTTTAGGCGATCTTTCGACGCGAATACATACAAATCACCGACAACAATATCCGGATGTTTTGAAACTTATAAAAACTACTATGTATTCTTTTAATTAAAAAGCCTATAGTTAGTAACTTTTATAAAAATGAAAGAATATATTTTTAACACATGGGCTTATTTTATAACAAATGGGCTTATTTTACATATGGGCCTATTTTATATAAATGGGCTTATTTTTTATACAAATGGGCTTATTTTACAAATGGGCTTATCATCCTAATTGGGCTTAACATAAATACATGGGCTAAGCCCAATATCAAGACTCATGGGCTAAGCCCAAAACCTAACATATGGGCCAAGGCCCAATAACATTAAGCCCAATAACATTTTAGCCCAACACTATTTAGGCCCAACACTATTTAGGCCCAATACTATTTAGGCCCAACACTATTTAGGCCCAACACTATTAGGGCCCAATAACATGAATTCTTGGGCTAAGCCCAATGACATATAATTGATAAAAATACAATTAAACAAATTACTTATACAAGACATGAAATCAAGAAGACAAGACCCGACGATACAACTCACAAGATACAAGATTTCATATATATATATATATTTAGTGAAATATATATATATAACAGTTTAACAATTCATACATCTAATACACAGTTTAACAAACAATAAAGACATACAAGTCTTACACATATTTAAGACACAAGACTTGTACTCAAGTCATTTACAAGGACCGAAGTGTCTAACAAATATAAGAACATTTATAGGTCGCAACATTGTTCAAGACGACCACGTGTAAGATCACAAACACTTATCATTCACGGACGCAATACTGTGAGTTCATGTCCCCTATTCATTTAAATGTTTTACAACTTTACAACTATCGGGGAAAATACATGTTCAACGTATGTTAAAGTTAGGGAATGAAACACCTTAGATCATGTGCGAATTAGGGTTATACATCTAAGCACCATTAATCCAGTTTGGACCTAGGTACAAGTGGTTAGATCTAATGGGTTTTGGTGAGCCCCACTCTTGGTCGTGGACCCATACGGAAGAGTGCTTTTGTGTCCCAGTCGATAGGTGTCGACATAAAATCGTCTAGGGTTGGATTGCTTCCTTTTTCGTCACACATATTAATGTCCTTGCAAAACATTAATGATCAACGATTTCATTGACGCTTTACATACTACAACTTACATTTTAAATACATCTTTTACAACTAAACTGCATGAATTCGCCAACTTTTGTTGATGTTTTCCAAACTTAACATGTATTTTAGGGAATTAATGGACCATGTCGGGATTCTCAGTCAAGATAACAAGTACCAGAACTCCATGCCATCTTTAGGAGGGTTTAACTGTTATATTCCACCTCTTTGCGGCAATATGAGGGTTTAAACCTTAGTAGTTTATTTTCATTTTGATGTATGAACTATAACACTTTACTTTTATGTTAATGGTTTGTAACCGAAACACTAAACTTATGTTTTAATGTTTTGAAACACTTATGTAATGGCAATGGAGTACATTTTATTCATATAGTTTGTTCATGTACATCGATATTTGTGCAATGAAAACCATACAGATCACACCTCGCGCTTCCGCTATGAGCGGGTGTGACAGTTTGGTATCAGAGCATCGATTGTAGTGAACCAGGATTCTTTCTCGAGTCTAAGTCTACAATCACTAGGGATCTCTCACGAAAACCATTTAAACACAAACAAATGTTTTCATTTGCATAAACATTTTTCATGGTCCATTTTCAACAAGAATTCATCTCATACAAATCAAGCAAGGACATTAGTGTCTTAGTCATCTAAATGATAGACATGCAACTTTAAGTTAATCCACACAACTCAATTAGGATAACTTAAAATGAACATTATGTGAAAAATACATTTCGTGCATATATGTAAAGTAACAAATAAACATACGTGTCGAACAACTTATTTCTCAGGTCACCATGTCTTCATCTGAAGGTAGCAATGTATACGATGACGTAGACCCCATGGAGATTGTATCCGAAAACGATTATGTGCCGGAGGTTCAGGTCATCTTATCTGATAGCGACTCTACATCTGACAGCGACATGGACGACTTCCAACCATTCGCACTTCTAGGCGAGATCATCGATGATGATGTGTTAGCTATCCCCCCTATACTCAACGATATAGTTATTTTGGGTCACCTGGAGGGTGAACATGTAGTAGAGATTATACCCTTTGACGTCACTCCTCTTGATATCATGCCTTTTATCGTCGGACGATGACGACGACGTATTCCAGTGATTCCGGTGGATCACATGGATGCTGATTTGGGAGACGGAGAAGTTCATGATGTGGTTATCTTAGACATTGCATCACCAGTGGTCTCGGTGCTCGATATTTCTTCTGATGCAGATACCGACTCGGATGCTTCCTCTTATGCATCCGTTACATCGTCTGCACTGCAGGCCATTGGCCTACAGCGCAACGCAGACTTTGGGGATGACGTCATGCCAGCAGAGCCAGCCATCCCTGCTCCTGTTCAGGTCCCTGCTCCAGACACATCTCCTGAGCACATTCTCCTCATGCGCTTCGCACCTATCATACCACCTACTGGTCATACCGATGAGGCTGGGCCATCCGGACATGCTCACGTACCACCCAGTGATATGGACCTATACTATCAGCAGTTTCGCTCAGTTCCACAGGTCCCCGACGAGCCTCTTATTGCGCCACACTCTCCACCTCATGTTATGCCCATGTCAGATCCATACCATCCATTGCATTACCCAGTTGTTACTACCGATGATCTTCTACTATCTCTACAACTTCAGGTCGACATACTCTTTCGCAGAGTCCATGAGCTTCAGCAACTTGAAGACGCTAGACCACCACCACCAGTTCATGCACCACCACATGCTCCACCACCACCACCTGCTTTTCCACCTGACTTACGTGCTCGTGTGCTGACACTCGAGCAGCAGATAGACTTTCTTATCCGTCGAGTTCATGAACTCGGGGAGGAGCTTACTCACGTTCATGGTTTGGTACTTTTGACTCCACCACCTATCCCCGCTCCACCATAGACGTTCACTTGCAGGTTATCTTTTGTAACGGGATGTAGTTACCCGTTTTTGTGTACATATTGATGCTCCACCGAGTTTTGAAGACAACCGACAGACATCGGATCACACAGTTGGAAGGAAGATTTTGTTATCTCTTTTGTTGTACTAGACTAGTATGACCGGGTTATGTAGCCCGAGTCCATTTTTGTTTCCTTTCAAACGATTATGTAACTGGTTGACTAATATATATGAAAAACTTGGTGTTATCTTTTATATGCATCTAAATGGTCTGGTTGGACATATCGATCGCTCCCTTTTCTCCAGTAAAATCCCTAGGCTTACAGGAGACAAAGTACTTGTAGGTACAACCCTTGGTGTACCTAGGAGTCGGCTTAAGGACTAACTGCCTCTTGGGTTCACTACCCTGGTTAGATGAGTGCTGAGACTCACTTTTCCTATTAGTGTGGGGTTGAGAATGGGATTTCGAATGAGTTTGAGACCTAACAATACTAGGCTCTTTAAACTTAGCATCTCCTGCTTGAGAAACTGCTGCGGTGATCATTGCTTGCAGTTCGGCACCAGTGATATTAATCCTGGTGTTGTTGCCTTCTATAGGATGACTGTTTGCTTCATCCGAGCCAGCCATTTCTGTATACTATATCAAACATAGATGATATATTTAAATTACATATTAGATCATCGCATTGATGACTAGATGGTCATGGTATTATTTAAACCATATAGACCATAAAATAATAATATTCAAAGAAGTATAATTCTTTACATTTTTATTGGAAAGAGGAATATAAATCACACTGTCAATTCATTTTATACATAGCTCATCTCGAAGGACATTTAGATGACACAAAGCCTTGTCACAAGGACGACTATAATCATTTCTTTCTTTAAGGGTCGAACAAAGTTCATCGCCTTTTTGACAAGAAGTTTATTAAAACTCTCATTGTCATTAGTACACCTTTGCTTGTAAGCATACATCTCTAATGGATGTTATGGTGTATACATCATATTGATGTTTATTAGCCATGATTTATGTTGATCATATAGGCTAAAAATAGTGGCTTTGGAAAAATCCAAGTACATTAGAAAGATTGTGTGATTTCTCGTACCGCACAATTCAGGATTGTTAACATGTTTTCAGATGTTAACAGGGAGTCATTATCTTAAAAAGGTTATACCATCATAGCCATTTAATATTCTGGCTAGGTTATACCTCTAAGAGTTTCTTAGATGGATTAAATAAAATTTGAAACGAAGTAGCATGATAAAATAAACTAAAATCGAAAATACTTCATTAAAACTTACGAAACGATTACATCGTTGCCCGAAAAGGGACTTGAGAAAAACATCACAAACTGCCCATACAAGGGCTACTGAAAACATTGCCCACGCAGGGGCTACTAAAACAGAAATAAGTCCACGCAGGGACTTGGTACAAGAAAACAAAATAAACGTCCTCGCAGGGACTTTATTACATGACAAACAAAACAACCCAACATCACTCTATTTCTTCTTGCCCTTGAGGAGGTTCATAAGACCCTTGACAAAACCATTGTGCTTCTTCTTGTTTTCATGAGCCACATGTTCAACCCTGTTTAACCTCTCTAGGATCTCTTGAGTTTGATGTTGCTGATACGGAGGAGGTTGTTGGTATGGCGGATATTGTGAATCCTGCGCTGGGTATCCAGTGGGATAAACTGGAGGGTAAGAAGAAGGGTAAAGATGATGGTATTGTGCAGCTGTAAGGTACGGATCCTGAGCCCCATAGTCGGATGGGTATCCATACAGATTATACCCAGATGATCCCGGGTATGTCGGGATTGGGTTGTCGAAACCCAACGGTGGCTGAAGAGGTGCGTGTGAAACTGGCGGAAGGTTAACTTCCGGCACCATGTGTGATGATTCACCCAACTGAGGGTCTTCTGGGATAGGAGGATACGAACTTGAGCCACGAGGAGATGCAAACTGTGGTCCCCCACGTACGGACATCCTGGCATTTCTCCTCCGCCTTGGCGGCTCGGGAGGCTGCTGAGGAGGATCCTCAACTGGCAAGGGTGGTGGGGTAACAGCTTGGAGCTGGGGTTCTACCAAGGGAGAGTTATGATATGACGGGGTAAAGAACCAGTCATACTGAGCTATCCTCTCTTGAAATGAATCGGGCCCATGGTACGGTGATCCCTGAAATGGGGAACCGCTTGAGATACTTATTGGGTGGCCTGGTGTTCCTGTTTGCAAATCCGGGTCCGGTTCGTCATCCATCTCCATTTCCTGAGAAAAGTGATCCTCAGGTCCTAAAGAGTTGTAGCCCAAAAAGTCATTAACATAAGCGTTTGGATTAAATTATGCAGGTGAGTAAGTGGAATCTGAATGATGAAAAGGATGAGATTGAAATGAGTGGTGAGATTGGTGTGATTGATGAGTTCCCTGCGAAAGAGGGGAATGATGGGGTTCGATAGGAACGGGCAACTCAAAGTAATGAGGAGGGTCAGAAGGTGAAGATCCCAGCGAGACAGAATGTCTTGCTGGTTCATAGTTATGGCTCCAATTATCCTTAGAGTCGGAGCCGGAAAACGAGTCGGATGGTGTACGCCTATGGGAGGGTCTCGTGCTGCTAGACGGTCCTCCACGCATGGGTCCTTTGCCTCTTCCCCTTACTCTGGGCGGCATTCTTCCACGTGAGAACCTGACAAAACAATTAACTATAATAAAGCAATTAAAGGAAGGTTAAGAGTAAAATCCTAGGTCATTTGCCTAGACTCGAGAGTCTAAGGAATGTGCTTATTGTGTCATTGAGATTAAACACAAAAGGTTAGTGTTTAATTCACTCAATGTTGGCTCTGATACCAACCTGTCACACCCCGATATTTCCACATATTACCGGTGGGCACGACGGGGAGTATCATGACGTAGTTGATATCATCATAGTCAATACACACAATATAATAGCACAGCGGAAGGCTTGGTGAATAAACTATTACAAACCATATTGTCTGAGTGTTCGAGTTTATGAATGTACAGACTGGAATGTAATAAGATCTACAGGCGGATCATAAACAAATACAAAGAAACAAAATAACAAACTGCAGGCATCTTATGGATTTGCAAGATCCTCTAAAGACACCTTATAGCTCCAGCCTATTTCGAGAGGTACCTGTCAAATCAGTCTTTAAGAAAATACGTCAGTTTACACTGGTAAATACAATTAACTGATTCTTTTGAAAATATTTAAGAAAATTGATTTAGCTGCACATGGCATAAATCTTTTATAACTTGGGACAATTATTTAAATATAATCTTGTATACAGATTTATATGTTTGTCAAACAATTGGGGCCGGTTGGAAGCCGGTCGTGATTAACCGACTCACCACTTATAGAACCCGCAATGGAGTTATCCCCAACATGTGGGTTTATATTTAGCATTTGCAGCTGTCAGGTGTATGCCTACACCCCGTGCATAGGTCGTGGCCATTTTTAAATAAAATGAGCTGAGGATATCCAGGACACGGTCGTTAACCCCCAATGCTTATGTTATGAAACAAGACAGATTAAAACGGGTTATGCAATTTATTAATCACAATCCGATTAAATGATTTCATACCCGACCAAGTGGTATTATTATAATACCATATCCCAAGCCCGTATAGGGAAAATAAGTTAAAAGTATTTACCTGATGCTAGCAGTAAAATCTTAAGGCTTTTTGAAGGCACCTTCTACCGGAAGCTATTTAATATGTATAGAAGGTTTATTAACCTATTAGGATGCTAACGGGTCTTTAATTAAGTCAAGGACTTAGACCGGCTAGCTAGAAAGAAACCTTACGGTTCTAAACGCTAGATTAAGCGGAGACCGGAACAGAATGTGGTTTAGACCCGACAAGCTTGAATACTTGTATAATATGGGTAAACTAAACACATTCTGGAAATTGAGAACTTAATGATAAGGTTTGACCCGTTTCGACTATTTTATGTAAACTAGTCACATAAGCCGATCCAAACGCGTAAACGCGTAACGGGTAACCAAATAAATTATATACAGGTCTTAATCATTATTATGCTTAAAATATGTTAATACATCAGTAAGATGTTAACATATATGTCCAAAAAGTAATTTAAACCAAAATAAGTCCCATAAGGGCATTTTGGTAATTTTAATGCCCATAAAAGAGTTTAAATGTGCAACTGAGTTTTAGGTCTGATTAAATCATTAAAAATATGTATTTTTATAAGTTATAACAGTAGGATACTTTATATATGTGAAAATTATCTTATATAGCCAAACTATGTCCCGTAGGGGCATTTTGGTAATTTTACATAGGCTTTAAAGGTCAAAATAGACTTCTGAGTTTAAAAACTTTGACTTAATGTTTAATTACATAAATTAACTTAAAACATCAGTGGGTAATAAGTTTTATATGTCAAATATAGTTTTAACTCATACTAGGTGCTTAAAACGCTTAAAAGTCAGTTTAAAGGGTTATTCGGGTTAAAATAGTAAATCCGAGTTTTTGATCAGTTTATAAAGTTCAAAATACTTTATTTATTATATAAATTCAGTAGCAAAAGGTTTGGCACTAAAAAGTTAAGTAAAACTCATTTTATGCATGAAAAGGGTAAAACCGACATTTACCGAAATTAAGCTATAATCCTAAGTTATGCTCAGCCTAAAATAATTAAAAATCTTTAAAAATCCTAAAATATTATTTTACATCAGTAGGTATGAAGCTTGGTGTCAAAAATTGTGTTTAGATAGGCTTCATACTAATTACGCCATTTAAATAACAAAAAGTTCCTTAATCACGCTATTGAGCATAACTTCAATTCTAGACCTCAAATTGATGTCAAACTTTCGGGACATGTCTAAATATCAGTAGCAAAGGTTTTAGTCCAATCACATTGTTAAAAATACCAGTTGTATGTAAAAAGGGCGTTTATGGCATTATTAAGCATAATTACGACCAAGTGCATATAATTCAAACCACTAGTCACCATGTAATATAACTCCAGGGGGTTATACTACTAACTAATGTGGTCCTAATGGAATCTTAAAACATGGGAGAATTAAGCTTAAACGGGCCAGAACTGAAAGTCAAAGCAAAAGTCAAGCTTTTGCGACTTTCGGTTATAAACTGAACTTAGACTATTAATTGTCGGGTTAGGACAGGTAATACATGTTTTAATATTAATTACCAAGTCATTAGAATGTTAAAATATAATTTAGAACCTCTGTTTTATTAATTAGAATCATTTTTGTAATTTCTGTCCAGTTTGACTTTTTGTCAAACTATTTTGACCCGACAATTGACCAGTCAAACGAGATAATTAGGAGGTGCCCTTTTAAGGGTTAATCACCTACACTAATGTGGTTCTATAACCACTTCCAATTTGATCAGTGGTTAAGCCACAAGTAATTAAAACGAAAGTCAAACTAATTTTACGATAAGTTTGACTTTAGAGTAACTAAGCTAAATTAAATGACTAAACAAGAAATTCGAAGCTTACTTAAGGTCCTAGCAAACTTTTCTACACTTGATAATCCTCTTCTAACTGATGGAAGCTCCAGAGCAAGACCCACAAGTAAATTGGTCGCAAATGTGTTTATGAGCACAAGGGTAGCTCTCTTTATATAGTGAATTAAATGATCAAGGATCACTTCCAGGTGTTATTGGAGGCTCTGAGATCGACCCAGGTGTCCAAGCTACTGAATTAAACCGACTTACAGCTCCCTAGGTCGATACAACCTAGACTAAGGCGGTGTAACAGGCCAAACCCGCACCTGCAGGTGTTTTTTTTATCTGGGCATGCTGAGGCGGGCCGCGTAAGGTATGGGGGTGGGCTTACGCGGGCCGCTTGGACCGGCTGTTCAGGTAAAACAAGTTTTAATCTTGGAAGCTTCAGTCCCTAGTCGTTTTAAATCCTTTTTAACATGGTTTTTGGCAATAGAGACCCTTGTAGTTAATTTCTTGGGGCCCAAGGATGTACAAACAAACCTCGTTAGGTTCGGGTTCGTTAAATATCACTATGAAAACAAGTTTCATTAAGTTGACACTTTTGGCCCAAAGTCTTGAAAACATACTTACCGATATCGAAATCACGTGAAATTTATACCACTTATTCTTAAGAGTATATTTGAATATTTCGAAGCCTCGATTTCGTTAAAAGGTCACTCAGAGATAAGAATTGCATGTTGACACGTTTAACCCTTGTAATTTAATAATCTTCCGATTATTTTCATACATGGCTTCTTATATCCAATCAATCACTTGTGTAAGAATACATTCATCATGTAAGGTCATTCAGAGGCACAAGTTTGGCATAATGACACTTTTAATCCCTGTGGTTTTCAAAGTTTCACTGTTCGACAACTTTGGTCCTTCAAACTAAATCTTTCGCACCTTTAGAGTTTAGGACACGTGTCTATACATAAATGGGACATGTTTTTACGTGGTGTTACATCCTCACCCCCTTAAAAGAAATCTCGACCCTGAGATTCACTGAAATAAGTGAGGGTACTTCTGTTTCATAGTGGACTCGACTTCCCACGTAAACTCGGGACCTCTACGGGCTTCCCATTTGACCTTTACTATAGGTACATGCTTTCTTCGGAGCTTTTTAACTTGTCGATCTTCGATCGATATAGGTCTTTCAACAAATCTCAAGCTTTCATCAATTTGTACGTCTTTATGAGACATAGCCAGTGATTCGTCGGCTAGGCATTTCTTGAGATTACAAATGTGAAACACATTATGAATTCCACTCAGCTCCTCAGGCAGGTTTAGCTTATAAGCTACACTGCCGACACATTCGATAATCTCGAATGGTCCAATATACCTAGGGCTTAACTTGCCTTTTTTACCAAAACGCATCACACCTTTCCAGGGTGACACTTTTAATAGAACTTTATCGCCTACTTCAAACTTTCGAGGTTTTCGCCCCTTATCAGCATAACTTTTCTGCCTATCCCTGGCAGCTTTCAGGCGATCCCGAATCTGGACAATCTTGTCTATTGTGTCAAGGACTATATCAGGTCCTGATAACTGAGCTTCTCCTACTTCTGCCCAACAGACAGGCGTTCTGCATTTCCTACCATATAATGCCTCAAAAGGCGCAGCCTTAATGCTAGTATGGTAGCTATTGTTGTAGGAGAACTCGATCAATGGCAGGTGGTCATCCCAACTACCACCTAAATCAATAACACATGCACGAAGCATGTCTTCTAACGTTTGAATTGTACGCTCACTTTGTCCATCAGTCTGAGGATGGTAAGCAGTACTAAAATTCAAACGCGTGCCCAAAGATTGTTGGAAACTTTTCCAAAAATGTGAGGTGTATCTAGTATCCCTATCAGAGATAATAGCTACCGGTATTCCATGTAGAGCTACAATCTTATCTACATACAACTGGGCTAATTTGTCAGAGCTATGGGTCTCCTTGATGGGTAAGAAATGTGTTGACTTAGTCAGTCTATCGACAATAACCCATATGGTATCATTTCCGTGTCTTGTTTTAGGTAACTTGGTTATGAAATCCATGGTTACCATCTCCCACTTCCATGTAGGGAGTTCTGGTTGTTGAAGTAGACCTGAAGGCTTTTGATGTTCAGCTTTAATCTGAGCACAGGTCAGGCACTTAGCTACATATGTGGCAATAGATTTCTTCAAACCTATCCACCAATAATTAGGCTTCAAATCTTGATACATCTTGTCACCTCCTGGGTGAACTGAGTATTTGGAGTTGTGGGCTTCCTGGAGGATTACATCCCGAAGTCCTCCATGAATAGGAACCCAAATCCTTCCGTTCAGTCTAAGGATTCCATCCTTCCCAGGTGCCAACTGTTCAACAGTTACACCTAATGTTGGACCGGTTTGCGACCTTAAACAGTCAGTTGAGAACGTTCATCTTCACATACAAAGGCGGAATCAATGCACATGAAGTTACACAACTTTTCCTTTCAATTTTCTTCTTTATTGATGCTTTTTGAATGCAATTTGACAGAGTTTCGACACCACAAGCATGACTAGGTTTCGCTCCAATGGTTACAAATGAAATCACATGTCAGGTATATATAGGTAGACTGATTTCGCTTATATGGCAGTCCATATAAGCGAAACCCCATGTGACTATATAAGCGAAACCACCTTGTTCCCTATGAGCGAAACCCTAATGTACCTATAAGCGAAATCACCTATCTAAACATGTACACATGAGCGAAAAAGCGAAATCACCTATCTAAACATGTACACATGAGCGAAATACAACATTAAACCCTAATTTTGACTTTCAAGACCCTATGTTGACCTATCTTGACCTAAGACTTAATGTAGACGTAGTCAACAGACATTCCATGCATCAACAGACTACCCCTTGGATGTTGACGAAGTCTTCAGCTCCGAGTCTTCAGTCTTGGTCTTTTCTCCAACTCTGTCTTCACAGATTCACAATCTTGTCCTGTCTTCATCTTCAGACTTCCCGTTGATCGTTGATCCAGACTTCCCCTTTCACAGACTCCCCCTCTCAATATGCTAGAATCTGAGGTCTTAATCTGGTTCAAGCTTCGACATTTTAGCTTCCGTGGGAATAATGAAATCCAAAACCTGTTTCTCAAACATCAATCATTACAAACTATCTTTTCAACAATAAATCACAAAATCAATCAGTTTTAGAAATCCACTCAAGTATTCAGGTTCAAGTTATTGACCCTGATCACTCGATTAATCTACCAAGTTCAATTTAATGACCTTGGTTGATAATTTGACGAATCAAACTGATTTTTTTTAAATCAACAATTTACACATTTTCTGAAAATAACAAGTATCAAGTTAATGAACTTGTTTTTCACTTTTCAATAAATCAAACTTCATCAAGATAAGCTCTCCTCATTCTTCAGTCCAGAATCTCCTGCATCTGCTTCAATCATCTAAGAATCCAACAATCAACTCTCCACTTTGGTTTGTCGGAAAATAAAGCAGAAATAAAATCTTTTTGGATTTTATAAAGTATTCTAAACTAAGAAATGAAATGCAGAAAACTTAAATTGCAGAAAGTAAACAAAGTAAACTATTTACAAACTAAATTTTTGGTGAGCGTGACAGGGAATCATATTAGCTATCAGACAAATTACAAGTACCGTTAAGCTTCATTTCATACTCAGACTTAAACAATTCACCTCGATTGTCGATATACTGATCCATCTTAAATTCTCACACAATTTTCAATCTGTCCAGGATACGGATTTATTGTTTTAGAGACTTAAACTTATACGTGTGTCCCACCTCTTGAATATACTCCCATATCCAGATCCCGATATTCAGTCTTATAGGTAATTATAACACAAATGATATCTGTAAGGGGTTAATAAATTATGAAGAATCATGAGAGCTTAGGTCAGAACCATCGTTCAGCAGAGAGATCATGACTCAACTTTTGGGTATGTCCCCTTTAGAGGATCTTTTTTACAACAACATTGCTAAGCAATTTTATTGTCTTATCATATATGCTGAGGGTGATGCTGTGTTTCAAGCATTTGCAGAAAGTATTATTCGGGGACTAGGTCGGAACTACCGTTCAGCAGAAGTACCGGAATAATACCCCAAATATCACTGAGTATAAAAACCTAGTATATCAGAAAAAGGAATCTTTCAAACGAGATTTCAGGGGTTACCTATATATCCAAGTAGTGTTACCCACGAAATAAGCAAGTAAAATTTAGGTTTATATCCCGAACAAATCTACTAAATGTGCGAAAACCTATCGACACATCATTAGTGAGACTGTTTAACTCATTTAAAATTTACAAATCTTTAGCATACTGTAATTGTCTAGCCGATGTACTATCATTTTCCCTATATACACAAGCTCTTTTTCAGATTTTATATTGTTTTTGTATTTTTACATTTTTTTACTGTTTTTGTATTTTCTGAAAATATATCTATATACATCTATCTACTCCCCCTAAATACCAAAACAAGTAAAAAATCGACAAACCATTGCAGATTGTTTTTCGTCTTCATCCGCAACAGTACTCTCATCAACGCCGATAATTCCATCCGACACCGAAAGAAGCTTCATACCATTCAGTTTTAACAAATATTTAAACCGATTTTTATCAAAAGCTTTGGTATGTAAATCAGCTTTCTGTTCGTCAGTGTGGATTTTCTCAATTCGTATCAACTTTTTCTCAAAACAATCACGAATAAAGTGATGACGAATTTCTATGTGTTTAGTTTTAGCGTGATGTACTGGATTCTTTGTTATATTTATTGCGGCCTCATTATCAACAAAAAGAGGTGTGTTAAGAAACTGCAAACCGTAGTCGCGCATCTGTTGCTGTATCCACATGATCTGAGAGCAGCAACTGCTAGCAGAAACATACTCCGCTTCACATGTAGATAACGCCACAGACGTTTGTTTCTTACACTGCCAGGTAACCAATCTAGGTCCAAAGAACTGGCATCCTGCAGTTGTTGATTTTGAATTGACTTTTCAGCATCCGAAATCCGAATCGGAATACCCTTCGAGCGTAAAATCGCCTTTCCTAGGATACCACAACCCCAATGAAGGAGTTCCTTTCAGGTAGCGTAATATCCTCTTCACAATAATCATATGCGAAGCTCTCGGGTTAGATTGATATCTTGCTGCGAGGCACGTTAGGTACATGATATCAGGACGTGAAACAGTTAAGTACATCAATGAACCTATCATGGATCGGTAGAACGTTTCATCAGCCCTGTCTCCGGTGAGATCTGGGTGAATCCCATGATTTGTTGCAAGTGGGGTAGCAGCTGGAGTAGAACTTGACATCCCAAATTTCTCTAGAATATCATGAACGTACTTCGTCTGATGAATGAAAATTCCCTCAGGTAGTTGTTCAACTTGTAGACCCAGAAAGAATTTCATCTCTCCCATTGATGACATTTCGAATTTTTGCTTCATCACTGATTCAAAATCTTTGCATAGATTCTCATTTGTCGACCCAAAAATTATATCGTCCACATAAATCTAAACTATCAGAAGATGACCGTCGACCTCTTTAGTGAAGAGAGTGGCATCCACTTTTCCACGAATGAACTTGTTGGCTAGTAGGTGTTGAGACAAAGTCTCGTACCAAGCTCTCGGGGCCTGGTGTAAACCATACAGCGCTTTGTCCAATAAGTATACCTTGTTTTTGTGGATTGGATCGGTGAAGCCCGACGGCTGTCCGACATAAACCTCCTCTTTAACCTTCCCATAAAGAAACGCCGATTTTACATCTAGCTGATATACTTTGAAGTTCTTCCAAGACGCAAATGCAAGGAAAATTCTGATTGCCTCTAGTCGTGCTACAGGAGCATAGACTTCTGTAAAATCAATCCCCTCCTGTTGACTAAAGCCCTGAACAACTAGTCGAGCTTTGTTCCTTACAACAACTCCTCTGTCGTCTCTCTTGCATTTAAATACCCATTTTGTATTGATTTTTCTATGACCATCCGGCAAATCAACTAACTTCCACACTCCCAACTTCTCGAATTGACTCAATTCCTCCTGCATTGCATTGACCCAAGAATCTTCTGTAAGCGCCTCTTTGTAAGTTCTTGGTTCAACCTGCGAGATAAAACAACTCAATGAGAATTCAGTTTGCAAAGGAGCAACTGTTGTATAAAAACATGTAAGCCCTTTATCAATCTGTCTTCGAGTGCGAACGCCTGTCTGCAATTCTCTTATGATCAACTCCTCTGGATGATATGAGAGTATAGCATGCGGCAGAAACAGCTTCAGCCCAAAAATTTATCGGTAACTTTGAATCTGCGAGCATAGTTCTAGCCGTCTCGATTAGCGTCCGTTTTTTGCGTTCTGCGACTCCATTCTGCTGCGGAGTGTACGGAGCACTAAATTCATGCAATATACCTCTTTCATCACAAAATTCTTCCATCTTACTGTTCTTGAATTCAGTACCATTATCACTACGAATTCTTTTGATACGTCGTTGGTACAGATTCTCAATTTTCTTGAACAACGCCATCAAACTGTCAAACGTTTCGTCTTTCGTCTTCAAGAAAGAAACCCACGAAAATCTGGAATAATCATCAGTAACGACCAAACAGTAGTAATCTCCTGTAATACTTTTGACATTCACAGGACCAAATAAATCCATGTGAAGTCTTTCCAGAGGTCTCGAAACTGAATTGACTTGCTTTGTAGGGTGTAACTTTTTCTTCTGCTTGCCTTTAACACAGCTAATGCACTCCCCTTCCAGATGAAAACCTTTGACATTAACACCCAAAACTAAATCATTGTGCACCAAGTGATTCATTTTTCTAAGATGTATATGCCCCATCTTTCGGTGCCACAACTTCGATTCTTTCTCTGTTGCTCTAGACACAAAACAATGTGCTTGACCAGTAGTTATAGTTGCTACACTCATATCTAACACATATAAATCATTCACTCTAGGTGCCCACATGATAATCCATTCTTCAGGGATAACAAATCCTGGTTTCAAGATCAAACATTCTTTATCAATGAAGTGAGTGGTATACATATTGTCACAAATCTGCGAGATACTTAGCAGATTATTCTCTAGCTCAGTAATGTAGTTAACTCTTTCAAACGTAACAATCCCATTGGATAACGTTCCTTCACCAATAATTCTACCACCTTCGTGTCCTGCAAATCCCACATAACCACCATTGATATTTCTCACATCATACAGCAACGTAGTCTTCCCTGTCATATGTCGAGACGCTCCACTATCCATAATCCATCTTGAAATAGCTCTCAGAAGTTCCTGCACATATCACAAATTTTGACTTAAACTTTAATAAAGATGCCGATTCATGCTTCGCGATCAAGGAAGCTCCGGCAATTCAAACTGTTTAGTCGAACATGGAATCCACCCAGGCCTCATCAGCCTTGGGTGTAACCTTGACTCTCGCAATTTGAATTTTGAAATTTTCAGCCTTCAAAGGTGGAAAATTTGCATCATAATCAATTTGAATTGAATCCTCAGAAGGTGAAATCTTTTTCTCACTTTTTGGTTTCCAAACTTGTTGAGATAATGAAACCCGTTTATAAAATTTGTCATTTTTAGTTACCACTTTCTTTACGGGTTCATTTTTCACTTTGGTGTTGTCATTTTTCACACTCTTTTTCTCAACAACGATTGGTGCTTTACCCTTCTCGTCAACTTTCTTCTTTTGAATCTTCACAGTTTCAGTCTTAGGCTTCACATTGGTACACTTTCGTGCAATGTGACCAACTTGATTACATCTGAAACATGTTCGAGTATCAACAATTCGACTTGTGCCTTCAGACTGAGCCTGTGAAGCTCTCTTCTCAAATAATTCTTCATTTGATTTTGAAAAAATCTCTTTCTCTTCATCAGCAAGTGAACTCGAACTGTTCATAAACTTTTTCTTTTCAGCAAACCTCTTGTTTGGAACATTTCTTTTCTGATAATTCCTACCACCCTGATAACCACCCGACCAGTTATTTCGATTATTATTATAAAAACATGATGAATTAACAGATTTCTTGTAGTATGATTTATCTTTCTCAAAACTCATTTTTCTCTTTGTTTGACTCAGATTGTTCACTTCTGATAACTCAACTTCAACCAACTTGAAAACATTTGTCAATTTGTTCACATTTACATTCTCAATCGAAAACTCAGAATCCGAAAACAACTTATCTGAACCCAACATCTTGTACATGACAAGATTTGATTCTTCATTTAAGTTGTTCTTCGACTTTTGTTTCGGAATGTAGTTGTCCAAGAAACACCCATCTTCCTCAGTAGTGTCACTATCCGTTTTTAGCACATTTTCAACAACACCTTTTACAATATCATTTTGGACACAATCGTCATTGGAAGATGTGAACGTGACATCAATTGAATCTGGAAGATTCATTTCACTTTCTTCTTCAATTTTAACCAACCCTGATTGCTTTTTCGTGTAGTTATCAAGAACAGGTGGTGGAACTTGATGAAAACCCACCCCAGTTCCATCAGAGTACACATCTTCACCTGCTTTGTCTTTCCCGATGGGTTTGGGAATAATGTGTTGCAAAACAAAGCTTGCGGAGCTGTAACTGTTAAGCTTCAACTGGATTCGCTCGTTTTCAATTTCAGCCTCTTGAAATTTAAGTTTCAGTTTAGCGATTTCATCCAGTTGTTGGTTGATTGATTCTTCTTTTACTCTAAGCACTGCTTTTAGTTGAACGTTTTCTTTATAAGTTTTACCATTTCGATCATCATTATCTTTCATTGTGCTTTTAAGTTTTTCAAACTTCTCAGAAATCTGACGGTTTTCAAGAATTAACTTTTCATTTTCCTTTTTAACTCTTTCATGATCAATTTTATCATTTTCAATTTGGTTAGTTAATTCTTTTATCCGTTCAGTTGAAGCTTTAACTCTTTTATCACGATCAAGAATTTGATTCTCAACACTTCTGACTTTTGCTGTCAGATCTTCAACTTTCTTACCGTTGAGATACGTGACTGTATTACAAAATTTGCACTCTTTGATGCAATTTTTGCAATCAACATTTCCATCAATTTTCTTACCTGACACATTTGTTGACAAGTTTGAACTGACCTGGCTTTTTGACTCAGACGCGGAGTTAGAGTCTACCTCAAGTGCCTTAGCAGCCAGCACTTTGTCAGCCATTTTTCCGAGGTTTTCAGCAGTTAACTCCTGCGTTGTGTCAATAACCCCAGTGTCAACTTTCTTTGACTTCTCTATCTCTTCTTTCTCCTTCTTCTCTTTCTCTTCTTTCTCTCTTTCGTCTCCAGTTCCCCACCATTTATTCTGCCAATAATCATCCTCATCTTTGAACTCCTTGATTATGGCTTCCAGATCAAGAGTTTTGTCATCGACTGCAATATTTCCATATTCATCAAGATAACACTCTTTGTCTGTATCCCATCTATTTGCTCTCCTTGCTTCCAAATAGATACCGGATATTCTAATTATCCTGTTTTCAGCCAGCATTTTTCTGTATTTATACTTCTGCTCTTCAGTTCTGTTGTCTTTCCACGGAATAGGTTCATTCTTTGCCATGAAAGCATAACCAACCGCATCTTCCTCCGGTAGAACATCTTGACTCCAATCATACCCTTCATCATCATAAATCACCGCAAGAGCTCTAGATTTTTCTTTGTTGTCTTCAACCTGCTTCAATCTAGGCGGCTCAGGTTTATTCTGGTGATAAATTGCCTTCTTGTAGTAATCTTCTCTGAAAGGGTTCTCCGACTCATCAGCATATGCGTTTCTGCATTCTCGCTTGAAGTGACCTTTCTGCTTACACTTGAAGCATGTCACCTTGGACTTATCAAACCCCAGCTTGGTAGATGGACCACCAATTGTCTTCCTGCCGGTTATTTCCATGAAACGCTGTGCTCGACGAACCGCACTGGCCATACACCAACGAATGTCGATCAGCTCCATTTCCTCTGGATCAATCTGATCATAATCTTCTTTCGTCAGGTTGGTGTTGCCTATCTTCCCTGCTACTAACCCTTCATACGATTCCAACACAGATGCTAAGAAAATCATCTGTTGTTTAGCAGACTCCTCGTCAAAATTCTGAGCATTCTTTAAGTCTATTGCAATGTTACATTGAAAACTATTTTTTGCATCAGAATGACTTGCAGATGATGAAGATCCACTGTGATAACCACTGTGATTTCCACTGCTTTGACCACTTTGACTTTCTTTGCTTACTGTGGACACATTCTCAGCAGAAAACGCAGTCTTGGGAGAAGTTGCTTTTGGCATCATGCTCTTTGGATAATACAAATCCAAATTCTGTTGATAAGATGAGTGATTGACTTTGAATGTCTTCTTTAGTTCCAGCTCGTGACTCTCGAGTTTCTCAATCAACAAATCTAATGTCAACTTTTCTAGGGCCTTGATGGTATTCTTCAGCATCAGCGCATAATATCTCCAATCCATCTCGTCAGGCAACGAATCGAACAATTTGTCGATAAGCTCATCTTCAGGATATCTGATATCATGTCTTGCTAATTCCAGGTTCAGATGACCAAACCTTTCTATCATTTTACAAACTGACTCGTTCTTTAAACATCCAAACAGATCAAACTCTTTTCTAAGAAGTTTTCTTTTGTTTTTCACAATTTCTGAACTTCCTAAACATTTTGTTCCTAGCTTTTTCCAGAGATCTTTTGCATTTGTATAATCGATCAATGAGATCATGTCTTCCCGAACTGACTGAAATAACAATGCCACACATTTTTGTTCAGCCACAAATGATTCAATCTCCTCAGCTGATGTTAAAGTTTCACCAGTTTTGTTTCCATGATCATAACTGTTTTTCAGACTCTTCCAGCTGGAAAATGCAAATGCCATCAACCAGTCTTCAAACTTTCTTGACCACCGACTGTATTCCTCGATAGCCATTAGCTTTGGAGGTTTATTGAAGGTTCCAAAAGCACTTTCAGAATCCCAAGCTTCCTTTTTCTTCGGATTCGGCGGATTCTCATTCATATTGCTTGACGAAGTATCATCATTTCCAGAATTTCCAGCGAATGCGTACATGTCGCTAAACGGATTCAAGAATATGTCATCCATCTTGAATGTACCTGCAAAAGCAGCAAACACTTAGAAAAATTTTCGAGATTTTGAAAAACAGTGACAAATAAGCGAAATCACCAATTTGTGACAAATAAGCGAAATCAGTCAATGACTGATAAGCGAAATAGCAGTATGTTGTCACAAAAGCGAAATAGCACTTTGACTAAAAAGCGAAACCAGACAATGACAGATAAGCGAAATATCAAGGTTCCTATGAGCGAAACCCCAATTTCCGTATAAGCGAAATTATCACTGTCCGTATAAGCGAAACTGACTAGTCCGTAAGAGCGAGATGTCCGTAAGAGCGAAACCTGTATGTCCGAATAAGCGAAACTACAGGTTATTTCGAGTGAAACCTTCGAATGTCCGTAAAAGCGAAACCTAGTTTTTAACTGATTTTTACCATTTTTAAGTCGTGTTTTAACCTGAATCTTTCTAGGGTTTGTTATTACTGTATTTTACACGTTATACTTAAAAATTAGGCCATTTCAACCGTAGGAACCAGTTTAAATCGAAAAAATATAAAAGAAAGTGAGTAGAAATGAGAGAATTTGGTCGAATCAGCAGTAGTAGTATGAACTCCTCGTCTTGAAGCTCTGATACCACTTGTTGGACCGGTTTGCGACCCTAAACAGTCAGTTGAGAACGTTCATCTTCACATACAAAGGCGGAATCAATGCACATGAAGTTACACAGCTTTTCCTTTCAATTTTCTTCTTTATTGATGCTTTTTGAATGCAATTTGACAGAGTTTCGACACCACAAGCATGACTAGGTTTCGCTCCAATGGTTACAAATGAAATCACATGTCAGGTATATATAGGTAGACTGATTTCGCTTATATGGCAGTCCATATAAGCGAAACCCCATGTGACTATATAAGCGAAACCACCTTGTTCCCTATGAGCGAAACCCTAATGTACCTATAAGCGAAATCACCTATCTAAACATGTACACATGAGCGAAAAAGCGAAATCACCTATATAAACATGTACACATGAGCGAAATACAACATTAAACCCTAATTTTGACTTTCAAGACCCTATGTTGACCTATCTTGACCTAAGACTTAATGTAGACGTAGTCAACAGACATTCCATGCATCAACACCTAACTTTTCATTTGGAAGGTTAACTTCCAAAACAGCATCCTTCTGTGCAGCTAGTAGCCTTTCGTTCAGACTATTCTTCAACTCAATGCTCTTGGCATTGATCCTGATTGGTTTAACTCTTTCCTTTCGGCTTAGAGCATCAGCGACTATGTTTGCTTTACCTGGATGGTAGCGTATCTCGCAATCATAGCCATTCAATGTTTCCATCCAACGACGTTGTCTCATATTGAGTTCTTTTTTATTGAATAAATGTTGGAGACTTTTGTGATCCGAGTAGATCACACATTTAGTTCCATATAAATAATGTCTCCACAACTTAAGTGCGAATACAACGGCACCCAATTCCAGATCATGGGTGGTATAATTCTTTTCATGCACCTTCAGTTGTCGTGATGCATAGGCAATCACCTTGCCTCGCTGCATAAGCACACAACCCATACCGGTGTGTGAAGCATCACAGTATACAACAAAATCTTCAATCCCGTCAGGTAAGGTTAGCACTGGAGCATTGCTCAATCTCTGCTTAAGAATCTCAAAGGATTCTTGTTGTTTTGAACTCCAATCAAACTTAACATTCTTACGGGTTAAGGAAGTTAATGGTGCAGCTATTCTTGAGAAATTCTCAATGAATCTTCTATAGTAACCAGCTAAACCCAGAAAGCTACGTATTTCGGTCGGAGTCTTGGGTGCTTCCCAATTCATTACGGCTTCTACCTTAGCGGGATCTACTTGGATACCACACTCACTGACAACATGTCCAAGGAATTGGACTTCGCGAAGCCAGAACTCGCACTTGGGGAATTTAGCATACAATTTCTCCTGTCGAAGTAATCCTAAGATGCATCTAAGGTGCTTCTCATGATCGTCCTGATTACGAGAATAGATAAGTATGTCATCTATGAAGACGATGACAAACTTATCTAAGTATGGTTTGCAGACCTTATTCATGAGGTCCATGAATGCTGCTGGTGCATTAGTGAGCCCGAAAGGCATCACTAAAAACTCGTAATGTCCATACCTTATTCTGAATGCCGTCTTAGGCACATCTTCAGTCCTAACCTTGAGTTGATGATACCCAGATCTTAAGTCAATCTTCGAGAAGTAGCTTGCCCCTTGGAGTTGATCGAACAAATCGTCGATCCTGGGTAAGGGATAACGATTCTTGATCGTTACCTTATTTAGTTCACGATAATCAATGCATAAGCGCATTGATCCGTCCTTTTTCACAAACAATATAGGAGCTCCCCAAGGTGAAGAACTAGGTTGTATAAAACCTTTTTCCAATAGTTCATCCAATTGAGTTCTGAGTTCCTTCATTTCAGTAGGTGCTAGACGATAAGGAGCTCGTGCTATAGGTGCTGATCCTGGGAGAATGTCTATCTTGAACTCTACTTGCCTCTCAGGAGGTAATCCAGGTAATTCGTCAGGAAAGACATCAGGATATTCAGAGATAATCGGAATATCTTCAATTTTTGGCTTAGGATCATTCACAGTCACTTGTGCCATGTAAATGACACATTCGCTTTTCATACACTGTGCTAACTTGAGAATAGACACATTGCTGGGCAATCCATAATGTGTATCTCCTTGAAAAGTGACAGATTCGCCAGAAGGGGTTTTGATAATAATTAGCTTTTTATCGCAGGCAATTTGGGCTTGGTTATATGACAACCAATCCATGCCTAAAACTATATCAAACCCAGCCAATTTCATTGGCAAGAGGGAAAACGGGATAGAATGATTCTTGATGGATATAGAGCATCCATCAAGAAGAGTTGAAGCTGTTTCTAAGGTACCGTCGGCAAGCTCTACCTCATATTTTATGTCTAGAGTCTTAATAGGCAAATTCAACAACTTACAGAACTTATGGTCTACAAAAGACTTATCAGCACCGGAATCAAATAAGACTCTAGCATAATTGTTATTGATGAGGAAGGTACCTGTTATGACGTTCTCGTCATTCACCGCTTCCCTCGCTTGCATCTGGAAAACTCTCGCGTTGTTTTTCTTTGCCTCCTCGGGCTTCTTTGCATTCTTGGGGCAATTGGTTTTGATGTGCCCCTTTTCATTGCAACCATAGCAGGTTGCATCCTTTATATTTCGGCACTCAACAGATTTGTGCCCTTTCTTTTTATAGATCCCACATGGTTTGGCCTGTGGGTCTTGGTTGCATTTCCCAAAATGCCTCTTATTGCAGGTTTTGCATCGGGGCTTATCACTAGACTGTCCCTTCTTGGAATTAAAGTTCCCTTTTCCTTTCTTGTTTGACTGAGGAGACTTATCTTCCTCTCTCTTCCTCTTTCCCTCATCAGTGGTTTTCTTTGCCTTACTCCTCACAACATCAAGAGTGAGGGACAAAGATAGGTCCACGGTAGACCTGTAAGTGGTTGGCTTAGAGGCCTTAACATTCCCTTTTACTTCAAGGGCCAAACCACCTATAAAACGCGCAATGCGCTTAGGTTCAGGAGTGACTAGATGCGGCACAAGCCTTGACATTGAATTGAAGCTAGTCACATAGGATCTACAATCCAGATCCTTCATTACCAGAGTGAGGAAATCTGATTCAATCCTCTCAACCTCGTGTTGAGGGCAGTAAGTGTCCTTTACAAGATCTACAAACTTTTCCCAAGAAAGATTATACAAGTGAACCTTCCCTGTAGACTGTACTAGAGCTTTCCACCATGTGAGAGCATCTCCCTTGAAGGATTGTGATACAAACATAACCACATCCTCCTTGGCACATCCGCTGATGTCTATTACAGTCTCCATCTCATCTAACCATTTCATACAATCGATCGCTCCCTTTTCTCTAGTAAAATCCCTAGGCTTACAGGAGACAAAGTACTTGTAGGTACAACCCTTGGTGTACCTAGGAGTCGGCTTAAGGACTAACTGCCTCTTGGGTTCACTACCCTGGTTAGATGAGTGCTGAGACTCACTTTTCCTATTAGTGTGGGGTTGAGAATGGGATTTCGAATGAGTTTGAGACCTAACAATACTAGGCTCTTTAAACTTAGCATCTACTGCTTGAGAAACTGCTGCGGTGATCATTGCTTGCAGTTCGGCACCAGTGATATTAATCCTGGTGTTGTTGCCTTCTGTAGGATGACTGTTTGCTTCGTCCGAGCCAGCCATTTCTGTATACTATATCAAACATAGATGATATATTTAAATTACATATTAGATCATCGCATTGATGACTAGATGGTCATGGTATTATTTAAACCATATAGACCATAAAATAATAATATTCAAAGAAGTATAATTCTTTACATTTTTATTGGACAGAGGAATATAAATCAAACTGTCAATTCATTTTATACATAGCTCGTCTCGAAGGACATTTAGATGACACAAAGCCTTATCACAAGGACGACTATAATCATTTCTTTCTTTAAGGGTCGAACAAAGTTCATCGCCTTTTTGACAAGAAGTTTATTAAAACTCTCATTGTCATTAGTACACCTTTGCTTGTAAGCATACATCTCTAATGGATGTTATGGTGTATACATCATATTGATGTTTATTAGCCATGATTTATGTTGATCATATAGGCTAAAAATAGTGGCTTTGGAAAAATCCAAGTACATTAGAAAGATTGTGTGATTTCTCGTACCGCACAATTCAGGATTGTTAACATGTTTTCAGATGTTAACAGAGAGTCATTATCTTAAAAAGGTTATACCATCATAGCCATTTAATATTCTGGCTAGGTTATACCTCTAAGAGTTTCTTAGAAGGATTAAATAAAATTTGAAACGAAGTAGCATGATAAAATAAACTAAAATCGAAAATACTTCATTAAAACTTACGAAACGATTACAACGTTGCCCGAAAAGGGACTTGAGAAAAACATCACAAACTGCCAATACAAGGGCAACTGAAAACATTGCCCACGCAGGGGCTACTAAAACAGAAATAAGTCCACGCAGGGACTTGGTACAAGAAAACAAAATAAATGTCCTCGCAGGGACTTTATTACATGACAAACAAAACAACCCAACATCACTCTATTTCTTCTTGCCCTTGAGGAGGTTCATAAGACCCTTGACAAAACCATTGTGCTTCTTCTTGTTTTCTTGAGCCACATGTTCAACCCTGTTTAACCTCTCTAGGATCTCTTGAGTTTGATGTTGCTGATACGGAGGAGGTTGTTGGTATGGCGGATATTGCGAATCCTGCGCTGGGTATCCAGTGGGATAAACTGGAGGGTAAGAAGAAGGGTAAAGATGATGGTGTTGTGCAGCTGTAAGGTACGGATCCTGAGCCCCATAGTCGGATGGGTATCCAGACGGATTATACCCAGATGATCCCGGGTATGTCGGGATTGGGTTGTCGAAACCCAACGGTGGCTGAAGAGGTGCGTGTGAAACTAGCGGAAGGTTAACTTCCGGCACCATGTGTGATGATTCACCCAACTGAGGTTCTTCTGGGATAGGAGGATACGAACTTGAGCCACGAGGAGATTGGTCCCCCACGTACGGACATCCTAGCATTTCTCCTCCGCCTTGGCGGCTCGGGAGGCTGCTGAGGAGGATCCTCAACTGGCAAGGGTGGTGGGGTAACAGCTTGGAACTGGGGTTCTACCAAGGGAGAGTTATGATATGACGGGGTAAAGAACCAGTCATACTGAGCTATCCTCTCTTGAAATGAATCAGGCCCATGGTACGGTGATCCCTGAAATGGGGAACCGCTTGAGATACTTATTGGGTGGCCTGGTGTTCCTGTTTGCAAATCCGGGTCCGGTTCGTCATCCATCTCCATTTCCTGAGAAAAGTGATCCTCAGGTCCCAAAGGGTTGTAGCCCAAAAAGTCATTAACAAAAGCGTTTGGATTAAATTGTGCAGGTGAGTAAGTGGAATCTGAATGATGAAATGGATGAGATTGAAATGAGTGGTGAGATTGGTGTGATTGATGAGTTCCCTGCGAAAGAGGGGAATGATGGGGTTCGATAGGACTTAGACCGGCTAGCTAGAAAGAAATCTTACGGTTCTAAACGCTAGATTAAGCGGAGACCGGAACAGAATGTGGTTTAGACCCGACAAGCTTGGATACTTGTATAATATGGGTAAACTAAACACATTCTGGAAATTGAGAACTTAATGATAAGGTTTGACCCGTTTCGACAATTTTATGTAAATTAGTCACATAAGCCGATCCGAACGCGTAAACGCGTAACGGGTAACCAAATAAATTATATACAGGTCTTAATCATTATTATGCTTAAAATATGTTAATACATCAGTAAGATGTTAACATATATGTCCAAAAAGTAATTTAAACCAAAATAAGTCCCATAAGGGCATTTTGGTAATTTTAATGCCCATAAAAGAGTTTAAATGTGCAACTGAGTTTTAGGTCTGATTAAATCAGTAAAAATATGTATTTTTATAAGTTATAACAGTAGGATACTTTATATATGTGAAAATTATCTTATATAGCCAAACTATGTCCCGTAGGGGAATTTTGGTAATTTTACATAGGCTTTAAAGGTCAAAATAGACTTCTGAGTTTAAAACTTTGACTTACTATTTAATTACATAAATTAACTTAAAACATCAGTGGGTAATAAGTTTTATATGTCAAATATAGTTTTAACTCATACTAGGTGCTTAAAACGCTTAAAAGTCGGTTTAAAGGGTTATTCGGGTTAAAATAGTAAATCCGAGTTTTTGATCAGTTTATAAAGTTCAAAATACTTTATTTATTATATAAATTCAGTAGCAAAAGGTTTGGCAATAAAAAGTTAAGTAAAACTCATTTTATGCATGAAAAGGGTAAAACCGACATTTACCAAAATTAAGCTATAATCCTAAGTTATGCTCAGCCTAAAATAATTAAAAATCTTTAAAAATCCTAAAATATTATTTTACATTAGTAGGTATGAAGCTTGGTGTCAAAAATTGGGTTTAGATAGGCTTCATACTAATTACGCCATTTAAATAACAAAAAGTTCCTTAATCACGCTATTGAGCATAACTTCGATTCTAGACCTCAAATTGATGTCAAACTTTCGGGACATGTCTAAATATCAGTAGAAAAGGTTTTAGTCCAATCACATTGTTAAAAATCCCAGTTGTATGTAAAAAGGGCGTTTATGGCGTTATTAAGCATATTTACGACCAAGTGCATATAATTCAAACCACTAGTCACCATGTAATATAACTCCAGGGGGTTATACTACTAAGTAATGTGGTCCTAATGGAAGCTTAAAACATGGGAGAATTAAGCTTAAACGGGTCAGAACTGAAAGTCAAAGCAAAAGTCAAGCTTTTGCGACTTTCGGTTATAAACTGACCTTAGACTATTAATTGTCGGGTTAGGACATGTAAGACATGTTTTAATATTAATTACCAAGTCATTAGAATGTTAAAATATAATTTAGAACCTCTGTTTTATTAATTAGAATCATTTTTGTAATTTCTGTCCAGTTTGACTTTTTGTCAAACTACTTTGACCCGACAATTGACCAGTCAAACGAGATAATTAGGAGGTGCTCTTTTAAGGGTTAATCACCTACACTAATGTGGTTCTATAACCACTTCCAATTTGATCAGTGGTTAAGCCACAAGTAATTAAAACGAAAGTCAAACTAATTTTACGATAAGTTTGACTTTAGAGTAATTAAGCTAAATTAAATGACTAAACAAGAAATTAGAAGCTTACTTAAGGTCCTAGCAAACTTTTCTACACTTGATAATCCTCCTCTAACTGATGGAAGCTCCAGAGCAAGACCCACAAGTAAATTGGTGGCAAATATGTTTATGAGAACAAGGGTAGCTCTCTTTATATAGTGAATTAAATGATCAAGGATCACTTCCAGGTGTTATTGGAGGCTCTTAGATCGACCCAGGTGTCCAAGCTACTGAATTAAACCGACTTACAGCTCCCTAGGTCGATACAACCTAGACTAAGGCGGTGTAACAGGCCAAACCCGCACCTGCAGGTGTTTTTCTGACCTGGGCATGCTGAGGCGGGCCGCGTAAGGTATGGGGGTTGGCTTACGCGAGCCGCTTGGACCGGCTGTTCAGGTAAAACAAGTTTTAATCTTGGCAGCTTCAGTCCCTGGTCGTTTTAAATCCTTTTTAACATGGTTTTTGGCAATAGAGACCCTTGTAGTTAATTTCTTGGGGCCCAAGGATGTACAAACAAACCTCGTTAGGTTCGGGTTCGTTAAATATCACTATGAAAGCAAGTTTCATTAAGTTGACAATTTTGGCCCAAAGTCTTGAAAACATACTTACCGATATCGAAATCACCTGAAATGTATACCACTTATTCTTAAGAGTATATTTGAATATTTCGAAGCCTCGGTTTCGTTAAAAGGTCACTCAGAGATCAGAATTGACATGTTGACACATTTAACCCTTGTAATTTAATAATCTTCCGATTATTTTCATACATGGCTTCTTATATCCAATCAATCACTCGTATAAGAATACATTGATCATGTAAGGTCATTCAGAGGCACAAGTTTGGCATAATGACACTTTTAATCCCTGTGGTTTTCAAAGTTTCACTGTTCGACAACTTTGGTCCTTCAAACTAAATCTTTCGCACCTTTAAAGTTTAGGACACGTGTCTATACATAAATGGGACATGTTTTTACGTGGTGTTACAGTGCGATGGATTGAGAAAACAGATTCCACTATCAGAATGAGCAGATGTTCCGCTAATCAGCATGTCACTTTCGTTACTGGTCTGTTTCTCAACGAGGCCCTTACATGGTGGAACTTACAAGTGCAAACTTTGGGTGATAACGCTGCTTATGCGTTGACTTGGGATGAACTGAAGGAACGTATGAGGGATAAGTATTGTTCTCGTGCTGAACTCCAGAAGTTGGAGAACGAGTTTTGGCACCTTACCATGGTCGGAGCTGATATCACGGGATATACGCAAAGGTTTCACGACCTGTCCCGCGTGATCCCTTATCTTGTATCACCAGAATACAAGCGTATTGAACGCTATATCTGGGGACTTTCTCCCAAGATTCGGAGTTTAGTTACTGTAGCTAAACCCACGACTATTACTCAGGCTATGACTATAGCCGTGAGTCTCACTGAAGATGGGGTCAGGATGAATATATTCTCAGAGAAAGGTGATGAGAAGAAGGAAACACATGTCGAGTCTTCCAACAGTGGGAAGAGGAAGTACTCGAATTTCAAGAAGGGAACCCGTGGTAATAACAATAACAACAGTAACAACAACCACAACAACAATAACCCCAACAACAACAACAACAACAGGCGACAGAATAACTTGCAAAAGGATGTAAGGGCGTTTGTAGCCACAAACGACACTGGTCCTAAGAAGTACGCTGGTACTTTACCCAAGGGTGAGCGATGCAAATATCATCACTTGGGTGATTGTCGGATTGTCAAGTGTGACAAGTGTGGCAAGAATGGCCACCGTGCTGAATCGTGTTGGGGAACGGGAAATAATACTTGATCGGGAGGTGGAAATGGTAACAAGAATGGGAATGGAAATGGGTGTGGTCAAGGATGCTTTGGATGCGGAACCAAAGATCACTTCAAGAAAGACTGTCCTAAAGAAAACCCAGCTCAGGGTAGGGCATTTGTGATCGGAGCAAAGGATGCGCGCCAAGACCCTAATGTGGTCACTAGTATGTTCCTCATCAACAATCATTTCGCATCCATATTATTTGATACCGGTGCCGATTTTAGTTTTATTTCTATGGACTTTAAAAATATTCTGGGCATAGAAACAAGTAAGTTAGATGTGCCTTACTCAATAGAATTGGCAAACGGTAAACTAGTCGAGTCCGAGGAAGTTGCTAAGGGATGTTCCTTAGAACTTGGCGAACGAACATTCAATATCGATCTCTTACCCGTGGAGTTGGGTAGTTTTGACGTAGTGGTTGGCATGGATTGGCTATCCGATAACCGAGCCGAAGTCGTGTGCCATGAGAAGGTCATACGCCTACCACTACTGGACGAAGAGACACTTGTTATACATGGAGAGAAGCGCGACACGCCCATGCGGATTATCAATTGTATGAAGGCACAGAAGTGCTTACGGAAGGGTGGTATTGCATTCCTTGCGCATGTTGTCGACAAGAAGGCCGAGGGGCCGCAGCTGAAAGACATTCCTGTGATAAGAGACTTTCCCGAAGTCTTTCCTGACGACTTGCCAGGACTACCACCAATCCGACAAGTGGAGTTTCACATCGACTTAGTACCGGGAGCAGCACCTGTAGCCAGATCTCCATATCGATTAGCACCTTCTGAGATGCAGGAATTGTCCACACAACTTCAAGAGTTGTTGGATAAGGGATTCATTAGACCAAGCTTCTCGCCTTGGGGAGCTCCAGTTCTTTTTGTGAAGAAGAAGGACGGGACATTCAGAATGTGTATCGACTACAGGGAGTTGAATAAACTCACCATCAAGAATCAGTATCCACTACCGAGGATTGATGACTTATTCGACCAACTGCAAGGTTCGAGCTTCTACTCAAAGATAGACTTACGATCGGGGTATCACCAGCTACAGATACAAGAAGAAAGCATACCAAAAACGGCTTTTCAAACTCTTTATGGTCATTACGAGTTTCTCGTTATGCCTTTTGGTTTAACGAACGCACCGGTGGTCTTCATGGATTTAATGAACCGCGTGTGCAAGCCGTATCTCGACAAATTCGTCATAGTGTTCATTGACGACATCTTGATATACTCACGATCCGCAGACGAGCATGAACAACATTTGAGAACCATCTTAGAACTACTCAAGAAGGAGAAACTATAAGCAAAGTTTTCCAAATGTGAGTTTTGGATTCGTGAGGTACAATTTCTCGGGCATATAGTGAACGAGAAAGGCATTCAAGTAGACCCCTCAAAAATCAAAGCAATTAAAAACTGGGAAGCACCCAAGACTCCAACTGAAGTCCGACAGTTCTTGGGATTAGCGGGGTATTATCGGAGGTTTATCGAGAATTTTTTGAAAATTGCTCAATCGCTAACCTCCCTTACCCAAAAAGACAAGAAGTTTGATTGGGGTGAGAAACAAGAAGAGTCGTTTCAACTACTCAAGGATAAGTTGTGCGAGGCACCAATCTTATCACTACCCGAGGGTACCGATGACTTCGTAGTATACTGTGATGCATCACATCAAGGTTTGGGATGCGTACTGATGCAACGGGATAAAGTTATCGCGTACACATCACGACAGCTAAAAGTTCATGAGAAGAACTATACCACTCACGACCTCGAGTTAGTCGCAGTGGTATTCGCTTTGAAGATTTGGCGGCATTACCTATATGGTACTCAGTGTACAATTTTCACGGATCATAAGAGTCTTCAGCACATATTCAATCAAAAGGAACTTAATATGCTTCAGCGACGCTAGATTGAATTGTTGAACGACTATGATTGTGAAATCAAGTACTATCCTGGCAAGGCAAACGTTGTAGCAGACGCCTTGAGCCGCAAGGAACGGGTTAGAACTTTGAGAGTTCGAGCCTTGGAGATGACAATTCACACGGATCTTACCACACAGATCTGTGATGCACAACAAGAGGCACTTAAGGAAGAACATCTTAAAGCAGAATCACTTCGAGGCATGGAAGCACGGTTAGTGCCAAAGGAGGATGGAACTTTGTACGTTGCAGGAAGAATTTGGGTTCCACTCTTTGGAGGCCTTCGAGATCTTATTTTTGAGGAAGCACATAGGTCAAAGTACTCGATCCATCCTGGATCAGATAAGATGTACCAAGACTTAAAGGAGTACTATTGGTAGCCTAACCTCAAAAAGTATATCGCTATCTATGTCGGAAAATGCTTGACCTACGCGAAGGTCAAGGCAGAGTATCAGAAACCGTCGGGTTTACTACAACAACCCGAGATTCTCGTTTGGAAATGGGAACAGATATCGATGGACTTCATTACGAAGTTACCCAGGACCTCAAGAGGCCACGACATGATATGGGTAATCGTCGATAGGTTGACAAAGTCCGCACACTTCTTGCCGATTCGGGAGAAGGATAGTACGAAGAAACTGGCGGAACTCTATCTCAAGGAAATAGTGGCTCGTCATGGAGTGCCTATTTCAATCAGTTCAGAGCGAGATGGTCGCTTCATTTCAAGAATTTGGAAGTCTTTTCAAGAGGCCTTTGGATCACGTTTGAATCTAAGCACGGCCTTTCATCCACAAACTGACGGCCAGAGTGAACGGACAATCCAAACACTCGAAGACATGCTTCATGCGTGTGTTATGGATTTGGGTGGCAACTGGGATACTCACTTACCGTTGCTTGAGTTTTCCTACAACAACAGCTACCACACAAGTATACAAGCTGCACCGTTCGAAGCTCTCTACGGTCGAAAGTGTCGCTCTCCGCTATGTTGGGCGGAAGCGGGCGATAAACAACTTATCGGTCCGGAGTTAGTCCAAGAGACCACAGATAAAATCTTCCATATCAGAGACCGTATCAAGGCGGCTCGCGATCGACAAAAGAGCTACGCAGACAAGAGACGGAAACCGTTATCTTTTGAGGTCGGAGACAAGGTCTTATTGAAAGTCTCGCCTTGGAAGCGCGTAGCAAGATTCGGTAAGCGTGGAAAGCTTAACCCCCGTTATGTAGGACCCTTTGAAATCTTGGAAAAGATTGGCACCGTTGCCTACAAGCTGAATTTACCAGAAGAACTAAGTAGTGTACATGACACGTTTCATGTGTCGAACCTTAAGAAGAGTCCAACACAAGAAACAGTTATCATCCCGGCGGATGAAGTTAACATAGACGACAAACTCCAATACACTGAAGAACCTGTTGAGGTCGCGGATTGGAAGATCCAGAAAACAGAAAACACGGAGAAGTCGTATCAAATTGGTAAAAGTTCGTTGGAACTCTCGACACGGACCCGAGTATACTTGGGAACGTGAAGATCGAATAAAGGCAAAATATCCTCACCTGTTCGCGAAGACTCCTGCAAAGGATGACTCAGCTAGAATTTCGGGACGAAATTCTTAATAACAGGGGGAGTATGTGACAACTGCCACTTTACGGTAACTTTCTTACACTTAAAATACTCATTTTAGCTACATTTTTATGCATTTTGAACACCCGAACTGCGTATTTCGTGACATACACTTAGAATACTCATGGAATACTTACTTAGGATGCATATGATTCATTTTTATTACGAACATTTGAAACAGTTTAAACAATGCATCGAAATTACTAGAAAAGCACCTAGTAAACTAGTATTCTGACGAAAACGCAGGATCCGCAGAAATTATCTAAACGACATCTTTAGGACTCAGACGAAAGTCCAACATCTAATATATATTAAACCCTAACTAGGAATGCAAGGGTTTGATTTAAAACCTTTCCGAAGTCCGATAACACTAAAAATTGCCCGAAAAGCACTAAAAGCGACGATTTCAACACTTTTCCGCAGAAATTCTGCAGAAATCAGCTTTTTAATATTTTGGCAACATGTAAAAATGTTATTTAACATAGAATTCATGTGAGGATACATTCGGGTATCATCCGAACCAATAACTACATCAATTCACACAAGTTACGCAACTTAGCGTTCAAATAACATCTAACCGAAACAATTCGAAACGAATATCTGAACAATATCAAATCTTTTTTTTAATGGTCATCTAGTGTTAATTGGATCATTATGGTCTAGTAATGGTCATTTAACACCCTTTAAACACTTAAACACTTATACTTATAAGTTTCCTAAACAACTTCCTAAGAGTTCTAACACATTTTACTAAGTAAATCAAGAAGCAAAAACAAGGGAACCCCCCCCCCCCCTTCACGGTTACAACACCCCCTTGTGGGACCCACTTTTTCAACTTGTTACCATAAATATCTTGATATTTTTACTCCTTTGCAAGTGGTAAGTTGTGGTGAATGATTAAAACCTTAATACATATTCCAACTAGCCATTTCCATCATCATTTTACACCACCATTTTCACCACACAAAAGCTCTCATCCATTACCCCCATTTTCGGTCAAGAACACCCCTCCCCCATCTTCATTTTCAAGCCACGTTCTTGATGATCAAGATGCATTTTCATGGAACTTGAGAAGATCTAAGGTATACACAAGTTGAAGCAAGCTTTCTCATCCATCTAAGAGCTCACAAGCATCAAGATCATCATTTTTCTTTTCTTAATCATCATCAAGATCATCCCTAGCCATTAGTGCTAGAAGTAAGCTTCAAAAATCTCTTTTTCATACTTATTTATGTATTTATTGTTTAAAGAACAAGTTATAACTAAAACAATCATACAAAATAATATGAAAATACAAAGAAGCAAAATAATAATCATGATATAAAAGTGTGTTTATGTTGTGATTTAAAGATGATTACTTGCATATTTGATCTAGTTTTGATGATTAGCATACAAATAACTTGTTAGATGATGTTTAAAAACATAATCTAACAAGTGTACATGAAAATGTTTAAGGGTTTTGTTAAACATAAATGTTTAGATGGATGATCATAATCTTTGATTTTGTTAAAGTATGTAAGGTTTTTAACTAAAAATAATACTTTTACAAAGTTATAAAAAGAAACATACAAGATGGGTTTTTATAAAAAGCTTGTTAAAACTAGAAGTAAAGCATGGATGTTGAACTAGTTAACTTATGTTATGATTATACCAAAACCCTACATGTTATTGATTTCATCTTGTTAAGATTTTGATATAAATCTCATATGTTTTTATTAAGAAAAATATGAGAAGATTATTGGTGATTTTATAAGAAAAAGATATGTTTTATTAGACATGGAAAAGTCCATATTTTTAATGAAATATGGCCAAATTTTCTTAAAAATCATAAGTTATGAAAACTATTATTTTTGACAAAATCTTTATTAGATTAAAAAGATTCTAAAGAATAGTTTTTATAAAAACAAAGTTAGATATAAATATATATTTTTGAGAAAATATATATTTAGTTAACTTAACAACTTATGTGCTATGTGTTATTTATTTGTATTAGTTATATGTATGATAACAAGGAACTTGAATACAATGGTACAAATAAACACAATGTACATTTCGAATAAAGTCTTACAAGACTACATGTAAACACGCCTTAAAACACACTAACGGACATTCCGAGCTTTCGGACACAACTTATGGTCAAAACGGACGACGGGCGAATCTATGAACATATCGCCATTCCGAGAAGTTACTACGACGTTTAGGCGATCTTTCGACGCGAATACATACAAATCACCGACAACAATATCTGGATGTTTTGAAACTTATAAAAACTACTATGTATTCTTTTAATTAAAAAGCCTATAGTTAGTAACTTTTATAAAAATGAAAGAATATATTTTTAACACATGGGCTTATTTTATAACAAATGGGCTTATTTTACATATGGGCCTATTTTATATAAATGGGCTTATTTTTTATACAAATGGGCTTATTTTACAATTGGGCTTATCATCCTAATTGGGCTTAACATAAATACATGGGCTAAGACCAATATCAAGACTCATGGGCTAAGCCCAAAACCAAACATATGGGCCAAGGTCCAATAACATTTTAGCCAAACACTATTTAGGCCCAACACTATTTAGGCCCAACACTATTAGGGCCCAATAACATGAATTCTTAGGCTAAGCCCAATGACATATAATTGATAAAAATACAATTAAACAAATTACTTATACAAGACACGAAATCAAGAAGACAAGACCCGATGATACAACTCACAAGATACAAGATTTCATATATATATATATATATATATATATATATATATATATATATATATATATATATATATATTTAGTGAAATATATATATAACAGTTTAACAATTCATACATCTAATACACAGTTTAACGAACAATAAAGACATACAAGTCTTACACATATTTAAGACACAAGACTTGTACTCAAGTCATTTACAAGGACCGAAGTGTCTAACAAATATAAGAACATTTGTAGGTCGCAACATTGTTCAAGACGACCACGCGTAAGATCACAAACACTTATCATTCACAGACGCAATACTGTGAGTTCATGTCCCCTATTCATTTAAATGTTTTACAACTTTACAACTATCGGGGAAAATACATGTTCAACGTATGTTAAAGTTAGGGAATGAAACACCTTAGATCATGTGAGAATTAGGGTTATACATCTAAGCACCATTAATCCAGTTTGGACCTAGGTACAAGTGGTTAGATCTAATGGGTTTTGGCGAGCCCCACTCTTGGTCGTGGACCCATACGGAAGAGTGCTTTTGTGTCCCAGTCGATAGGAGTTGACATAAAATCGTCTAGGGTTGGATTGCTTCCTTTTTCGTCACACATATTAATGTCCTTGCAAAACATTAATGATCAACGATTTCATTGACGCTTTACATACTACAACTTACATTTTAAATACATGTTTTACAACTAAACTGCATGAATTCGCCAACTTTTGTTGATGTTTTCCAAACTTAACATGCATTACAGGGAATTAATGGACCATGTCGGGATTCTCAGTCAAGATAACAAGTACCAGAACTCCATGCCATCTTTTGGAGGGTTTAACTGTTATATTCCGCCTCTTTGCGGCAATATGAGGGTTTAAACCTTAGTAGTTTATTTTCATTTTGATGTATGAACTATAACACTTTACTTTTATGTTAATGGTTTGTAACCGAAACACTAAACTTATGTTGTAATGTTTTGAAACACTTATGTAATGGCAAGGGAGTACGTTTTATTCATATAGTTTGTTCATGTACATCGATATTTATGCAATGAAAACCATACAGATCACACCTCGCGCTTCCGCTATAAGCGGGTGTGACACATATGACCATTGAAATATCCTTGTGGTTCCACGCATTAAACCTCCATACTGATCAGGCATGGAAGCAATCTATGGAATATATTAAGATACACCCATCCTCATATGGCGCTTTTGTTATACCTTCTGGTATTCGTAATCGATAGAGATCAAAGAGATATCAACTACATCTGCTGACGTACTTCATCTAGAGAGAGGGTACTGAAGATTCTGACAGGAACAGGAGAAATGGTTCCTATGATTTTCGTCTTGAAGTTTTACCTTACACTTAATATCTGGGATTCTCAATTTATGAAGGATTTGTTGGTATCCGAATAAAAAAAGAACTCTTAGCATTTATATTCCAATAAATGTTAAAGAATGTACTTGATGTCATTATTGATATGAACTACCTCTGGCATTCTTCAGGAGAGTTTAAGTGCTTTCATTCTTAGGCTTTCCATCCTTAGCCGCACTTCCCTTAACAGATGTGGGGCATGTAGTCTTGATGTGGTTTTTCTCACCACAGCCGAAACAGACTGCATTCTTCATATCCTTGCAATCCAACGTCCTATGCTCTCTTGATTTGCAGATCCCACAAGCCCTAGGCTGTGATTGGGATTTTGGTTCGAACCTGCACTTCCCTCGATGGCGTTTCTTGCAGGTCTTGCATACAGGTTTCTTGTTGGACTCTTGCTTACCCTTCTTTTCAGAACTCTGGGAGTTATCTTCCTCCCTTTTCCTTTTTAGTTCATCCTTAGCATTAGAGGCATGAACAAGATCCTTCTCGTGAGTAAGGAAGTGTGGTCTTAGATGGGATTTGGAGCAAGTAGCATTGGGCTCCTTGAACTTTTTCACGGCCTTCCTCACAGCCTTTCCAACAGCTGCGTCTATCATAGCTTGGAGAACATCTTTGTCAATTCTGAGGTTCACAATTGTAGCATCTTTAGCATGTGTCGCATCATCAATGGCGCGATTGACGGTTGTCTTATCCGAGTTTGTCATACTCGAGACTAGGTTCCTAACACCAAATGAAACAATTACTTAGTTGCAATCCAACAACCGCTATTTGTAACACCTCGAAAATTCACGTCCTATAATGTATTGACACGTGTCATAAGCTTGAACGTGTGAAAGAATACTCTAGAGGGACTAAAGTTGACAAATAAAGAAACTATGTGAATATAAGGGTTCAAAATGTCAACAATGGATAAATATGCCTTACAATAACCCTACAAGATGTTTATACATTCACACGAATGAATCATGGATCATACGAAGATAAATATAAAAGAAAGTGAGAGATTACAAACTACAGGGGTTAAATGTGTCAACATGTTTAAAGTATACCTCTGAGTGACCTTTTAGCAAACCCGAAGCTTTGTAACGATTAAATATGCTCACTAGAATACATGATAAAAATATCATCAAGTTTCGTTATCGTATGAGAAAGTTATGATCAAATTCATATATGAGGGGTTAAAAGCGTCAAGGTTGAAATTTATGGCTTTCCGGCTGATCGCAAGGTTAACCAAGGACTTAACGATGTTGGGTTATGTATTAAGGCCCTTAAAAGTCAAGTTGGAGGACCCATAGTGCAAGAAATAAAGGTAAAAATCAAGTCTGGAAGTTCAAGGGCCAAACTGTAAATTTTTGAAAGTTTTGTTCTCTGGAGAAGGCATACGGACCTCAACACTCTGAGCGTTGAGGTGCGCAAGCAGGCTTATGGACCTCAACACCCAGAACGTTGAGGTGCGTAAGACCTGCATCTGGGCGAAAATGATGACAGCTGCCTGTCCAAACGGTTACACCGACTTAAAAGCTGGTTTTTTCGATTCAAGGGGCTCCTATATCTGGTTTTTAGCTTCCTAGGCCACCTGGGATGATCTTATAACATCACTAGAGTTAGTTGGCATCATCCTAGAAGATCAAAGTTAGTATATAAGGGACTTGAAGTGTAGCAACTTAGCTCTTTCATTTGCAACCCTTTTTCTGGAGCTCTCTGGTCAGCAAGCAATCTTCCTAGTGGTCACTAATCATAATTAGGACCCTTGTAAGTATACTTAACCTTTCTAAATTCGTTTTAGCTTAGTTAATTAGCTAAAAGTCAAACCGTCGTAATTAAGGTTTGACTTCGTGATTAATTAATTTGTGCTCAGTCTAATCCCGAATTAAAAGTACCTATAAGTAGGTAATTATGTGGGTAATAAACCCTTAAAAGGGTACTTTCAGATTCCCACTCTAACTATGTTAATTGTCGAGTCAAAGCTTACTTTAAAAAGTCAACAGAATGTATATTTTCAAATTAAAGCATAATTAGCAATGTAGGATACTTGCAACCTGTTTGATCATTAATATAACTTGGTAATTAATGTAAGAACATGTCCCAACATGTTCAACTCGACAATTTTCAGTTTAGGCTCGGTTCGGGGCCGAAAGTCGCATAGTTTGACTTATGCTTTGACTTTCAGTTCTGACCCGTTTAAGCATAGTTTAGACATGCCTTAGAGTTTATTAGGACCAAGTTACCTATAAGTATAACCCTCTGTGATTATACAACTTGGTTCATTAGTTATCCGATTCATATGCATGATTCCGTTAAATGCTTAAATGTTGACTATTATGCCCTTTTGACCTTAAAATGATATTTTTGAAAAAGTAAAAGAGTAGAAACCTTAGTTACTGATTTATAAATTTGCACCTAAAATTTGACATCAGTTTGAGGTCTAGATTAAGAGTTATGCTCGTTAGCGTAATTTGAAAGCTTTTAGTAATTAAATGGCGTAATTAGCATATAGCCTATCTAAACCCACTTTTTGATACCAATCTTTTTACCCACTGATATAAAATAATATTTTAAGATTTTTGGAGATTTTTATTTATTTTTAGGCTGAGCATAACTTAGAGTTCTAAGTATGATTCGGTTAATGCCGGTTTTACCCTTTTAAGCCATAAAATGAGTTTTACAAATCCTTTTGATCCCAAACCTTTTTCTACTGATCTAATATAATAAATAAAGTATTTTGAGCCTTCTGGAATTATAAAAATATCATCTTTCCTTTGAAAACCCGAAAATGGCTCCAAATCGCCTTTTTAAGCGTTTTTGACGCATAGTGTGTGCTAAAACCATATTAAACATATAAGGTTGATACCTACTGATATTTTTAGTATATTTTTATATATTAACAGAAAGTAAAAGTTTTTAAACACAGGTTTTCAGTTTTGACCTTTTAGGCCTATGTGAAATTACCAAAATACCCTTAAGAGGCATAGTTTGATTATAAAGGATAGATTTCACATATATATGATACCCTACTGTTATAACCTAGTAAATTGAGTAATTTTACTGATTACATCAGACCCGAAACTCAAGTTCATATTTAAACTCTTTTATAACCTTTTTAATGACCAAAATACCCCTACGGGGCGTATTGTGAGTCTAAATCCGTTTTGGGCATAATATAAGATATCTTTCTGATGTCACAACATAATTAAAACATAATAACTTAGGAAACTTGCATATGACTCATTTGGTTACTCGTTATGCACTTTTTGCGTTCGGATCGGCGTATGTAACTAGTTTGCATATATTAGCCGAAACGGGTCAAACCATATCCTTTTTGTCTCAAAATCCAGAATGTGTTTAGATTACCCATATTATACAAGTCTTCAAACTTGTCGGGTCAAAACCACATTCTAATCCGGTCTTCGCCTTATCATGCGTTTGAACCGTATCTTTCTGTAAGACTAACCGGTCTAAGCTTAGGCTTAATTAAAGACCCGTTAGCATTCTAATTGGTTATTTATACCATCATTCCAGACTAGAGCCTTCCGGTAAATGGTACCTACGCTTACTTAAGTGAATACGGCTGAGTTATTAAATTCTTGCTATTTAAGTCAGGAGCTAGCTCAGGTAAATACTCTTAACTTATTTTCCCTATACGGGCTTGGGATACGGTATTATAATAATACCGCTTGGTCGGGTATTGAATATTTAATCTTATTATGGTTAAATTATTGAGGTAACCCGGTTTAATCTGTATTGTTTGAAATAAAGACCTTTAGGGGTTAATGACCATGTCCCGGATATCCTTGACATCATTGTGTTATAAAATGGCCACGCCTTATACACGGGGTGTAGGCATACACCTGACAGTTGTTTAAGGAAAAACGGTATCTCACTCTCTTGTGGGCCTATACTTGTGGTGTGTCTGTTAATCTGACTCGGTTTCTACATCGGGCCCTGAACGTATAACGAACATGTAAATCTATATACAAGATTATAACTATAATTGTCCCAAGTTATAAAGAGTTTGTGCCTTGTGCATTCAAATCAATTTTTATTAAACCTTTTCAAAATGAGTCGGTTGAGCGTATTTACCAGTGAAAACTGACGTATTTTCCAAAAGGGTTAAGTGACAGGTACTGGACGTAATTGGCTGGAAGCTCAGGGCGTTAATAAGGAATCTTACAAGTTCTAGGCGTCTAAAGTCTGTTGAATAATGTTTATGTTTTAAGATCCGCCTGTGGATCCGTTACTTTCCGTTGTAATACTGGATATTACTTTATATTCGGATTGTAATATATTTATCTTTTTCTTCCGCTGTGCATTCATATATATTGTGTTGTTTGACTATGATGATATCAACTACGTCACGATACTCCCCTACCGGGCCCACCGGTGAAACCTGGAAATATCGGGGTGTGACAGGTTGGTATCAGAGCCAACACTGAGTGAATTAAACACTAGTCTTTTGTGTTTAATCTTAGTTACACAATTGCACATTCTTGAGTCTATACAAGAACATAGGACTAATCTTAATTCGTTTTATTTGTTTCTTTTGTTAATTTCTGATTAGCCCTTGCATGGGCGAGTCATTTCAGTTAGAAGTCCCGTTTTGGGCAACCATGTATTTGTTTAAATTTTAATAGGAACGGTTAGATTTAAAATAACATTCCTTTTTATAAGATCTACCATTATAATAAAATGGCAAAATTTAAAAAGGACAAGACCTAGCCATATGTCACATTAAGACAGGGCCAAGATGGTAGTTCCTCAATTAGATTCAGATCCTTGTTAACATTTCAATTTAGGATTGTTCTGCGTAATTATTAAAAGAATCTTAAAGGTAAAACCTAGCCTAATTGTCGTTGCAGACATGGCCAAGATGGTAAAACCTATTCAAAAGATTCAAACCCTTATTAACATCTGATATGTCATCATTAATGACAAAGATGTGATTCGATAAAATCACATAAGTCATTTTAAATTGGGATGTTCTAAATTCCCTTATTTATATAACCATCCCTTATGGATGAAGCGCCCACGGGCTATAATTAGCGTCCTCTGGATTAAAGACAGTGGTAGCCTACAACTCCCTGTCAAGAAAAGGTAATGAACTTTGATTCAAACCTTAATGCCTTGATTCCATGAAATCTGGGCTTATAAAGTAAACTCGTCTACGTGACTAGGCTTTTTGTGCTATTATTTACTTGTAAATTAGGATTTATGATAAAGATCCTGAATAATTATGTATTTAACAAATTGACCAAAATGATTATTAAAAACCATGGTTAATAAATCGTCAAAAACGATAGTACTATATAGGCTTCTAAATAAACCTTGTCCTTATTGATTTTATGTAGCAATTAAAGCTACATGGCTAGGTCAGAAGAAGTAAACAGTCATCCCCTGGAAAACCACGATGATGATAAGATTAATATAACCAGAGGAGAGCTCCGTACACTAATTGATACAGTTGTATCTAAAGCTGTAGAGGAGCAATTCAAGGAGTATAGTGGGACGCATAGTAGAACTTCTTCAGTACCCCACTCTAAGTCTGTTCCTAAGACCCATTCAGTGGCTCATGACAAGCCACCCTCTAAGAAAGACGAACAGGATGATGATCGACATTCATCTAATGAACACAGTGTTCTATCCATGAGGATAGTGTTCGATAACGAACCGCGTACCAAGTCCTGTACCTATAAATGCTTTGTTTCCTGCAAGCCCCGGGATTTTACTGGGGAGAAAGGAGCAATAGATTGTATGACCTGGTTGGATGAGATGGACACGGTAGTTGACATCAGCGGTTGTGCTGAAAGGGATGTAGTGAAATATGTATCCCAATCGTTCAAGGGAGAGGCACTAGCATGGTGGAAGGCTCTCATTCAAGCTGCTGGGAAGATCCCACTTTACAATATGTCATGGGAACAATTTGTTGCTCTCATTATGGAAAACTACTGCCCTCAACACAAGGTTGAGAGGATTGAGTCAGATTTCTTATCATTGGTTATGACAAACTTAGATTGTCAAGCTTACCTCACCAGTTTCAATACCCTGTCCAGACTGGTTCCTTACCTGGTAACACCAGAACCCAAGAGAATTGCTCGCTTCATTGGGGGTTTAGCCCCAGAAATCAAAGCCAGTGCTAAGGCTTCAAGACCTACTACATTCAGGTCAGCGGCCGATCTGTCGCTATCTCTTACACTCGATGTAGTCAGAAACAAGGCTGCCAAAGCCTCTGAAGATGGAAAGCGTAAAAGGGAGGATGAGGATTCTCACCGCTCTGATAGGAAGAGGAACGTTGAGGATAAGAAGAGTTCCGGGTTTAAGAAAGACAGCCAGCAGTCGGGTGAGAAGACCAGGTGCGAAACATGTAGGAAATACCATCTCGGGAAATGCAGATTTGAATCTCAGCCTCTACCGTGTGGAATTTGCAAGTCTAGGGAACATAAAACCCTGGATTGCAAGAAGTTGAAAGATGCAACCTGTTACGGTTGCAACGAGAAGGGGCATATCAAGACCAACTGCCCTAGGAATCAGAAGAAGCCCGAAGAAGCCAAGAAAACAAACGCATGATGAACGCCTAAGATGCAGAATGATAACTTTATAGCAGGTACCTTTCCTTATCAAGCAGTTTATACAGAGTTTTATTTGTTACCGGCACATATAATTCTATAAAGAACAATAAATGTTGTGAACTGTTGTCTCCGCTGATTAGGACTCCGGTCATTTAACGCAAGATAGAAATTGGCCGATGACACTATAGAAAATGCTCTAACAAATCTTAGATTAATTTTTTTTTAAATCACTCTTTTCTGATATCCTTATGGCAAGCTTTCAATCTATCCAAATTCATCACTATAATAAAGACAGATGTGACATTTTGATCCCCTGTCAAAAAGGTGATGGATTAGGACTAAACTTTAAATGCCATTAAAGGTCTTTTGTGACCTAGGCTAAGTAAAATTTATATATATTAAATAACGTTCATTGAGAATGATAATTCTTGTAAGTCCCGTGAAACGGATCTTTCAATGATATCAAACAATCACCAATTTTGTGCGGAATCCAAACTTGGTGAGATTCAAGATAAATCGAAAAGCAATTGAAAAACGAAGAACACAATACCGAATCACTTTAAACTTGCACACGATTCTATTACTATGAACTAGCAAAATCGTCTGGTACAAGCTCAATCAAATCGCCTCTCTCTCTAGCTCTCTAGAAGTTGTAACAATGAAGTTCCTAGAAGTTCAAACCTAAAAACAAGTTGAAAACTTGTTTATATACATGGACAAGCCCACTTCCCTACATGGGCTTCCCTTGGGCCTGCTTGGCCCACATGGCCTAAAGCTTAGCCCAAGTGACCTATAAAGGTCCACAACCTAATATAAACTAACCCGGTATGGCCCAGCTCGTAACCATAACCCGTTGTGTTAATTTGATGCGTCAGTCTCACACTTTAGGGCCTAACAATCTCCCCCTAGACTGATGCCATCAAATTGTCTTCATAACATGAAATCAGCAACGTCTTCAACGAAGTCTATGGTTGTCGCTATGCTGCAGATGTTGTGGAAGTTCTTGACTTCTGAACTCTCAGCACTGGGTCTCTTTCTTCAGCTCTTGTGGTTAGCTTCATATCAGGATCTCGATCAGCATTTGCTTGAAAATCTTGTGAAAAGAATGTGAGAGGAGGATTCTCAGCAGCTCTTTTCTTCTTCAATCTTTGTCTTTCAAGCAGGTTCACAGGTACTTCTTCAAATGTACTTTCACTGTCAAACGGCGTTGCGTATCTGATTCTTCTGACTCAGGTACATCTTGTTGTTGTGCTGCTTCAGACTTCTTCAGCAACTAACAGCATCTCAGTCTTCATCAACCCCTGTTCTTGATTGAAATCAAGTTCTGCACATGCTCACAAACTCATAAGCAAACATTTCTTATGCAACAGAGGAACGTACCACATGAACACTAGGTACATCCAAGTACTTGTACTCGGATTTCACAATTGGAATTCTTTCAACTTTTGATGATCAGTCAAATCTTCAAGAACGGTTACATTTTTAATTTTAAGAAAAACAAATAAGCACTCTATTTTTGGATTTTTGATTTTATAGAAAAGCAAGACACTATTTTTGTATTTTTGAATTTTTCCAATTTTTTAATTTTTTAATATTGAGAACTAAAAAAACAAATAAAAACTCAAAATATAAACAACTACCATAATATACAATTACAATTGCAATGGGATCAAAATTCGTTCTCAGGCAGACTAAGGAACACTTTTCAGTACGAGCCTAATCAAACTGGTCTATGCGATTGCCAATATGTTTGTCCACTTAAACTTTAACACTCAACTTTCAATTTTTCAACTTCGTGATATGCTTTAGGTAATATTATACTATTATACCCGTGTGACCCATTCCAAGGCATACCCCCGCGATCAAGGTAAGCACAACTATTCATCGTAGCAGGTGAGTATACTGATGTCATCCTTTAAGATATCCTGACTGTGTCTAGGTCTGCATATAATATGTTTTATCATGTTTTGATTTCTTAACAATGAACACCCAAATAAATACTAATCAAATCCTGGAAATATAAACAACACACTCTATCATGCAAGTATCTTCCCTACCACATATTTCACAAGTCCAATCCAGATTTCTGAAATCTTAACTGGGAATAGGTTGAGAAGAGAACAGAATAGATCTTTTTGCAGAGATGGTATAATATACAGATCAAATGAGTTTTTCTCAGTTTGATATAGGTTTCAAGGGTTTCTTTTGGGCACTTGAGGGCCTCTTTCGGGTGTATTAATGATCTACAGAGCGACAACGTACAGCTAGGTCAGCATGTATCTGGATGCAGCAGAAGCTGTCGTTGCCTAGCACCTCCAGGTCAGCATATATCTGGATGCAGCAGAGGAGGTACACGACTTTTTCAGAGAAGATTTCAGAATCAGATCAAAATTGTGTGTATCGGGACAACATACAGACATTCAAATAGAAATGAGCTAATTCCAAGTGACTTTCTTTCCTGGGGTCATGTACAATTTTAGTTCTAAACAGAAGGACAGCCAAGATATCCCCGGATGATTCAACAATATAAAGACCCGAAACCTCAGATATTGGCTATCTATCAACGCAAGATTTAAGACCATAAAATCATACGCCATTGGTATGTTACCCACATGGTACATAGTTCGTTATGTTTATATCACTTAGTATCTTTTATCATGTTGAGCGTCAAGCCTATCGACATATCGCAGTAGATCCTAGTCTTTTCAGCTATGGCACCTTACATGTGTTAGTCAAAACCCTTTAACACAAACATTTATTTCACTTCCCATATCATGCAATTTTTCTTTTTGGCTTTTTCATTTTTCAAATGTTTTTGTATTTTTCTCATTTTCTCCCCCTAAAACAATACATATTTACAGCAAACTCTTTTTGTATTTTCTGAGTTTTCTCCCCCTAAACTCTATATCTATCTATATGTTCCTCTCCCCCCCTAAATTTGTGCATAAATCTTGTATTTTTGCGCAAATTTACCATTTACTAGAGAAAGGACACATTATATACAAAGTAATAAACTAAGAAAGAGAAAAAAAATTTATTTTTGTTTAACCGTTCCGTCATTAGATTGAAGACTAATCAAATTCAAATCAAAGTACTGAATTTAAACGGTACCTTTTGCTGATCATTTCTTACTTCTTTAATCTCCTCCAAAGGAAACATATCATCTGTAAAAAAAAATTTGAACTTTTTGCAACAGTGAAATGTTACCCGTTTTTATCTCTGGAACAACCGCTATCAACATTCCAGAGATTGTCAACAGCTCCTCCTTAGTTGTTCCTGAAAAGTAAGGAGATTAGTAAGACATTGGTACCCAGGCCATCGTGGTCCTGGGATTTCCTGAAGCATCAAAATAAGATACTTCCTTCAAACACAAGTCCCCTTTAATTTCAAGGATTGGAGACTTTGCTGCTTTGGATTTGGGTTTCCAAATCTGTTTCGGTTTAACAAACGTGTTTGTTGCCTTCGGTTGAGCAACTTTAGCTGATTCAGGCTTGTTAGTTTTAGAAAAACGTTTTTGTTCTTGAACAGCCTTGCGTTTGTTTTTAGCAGCGTTCCAATCCCCATCAGAAGGTTTAACCTTGGGATTCACATTCTTCATTGCCTTAGGTGAAGATACCTTCATTGGCTTAGAATGGTATTTATCCTTTGGTGTAACCCTCTGATTTTGAGCATAATACGGTTCATGGGAATGATATGTGCAGTTTCGAGCAATGTGACCAGCAATGCCGCAATTGAAGCATGTTTGTCTCTTCACGTAGAAAGCATTCTGATCAGCTGGATTTGCTCTTATGGGCCCTGAAGGACGAACCGGCCCTTTTTGTGCTTGTTTGTGTTTCACATTTCCTGCAGACGAAGATGAATTTGGATGTCTATACTTATCGTTTGCAGGGGCCTTAAGTTGTTGAGATTTCTTTTGATTCTTCTTGTTTTGATTAGACTGCAGGTCTTGTTCAGAAATCTCACCAGTCTTTTCGAAAGCTTTGTTAGCACAGTTAAATGCATATTTCTCACATTTGCCATTACAGACTGGCTTAACGAAAGCATTTTTCTCATTACGAGACTTTTGCGGATGATTGCTGCCCGTTGAGGACTGTGGAGAGCCTGATCGTCTTTGATGTTTAGGCTTCTTATTTCCGCGTCCTTTACCTGCTCGCTTCGACTCTTGTTGCTTGATCTGAACCTTTTCATCACTAACAGAAGGTTCAGATTGTTTAACTTGCGCACTTGGAGCCTTGTTCACGTCAATCTTCTCTTCATCCTTCATGTCATCAGCTTTGCCAGAATCGGAGAGTTCTGGTTTGTTAGATGAAATACCAGAAACTTTAGCAGGAACTTCATCTGAAACATTTGACAAATTTTCAGCACAAGACGATTCTGCACATGACGCCCTTGAGCTGAATCCACTAGAATCAACTGATTCCAATTTCTCAGAATCAGTTGCTTCAGATGATTCACATTTGGAATCAGATGGTTCAACTGACTCATTCGTTTCATTTGTCGTTTCAGTCTTTGTTTCACAAGCATCAACGTTTTCGCCCAAACCGTCAGGCCTGAAATTAATCACAGAGCGAAAAACCGAGTTAAAAATATCACACGACGAAATAGAGTCTTGATTAAGTTCATTTATTAAATTTTCATAAGAACCAGACTCTGATGCTTGTTCATCCCCAACTACATTTTCAACTTTTACTTCAACTACTTCATCTGCAGGGGAAGACGAAGCATTAGGATCAAAAGTACCCTTTGAAACAAAATTTACCGAAGGACTCGCTCGTTTATCAAAAGGTCTGCTGTTGATTGATGACTTATCAGTTTTAGGACCGTAAGCCATCTTGTCCTCATTCATCAATTCCTCCTCAGTCATGGGTAAATATGTGTAGTTGTCATTATATGGAGGAGGAACTTGATTGAAACCCAAACCACGCCCTTTATTTTCTTTGTATGCGAGCTGTTGATCACACAAGTTTTTGACCAATTTGCTGGAAGAATCATACTTTTTAATGTTAAGTTCGTTAATTTGATATCTTTCTCTGATATCTTCCAGTTCTTTGATCAAAATGCATACCTTCTCCTGTGCCTCCAAGAAATGGGCTGTTTTTACACTTACATCATCCTTAAGTTTGATGATGTCTTTTCGCTGAGCTTCAATTTTATCTTTATAAAGCTTTTCATTCTTTGATAAAGTAAAATTTTTATTTTTTATGTCGTTGTAGTCTTGAATCAACTCAGCGTTGTGTAACCGATATGCCTCATTTCTTTCTCTACACTCAGGAGTGCAAAAGACAGAAAGTATCTCTTCACGATCACGAGTAATTTCTTGAGCCAGGGGTTTGTTAAACATAAATGCTGAATTTTGTGTGGATGAGCAAACTGCAGCAGATGTGTTGCCTTGAGTAGACTGTTTGCCAGCATTGTCATATGATTTGATGATTGAGATCAGCTCATCCGGCTTCATTCTGTAACAATCGGTTGTCACTATTATCTGATTAACATTGGTAAACCAACTACAGTTTGCCTGATCTGGAATCTCTTTTATAGCATTCAGAAGCTTTCTATTGCTCATGTGAGTAGACACCACCATCTCTGCCTTCTCCATTTTAGAGAGCAGTTCAGCAAACCGACCTGTAAGTGCTTCTATAGATTCACCGTATGAGTAACTAAATCCTTCGAATTCCTGCTCAAGCATCTCTCTTTTAGAAGACATTTTAAGATATGATTCCCAAAAATGTGACCCTTTTTTTTTTTTTTTTTTTTATAATATAAACCCCTTTTTTTTTTTTAAATTAGAATATATAAACTATTTTAATTAAACAATTATTATTATTATTATTAAAGACACCTAATGATAATGTAATGATGAAGTTATGATTATTATAATTATTATTATTATATTAAAAATAACCTAACATAAAGTCCACACCGTCTTCTTCGTTAAACCTGCTGAACCAAAAATGAACGCCACCAAACTGATTAACGTTTTAGACACTACGTTGAGACAGATGATGATGTCGAACAAGATCGATGTAGAGTGGTCGTAGATGGTGAAGAGTTACGGTGATGGCAGGTAGTGAACGAGCAGTTTGTGGTGGTAGATATGACTGAAGATGATGGACCAGATACGAAGATCGATGACAACAAATGACAGTGAGTAAAGAAGCAGGTTGTGTAAGGTGATTATGGATGCAACTGGTTGGTGATGAAGGCGGGTCGTCGGAAGTTAAAAGGAGATGATGGAAGTGAAACCGGAGAAGATAACTAAAGTTGCAGGTTCCGGTGAAGATGGTTGTAATAGTGATGACTTGAAACAGATGACAACTTGAAACCTCTATAGCTTGCGACTCGAGACCGTGGATGATGATTTTGGTTGCGAGTGGAGACTGACTACTGGTTGCGAGTCGCAACTGAAACAGGATGAACCGAAACCGTGGTGAATGCGAGTCGAAACCAAAACGTGATGAACCGCAACTTTGATGGTTGCGAGTCGTAACCAGAACGTGATGAACCGCAACAAAGATGGTTGCGAGTCGAAACCGTAGATGATTGCGAGTCGAAACCAAACAGGATGAGCCGAAACGGTGGTTGCTACTCGAGACCTTGAAGAAGCTGAATGGAGGTTGCGAGTCGAGACTGTGAATATGTTGAGGAGCCGAGACCAGTTGAAGGCTATGTCCTCGGTTGCGACTCGAAATCAGCAGAGATGATTACTCGAGACCTCAGAGGATAACTGATATGAAAAAGATGATGACTCTAAACCTTCTAGAAAGATGAGACTCGAAAACAGATAATGATGAAAATTGATGAGCTGTTGTATATAATAATAATATATGGAAAGTATTAATAACTCAACAACTCTCCACCGAAATCTTTGGGAATTTTTAAATCTAGATATTTTTGGGAAAATAAAGAGATTATGTCTATTCTATAAACAGACTTTTTCAAAATTTAAACACCAAAATATACTAATCTTGATCAAAATTCGACGAACATAACCAAGAACACGAAGAACGCGATGAACGAAAATTCAAAATCTTGAATATTTGATATCACACCGAGCCTAGAAACAGGTTCTAATGGCTCTGATACCACTTGTAAGTCCCGTGAAACGGATCTTTCAATGATATCAAACAATCACCAATTTTGTGCGGAATCCAAACTTGGTGAGATTCAAGATAAATCGAAAAGCAATTGAAAAACGAAGAACACAATACCGAATCACTTTAAACTTGCACACGATTCTATTACTATGAACTAGCAAAATCGTCTGGTACAAGCTCAATCAAATCGCCTCTCTCTCTAGCTCTCTAGAAGTTGTAACAATGAAGTTCCTAGAAGTTCAAACCTAAAAACAAGTTGAAAACTTGTTTATATACATGGACAAGCCCACTTCCCTACATGGGCTTCCCTTGGGCCTGCTTGGCCCACATGGCCTAAAGCTTAGCCCAAGTGACCTATAAAGGTCCACAACCTAATATAAACTAACCCGGTATGGCCCAGCTCGTAACCATAACCCGTTGTGTTAATTTGATGCGTCAGTCTCACACTTTAGGGCCTAACAATTCTATATTGGCCAGTATGGTTTAATGAAACCATGGTTAGTATATAAGACCATGAGGATGATGAATAGCAGTTGTCGGATCGCAACCAAGAGATTGATTCATTTAGTAATAGGAACCAAATCTTGAGTATGACAAACTCGGATAAGACATCAGTCAATCACGCCATTGATGAGGCGGTGCATGCTAATGATACTACAATTGTAAACCTGAAAAAGTCCAAGGATGTTCTTCAAACTATGATAAGACACAGCTGTGGGAAAAGCTGTGAAGAAGATCATGAAAAAAAAATTCAAAGAGCCGAATGCTACTTGCTCCAAATCCTTCGTAAACTATAAGTATAGCAAACTTTTAAAATCTTTCTTAAGAACCATAGTTATTAAGTGAAGGCAGGAATCATAAGAACTATTTCTTCTGTTCTTGTCAAGAACCTTCAGTCGTAGAATTTTAGAAGTATCCTCATTCTAGGTGTAATGCGTCAACACTTAGAATTGATATCTCTTTGATCTCTAATGATTGCGGATACCTAACGGTATGATAAAAGCGTCATATGAGGATTGGTGTATCTTAATATGTCCCATAGATTGCTTCCATGCCTGATCAGTATGGAGGTTTAATGCATGGGACCACAAGGATATCTCAATGGTCATATGGTGCTAAGGTCAACTATTGGTATTCAAAGAAGATATCCAAAATGGAATGGTCCAAGTAAATGTTCCCGATTAAGGAATTCATGGACTCGTAACATAAATGTGTCACTTATCTGATACAGAATATGATTGATGAACTGAAGCCCGAGATTTAGAAATCTCTGTAACCTCCTTGTACCTTAATTATCTTCTCCTAAGATTACTCTGTTTACCCCTGAGAGGCAAGTAGAGTTAAGATTAACATCCCACTTTGGGTTGGAGTGTTGTAGAACTCCATGATTGATTATGAAATAACCGAAACCCTGATTAAGTAAACTTTAAGATAAGAGATTCATATAGTCTAACTCGATATTCCGAGAGTTAAATAAGAAAGACGGTTCATTCTGCTTATGCATTGATTACCGCAACCCTAATTAGGCAACAATTAAGAATTTTCATTAGCTGCCCAGGATCGTCGATTTGATCGACTAACACAAGAATTAACTATTCCTTGGGATTAGTTCTAAGCAGTGGTTAGAATTACCATCCCACCTTAAGATAAGCTTTTCTATAATAATTGATATGTAAGTATTAAGGCTGCTCCTTTGGAGACCTTGTATAGATGGAATGTTAAACATCTATTGCTAGATAGAGAATGGGTGAGTCCAATTATCAGGATTCGAAAGTTGCCTAGGAAACAACAAATAAGATCATACAAATCCATAATCGATTGTAAGTTGCCAGTATACGGCAGGAAATCAGGGATTTATGAGTAGCAACCCTCCTAAGTTCTTGTTAAAGAATAAGGTTCAACAAAAGATATCACCCTGGAAAGGTGTGCCAATTTGTTAATTATTAGACTAGTTAAGCTCTGAATATATAAAATCATTCAAAGGAATCAAATGTATCAAGATCAGATAGCTTAAAGCTAAAAAAATTTTTTAGAAGTTGGATGGAGCTCGCAATACATTTCACATTAATGATTTAAGGATGTGTTTCGCCAATAAGTCAAGAAGCACTATCACATAATGATATGCAGATTTATGATATAATGAGCAACCTATGTCGATTAAGGATCGACAGGTGAAGAAGCTCCAAAAGGATACATGTGCCTATTGTAGAGGTCAACTGTGGGAGCTTGGAAAGACTCCAGATATGTTATAGGAGTTAGGTCCATTATGCGACAAAAAGTACTTCCAGCGTTTTAACAAATCTCGAGGTCGAGATTTCTTTTAAGGGGGTGAGGATGTAACACCTCGAAAATTCACGTCCTATAATGTATTGACACGTGTCATAAGCTTGAACGTGTGAAAGAATACTCTAGAGGGACTAAAGTTGACAAATAAAGAAACTATGTGAATATAAGGGTTCAAAATGTCAACAATGGATAAATATGCCTTACAATAACCCTACAAGATGTTTATACATTCACACGAATGAATCATGGATCATACGAAGATAAATATAAAAGAAAGTGAGAGATTACAAACTACAGGGGTTAAATGTGTCAACATGTTTAAAGTATACCTCTGAGTGACCTTTTAGCAAACCCGAAGCTTTGTAACGATTAAATATGCTCACTAGAATACATGATAAAAATATCATCAAGTTTCGTTATCGTATGAGAAAGTTATGATCAAATTCTTATATGAGGGGTTAAAAGCGTCAACGTTGAAATTTATGGCTTTCCGGCTGATCGCAAGGTTAACCAAGGACTTAACGATGTTGGGTTATGTATTAAGGCCCTTAAAAGTCAAGTTGGAGGACCCATAGTGCAAGAAATAAAGGTAAAAATCAAGTCTGGAAGTTCAAGGGCCAAACTGTAAATTTTTGAAAGTTTTGTTCTCTGGAGAAGGCTTACGGACCTCAACACTCTGAGCGTTGAGGTGCGCAAGCAGGCTTATGGACCTCAACACCCAGAACGTTGAGGTGCGTAAGACCTGCATCTGGGCGAAAATGATGACAGCTGCCTGTCCAAACGGTTACACCGACTTAAAAGCTGGTTTTTTCGATTCAAGGGGCTCCTATATCTGGTTTTTAGCTTCCTAGGCCACCTGGGATGATCTTATAACATCACTAGAGTTAGTTGGCATCATCCTAGAAGATCAAAGTTAGTATATAAGGGACTTGAAGTGTAGCAACTTAGCTCTTTCATTTGCAACCCTTTTTCTGGAGCTCTCTGGTCAGCAAGCAATCTTCCTAGTGGTCACTAATCATAATTAGGACCCTTGTAAGTATACTTAACCTTTCTAAATTCATTTTAGCTTAGTTAATTAGCTAAAAGTCAAACCGTCGTAATTAAGGTTTGACTTCGTGATTAATTAATTTGTGCTCAGTCTAATCCCGAATTAAAAGTACCTATAAGTAGGTAATTATGTGGGTAATAAACCCTTAAAAGGGTACTTTCAGATTCCCACTCTAACTATGTTAATTGTCGAGTCAAAGCTTACTTTAAAAAGTCAACAGAATGTATATTTTCAAATTAAAGCATAATTAGCAATGTAGGATACTTGCAACCTGTTTGATCATTAATATAACTTGGTAATTAATGTAAGAACATGTCCCAACATGTTCAACTCGACAATTTTCAGTTTAGGCTCGGTTCGGGACCGAAAGTCGCATAGTTTGACTTATGCTTTGACTTTCAGTTCTGACCCGTTTAAGCATAGTTTAGACATTCCTTAGAGCTTTATTAGGACCAAGTTACCTATAAGTATAACCCTCTGTGATTATACAACTTGGTTCATTAGTTATCCGATTCATATGCATGATTCCGTTAAATGCTTAAATGTTGACTATTATGCCCTTTTGACCTTAAAATGATATTTTTGAAAAAGTAAAAGAGTAGAAACCTTAGTTACTGATTTATAAACTTGCACCTAAAATTTGACATCAGTTTGAGGTCTAGATTAAGAGTTATGCTCGTTAGCGTAATTTGAAAGCTTTTAGTAATTAAATGGCGTAATTAGCATATAGCCTATCTAAACCCACTTTTTGATACCAATCTTTTTACCCACTGATATAAAATAATATTTTAAGATTTTTGGAGATTTTTATTTATTTTTATGCTGAGCATAACTTAGAGTTCTAAGTATGATTCGGTTAATGCCGGTTTTACCCTTTTAAGCCATAAAATGAGTTTTACAAATCCTTTTGACCCCAAACCTTTTTCTACTGATCTAATATAATAAATAAAGTATTTTGAGCCTTCTGGAATTATAAAAATATCAGCTTTCCTTTGAAAACCCGGAAATGGCTCCAAATCGCCTTTTTAAGCGTTTTTGACGCATAGTGTGTGCTAAAACCATATTAAACATATAAGGTTGATACCTACTGATATTTTTAGTATATTTTTATATATTAACAGTAAGTAAAAGTTTTTAAACACAGGTTTCCAGTTTTGACTTTTTAGGCCGATGTGAAATTACCAAAATACCCTTAAGATGCATAGTTTGATTATAAAGGATAGATTTCACATATATATGATACCCTACTGTTATAACTTAGTAAATTGAGTAATTTTACTGATTACAACATACCCGAAACTCAAATTCGTATTTAAACTCTTTTATAACCTTTTTAATGACCAAAATACCCCTACGGGGCGTATTGTGAGTCTAAGTCCGTTTTGGGCATAATATAAGATATCTTTCTGATGTCACAACATAATTAAAGCATAATAACTTAGGAAACTTACATATGACTCATTTGGTTACTCGTTACGCACTTTTCGCGTTCGGATCGGCGTATGTAACTAGTTTGCATATATTAGCCGAAACGGGTCAAACCATATCCTTTTTGTCTCAAAATCCAGAATGTGTTTAGATTACCCATATTATACAAGTCTTAAAACTTGTCGGGTCAAAACCACATTCTAATCCGGTCTTCGCCTTATCATGCGTTTGAACCGTATCTTTCTGTAAGACTAACCGGTCTAAGCTTAGGCTTAATTAAAGACCCGTTAGCATTCTAATTGGTTATTTATACCATCATTCCAGACTAGAGCCTTCCGGTAAATGGTACCTACGCTTACTTAAGTGAATACAGCTGAGTTATTAAATTCTTGCTATTTAAGTCAGGAGCTAGCTCAGGTAAATACTCTTAACTTATTTTCCCTATACGGGCTTGGGATACGGTATTATAATAATAACGCTTGGTCGGGTATTGAATACTTAATCTTATTATGGTTAAATTATTGAGGTAAAACCCGGTTTAATCTGTATTGTTTGAAATAAAGACCTTTAGGGGTTAATGACCATGTCCCGGATATCCTTGACATCATTGTGTTATAAAATGGCAACGCCTTATACACGGGGTGTAGGCATACACCTGACAGTTGTTCAAGGAAAAACGGTATCTCACTCTCTTGTGGGCCTATACTTGTGGTGTGTCTGTTAATCTGACTCGGTTTCTACATCGGGCCCTGAACGTATAACGAACATGTAAATCTGTATACAAGATTATAACTATAATTGTCCAAGTTTTAAAGAGTTTGTGCCTTGTGCATTCAAATCAATTTTTATTAAACCTTTTCAAAATGAGTCGGTTGAGCGTATTTACCAGTGAAAACTGACGTATTTTCCAAAAGGGTTAAGTGACAGGTACTGGACGTAATTGGCTGGAAGCTCAGGGCGTTAATAAGGAATCTTGCAAGTTCTAGGCGTCTAAAGTCTGTTGAATAATGTTTATGTTTTAAGATCCGCCTGTGGATCCGTTACTTTCCGTTGTAATACTGGATATTACTTTATATTCGGATTGTAATATATTTATCTTTTGCTTCCGCTGTGCATTCATATATATTGTGTTGTTTGACTATGATGATATCAACTACGTCACGATACTCCCCTACCGGGCCCACCGGTGAAACGTGGAAATATCGGGGTGTGACATTATTCATCATCCTGATGACCTAATGACGTGTGCGTATATATACATAATTTTGCAATGAAATTACACACGAATCGGTTTTAAATTTATTAAAGTGATTATTACTTTAACATCAAAACACACACGAAAGAGGCAAGTGTACCCCATCATATATGTAGTAAAGTATCGGTAAGAACCAAGTATCGATCCAAGGAAATTAATCTACCCTAGAAAGCGGGAAAACAGATAAACTACAAGAAGGAACGTACCGTGCGAAGACGTGTGTGAAACCGTGCGAAGAGACCGTGCGATTTGAAACAATATCGCTCTGAAACGGCTGCAGATGGTTAGGGTTCGCGAATGAAGGGTTTGGAAGCAGATGGGGGTTTTTATAATGTGCAAAAGACCAAACTGCCCCTGCCTCTCGCACGGTCGTGCGACAGCTCGCACGGTCGTGCGTAACCTACATTTTTCAAACCTGCAGCATGTTCTCAGAGATGCACCGGGGGTGCGAATCACCGTGCTGGCCAGCTCGGAAACGCACGGTCGTGCGATTCGTGGCATGGTCGTGCAACAGCTGCAGATCAGAATTTTCCGCAGAAGCCATTTCCAGCAACTGTTTTGGCCGTTTTTCGCCATTTTTTCGACACACAAACTGTTTAAACAATATTTCAACATAGAACCTTTGCCCGGCACGTATGAAACTTACACAAACTAACGTAAACTAACTAACAAACCTAATTTACGCTAAAACTAGAAAAACACATAAAAAGACGATACTACCCCTAAAGCGCAAAATACGCTCTTGCTACATTTTTTATCCGCGAGTCAGTAGCGTAGACTCTCTCCTCCCCACACTTATGATGTGTGCAGGGTTTGGAGCTCGATGACCTCCACAGCCGACTCTATCGGCCCGGCAACGTACAACTTCAACCGATGTCCATTTACCTTGAATGTAACGCCATCTGCGTTCTCTATTGCAACAGTACCGTACGGAAATACCTCCTTAACTGTGTACGGTCCTGTCCAACGTGAATGAAGCTTCCCAGGAAATAAGCGCAGCCGTGAATTGTAAAGAAGAACAAGATCACCCGCTTGGATTTCTTTGTGGTCCTTCAAGCGTTTGTCGTGAAGTTTCTTCGTGCGCTCTTTGTAGAGTACGGAGCTTTCATAGGCTTGTTGTCGCAATTCTTCCAATTCATGAATTTGGAGAAACCGGGCTTCACCTCCGGTTTTAAGGTCCAAATTCGCGGTTTTCAAAGCCCACATAGCCTTGTGCTCCAACTCTACCGGTAAATGGCATGCCTTTCCGTATACCAACCTAAAGGGAGTAGTCCCAATAGGGGTATTATAAGCTATACGGAATGCCCACAATGCCTCATCGAGTTTGTCCGACCACTCCTTGCGGTTAGCACCAACAGACCGCTCAAGGATGCGCTTAAGCCCATGGTTCGTGACTTCCACCTGCCCGCTCGTCTGCGGATGATAGGGCGTGGACAAACGGTGATGCACACCGTAACGGGACAAATCTTTTTCAAGCTGTGTATTACAAAAACGAGTCCCTCTGTCACTAATAAGCGCTTTCGGAGCGCCAAATCGGGTGAACAAACTTTTTAAGAATCTCACGACCACCCTGGCGTCATTTGTGGGTAAGGCTTGCGCCTCAGCCCACTTTGATACGTAGTCAACTGCGACCAGGATGTATTTGTTACCTTGTGAGGGGGGAAACGGTCCCATGAAGTCTATCCCCCAAACATCAAAGACTTCACAAACTTGTATCCAGTTCTGGGGCATTTCGTCGCGTGCCGATATGTTCGTCGCCCCCTGACAAGCATCGCACGCTTTTACCCAACTCTGCGCGTCACGGAAAATAGTCGGCCAGTAAAACCCGGAATCCAACACCTTCTTCGCGGTGAAGTTGGCTCCGTGGTGGCCTCCGGTAGGTCCCTCATGACACTGGCGCAGAATATCGGTCGTCTCAGTCCCTGATACACATCTTCTGATCACCTGATCAGCACCCACCTTGAATAGAAAAGGGTCGTCCCAAATGTAATGCTTGAGATCCGAAAAGAATTTCCTTTTTTGCTGGTGAGTCAACCTTTTAATCAGAATCCCGCAGGCAAGATAGTTCGCAAAGTCGGTGAACCAAGGCTACTCATCGCATATCTCAACACCCATCAAAGACTCGTGTGGGAAATTGTCATTGATTGAATCCCAACGCGCGTCCTCGATGTCTCCATGCTCTAACCGAGATAGATGGTCAGCCGCTACATTCAATGCACCCTTTTTATCTTGGATTTCTATATCAAACTCTTACAGCAACAGGATCCATCTGATTAGACGCGGTTTAGCGTCCTGTTTGCTGAAAAGATATCTGATGGCTACGTGATCAGTATATACAACGGTTTTCGAAAGCACCAAATACGATCTAAATTTGTCAAATGCGAAAACAACTGCCAATAGCTCTTTTTCAGTCGTGGTATAGTGCTCCTGAGCGTCGTGAAGAGTCTTGCTCGCATAATAGATCGGGTGAAAGTGCTTTTCCTTCTTTTGTCCTAAAACGGCCCCTATAGCGTAATCACTCGCGTCACACATAATTTCAAACGGCAGACTCCAGTCCGGTGCAACTAAAATAGGGGCCTCAATCAACTTTTGCTTGAGAAGGTCAAAAACCCTCAAGCAATCATCTCCAAATATGAACGGAGCGTCTTTCTCCAACAAACGGGTCATAGGCCTAGCGATTTTTGAAAAGTCCTTTATGAATCGCCTGTAAAACCCTGCATGACCAAGAAAGCTCCGTATCGCTCTCACAGAGGTGGGAGGCGGAAGTCGTGAAATAACGTCAACTTTAGCTGGATCGACTTCCATACCCGCATGAGAAATCTTATGTCCCAGAACTATGCCCTCCTTCACCATGAAGTGGCATTTCTCCCAGTTTAGGACCAGATTCGTCTCCTCGCACCTCTTCAACATCTTTCTCAAATTTTCCAAACAATGATCGAAGGAATCCCCAAATAGCGAAAAGTCATCCATGAAAACCTCCATAGAATCCTCGATCATATCATGGAAAATAGCAACCATACATCTCTGGAAGGTCGCTGGTGCATTACACAACCCAAAAGGCATCCGCCGGTAGGCGAATGTGCCGAAGGGGCAGGTAAAGGTAGTCTTCTCCTGATCCTCAGGAGCGATAGGAATTTGGAAGTACCCAGAGAACCCGTCCAAGAAACAGTAATACAATTTCCCCGACAGACGTTCCAACATCTGGTCAATGAATGGAAGCGGGAAGTGATCCTTACGAGTAGCATCGTTGAGTTTGCAGTAGTCAATGCAAGCTCGCCACCCAGTGACGGTACGGGTAGGAATTAGTTCATTCCTATCATTTGAGACTATAGTCATACCACCTTTCTTAGGTACAACCTGCACTGGACTCACCCACACAGAGTCGGATATAAGATAAATCATCCCGGCATCCAACAACTTAATCACCTCTTTCTTCACCACGTCCTGCATATTCGGATTTAAACGCCTCTGATGCTGTGCACACGGTTTGTACTCGTCTTCCATCAGAATCTTGTGAGTACAGAAAGAAGGATTGATGCCCTTGATATCCATGATTTTCCACGCAATAGCTCTCTTATGAAGTCTCAGAACCTCGAGAAGCTGATTTTTCTCATCCTTTCGCAATGATGCCGAAATTATGACCGGTAAGCGACGCTCCTCGTCCAGAAATGCATACTCGAGATGTGGTGGGAGTTCTTTCAACTCCAAAGACGGCGGATCTTCAACCGATGGTTTTGCTTTCTCTTCTTCAACATGGACAATTTCAAGAAATCTCTCCGGGCTCTGGGAACCATCGTCACCAATCTGATAGGCTGGTTGCTCTAAATCGTGGCCCTCCTCCGTAATGCCAATCAGGTCCCCACACGACAGACGTGTGTCCGAATCAATCTCGTCAACAGTACCTTGAAAATGAGAGCACACACATGCATCGACAATGTCGACGTAATAAAGCTTGTCATCGTGACTTTGCGGATGCTGCATCGATCTTTTGATATCGAATGTCACGTGCTCATCATTTACTCGGAGCGTGATTTGGCCAGCTGCCACATCAACAATCGTCCTCGCTGTAATGAGGAAAGGGCGTCCAAGTATCAAAGGTACTCTTGAATCCTCGTCCATGTCAAGAATAACAAAATCCACGGGGAAAACAAATTTATCGATTTTTACAAGCATGTTTTCCACAAATCCACGCGGATACTTGATTGAACGGTCTGCCAACCGAATGCTCATACTAGTAGGTGACGGCTCACCCAGATCCAGTTTAGTAAAAACCTTATATGGCATAAGGTTGATACTCGCTCCCAAGTCAGCCAATGCATGGCTAACAGACATGTTTCCAATCAAACACGGGAGCGTAAAACTACCCGGATCTCCCATTTTCATGGGCAGACGGTTTTGTACAACGGCAGAACAAGTTTCATTCATCACCACACATGATATATCCTCGAGCTTCTGTTTTTTCGAGAGGATATCCTTAAGGAATTTTGCATACTTTGGCATCTGGGCCAAGGCTTCAACAAACGGTATATTGATGTGTAGTTGCTTAAACAACTCAAGGAACTTACCGTATTGTTCGTCATTCTTCTGTTTCTTCAGCCTGCTTGGATAAGGTACTGGAGGAGTGTAATCTTTGACCGGCTCCTGGACTTGTGCTGTACTTGCTGGGCGTAGCCTGGCTTGCACCTCGTCCGGTGTGTCAGTCGGGACCGCTTCAGTGTTCGGTGATGAGTCCGATATGACGGGTCCGGTAGTTTTTCCACTCCTGGTCATGACAGCATTCACATCCCTGTGCCCGCCTGGGTTTGGTTCTGTATTGCCCGGAAGACCACCCGGGGGTCTTTTTGACATCATTTGAGCCAGCTGACCAACCTGATTCTCGATATTCTGAATCGAGGCCTTGTGACTCCTCATTTTTCCCTCGTGGGAAAGAAAACGATCCTCGCTCTGTTGGTAGCGTTTTTCAGCCAACTGATTCGCACTCGAGGAGCTAGTAAGAAGCTGAGCCATCATATCCTCCAGCTTGGAACTAGACTGAGGGGCCTGCTGCTGGGAGCTACTCCCAGTGCCCTGATTCTGATACGAATATGGACGCTGCTAGTAAGGTTGGTTGTATTGCTGGAACTGCTGACCTTGACCTTGCTGCGGTGCTGGAGCGCGCTGAGTGAACCCCAATGGGTTTTGATTGCCTGTATTCGCTCGCCACCCAAAATTTGGGTGATTTCTCCATCCAGGATTATATGTGTTGCTGTACGGATTGTTCTGCGGCCTCACCTGATTACTCACGAAATCTACTTCTTCGTGGCCCTCATATACGATTCCCTGAAAACACGCACCAGGCTCGTGTGACACTCCACACTGGTCACATCCCGAACCAGCTTGTGCAATCATCTGGGACCTGTCGAATCTCGATGCAAGAGCTGAGATTTGTGCAGTAATGGCCGTGTAATCGTCCACCGCGTGTACTCCTGCGCGAGATGATGATGATGATGTTGCCCGGCCTCTATCTCCTTCCCGACGCGAGCTGGATTTCAACGCAGCTTTTTCTATGATAGCATACGCTTCAGTCGGCGTCTTAGTTCCTAGATCGCCTCCTGCGTTCACGTCTAATCGCTCCTGCGAGTTGTAACAAAGCCCCTGATAAAACGTCAAAACCAGCTGTCTCTTGGAGAAGCCATGATGTGGAACATCTATCAACAAATCTTTAAATCTCTCCCAGGCCGCGTGCAACGACTCTCCCTCGTCTTGGCGAAAGGAAACAATCCGGTTCCGTTGCTTGTTTGTTTTCTCAGGTGGAAAATATTTCTGCATAAACTGCTCCGCCAACTGATTCTAGGTCCTGATGGACCCGGCTGGAAGTGACATAAGCCAAGCTCTAGCTTTGTCACGCAACGAGAAAGGAAACAACCTCAACCGAATTGCATCCTCCGAAACACCTGTAATCCTAAATGTCGAACAAATAGCAAGAAAAGCAGCGATATGCCTCCCGGGATCCTCATGCTCACGCCCGTCAAACTGTACTGAATTCTGCACCATATTAATAATACTAGATCTAATTTCAAAAGTAGGTGCATCAACAGTAGGTGGAAGGATACTCGGCTCCAGGCCTGTCCTTCCGGGCTGATTTGTCTCATTCAAATGTCACTCATCGTCCGCCATAGTTCTGTCTCCTTCTGCCCCTGAGCCCTCGGCTTCAGCGGCTACCACCTGCTCCTGCTCACCAGATGCGAGCAGTAGCCCAACCGCACGCCCTCTCGCGCGAAGACGTCTCCTTAGATCACGCTCGGGTTCGTCTGACGGTTCAACAACTTCTGGAGCGGGGGTCGAGAACATCAACCTGCAAACGAAAATTTGACACAATTAATATTTTATTAATACATAATAAATTTATTTTTGGCTGAAAAGAAACAGAATATTATTTTAAATGGGCTGAAAATTTTATAACAATCCGAAAATGGGCCCGAAATTTTATAAAAATTAAAGCAATAAATATAATCGAATCGACTATTATAAAAATGATTTTTAGGAGCCGAAAACTCAAAGAATAAATAAATAATAAATCCGGATTAAATAAATAAATGTAACAAAAATTTACAAGTGTACAAAAATGACTTGGAAAACGAATCAATGAAATAAAAGCAAGAAATATTAACAAATAAATAAACAAATAAATAATCATGAAAATATTCACAAATATTAACAAGTATATACACCGATAACACAGTGACTCGGGTCGTTCCTAAAACTCGCCATTTCCCCGGCAACGGCGCCAAACACTTGACGTGTGCGTATATATACATAATTTTGCAATGAAATTACACACGAATCGGTTTTAAATTTATAAAAGTGATTATTACTTTAACATCAAAACACACACGAAAGAGGCAAGTGTACCCCGTCATATATGTAGTAAAGTATCGGTAAGAACCAAGTATCGATCCAAGGAAATGGGCGGAGGAATAATACTAGACCTTTGTCACTAAACTACCGGTAAAAACATAAGTTGTTTGATGTGTTATAAACTAAAGTAAGCATAAACAAATACTTATAAAACATAGTAGAAAATAGATAAATAGCCTTGCTTAATACACAACCAAAGTATGTCAACTAAGTTGGTTTTGGCACTAGAAGCATTCGGTCAATTTTCCATTTTAAGACAATTAGTATCCCTTTCGGGAATCCTAACATGACAATCATTCGGAAAGTTAAAACGATAAACACACTTTAACCACCTAAAATTGTTCTTTAACGTGCAATTGATAAATGTCTATGAAAATCTCTTAAAAATAAGTTAGTCATCCGTTAGGATTTTTCTAACCGCACTTAATCAAGGAAAGCGACACCGATAAACACAATGCAACCACCGAGACAAGCATAAACTAGATTAAATCACAACCGAGTTCATTTTACAAATCTTACACATAAATTCACCAAGATAGCAACTTTGGCCTAAACTACTAACTAAATTAACAAATCATGGCAAGAATTCATAAAGACACCATTTAACCCGTTTAGGTCCTTACGTGACGACAAGCTTTCTTGATTAACAATAATTACATTTTATTAAATCACTAACCATTTCTAGTATCATGATGCATACATTTAAACCAAGCTAAACTAGTTAACCAAGTTCAAAGTTTACTAATACAAGATTAATTAAGCTTTATTTTTCAACTAACTTAACTAACCAAATACCAATCATCCAACACAATTACTTATAATCAAGAAATCAATATCAATAACAAGGTTGCAAACTAATCATCAAAGATTAACATAGAAAATACTTCCAAATGTCATTACAAACAAAGATTAACATACTAATGGTTATAATCAAGCAAGGGATTGTTGTGTTTTTGCCCAAAGGCTACAATAATACATAAAAATTAATCTAAATGCTTGAAAGATTAACAAAATCATGGAAAGATTAGAAAACCAAACCATAAACAAGCATAAGATTAAGAATCTGGAAGATAACAAAGCTAATCGGCACAATGTGGCTTGAATCCGGGTGAAAGCAGAAGCCTCCGGAGCCTGAAAATCGCCAGAATCGCTTCCAAAATGTCCAGAGTTACGAGCAGAATGTTTCTGCAGGTTTTTATATTTTTTCGGTTTTGCACGGTCGTGCGTCCTGTTGCACGACCGTTCACTTTAAGCAATTATTGTAGGTATGGTGCACCAAACTGCATGACGTCACAGATCTTGACCAGTCGTAGGTCACGCACGACCGTTCTTCATATGGCACGACCGTGCGTTTCCGGGATCATGTTGCACGGATTGCTGCACTGGTCGTTCAGTTCCGGGGTTTTAGGTAATCATCGGATCCGCACGGGGTGCAAGATATGGAACGCCCGTGCATCACCGGGATTGCCTTGATTGCCTTGCACGCCGAGTTGCACGTTCGTTCAATGCCGGACTGGCTTTCATTTGTCGGAGATGCACGGTCGTGCATTAGGTCACACGACCGTTCCACACGCCCAGGTCAGTTTTCTAACAGAATGTTCGCAGCTTCGTCGTTTTGTCCGGAAAGTCCTCGTTTTCGCTATCATCTTGTCTGGTATGCTGTTTTAGGCCTATAAACAAAAGTGTAGATGATTAAGCATCCAAATGACGGTTTTACGGCCGAAAACGCATAAAATAGGGGTAAAACGGGGGGCTAAAATATGTGTAAATTAGCGAATATCACCTAACATATACTAACCATGGTAATATTAAACCATACAGGCTAATTATATCACGAACATCCTTAATGAATGTTATTTAATTATATATCAATTATACTTAGCCTAGGCCATAAAAAGACCATCAATGGCAATTAAGGTTTGGACCTAGTCCATCATCTTTTTTTTGACAGGGGATCAAATGTCTCATCTGTCTTGATCATATTGATGATTTTGGATAGTTTGAAAGCTTGTCATAAGGTCATTGGAGAAGAGAGACTCCTAATGGATGTAAAGCATCCATCTAAAGTTGTTGAGGCATTCCCTAAAGTATCACCGGCCAATTCTACCTCGCGTTATATGTCTAGAGTCCTAATCAAGCGGATACAATCGTTTATGACATTTATTGTCCACAATAGACTTATCTGTGCCAGAATCAAACAATTTCCCGCATAAACATCATTGATAAGGAAAGGTACCTGTTATGATGTTATCTTTCTGTACTGCCTCCTGGGTGTTCATCTGGAAGACTCACGCGTTTGTTTTCTTGGCCTCTTCAGGCTTCTTCGGATTCCTAGGGCAGTTAGTCTTGATATGCCCCTTCTCGTTGCAACCATAACAGGTTGCATCTTTCAACTTCTTGCAATCCAAGGTTTTATGTTCCTTAGACTTGCAGATCCCACAAGGTAGAGGCTGAGATTCAAATCTGCACTTCCTGAGGAGGTATTTTCTACAGGTTTTGCACCTGGTCTTTTCACCCGACTGCTGGTTGTCCTTCTTAAACCCGGAACTCTTCTTATGATCTGAGTTCCCCTTTTTCTTCTTATCGGAGCGATGAGAATTCTCATCCTCCCTTTTACGCTTTCCTTCATCAGAAACTTTGGCAGCCTTGTTCCTGACTACATCTAGTGTGAGAGATAGTGACAGATCTGCCGCTGATCTGAATGTAGTAGGTCTCGATGCTTTCACACTTTCCTTGATTTCTGGGGCTAGACCCCCAATAAAGCGAGCTATACGCTTTGGTTCTGGTGTGATCAAGTAAGGAACCAATCGAGACATAGTATTGAAACTTGTAAGATATGCCTGACAATCTAAGTTCTTCATGACCAATGTCAAGAAATCAGTCTCAATTTTCTCAACTTCATGTTGAGGACAGTAATTTTCTTTGATAAGAGCAACAAACGGATCCCATGTCAGATTATACAATGGGATCTTCCCAGTAGCTTGGATTAGTGACCTCCACCAAGCTAGAGCTTCGCCTTTAAAAGATTATGAAACAAACTTCACAATGTCTTGCTCTGCACATCCACTAGTATCAACAACGGTGTCCATCTCATGAAGCCACGTCATGCAATCGATGGCTCCTTTTTCTCCTGTAAAGTCTCTGGGCTTGCAGGAGACAAAATATTTATATGAACAGATTTTAACATATGGCTCTTGATTAGGCACAACCTGTCTAGACGGAACACTCCTCTGATTTGATGAGTGATGAGCATCGTCCTCCTTTGACTCGTGTGTTTTATAAGGGGGCTTACTACGAGCCACAGATAGAGTCTTAGAGTGTGCACCACTTGATTCATTATACTGTCTGTCAAGAGCTCGAGTAACGGCATTATCTATTAATGCCTATAGTTCCGCACCAGTTATATTAAATCTGGTAGTATCATTATTCTCCCTCGGGTGGCTATTAACCTCATCTGGTCCAACCATGTAGCTTGATTGCTACATAAATATTGACAATGATTTATTCGGAGGTTATTATGGAATCATCATTTTTGACGATTCATTAACCATGGTAATACAAACCATATTGGTTAATTTGTTAATTATATTTAATTAATTTGTATTTTCATTATAATTTATCCTAGTTATAAAACATTAAGGATATTAAAGTGGCACAAAAGGCCTAATCACAAGGATAGTTTTAAATTTATAAGCCACGATTTCAGAGAATCGAGGCATTAAGGGTTGAACATAGTTCATTACCTTTTCTTGACAGGGAGTCATAGACTACCATTGTCTTTTGTCTCGTTAGACATTGAATATAGCCCGTAGGCACTTCATCACAAATGGATGTTTGTAAAAATGATCATCTTAATTGATGATGTAAGCTATGATTTCTAGATCATTGGGCTATTTAAAGATTTGGAAGAAATCCAGGTCAAAGATGACATGCGTGAATTCATCGTATCACTGTTGTCAGGAGTGCTAACATGTTTTCAGATGTTAACAAGGATTTGAATCTTTTAAATAGGTTTTACCATTATGGCCATGTCTAAAACAACATATCAGCTAGGTTATACCTTTAAGATTCCTTTCAATATATATAGGCTGATCAATTATAAAAAGGAAGGATATTATGATTCATTTTATATAATATATTCATTTATATATATAGGTAATGAATTTTTGAATCATTAAATGAAAGAAGTACATAGATGCACTTAAACGGGACTTAACAGAAATAACATTGTCCACTCAGGGACTTAAAAGATATATATGTCCTTATAGGGACTACGATAGAGATGAAACGTAACGAGAAAATTCCATCTTCATTCTATTTTCTGAAAGTTTTCTCCTTGGTTTTCTGTGTGAGGTACGAATACTGAAGGTTTTGGTGGGTAATCCAAATCTTCTATTTTAGGAATCTTTGCAAACGTGGAATCCAAGGATTTTATGGCTAATAAATAATACGAATCATGAATAAGGTCAGGATAGGTATCATCCAAGTTTGGGATTCCAAGACTTGGAGGTAAGAAATATGAGTCCTTTGGGTCCGTAGGTATCATCTTTGGAGCGGGAGCTTCAGGGACAACTGGTATGAACTCCTCCGATGTTGGCTTCTCATTTGAAGTTTCAAAAGTCTTGGGTATAGAAATTAAAATATGCCTAATGGGTTCAAAAGGTCCTTTCTCCATACTGTTCGTATGCTTATTTGAGCTGTAGTACGAAGCTTTACATTCTTAAACTTCAGATTTGGAGTGCTTCCACCAATGGCAGCTTTGCTCGGCGACACGATCCTGAGGTACATAAATATCGAAAACAATGTATACATATAACAGGGATGAGATCATTCCTAGTTCATGTCTAGACTCGGAAGTCAAGGAATGTGCAACTGTTTCATTGAGATTAAACACAAAAGGCTAGTGTTTAATTCACTCAATGTTGGCTCTGATACCAACGTGTCACACCCCGATATTTCCACATATTACCGGTGGGCCTGGTGGGGAGTATCATGACGTAGTTGATATCATCATAGTCAAATAATCACAGTTCAATGCACAGCGGAAGTCTAAAGTAAATATATTACAAACCGATTCAAAAGTAACATCAATATTACAAACGGATTGTAAGATGGATCCACAGGCGGATCTTAAAACAGAAAGATAAACACTGTTCAACAGACTTTAGACGTCTAGAACTTGCAAGATTCCCTATTAACGCCCTGAGCTCCCAGCCAATTACGTTCAGTACCTGTCACTTAACTTTTTTGGAAAATACGTCAGTTTACACTGGTAAATACAATTAACTGACTCTTTTGAAAACATTTATGAAAATTGATTTAAATGCACAAGGCACAAATATCCTTTTATAACTTGGGACAATTATATAAAAATAATCTTGTATACAGATTTACATGTTCGTTATACATTCAGGGCCCGATGTAGAAACCGAGTCAAGATTAACAGACACACCACAAGTATAGGCCCACAAGAGAGTGAGATACCGTTTTTCTTACGCAACTGTCAGGTGTATGCCTACACCCCGTGCTTAAGACGTGGCCATTTTCTTAATAATGACGCCAAGGATATCCGGGACATGGTCATTAACCCCCAAAGGCTTTATTTCAAACAAGACAGATTAAAACGGGTTACCTCAATAATTTAATCACAATCTGATTAAACATTCAATACCCGACCAAGCGGTATTATTATAATACCGTATCCCAAGCCCGTATAGGGAAAATAAGTTAAAAGTATTTACCTGAGCTTAAAATGCAATTTATACTCAGCCGTATATTCTTATCAGCAAGCACAAGTACCTCTACTGGGGCTCTCAATCTGTAATGAAGGTTTTATTAACCTATTACATTCCTAACGGGTCTTATTTAAGTTGAAACTTAGACCGGTTAGTTTTAGGGAAAGGTTTACGATTCAAAACGCAAGATTAAGCGAATATCGGATTAGAATGTGATTTAGACCTTCCAAGTATGGATACTTGTATAATATGGGTAAACTAAATACATTCTGAATTTTGAAGTGAAAATGATAAGGTTTGACCCGTTTCGGTTAATTTATGCAAACTAGTTAAATAAACCGTACCGAACGCGAAAAATGCATAACGGGTAACCAAATGAGTCATGAACATGTTCCACAAGTTAATATGCCTTAAATATGTTTTGATATCAGTAGGATATCTTCCATTATGCCCAAAACGAATTTAAAATCAAATTAAGCCTCGTAGGGCTATTTTGGTCATTTTAAAGATTATAAAAGAGGTTAAATGACAATCTGAGGTTCTGGTCTAAAATGATCAGTAAAAATATTTATTTTAGTAGTTTATATCAATAAGATATCATATACGTGTGAAATTTATCATTCATGGCCAAACTATGCACCATAGGGGCATTTTGGTCATTTTACATAAGCCTTAAAGGTCAAATTTGGAAATCTGAATTCAAAACTTTTAATTACTGTTAAAGTATAAAAATTTATTCATAACATCTGTAGGTAACAAGCTTTAGGTGCCAAATATGGTTTAAAAACCATACTATGCGCCTAAATTGCATAAAAGTCGGTATTTGACGATTTTCGGGCTGATTAAGGAAATATGAGATTTTGATCAGCCTTTACTGTTTAAAATAACTTATTTAATATATAAAATCAGTAGAAAAAGGTTTGGTATGTAAAGGATGTGTAAAACTCATTTTATTAGCGAAAAGGGCATTATTGTCAATTATCGAGTCTATGCGAGAACCCTATGTTATGATCAGTTTAAAAATAAATAAAAATCTCCAAAAATCCCAAAATATTATATTATATCAGTGGGAAAAGGTTTGGTGTCAAAATTTGAGTTTAAATAGGTTTTATGCCGAAATTGCCGTTTAATTAATAAAAAGGCTTTAATTTACGATATTGAGCATAACTCCCATTTTAGGCCACGAACTGATGTGAAATTTTAAGTACATGTTTATAAATCAGTAACAAAGGTTTTTGTCCTCTCACATTTTCAAAAATCTCATTTTAATATCAAAAGGACATAATAGTCAACTTTAAGCATATAACGGAAACATGCAATGAACTAGGATTACTATGGAACCAAGTTGTATAACCTCAGAAGGTTATTCTAACCTATAACATGGTCCTAAAGGAATCCTAAGGCATATCTAAACTAAGCTAAATCGGGCCAGAACTGAAAGTCAAAGCAAAAGTCAACTTTTACGACTTTCGGTTCCGAACCGAGCCTAAACTCAGAATTGTCAGGTTGAACATGCCTAGACATGTTCAATTAATATTTACCAAGTTATTAAAGTGACAAAACTGATTTTATGGCCTTTACATCATTAGTTATGAATTTTATTTAAAAACCGACTTGTTTGACTTTTATTTAATTACTTTGACCCGACAATTAACTAAGCAAACGTGGTAATTAGGAGGTGCCCTTTTGAGGGTTTAATACCTACCTAATTACGATCACGTAGCCATTTTCGTTGCGAAAAATGGCTTGACCGTTTAAAAGTCAAAGCGTTTATCGTGAACGCTTGACTTTTCAGCTTTAAGAGCTAAACAATTAAACTAAGCACGAAAGGAACACTTACGAGTGGTCCTTAAGACTGAAGGAGGTTCCCAAGTTGGTTAGGATCCTCTCAAATCAGAGAGCAAGAGCAGAGAAATGGAATGAAGTGAAGAAAGCAAAAAACAAGTGGGTATATATATAGGATTTTGAGAACCGTTAGGATCGTTTCTCGATAAACGAGCTTCAATCTTGGCCCTCCATGTGTGCCCATGGTTTCTAAATACAATGGGTGTCAAAAACCAGCTCATGGTATTGAGAATTTTGCATAAAAACCCCTGAAATTCGACCAGAATGCCAAAAACAAGAATCTGCCCAGATCAGTCTCTGGCACCCCGCGAGAGGCCTCTCGCCCCCCCCCCCCCCCCCCAGAGACCAAAATGGTAGAATTGTAGAAATGGTCCCTGCATGCAATAAACTTAGTTTTTGACACGCTTAAGCCCCGTTAACCCCATTTCAAGGCTCCATAATGAAGTTAAAGCATAGGGAACATGAAATATGCTTAAAAATATGTCGGATGTCGGTTCGTTTGATCGTACGGTCACGTTGTTCGGCTAATTACGACGAAACACGAACGGACGCGAAAAATGAACCAAATTACGCGACGAATGGAATTTTATCAAGACAATCACTAAAATAAAATATTTTAATGATTACATAAATTTTTGGATGTCCGGATATATTTAGAACGTGAGATATGCGCGAAAATGCAAACTTATGCACTTTTTGACGCTTATAGTCCCTGTTGATCAAATAAGTTTATTTTTTGCACACCAAACACCTCAAAGCCTATTTCTAAGATATGTAAAAGATATTTAGGGCATGTTTAACTTATGATCATATTCCGAAAGGTCCAATACCATACGATTCGATAGACTTTTGCAGTTTGACGCAATTAGTCCCTTTAATGCGCAAACTTGCACATATCACCGCTTAATAATATCGAAGCCTTATCTAATCTATATTACGCATTCTTGAGAGTATTATTAAACATCATAATGCTTCGGGTTCGCAAAAAGGTCATTCAGAGGTATAATTAAACATATTGACGCTTTTAACCCCTTAAACTTGCAAAGTTGCGCGTAACTTCACTTATAGGCATAAAAGCCCTTAATGGCCAATATTAGGCATTCTCGAGAGTGTAATCAATTATCATGAAGCTCTCAATTTGTTAAAAGGTCACTCAGAGGTAAGAATTAACATGTTGACGCTTTTAACCCTTCGACGTGCAATCTTTCAGTTAATTATGCAAACGACCATTCTCGATCAACAAGTGGCCCATTTGTGAATATGATTACCATGCAATGTTGTTCAGAAGCTTATAATAAGGATGTTAATATTTCCAGTCCTTCTATAATCAAAGTTTTTTTCCGCAAAATTAGTCCCTCAAATTCAACGTTTGACTTTATTAGGGTTTATTACACGTGTCAATACATCATTGGACGTGATTTTACGAGGTGTTACACATATTAAGCTCCTTTTGATCAAATATGTGTTGCAGGATCTTTTGATCAGTAAAGATCATACAGCGGGTACCATACAAGTAATGTCGCCAAATCTTTAATGCAAACACCACTGCGCCTAGTTCCAAATCATGCGTGGTGTAGTTCTTCTCATGGATCTTTAACTGGTGTGAAGCTTAAGCTATAACCTTCTGACGCTGCATCAACACGCAGCCTAAACCTTGACACGAGGCGTCGCAATATACCACGAAGTCGTCAGTGCCTTCGGGTAGGGACAAAATTGGTGCATCGCAAAGCTTGTTCTTCAGCAACTGAAATGCTTCTTCTTGCTTGTCTCCCCATTCATACTTCTTGTCTTTCTGCGTAAGGGAGATCAACGGTTGAGCGATTTTCGAAAAATCCTCAATGAATCTGCGATAATATCCTGCCAACCCTAGGAACTGACGGATCTCGGTTGGCATCTTCGGAGTCTCCCAATTCTTGATCGCCTCGATCTTTGTGGGATCCACATGAATTCCATCTCCTTTTACCATGTGACCAAGGAACTGAACCTCACGCAACCAGAACTCGCACTTCGAGAACTTCGCATACAATTTCTCTTCCTTGAGCAGCTCTAAGATGGCTCTTAGATGTTGCTCATGTTCTTCCTTCGTCCTTGAATAAATAAGAATATCGTCGATAAACACAATCACGAATTTATCGAGATATGGCTTACAGACTCTATTCATCAAATCCATAAATACTGCTGGCGCGTTTGTCAACCCAAACGGCATAACTAGAAACTCGTAGTGTCCATATCGAGTCCTAAAGGCTGTCTTTGTTATGCTTTCTTCTTGTATTCACAACTGGTGATAACCTGATCGAAGATCGATATTGGAGTAAAAACTCGAACCTTGTAGTTGATCAAACAGGTCATCAATCATTGGCAACAGATACCGATTCCAAATAGTCAACCTGTTTAGCTCTCGGTAGTCATTGCACATGCAGAAACTACCGTCCTTCTTCTTGACAAACAGCACTGGAGCTCCCCAAGGCGAGAAGCTTGGTCTAATAAATCCCTTGTCCAAAAGTTCTTGAAGTTGTGTTGACAGCTCTTGCATCTCGGAAGGCGCAAGTCGATAGGGTGCCTTAGCTACAGGCGCAGCGCCTGGAACTAAGTCAATATGAAACTCGACTTGTCTTTGCGGCGGAAATCCTGGCAAGTCTTCAGGAAAGACTTCAGGATATTCCTTCACAACTGGGATATCTTCCAACTTCGGCTCAGCGGCTTCTTTGTCCACAATGTGTGCCAAGAAGGCAACACATCCTTTCTGCAAACATCTTCGGGATTTTAAACAACTGATAATCCTTAGAGGAATATCGTGCTTCTCTTCATGTACCACAATTGTTTCTCCATTCGCCATAGGAATGCGAATGATCTTCTCATGACATACGATCTCTGCTCGGTTGCTCGACAACCAATCCATTCCAACTACCACGTCGAAACTTCCCAATTCGACTGACAGAAGATCAAGCGTAAACTCGTGCTCTCCCAGTTCTATCACGCAACCTCTAATGACTTCATTTGCTTCTACTAGCTTCCCATTAGCTAGTTCTATCGAATACGGAATGTCTAGCTTACTAGCTACCAACCCAAGTATATTCTTAAATTCTAGGGACACAAAGCTATAATCGACACCAGTATCAAACAGTACAGATGAAAAACGTTGGTTGATAGGGAACGTACCAGTGACTACATTTGGATCTTGGCGAGCTTCCCTCGCTCCTATGTTGAAAACCCTTCCCTGAGCTTGGATGATTTTCGGGCATTCACGCTTGAAGTGCCCAACGTCTCCACAATTAAAGCAACCTGGTCCCCGACCATTACCATTTCCATTACCACCTTGATTGTTGTTTTGGTTGCGGTTTCCACTTCCAGCTTGGTTTCCAAAATTCCCACGATTACCATTACCGCCATTTCCTCCTTGAGGGCGGTTTCCATACCCATTTCCACCACGGTTATTGTTTCCATTGCCATAACCTCTCTGGCCACCACGACCAGTACCAACCCAACACGTCTCCTTCGAATGACCAACCTGTAACAACTCTCATCAAAAGTCATATTTATTTAATTAAATTGTCCAATAGGAAACCCTAATTGAGAAACCCAAGTGATTCTGCATAATCCCTAAAATTTTCAGAATAGTTGGAATTAGAATCAGGGCCCCTAAAAATCAAGGGGGGTAAACCCTAATTCACGATTATCATTAGAATGCGTTGTCTAAATTGGAAATTCTCGAACTATCAACTCAGTAGGCCTATACCAGTGACAAGCCTACCCTACTCTACTTTGACATCCCAGGCGACAGGCGACAGGGACCATGTATTCTGTCGCGACACGCGGAGATGTCAATTTAGGGTATAAATACAGGGGCTTGGGACTTGATTCCTGGCTTCAGTTCGACGTTAAAATTCTTTACGTACACAAAGTTAGACACTGTTTACTACAAAAACACACACTGATCACGAAGTGCTGCCACAATTCAGGGTAATAACTCGATCGCTGCTACGATTCAATGTCCGATCGATTAAACTATCCAATGGATGTTTAAGTGCTGCCCACATTAGGGTTTATGCTTTGTCATTCGTCGTTAAATCGATGGATGTTTAAGTATCGCACTTTGTCATTCGTTGTGAAGGTTTTAATCTCGTGAGTTATCGTAAATGCTGTATTAAGTTACTAACCTAGTTTGTGTGCCTGATTATTTAAACTAGGTTATCAAGGCTAATCAGTAGGCTAAGCTCTGTTCAAAATTAAATCTGCAATGTGAGTCATTCTCTTTTTATCAAATCTATTTATAAAAGCATGTTTATTTCAAAGTTATAATTACGGGGATTAAGTCTTTGTAATCACCAAATTACAGCCGGTATCTGGGGTTTTGTATACATTACTTGATAATCGTCACCATTGGGGCAGCCAATGGGGGATATGACCATAGTCACAGATCCGGTCGAGTGACAAATACCGTGGGTAGTTGGTTTGATATCAGAAACATTGTAATCGCTCTTAATACTGTAAATTATAACAAATGAGTCGTTTTAATAAAAAGAATGATTCACTCAGTATTTCCCGCTGACAAAACCTTTTTCAAACATGTTTCAGGTGATCTGTTGTGATCCAGGAAAAGTGCCGTGAAGCACTACAAGCTTAAGGAAGTGGCTCAGTATAAAAATAAGGAAACATGTTTTGTAAAATAAAAGATTTCTTCATGAAATCTCAAGATTGTAAATTACCGGGTTTTATCCCGAGTTGTGAAATAAAATAATCGGGAAATATTTCAGTTTTTAAAATGATCCTGAAGAAACTTCCGCTGTTAAATAAATACCACGGGATTTTCTGTCCCGCGGCTCCTGAAACGGGTTAAACCGGGTGAAACGGGATTTTCTGTCCCGCGGCCACTGATTTAAGCCTATTAAGTATTTAGAAATACTTAATTTTACTGATTGCCAATTATGTGATTATGTGTTTTATTAACTGATTATTTGTTAGTTACAGTATGGGTGAACAAAAGCTGTCAAACATCTATCTTAAACTAGATAGGTCATCCAACGAGAAGGGAAGTTCATCCCAACCCAAATCCTCAAATCACTCTGTAATTCCTGAAGAAGGAATATTTGTGAGAAAGGCACATTATGAGAAACCACTTTCTCCTAATAAAAGAAGTTTGATTATTAGGAAAAGTCAGGAGGAAATAAGGAAAATCAGAGAAAAGAAAGTTAAACAAGAAACCCAGGAATTAACCAGTAAAACACCCTGGGAGGACAAATTAGATGAGAAATGGGCAGATCTTTATATGCTAGCCACAGTAGCAGAAATTGCAAATCTCTAAATACTCTAACTCAAGTTTTAGCACCTTTATTTATCTACAATCCAGAAACCTTATTCAGTAAATAAATAAGTTCACAGTAAATCGTAGTATATTTTACTTGTCAGTTGTTTTATGTATGGTATGCAATAATATTTAAGGGTTATCTATGAAATTTTGTTATTTTATTTTAACATTTGGTATGTATTTTGCATATATGCTAAACAGCATGAATGAGATATCTGAAGCTTTAGAAAATCTTAACCTCTATCCCGTTAAGATAGAAGTTTCCAAGGAATTCACCGGTTACTTCACTGATAAAGAAGAACCCATGGAATTTCAATCCAAACCACTGGCAAAACCTAAACCCAAAAAAAGAAGCAGATTTGTGGGCTGGAGGCGTGTACGTAGGAAAAAGCCAGCAACAAGAAAGGTTACCAAGACTGAAGAACCAAAAGACAAAGGAAAAGGGGTAGAAATTGAGGAAAATGTTAATCAAGTAGAGATAGAAGCTGAGAAGAGTTTTAAGCAAACAGAAAGAGAAGTCGGAGAAAGTTCTAGACAGAAACGGAAAATGACTCCCTGGGAAGTTTTAGATCATAAACTAGTAATGAGTGACCTCATCGGACCTGCCGATGGAAACCTTGAACCAGCTAATCCAAACCTTATATTTACTGAAGAAGATCTTTTCAACTACCCACTAGAAGCTCCAATTCCAATCAATCTGGAACCTGCTATTCCAGATCCTATTGTCCAACCTCAACCACTACCAGTAGAATTAGATGAATGGTGGACAACTGATTAGCAATACCAAAATCTTTTAAACAACCCTGATACATTTTTCCTACAAGTTGACCCAGAACCTCCACTATACCCAACTATGAGCCCGGAGAATCTGACTGAACTTCGTCTTTGGGGCGAAGAGTTAATTAATGCAGGAAATAGGATTAGGGATGTTGGAGAAAGAGTTACTTGGAAGTACGACGAAAGTGAGCGTCGTTTTTAAGAAATTAGCTGACCAGATAATGGGAGTTTGCAGGAATAATTGTTTAATAAATAATCATAAGAACTAGTATGTGTAATAACTTAACAATAAAACGTTGTATGATAATCGTGTGTACGAGGCATAATATAAAAAAATGAAACTTGGGAAATCGATAATTTTTGGTTATACATGTTAATGTGATTATGTGCAAATTGTTTTATTATATTTGTATTTATACTAATTATTTATATAAAATTAATTATCAGATGGCAAACATTGTTAACGAACCAGTAAATGAGGTTAATCAGTCTGAGCAACATCCAGGAGATCAATATATGACTAGGCAAGATATCGAAAATATTGTTGCTCAAGGAATAGCCAATGCTATTCCAGCAATCGTTGCTGCTGTAAAGAATCCAATCGAATCGCAACAAATCGTTCCTAGTAAACGTATTTCTGAAGATAACTTCAGTAATAGTGTAAACGGAGGCAATGATCATGTTAATTATAATGAGGAACCACATCAAGCTCCATTTCCCAAGAAAATGAAAGTCGCAACGCCTGGTTGCACTTTCAAAGAATTCCTTGCTTGTAAACCCACTGAATTTGCAGGCAATGAAGGAGCAACTGCATCACTGCGTTGGTTAGAGAAAACCAAAGCAGTAATTGCAATAAGTAAATGTGCTAAAGCTGATCAGGTTATGTACGCATCAAATCTCTTCAAGGAAGGAGCACTCGAATGGTGGAACACTGCGTTACAATCAAAAGGAAGAATAATAGCTTATGCCATGAATTGGGAAGAATTTAAGGGTCTTGTAGAAAGAAAATTCTGTCCCGAGTATGAAAAGGAACAAATGACAAATAAGTTCCTAAATCATCAGATGATGGGTGTAGATTGTCGCGGTTATACTTCGACATTCTTTGAATATGCTAGAGTGGTACTAACGCTGGCTTCGCCAGAACCGGTACTCATTTCTCGCTACATTTGGGGACTGATTAGTGAAATCCGTAATATCGTTAAAGCTGCGAGACCTCGCACTATTGACGATGCTGTGGAATTAGCTAACACCCTAACTGACGAACTGGTACGTACACAAGATGAAAACAAAAAGAAAGAATTGGCTCAGAAAATTACCCAAGGATTTCGTGCGGGTAACAGTAGTAATTTTAAGAGAAGAGGAACTGGGCAATTCTCAACTCCGTCATTCTGCAGGAAATGCAAGAAGAAACATTATGGAAGATGCGATATAACCTGCAATTTTTGCAAAACTGTAGGACATCGTGAAGAAAACTGCAGAAAGAAAACAATAGTTTGCAATAATTGTGGAGAAAATGGACATTTTAAAACAGAATGTCCTAAATTGGGCAAACCAGCAGACAACAAAACCAAGGCGACCGACTGAACTATTAAGAAGAATGCCAGGGCATTTCAGCTGACCACTCAAGAAGCAGAACTCATCCCAGATGTGATAGCGGGTACGTTCTTAGTTCACAACGTATACGCAAAAGTATTATTTGACTCTGGTGCAAACCAAAGTTTTATAAATACTTCATTCTGTCAAGCTCTTAATTTACCTTTAACCAATATTAGGCAGATTTTTACAGTTGAAACGGCAGACGGAAATTCAGTTAAAATAGATAAAGTTTTGCAGGAAAGAAATATAGAACTTTTAGGATATAAATTCTCTGCAAACCTATTGCCAATGAATTTAACTGAATTTGATGTTGTATTAGGAATGGATTGGTTAGTAACCAACCATGCTCGAATCTTTTGTGATCAGAATTCCATAGAAATTCAATCACCCACTGGAGAAGTAATTAGGATTACAGGAGATAAACCACGTAAGCCCATGAAGTTCATATCAGTAATGAAAGTTGCTAATTATGAACGAAAACAAGGAATAGTATATATGATTTCAGTAATCATTAGTACTAAGGGTAAAGAACTTAAGGAAATTCCTGTAGTCTCAGAATATCCAGATGTATTCCCAGAAGAGTTACCGGGATTACCCCCAGATAGGGAAGTAGAATTTAGGATTCATCTAATTCTAGGAACTACACCGATAGCCAAGGCACCTTATCGGTTAGCACCCACAGAAATGTTAGAACTGAAAAAGCAATTAGATAAATTACTAAGTAAAGGATTCATACAACCTAGTTCATCTCCTTGGGGAGCACCAGTACTATTTGTTAAGAAAAAAGATGGTTCAATGAGAATGTGTATCGATTATAGAGAATTAAATAAGATTACAATTAAGATTCGATACCCATTACCTAGGATTGATGATCTGTTTTATCAACTTCAAGGAGCTAGATATTTTTCTAAGATAGACTTACGCTCCGGATATCATCAATTGAAGGTACAAGAAGAAGACATACCTAAAACTGCTTTCAGAACTAGGTATGGTCGTTACGAGTTTACAGTCATGCCCTTTGGGTTAACAAATGCACCTGCTGCATTCATGGACATGATGAATAGGATCTGTAAACCATATTTGGATAAATTTGTAATTGTTTTTATAGACGATATATGATGTGTGTAAAATGCAACATATAAATTACATCAAATGAGGCATAAAACTAACCCTTTTTAAGTACTAATGTTGGAAAAAGAGTGTTTTTGTCTTCCTTTTGTATTTTCAGGATTAAATGAGCTCAAATTCACAAAAGAAGCAAAAAGACAGCTAAATCTAACATAAATACAAGAAAAGGAACATAAGTGGACTGCCCGACCCCTCAACGGCATCTTCCCAAGCAAAATAGAGAAGGCAGAAGACTGAACACGCCCCGTGCTCAGCCAGCACGGGGCCGTGCCCAAGAAGCAGCAGAAAAGACAAACCTATAGAAGCTTCTATTGCCCACCACGGGCCGTGTCCAGTGAACACGGGGGCGTGGCGAAAGTACAGCAGGCACATTAATTGTAATTGCGAATTACAATTAATGAAGAGAGAGAGTGTCAGACAGGCACGGGGGCGTGTCCAGCGGACACGGGGCCATGCCCAGCCTTCTGTTCAGCCTATAAATAGGAGTGCTTGGTTTCATTTCAACTCATCCCTTGGCACACCACCTCTCTCACACTTCACCCACCACCCACCACCACCATAACACCATCATCCACCACCATCATCCATTGTCCATCATAGAGTGTGTGAGTCATCTCGGGATCCAAGATTGATCGTAAGAGTTCTTGACAATCAAGGCCATGTTTGCCTAAGTCTCTTACATCACTTGGTGAAGACAAAGTGTCTAGTGTAATACTTTTTATTTCTAATATTTTGCACTTTTTATTTGGTTTTGTATTAATGACTTTAATAACTAGTTACTTATGTTGAAGGTGATCTTTCCTTATCGTTTGTCCGTGGTGTCTTGGCATTATTTTACTGTCTATATAAAATAAAAGATTTTCACCATTCATATCTCCACGGTCTATATGGAGGTATGTTGGCTACCTGGTCGGGGGTTAAGGGAACGGTTTGGTAAAGGTCTTGCCATTGTTCAGCGTTTAGAGGTCCTGCAATGGACCTGGGTCAAATTTAGTAGGACCTCCTTCAATGCTTCACAGTATTGGATGGCGGGGGTCCAAACTCTTTGATCCCCTCATAAGTTAACTACTATTAATACTATAACCTGGCCATTTAGGACTGTATCCCTGCTGACTCGGACTACTTAGCCGAGGGTAACGTCACCGCCAAAAGCGGGGCCTACCATAATATTGCATTAATAACTTAATTAATTATCTTCCAATAATCCACCCTTTTAGGATTGTATCCTTGCTGACTCAAACTACTGGGGTGAGGGTAACGTCACCTTCAAAAGAGGGGCCTACTACAATAACTAAGATACTCTCTTAAATATGTGCAAAAGTGCGGAAATAATCAAAGGTTACACTAGATACGAGTCGGAACCAAGTGATTCATCTTGTCTATCTGTTTTTGTTTTTATCTTTATTTTCAGCATTTTAGTTAGTTTTTATTTTTCTTAGTTTAAAACATTTTTCTAAACTTTTTATTTTGATTAGACGTTGAGGATAAACCGGTACTAAAAGCTCTTGTGTCCTTGGACAACCTCGGTATCTTGCCAACACTATACTACGCTCACGATGGGTGCACTTGCCCATATGTGTGTTTAGTGTTAGTAAAATATCGTGTTTTATAAATTTAAAACTTGGCTAAAAATAAGTGTTAAAGGGGCTTAAAATATACACCTAATATATATAACACTTCACACGCATCAATATACTTATTTATTCCAAAAGTCAGACAGAGCATTGTGAACACCTTCATGCATTCTTAACTTTGTTAAGAAAAGAAAAGCTTTATGCCAAATTCTTGAAGTGTGAATTTTGGTTAAAGGAAGTGCAATTCCTAGGACACATGGTGAATCATAAAGGTATTCACGTAGATCCTGCTAAGATAGAGGCAATTACCAATTGGAAGGTTCCGCAAACCGCAATGGAAATTAGAAGTTTTATAGGTTTAGCTGGATATTATCGACGGTTTATTAATGATTTTTCCAAGATAGCCGTACCATTAACTAAGTTAACCTGTAAAGCCGTTAAGTTTGAATGGGGACCTAAACAAGAAGAAGCCTTTAGGATTTTGAAACAGAAATTAACAAATGCTCCAATCTTAGCCTTACCAGAAGGAACTGAAGATTTTGAAGTATATTGTGATGCTTCAAAACTGGGATATGGATGTGTGCTTATGCAACGCAAAAAGGTGATTGCATATGCTTCAAGGCAATTGAAAAAGCACGAAGAAAATTATACGACTCATGATTTAGAATTAGGAGCCTTAATTTTTGCCCTTAAGATTTGGAGACATTATCTGTATGGAAGTAAATTTACTGTTTATACAGATCATAAAAGTTTAAGATATATATTTGGGCAAAAAGAGTTAAACATGAGGCAAAGAAGATGGATGGAAATCCTAAGTGACGACGACTGTGATATTCAGTATCACGAAGGAAAGGCAAATGTAGTTGCAGATGCCTTAAGTCGTAAGTATTATGAGAAACAACGACGGGTTCGTGCTCTCAGATTAAATCTACAAATAGATTTAATGGAACAATTGAAGAATGTTCAAGCTACAGCAATCAAGAATGATGCTGAAGGAATGAAAGGACGAATAAAGGAATTAGAACAAGGAGCAGATGGAATTTGGTGATTCCACAAAAGTAGAATTTGGGTACCTAAGCAAGGAGACTTAAGACCTAAGATTTTAGAAGAAACCCATAAATCTAGGTATATTATGCACCCAAGAAACAATAAGATGTACCAAGATTTAAGAAAGAACTTCTGGTGGATAGGAATGAAAAAGGATATAGCGCGATATGTTTCTAAATGTCTCACTTGTTCACAAGTTAAAGCAGAACATCAGAAACCTTCAGGGTTACTACAACAATTAGAAATGCCTATATGGAAATGGGAACTTATAACAATGGATTTTGTTACTAAGTTACCCCAAACAAGAAAAGGTAATGATGCGATTTGGGTAATTGTGGATCGATTAACCAAATCAGCTCACTTTCTACCAATGAAAGAAACCTTTAATATGGAAAGGTTGGCAAAATTGTATGTAGATGAAGTCGTATCCTTACATGGAGTTCCACTCTCCATTGTTTCGGATAGGGATAGTCATTTTACTTCTCATTTCTGGAAAAGCTTCCAGCAAGCTATGGGAACTCGACTCAATCTGAGTACTGCATATCATCCCTAAACAGACGGACAAAGTGAAAGGACGATCCAAACTCTAGAAGACATGCTCCGAGCATGTGTAATAGATTTTGGTGGAAATTGGGATGATCATTTACCATTAATTGAATTCTCCTATAACAATAGCTATCATTCAAGTATTGAAACCGCCCCATTTGAAGCACTGTACGGAAGAAAGTGCAGAACTCCAGTTTGTTGGGCAGAAATAGGAGAAAGTCAATTGTCAGGTCCTGAAATAGTGCAAGAGACGACTGATAAGATTACTCAAATCAAGGAAAGACTGAAGACGGCTCGCGATCGTCAGAAGAGTTATGCAGATAATCGGCTCAAGCCACTTGAATTCCAAGTAGGAGACAAAGTACTATTAAAAGTTTCCCCTTGGAAAGGAGTTGTTCGATTCGGTAAGAAAGGAAAGCTAAGTCCAAGGTATGTAGGACCATTTTCAGTGATCCAAAGTATAGGACCAGTTGCTTATCGTTTACAACTACCAGAAGAATTAGCTGGAGTACATGATGTATTTCATGTATCCAATCTCAAGAAATGTTTATCAGACGAATCACTAGTAGTACCTCTTCGAGATATAGAGGTAAACAAAAAGTTGAAATTTCTTGAGAAACCTCTTCAAATTGAGGATCGAAAGATCAAGTTTCTCAAACATAAACGACTAGTTTTAGTCAAAGTCAGATGGGATTCAAAGAGAGGAGCTGAATACACTTGGGAGCTGGAATCAGAAATGAAGCGAAAGTATCCTCATTTATTCCAGTAAATCTCGAGGACGAGATTTTTATTAAGGTGGGGAGAATGTAACAACTCTCATCAAAAGTCATATTTATTTAATTAAATTGTCCAATAGGAAACCCTAATTGAGAAACCCAAGTGATTCTGCATAATCCCTAAAATTTTCAGAATAGTTGGAATTAGAATCAGGGCCCCTAAAAATCAAGGGGGGTAAACCCTAATTCACGATTATCATTAGAATGCATTGTCTAAATTGGAAATTCTCGAACTATCAACTCAGCAGGCCTATACCAGTGACAAGCCTACCCTACTCTACTTTGACATCCCAGGCGACACGCGACAGGGACCATGTATTCTGTCGCGACACGCGGGAGATGTCAATTTAGGGTATAAATACAGGGGCTTGGGACTTGATTCCTGGCTTCAGTTCGACGTTAAAATTCTTTACGTACACAAAGTTAGACACTGTTTACTACAAAAACACACACTGATCACGAAGTGCTGCCACAATTCAGGGTAATAACTCGATCGCTGCTACGATTCAATGTCCGATCGATTAAACTATCCAATGGATGTTTAAGTGCTGCCCACATTAGGGTTTATGCTTTGTCATTTGTCGTTAAATCAATGGATGTTTAAGTATCGCACTTTGTCATTCGTTGTGAAGGTTTTAATCTCGTGAGTTATCGTAAATGTTGTATTAAGTTACTAACCTAGTTTGTGTGCCTGATTATTTAAACTAGGTTATCAAGGCTAAGCTCTGTTCAAAATTAAATCTGCAATGTGAGTCATTCTCTTTTTATCAAATCTATTTACAAAAGCATGTTTATTTCATAGTTATAATTACGGGGATTAAGTCTTTGTAATCACCAAATTACAGCCGGTATGTGGGGTTTTGTATACATTACTTGATAATCGTCACCATTGGGGCAGCTAATGGGGGATATGACCATAGTCACAGATCCGGTCGAGTGACAAATACCATGGGTAGTTGGTTTGATATCAGAAACATTGTAATCGCTCTTAATACTGTAAATTATAACAAATGAGTCGTTTTAATAAAAAGAATGATTCACTCAGTATTTCCCGCTGACAAAACCTTTTTCAAACATGTTTCAGGTGATCTGTTGTGATCCAGGAAAAGTGCCGTGAAGCACTACAAGCTTAAGGAAGTGGCTCAGTATAAAAATAAGGAAACATGTTTTGTAAAATAAAAGATTTCTTCATGAAATCTCAAGATTGTAAATTACCGGGTTTTATCCCGAGTTGTGAAATAAAATAATCGGGAAATATTTCAGTTTTTAAAATGATCCTGAAGAAACTTCCGCTGTTAAATAAAAACCACAGGATTTTCTGTCCCGCGGCTCCTGAAACGGGTTAAACCGGGTCAGGGGCCGTGACACAACCTTTCCACAAGACTCTCATTTTCCAGCTCGGTATCGCCCATTGTGATGTAACTGACACGCATCGCATTTGGGCAAGGTGCCCATCTACCCTTTTCCTTTGTTTTCAGCACCAGTTTTGACCTTGGCTGGTGCGTTTGCCTCTTCCTTCCTATTTGCACTGCTGGTACCCTTCTTAAAATTTTAGAACTTCCTTTTGTTCTCACCGGATGACTCAACTTGAGTCTCCTTCTTCTTCTGGTCAGAGATAGAGAACTTGTTCAACCTGATTGCCTCTTCAGTTAGTGCTACACTCAGATCAATAGCCTCGGTGATCATAGCAGGCTTGACGTCGTCACCATACTCATGATTTGAGGTTCCAACCCCCAAATAAAACGCTCGATGCGCTTGAATTCCGGATCAAGCATGTATGGTACAACGCGAGATAAGTCGTGAAATCTCTGCACATATTCGGCAATCTTCGGACCATCCATCTTGAGGTTCCAGAATTCAGTTTCTAACTTTTGGATCTCAGCCCTGGAACAGTATTTTTTGCGCATAAGTTCCTTCATTTCATCCCATGTCATGGCATAAGCAGCCTCTTCTCCCAAGGTCTGAACTTGGAGATTCCACCAGGATAGCGCTCCGTCTAAGAACAATCCAGAGATGTAGGTGACCTGGTGCTCCGGCGCACATTTGCTCATTCTTATCACAGAATCAGTTTTCTCCGTCCATCTGACAAAAGCTACAGCACCCCCGGTGTCGTCGAAATTCAGAGGCTTACAGTGTAAGAACTGCTTATAGGTACAGCCTGTACAAGTAACATCATTCACAGAAAGCGTTAGCGAACGCACATGGAATATCCAAATGTAATGTAATGTGTCTTTTAGTGACTTAAACATTACCAAGTGTTGGGTTGCTTCCCGAGGTACCTCTGCTATGCTCAGAACGTAAGGCCTCGTGTTGTGCTATCGCTCATGAAATCCGTTCTTGTAACTCGGCCTCAGTTGTGGGCAGTGTGTTGTCTCTTCGCGGAGGCATCTTCTAAAGAAGATTGTATAGGTCAGGTCTTATGCATATAAGTATGTAGTACGTGTATGTAATAACATTTATCAACGCAAGTAAACACATAACATCACATTTATATCACAAATAAGTAATTCAACAATGTATTATAATGAGAATATTGCGACTGAGCTTGTATAAATCATCGACCACGAATACAGTTTTACATGTTTCACAAATGTACCATATCACATCAAAAGGGACTATAGGGTCACACTACCCTTGTCCAAAATATCCATCAAACTACAATAATCATAAAATCAAAAAATGGTCCTCAAAAGGCTGTGTAATCTGGGCTCAAGAGCAACACTCTTATCAAAAGTATGCTACCTGCATAAAACCAAAAACCTGCTATGCTGATGGTGGAGGAGGAGGAGGTGGAGGAACGAATAGCAAACTGCGCACATGCACTAACTCCTCCTCAAGAGCATGAACGCGACGCAACAGATAACTAATCTGCTGCTCCATAGTAAGAAAACGAACGTCAAAATCTGGGTATGGCAGAAGAGGAGCAGGTGGAGTCGCGAAAGGTGACTGACAAGTACAAGGTGGAGGACGTGGAATCCTCTCTAGCTCCATGACTCTACGACATAACATCTCCTGCTGAAGCTGCAAGGACAGGAGTAGCTCATCCCTCGTGTAACCAGTGTAGTGGAAGGGATGGTATGGATCAGAGACGGGCATAGTGTTAGGTGGAAACCATATAAGTGGCTCGCCTGACGGTGCAGAGGTGTAGTGAGTAGCAGGTGTAAACTGTGGCATGAAAGGAAATGTGACTAACACGGGTGGAATATGACTGGGCTGCTGACTGGACGAACCTCCCCTGGACGGGGTGGAGGGATATCATGTAAGAATGTGATCGGCAGGTCAGTGCGGTGTATATCAGACACGTGTGGGTGAAACGGGGCAATGTCAACTGGTGCATGTGTAGGTGCAGGTGGGGGAGTAACAGGCTCAACGAAAGGAGGCATGTCATCATCATCTATCCACCCATTGCGGGTGAATGCGTAACGGGGATCTATCTGGTCAGCAAAAGGAGCATGATCAGCGGCTGCAGGGATCGGATCGGGTACAGGGTCATGCTCAGGCAGAGGATCGTGAGCAGGTATAGGCTCGGGTGCAAGCATAGGCTCAGGGTCGGGGTCAGCTGGTGCCAGCTCAAAATCAGTGGGTACATCAAAAAGCTGATCGTCGGGAACGAAGTCAATCTCATGCTCAGGATCAATGTCAGGATCGAACTCATCATCAAACTCGAAGTCTTGTGGAGGAACAGGTGCGACAGACATAGCTGTGTCAGAATCGGAATCAGTGGGATAACGATGCAATCCCAGTGCATGCAAAGTAGTGGATGATACAGACTCGAATGAATCAGGACCAGAATGATCAGATGAAATCTCAATGATAGGAATCTCAATGAGTGGGACAACAAGAGCATCATCAGCTGGAACTCCATCTCCCTGTGCAACATCAGGGGGACCATCGATGAAAAGATCGACATCATCGTCAGACAAAGCATCAAGAGGCAAATCCTCGAGAGGAAAAGCCGCAAGGGGTAATGGAGCGGGGATCGGAACAAGAAATAGATCCTCGTCGGGTAAACCATCAGCTAGCGGTATATCATCGCCAAAATCCGGCAAAGCAAAAGGCTAAAAATCATCATCGTCACTCTCAGTGTCAGATGTGAAAATCTCAGGGTCTGGGACAATCTCATCATCCGAAACTATGGCCATGGGGTCTACAGTATCTGATAGTCCACTCTCAGATGAGGACATGGTGTCTGTAACAAAACAATCACAACATATGCACATATATCAACAATCATCAAATAAGCATGTAAGTAGTAACAATGTAAGCATGTATGCATCCTAGTCTTCCCAGACTATCCCACCCAGCCTCTCAGACTGAACCACCTAGTCTCTCAGACTAAACCTCCCAGTTTCTCAAACTGTCCCAACTAGTCTCTCAGACTACCCAGCCTCTCAGACTGAACTACCCAGTCTCTCAGACTGAACTACCCAGTCTCTCAGACTGCCCCAGCTAGTCTCTCAGACTAACTCCCCAGTCTCTCAGACTGTACTATAAACGAATTCCTTGAAATGTATTTTGTGTCTTTTATTTGTAAAAATGTTTGTTTCCTGGATCTGGACATTTCGTGTATGCAATGAAAATATGTTATGAAAACATTTTCGTGAGAGCCCTAATGATCATAGTCTAGACTCGAGAAAGAATCCTAGTTCGCTACGATCGAAGCTCTGATACCAAGCTGTCACACCCTGACTTTTGTGGAAGCGTGATTATTGGTGTGACTTTCTTAATACCATAGCATTCAATCATAACAAAGCTATATGATAAAACCCTTAGATGTTCATCCATAAATTAAGTTTGAAAATAGCACAACATAATTGTTTGAAACATCGACACCAAATTCAAATTACAAACCTCAACAAGTTTTAAGGAGTTCACTAAGACTCGACAAAAGACCTTAAACAAACCCGAGTTTAGAACCAAGTATCTCGTCCAGGATTAAGATACATCTCCTAAACCTTAAAGACTTGGATGACATCTTTTATTTATAACGCAGCTTGAAAACATGCAAACACCTGCCAGATCCACTTAGTTCCCTAAAATACATGTAGTTTAAAAACATCAACAAAAGTTGAGCGAGTTCATGTGTTTGTGTATATGTATGTATAAAACCTTTGTAAACAGTATATGTATGTTTGTAAATCTCGGTATGAAAGCAAACAAGGAAAAGATCACCAATGGTTTGCAAGGCCACTGATATGTGTGACGGCGTAGGAAGGCTCAAACCTAGCAAATTTGTACCGGGCTTCCGGCTGGAAGACATAGTCACCCTATGGGCCACCCTGGTCCTCATGGGTGTGGGCTCGCTACACCCAAATAGATCTATCACTCATGCCCCTCGGTCCTTATACGAGGATTAATGGTCTCAAGTATGCGCCTACCCATTCACATGATATATGGTACTTTCCTAGGCTAACCATACCAATTGTATTTGTATGTAATCCTTTTGTAACATGTATTTCACCCCCGAAGTTAATAAACAAAACAGTTTAAAGAAAAGGGGGACATGAACTCACAGTCTTGCGTCTTCGGTACTCGTAACTCAAATCTCATCAGCAAACACGACTACCTACAATGTACTAACGTCTATTAGACGAAAAGGGTCGTGCCTTGTCTTGGTTTTTATGTTTTTGAGTTATGTTTCTGATATTATTCCAGTTTATATAATTATCGTCAAAATAATTAATATTTCAACTTAAATTATATTTATAATTTTGGAATAATTGTTAAACAACATTTTTGTAATAATACTTCTCAAGTATTTATACTTATATTTCCTTCCCAAGGATGGGGGTATCTCATACATGTATATTCATATCCTTGTATTTGTTAAGTATTCTTATACTTAACTTCTGATTAATTATTCCAGAATAAATATCCAATATATGTTTCCAAAATATATGTTTCAAGGAATATTACTTAAGAAATATTTTTGACAAAACCATTTGTAGTTCCAAATCAATGTATTTTCAAGTCTAAATTTAGAAAATACATAAAAACTTATTTTTATCCCAAAAATAATGTATTCCAAGAAAATATATATTTTTCCCAAAAATCATATATCTTCTAAATATTCCAAGAAAATATATTTTTACTTCCCAAAAATAATATATTATCTCCTTGTCAAAAATATGATATAACTTGGTAATATTTGGAAAAATCATATTTTTGCTTCTTTGTATCCAAAATATCATTTACCAAAAATATATTTATAAGCATATTTTCCGGAATATTTTGGTAAGTTACATTTCTAGTTCGGTTTCTCAATATTCCGTGTGTAACTTGTGTATTTATTCCATATGGTTTTTGGTAACCTCTTGGATTGTAATTTCCTGGTATTTTTGTTAAGTTATATTACTTTAACCCTAAAATAATATAATTATTACACCAAGTATACAAATATTCACACACATCATGTCTTTAATGCATATATATTTACTCATTTTTATTTATAAAAACCAACCTCCAATATTTGTATTTTTGTAACAAAAATTATGGCAAAGTTTATATTGAAAAACTCATGCTCAAAATACACTTGTAAATATTTGTTTGAAAATATTTTTCTAAGTGTTTATATTTTTAGAAAATTTGCCATAGTTTCCTTTAAAAATGGAGGTGTCCATGCTATCAAAGCATATCATTTTCTTTTCAAAATCATCACAAACAATCAACAATCAACCCTAAGCAACTTACACTTACTAATTTGCCATAATCATGTGATTTACATAACAACATGAATTTGAACTTTCATAAAAACTTGTAGTAACTTGGTAGTGGGTTTAGTTACCCTCCAAAATGTATTTACTTCTTTATAAACTTCATTCTTGAAAGATTTAGGTGTTTACAACTTGTAAACATATTTTACAAAAACGTTTCTTTATGAAATCTTCTTGTTTCTCAAGTGTTTCTACACTTGTTTTATCACTAAAAATAGTATATGTTTAAGTAAGAACCAAGATCTTCTAAAAATCATATTTTGAACTTGGTTCTTTTGGAAAACCATTCATAAATCTTAGATCCATAAGATTATTAACTCACTTTGATTATTATTTTTCAAGAAATCACTTTATTCTTCAAGTTCATGCTTACACATGAGGATGGTCATCTTGTTTTATCACATAATCATCATCTTACTTGCTAGATCATGTGTTTAATCACAATCTAGCAAGCTCCTTATGATGATCAACATCATAATCTCAAGAAATTAACAATCAAGTATCATACATACACTAAACAACTTAGTTTCATCAAGATTACTTCATATATCAAGCTTATGTTCATGTTTATTGATTATGTTCTATAGTGTTCTTCATGATTATCAATGTTCATCATCTTTTACCCAACAAAATATGAAGTAACAAGGGATTATAAGGGCCTTACTACTAGCTCTATGGCCAGGGATGAACACAAGAAGTTGAAGATGACAAAAGTGATGGATAAAAGCAAGTGAAAGAGGTCCTTCCACTTCCAATGCCACCAAGCTTCCTTATGCACCCTTGAACACCTTTGTATGGCCTTAGAATGGATGAGCTTGAATGAATGATGATAGTGGTAGATGGTTGTGGGTTTGGCCGATAGCCAAGGAAAGGGGAAGAGAGTGAAGGTGTTGTGAAGTGTGAAAGATAATGAAGATTAAAGTCTTGTGGTTAAGTTATATACACTCCAACATGTGCTTATCCATTGGGTTTTATGTCTTCTAAAGTACTAAGCAAATCTATTAAACAATTGCAACAAAATCAAATGTGTAAGGGCCTTGGTGGCCGTGAGATAGGTGCGGGGGGTCTAGTATAGGTTTCAACCAATTAGTTATCATATAGTTCAAAACCAAGTATTAGTTAGGTGTTTTAGTCACTAGATATTTTTAGTGGGTGTTAGGGTGTTCGAGGATCATAACTAGCTCAGAAATAATAAAACAATGCTTCTAGTGTAATTTTGGTGTTTCGGGTAGTGTCCGGTTGTTCGGTTAGAAACCAGTTCGTTAAAGTGTCAAACTATACCGTTTAGTGTTCTTTATGTACCCTTTTGTGACACTTTTAATTCCCGACACTTAGGAAAGCATTCAGGACCATTTAGTCATATTTTTGCATGTTACTAGCTTGTTAAAAAGCTGATTTTGGCTGAATTATGCAGAATTCTGCACTTTATGTGGGTTTTAGGCACTTCCCGGCATTTAAACTATCACTTAGGAATGCAGTTTTGTTGTCCTTACTTCCCTAAACACCATACTAGTGTAGTACTTAGTCTCTGGCTCACACTGTGTCTCAAAACACTGTTTGTCTATGTACTGAACCTCATCAGCATTTTTCTGAGTTATCCGCTAACTGTGCTAATTGTGCTTTGTGCTTCATTTATGTTAATATGGTTTGCATGTAATAGTGAAGTGACACCATGCAATATGTGATGCACATGTAAGTATGATACAGTAATCAGAAAGTAATTAATTGTAATTCAGCACAGTCATTAAGCACTAATTAATTGTACGGATACCTGGATTTTTGACGGTTGTCACATACCGAGTAGCGATTTTATGGGTGCATTCGTTTTGTGTAAAAAACTTTTAGATAAAACGTAAAAGGTTTTACGTAAACGTAAAACGTTTTACGTAAAGTGTAAAACGTAAAAAGTTTTACATAAAGCGTAAAACGTAAAATGTTTAACGTAAAACGTTTTACGTAAAACGTAAAAATTTTAACGTAAAACTTAAAACGTAAAAAGTTTAAAAAGTTTAACGTAAAACGTAAAATGTAAAAAGTGTAAAAAACGGCGCGTTAAAAAAACGACGCTTGAAAAAACGCCGCGTTAAAAAAACGACGCTTGTAAAAGCCCACAGTAAAAACGGCGCATTAAAAAAACGACGCTTGAAAAAGCCCGACGTGCAAAAACCGACGCGCAAAAAAAATTTGTCTTGTTAAAAAAATTTGAATTTAAAAATTCTTTTTAAAAAAAAGTAATATAATAAAACACAAAAGTAATAAAAAATAATAAAGACAAAAAAAGTAATTTTACTAAACTACTCTTTTGAATTAAAATATTAAAGACATAATAAGACAAAATGTATTTAATATTCATTTTAGTTACTTTTAATCTCATCCATCCATCTTGTTGATCTAATGGTTAGGAACTGGTTCTTGCGGTTCTTATAACTGGAGGTGGTTTTCATTTTAGCGGTCCCCTATATATACTTATATATATATATATATATATATATATATATATATATATATATATATAGGGAGCCGCTAAAATGAGAACCACCTCCAGTTGTAAGAACCGCGAGAACCACTCTCCACCAATCAGATTTTACCACCTCAAAGGGAATATTGGTCATTTACTTAAAACCTGCCAAATGTCCTTTTAGTCTGACTTACAGACATAAATCATCACCCCCCCCCCCCAAAAAAAAGTTGTTCATTTCTCTCTCTCCCAAGCTTCATTCACCACCATCTTCTCTCCCCTTGGCCACCCCCTCTTCTCTGTTTGTAGCGGCTTCCGACGACGGACATGCACACCGATAACCCCGGGGCTCAGAGAATAGTGGTGGTGATTGGTTTATGCCGCCCCTCCTCCCCCCCCTGTACCCCTTCCTTCTCCGGCCACAAGTCCGGTAAACTCTGTCTATTTTTGCTTCACCACCATCTGATCACTACTACCACCCGGCTACCCCCTCTTTCTACTTTCTCTCTCTCTTCATTTCACCGTCAAACTTTATGGGGGATTGCTCAGACCTGAACGGGTGTGGCGGCAGTGGTTAGAAATGGGTTAGGGTTGCTCAGATCTGAACCGGTGGCCCCAAACAGAGGCGGAAGGCGGTGGTTTGGTGGGAGTTGTGCAGAGGCGGAAGGCGGTGGTGGTTTTGTGGGGAGACCGGTGGGGGTTTTGTGCAGAGTTCGGTGGTGGTTTTCTGGTCGACTGGACCATTTGTCACCACTTGTTGATTTATCTGCTTCAATGGTGATTTTGATGATTTTTGGTAAAGTTGTGAATGCTATTTCTTTTTGGGTTTGTTGTTACTGTCATTTTGTTGCTACTGCCATTTTGAATGTTTAAATCGGTTTGAATGATGTTCAAGTTCCTTTTGTATGTTTAAATCGGTTTTGAATGATGTTAAGGTTCCTTCTGGATTTGAATGATGTTCATGTTCCTTCTAGGTTTGAATGATGTTCATGTTCCTTTTGAATGTTTAAATCGGTTGAATCTGGTGCCTTTTTGAATCGGCGGTGATGATGCAAAAAAAACGGACGATGGCGCGACAAGGATGGTGGAGGGTAGTGGTGCACAAAAAACCCGAACCTGGACCCGGACCCGAAAATAAAACCCGGAACCGGATATTATAAAACCCGGGTTTTTTATACCCGAACCCGACCCTACCCATAGGGTAGGGGTTGGGTATGCATTTCTGTTATAAAACCCGAACCCGGAACCGGGTTTTATTATACCTGTTTTCAACCCGGGTTTTACGAGTACCCGGTTTCAACCCGAACCCGGAACCTGGTTTTTTCAATACCTGGTCCGGGTTTCCCAATACCCTGTACAGGTTTTTTCGTTTTTTTGTGTTTTTTCGAGTTTTGTACCCTGGTAACGGCTATATAGCCGTTAGAAAGTGTTAGTATATTATGATCATTTGTTTAGTTTACATTGTATCTCTATACCCTATAAAATGGGTCTTTGATGACGAACAATAAACGAAGACGATCAAGTTATTCGAAGCTATCTATGTTCATCATCTTATTTGATCTGGTTCAATGATTATTTAGGTGTCATGTATTTCTATGTTTTATGAAATAAAAAGGTTTTGCATTTTATATTTCTATGATTTATCCAAAAAAAATGAATACCCGAGGCATACCCGAACCAAACCCGAACCCAACCCGATCCATACCCGACCCTACCCAAACCGAAAATAGGGTATTATAATACCCGGGTATTAGAAAACCCGACCCGAACCCTACCCGAACCCGGGTATATAGGGTATACATTTTTTATATAAAACCCGGACCCGACCCGAGTATTGTCAATACCCGATTTTGTAGAACCCGATCGTACCCGAACCCGGTTTCATACCCAGAACCGGGTATTCAGAAAACCCGATTTGTGCACCACTAGTGGAGGGTAGGTTTTTGAACCTGCAACCCCACTTTGCACCCTCTGATTATCGGAAAATCTAAGCCAAAACTTCGTTTTTTTTCCAGAATCCACTCGTTCTTTTTGATTTTTGTTTGTTGGGTTTTTATATTTTTTTTCGAGGCGTCCAAGTTTTTAACGTAAAACGTTTTTGTAAAAAAAAAAGTTAAACCGTAAACTTTTTAACGTAAAACGTAAAACGTAAAAAGTAAAAAGTAAAACGTAAAAAGTTTTACGTAAAACGTAAAAAGTTTTTCGTAAAACGTAAAAAGTTTTAGGTAAAACGTAAAACGTAAATTTTTTTTAGTAAAACGTAAAAAGTTTTACGTAAAACGTAAAAAAACGGCGCGGAAAACGTAATAAAACGTTAACGTAAAAAACCGGCGCGTAAAACGTAAAAAAACGTTAACGTAAAAAACTGGCGCATAAAACGTAAAAAACCGGCCCGTAAAACGTAAAAACGTTAACGTAAAAAACCGGCGCGTAAAACGTAAAAAAACGTTAACGTAAAAAACCGGCGCGTAAAACGTAAATAACGTTAACGTAAAAATGGCGCGTTGAAAAAACGACGCGTGAAAAAGCCGGGCATAAAAACGGCGCGTCAAAAAACGGGGCGTGAAAAGGTCGGGCGTAAAAACGTAAAACGTTAAACGTAAAAATCTGTAAATAAATCTGAATTTAAAAATGTTTAATATAAAAAACTATGTTTAAAAAATAAAAATCTAATATAATAATACAATAAAGTAATAAAAAAACAATAAACTCAAAAAGACAAAATAGAGTGATTTTACTTAAATACCCTTTTGGATTAAAATATTAAAGACATAATGAGACAAAAAATACTTAATATTATTTTTAAATATTTTTAATCTCATCCATCCATCTACTTGATCTAATGGCTAGAGATGGTTCTCATTTTAGCGGTCCCCTATATATATATATATATATATATAGAGTAGGAGTTCTGCGGAAAGTGTGTTTTTCCTAGAAAGTCTAGGAAGCGATCTGGGCCATCCGATTGGTGTTTTTAATGGCTTAGATCAAATGGATGGCATTTTCGTAATATCTGAGTTATATAATTAGAGACTTTTAATATAGTGAGGGTATTTTGGTAATTGGAAGTGTTTTAAATCAGTCAAGAAACTGCCATATAATTAACCAATCCCTAAAATCATGAGATTTCCCCTCTTTCTCTCTCTCTATCTCTCCCTAACTGCAACCAAAGAAGAACCAGCCATTTTTCCTGCAAATATTCTTCTCCGATTGGTCATATATTGTTGATGTTGCTGACGGTTGTCGTTCAAAAAGTAGTCGGAATCGTTGGTTGGCCGGTGATGTTTCCCTATCGGTTATTGTTTTTCATACTTGTTTCAATTTTTTTATCTATCATTGAATCGGGTTCTTAATGTTGATTGATGACAGTGTGTTGAAGACGAAGACACTGGGTTGTGTTGAAGACGAATGCTTGCTGTTAAAACACAGTGTGTTGAAGACGAAGACACTGGGTTGTGTTGAAGACGAATGCTGTTAAAACACAGTGTCAAGAATCCTCCAGCAATCTGCTTACTGTTAAAACACAGCGTCAAGAATCCTCCAGCAATCTGCTTGCTGTTAAAACACAGTGTCAAGAATCATCCAGCAATCTGCTTGCAGTTAAAACACAGCGTAAAGGAATCTGCTTGCTGTTAAAACACAGTGTTAAGGAAATCTGCTTGCTGTTAAAACACAGTGTCAAGAATCCTCCAGCAATCTGCTTGCTGTTAAAACACAGCGTCAAGAATCCTCCAGAAATCTCCTTGCTGTTAAAACATAGTGTCAAGAATCCTCCAGTAATCTGCTTGCTGTTAAAACACAGTGTCAAGAATCCTCCAGTAATCTGCTTGCTGTTAAAACACAGCGTCAAGAAATCTGCTTGCTGTTAAAACACATTGTCAAGAAACACAGCGTCTTGTATGATTTAAATTGAAACTGTCAATTTGATTTAAATGGAATATTTAGTTTCCATAATTTTCTGGTTAGTTAGTTATCCTAATAAAATAATCCACAATTAAAATAATATTCAAATTACACAATTGCCCTTTTAGTTAAAATCCTTCAATGCCACATGTCGCATTCTTATTGCTTCCTAGACTTTCTAGGAAAAGCATACTTTCCGCAGGAACCCTACTCTCTCTCTCTCTCTCTCTATATATATATATATATATATATATGAGTAGGAGTTGGGTAGAAAGCCTTATTTTTCTAGAAAGTCTAGGAAGCAATCAGAACGTGACATGTGGCATTGAATGATTTTAACTAAAAGGGCAATTGTGTAATTTGACATTTTATTTTAATTTTGGAATTTATATCTCATTAACTAACTATGCACGATTTTATGGTAACTGATTCTCCATGATTTGCGAATTACTACTAGATGTAAATATCAATCAAATTCTCATTCGTTCCTTTCACAATCTTGATCAACTTTATTCGTAAATCATTTTTTATGTGAGAGATAGTTATGGCTTCAAACACAATTCTTGATTGCGGATATGGCAAATACACTTCTTTTGCTGTTTACTATTATCTGGTCTGTATCGATTTTTAATTAAGTCTGGAAACCACCAGAATGTTCTTGACGTTGTGTTTTAACAGCAAGCAGATTCATACAGTTGTGTTTTAGCATTCAGATTCATACAGTTGTGTTTTAACAGCAAGCAGATTCATACAGTTATGTTTTAGCATTCAGATTCATACAGTTGTGTTTTAACAGTAAGCAGATTCATACAATTGTGTTTTAGCATTCAGATTCATACAGTTGTGTTTTAACAGCAAGCATATTCATACAGTTGTGTTTTAGCATTCAGATTCATACAGTTGTGTTTTAACAGCAAGCAGATTCATACGCTGTGTTTTACCATCCATGCTGGTAATGCTGGAGGATTTCTTGACGCTGTGTTTTAACAGCAAGCAGATTAGCAAGCAGATTAATACGATGTGTTTTCTTGATGTGTTTCTTCATGAAGGATAGAAGAAAGAGAGAGAGAGAGAAAAAAATCGCAAGAAATGTGGGGTGGTTATGGAATGACAATTATTTCCATATTTAAAACAAGCTAAATGACATATCTACCCCTGATTAATTAAATAATCATATTTTTAAGAAACACATATTACCAAAATGCCACCAAGATGATCTCAACCATTAAACACACCCATTGGATGACCCAGATCGCTTCCTAGACTTTCTAGGAATAACACACTTTCTGTAGGATCCCCACTCTATAGTATATATATATATATAGGGATAATATCATGCGAGAACCACCTCTTATTGCGAGAACCGCGAGAACCAATGTGAACACAACAAAAAATGCCTAAAAATAGCTAAAAATCACACAAAATTTTTTTTAATATTTTTTATATAAAAATCGCTACTTTTCGAAGCTAAAAAAAATTAAAAAAAAAAAAATTTTAATTTTTTTTTTTTTTGCCACTAAAAGTAGCGATTTGAGCATAAAAAATATTAAAAAAAAAATTTAGATTTTTTTTTTATTTTTTTAGGTTTTTTGGGGGTTTAGTTTTTAGCATTTTAGCTTGGGGGGGGGGGGGGTTTAGGTTTTTGGGGGTGGGGGAGGGGGGTTTAGGTTTGGGGGGGGGGGGGGTAGGTTTCTTTTTAGGTTTTTTGGGGGTTTTAGTTTTTAACATTTAGCTTGGGGGGGAGGGGGGTTAGGTTTTTTTTTTTTGGGGGGGGGGGGGGGTTAGGTTTTTTTAGGTTTTTTTAGCTATTTTAGGTTGTGTTCACATTGGTTCTCGCGGTTCTCGCAATAAATGGAGTTCTCGCATGAGCCCCTCCCTATATATATATATATATATATATACGGGATCAGGAGAAAACACTCAAAAGTGTGAGAACTGTGAGAACGCATCCTGGCCTATCAAAGTCCAATCCGATTAATCTCTATTAATCTATAGGCTAGCGATCTCTACAACACTGTCTATATCAAAGTGTTAAGTAATTAAAATCAAGCACAACTACGTATTTTGATCACAAAAAAAGTTAATGGACGCAAATTATTAGATGAACAACAATCAAAGAAAATATTATCAAATATATAATCAAGTAAATATTATTAAGAAAAAAAACATTAAATATTATTAAGAAAAGAAAAACATTATTAAAAACAAAATTTCTTATTGGCTTAAAAGAAAATGTTATAAACAAAGAAAAGAAAAAGAATTTTATAAATAAATAAAATCTTGGCAAAGTACTATTCATTGCAAGTTTGTATAAATATATATAAACTAGTTGATGCCCACCCGCGTTGCGGGGCGATGGCCGAATAATTCTCAATCAATTAAAAAAAGACTACTATAATTTTGGTAGGAAAAAAAAACGATGATAAGACCGTAATTTTGGGCTAATGGCAAAGCTGTATTTTTTCAGGACTAATGAGTGAGTGTTAGGTAGCTACTTGAGACGAAAAAAAATTAAATCGAGTAAACCAATTAAAACAAAAAACCTTTATAGTTTTGCTAAAAAAACTAAAACGATTGGAAAAACGTATTTTTTAACTGAGGACGAAATCATAATTTTAATTCAGGGATAAAATCGTAAATTAAATGGACCAATGGGGGAGTGCCAGGAAGCTGCCGGCATGACTGTAATTTTACACTGGGGGCAAAAATGTAATTTCACCAGGAAAACAAACAAAAACGATAAACAAAATGTAAATTTAAGTTGAGGGCAAAATCGTAACTTGGCAATGAGAAAAAAAACTAATGGCAAAACTATAAATTTATACGGGGCAGGATCGTAATTTTGAACCGAGGGCAAAATTGGAATTTTTAGCTGGGAGTAAAAGCGTAAATTTATTTTTACGTGGGGGTAAAAACATAATTTTGAACTGATAGCAAAATCGTAATTTTAAGGGAAAAAAAACTAATGGCAAAACTGTAAATTAAAACGGTTCAAAATCGTAACTTTGAACCAGGGGCAAAATTGAAATATTTAGCTGGGAGCAAAAACGTCAATTTATTTTGAAGTGGGGGTAAAAACATAATTCTGAACTGATGGCAAAATCTTTATTTTAAACCGGGATAAAATCGTGAATTTGTTGGGACAATAGGGGAGTGTCAGACAGCTGTCTGGCACTATTCCCCTGCCGCCCATGTCAGCCAATCAACGGGAATCTCTATTCCTGCCGACATTAAGTTTTGTTGTAGTTAGAAAATGTTTGCTCCATCGTTTTGTTATTGTGCTCACCCCGTGTCATGTTACATGAGAGTTCATTAGTATCATGTTGGCACACTGCGTAATTAGAATGTAATTTCACCTCATTTTTATTGAACTAATATGGAGTAATGGAGATGATGGGAGGGATGCAAAGAAACAAATTTGTAAACCATAAGGACTTAGACAGTGAAAGTTAATTTTTGGAGTGAACAGTGATCCTATCACCAAACCATAACCATAGGGACGTAAATTACACTTTGCTAGTTTGCTCAAAATATTTTCACCCTCAAAGGGAGGATAAGATAGGTTGAATCATATGAAAGCGTACATTTAAACACGTCCATCATATAGATGCATAGATTTTTTTTTTTAAATAGGATAGGTTGAATTATATGAAAGGAGCACTCGTGGTTAAAATTAAATAACGTGTTAACCCGGCAAGAGCACATGGCTTTTACTAGTAACACTTATAAAAGAAATCTACAACCACAAATAGTAAGATAATTAGATAAACGTGTTGACTTGTACCACAAAACTTTTTTGTTCTTCGTTTTAAATCATATTACATGTATATTTATCTAAAAATAAATAAATTCTCATAGTATAAAACTTGAATGAAACGTGATACTATATCTCTAATTATATTCCGTGTTGTCGTCGGATAGTCAAAGTGTGTAATTATATTCCGTCGAAGTTATTAATATAAGCACATGTGAAAGCCGTTTACGATACCTACTTTAATTACGATACAACTTCATTTCCAATAAAACTTAGAGTAGATTGCGGTTTTGGTCCCTGTGGTTTATAGGCCATTGCAATATTTTACAAATTTGAAATGTCTTGAAATTTTAATACCAATGTTTTCATTTTATTGCAATTTTACTCCACCATTCTAACTCCATCCATATTCTAGTTAGGGTTTTTTTATATATATTTCCCCTTGCTAACTTGTATTATTACATATTTACCCAATCTTTAAGTTCAATTACATATTTTTACTTTCTAAACCATATATATTACATATTTATCATTTTCATTAAAATTACTTTTATTGAATTAATATTTTACTCTTAATGAACCCAATAAATGAACATTTACATATTTCTTTCTTTTAGTACCATCAAAAATCAATTTTTAATGGCATCGTTTACGTACTCCTCTTAAATTACATCAAATAGATCTTAATCCACTACTTGCTTTGGATTGAACCCAAAACCTCCTACTAAGACGCAAAAGCCTCTGTCAAATAAGCTAGCTTCGTATTAAGAATTACTTGATCTCATATCCAATACACTGAAAATTGAATGAATAACAAAATATAGATCAAACCAAAACGCCTCATTCTGGTGTGCATGAGTAACCGAGGCATATAAATTAAAATTTTACTTGAACTTCTCAAAGTGTATTAAGACCGTCGGGTATGGTGGGGTGGGGGTTTGGGGCATGGGTTGACACGTGGATTATGGGGCACTCAATACACGAACCCAAGTTCATCGGGGTATGGTGGGCGTGGCTAGGCTGGCGTGGCCAAGCCACATCATTTTTTAATATATATATATATATATAAACCATTAAAACTACATAAATATACATAATAATTACAAAAAAACATAGTATCAAAATAAAAACAATCATTCTTCGCCGTATTCGTCGGTTTCGAACCCAGGAATCGTTGAAACATGATCCATCAAATCAGATCGAAGGTTGTGATGTATATCCCTTGACTTGATCAAAAATTCATTTGACGATTTATCTTCGTCTGTAACTGTTACGTTATCTGGTTGGGGGTCATCGTCATCATAGTAGGTAACGACCGCTCTACCTTCATCCTCCAAAATCATGTTGTGAAGAATGATACATGCGTACATCACGTTTCCAATATGATCCTTGTCCCATAGTCGACAAGGCATTGCTAATATTCGCCACCTTTTCTTCAAAACACCGAACGCTCGCTCGACGTCTTTACGTACAGCCATTTGGACCCTGTTAAACTTTAATCTCTTTGGATATATGGTACCGTGTTTTGTGAACGATTTTACGAAAACCCCCGACTCCGGGTAAATCCCATCAACTAGGTAGTACCCATACACGTACTCAACCCCGTTTACAAAGAAACTTCCTTTGGGTCCTATACCATTTACCCGACCATTGAAAAGGGGCGAGTTGTTTATGATGGTAATATTGTTATGTGAACTTGGCATACCGAAGAACGCATGCCATATCCAAAGATCTTGGGACGCAACCGCTTCAAGCATGATGCCTGGCATCCCGTGAATCCACTCGTGTGAGCGCCTTGCCATGCAGTTGGACAAAGTTCCCAAAGCCATTTCATACAATCTAAACTACCTAGCATCTCGGGTAGCTCATGATAATCGGCGTGATGTTCCAATATTTGTTGCATGTCACTGAACGAGGGCTTTCTCAAATATCTTTTCTTATAAAGTTCTAAAATACACGAACAAAAGTTGTGAAGACTTTCTCTAGCTACACGTGCAGACAATTTTAAATAGTCATCCATAATGTCTGAACTATTGTCGTACGCTAACTGTCTAAGTGCGGCCGTGACCTTTTGCCACGTACTAAATCTTAATTGCCCGGTTACATCCGGTTTTTGTTGGAAATAAACATACTTCTCCTCAAGATCCCTAGATATCTTTAAAAATAAGTTTCTACTAATACGAAAACGACGCCTAAACATTTTTTCATCATACTTAGGTTCGGCTGAGAAATAATCGCTTACCAACAAATTGTTAGCGGGGTGCCGTTCACGAGCGATGTACCTCCTCCGTTTAGGTTTCGAAGTCTCTTCCCCATCGTCTTCCACGATAGCTTTCACCACCGTCGCGATCGTTTGTAGAAATATTTCTGCACCATCGTCAGATGATGATGACGATTCACTTGAACTTGAATAACTCATGGCAAGATTGTGTTTTATGTGTTTGATATTGTGTGAGAAAAATGTTAAATATGGTAAGGTATTTATATATGAAAAAAGGGTTTTTTTTTTAAATTAATGCCCAACGGCTAGCCCAAACGGCTAGCTTTGTTGGCCAATCACATCCCGCCATGTCAGGCTCGTAGCCCCGCCCCACACCCGGGCTGAAACCCCCGCCAATGGGGCCACGCCGAAACCCAAGCCCACCCGGGGTGGTGACTTGGGCGTTTGTACCCAACCCACGCCCCAACCCCGCCCCATAGTCTAAGAGCTCAAGTGTATTAATAACGTTAATCGATGCATAAAAGTAATAATAGTTTAGCTCTTTGATAATTAACATTCTTTTATCTTTTTATATTACAAATATTATAATGTTAGTCTCAAGGACCCAGACGTTTGGACAAAGGGCATGGGTGGTTTGCCTCAATCACCCTAGTTTCATCATCTGGAGCCTTAATTTCAAGTTTCAAGAGTTTTCTTTAACTTTAACACCTTTAATTTTTCATTTTAACTGAGAAAACACACAAATCATAAAACACCTTTTAAATGTAAAATTCAATGTTTTCCTATTAGAAAATTTGATCTAGTAGTATTGATATTAAATAATATATCACTTTTAGTTTCTGTTTTATATGTGTGTTTTCAAATGAAATTCTGGACCGAGATGGATATTGAAATCTGGATACATATTTAATAATCTTGGAGTATAGACTTTGAAGCTAAGCAAACAATCAACGTTGTTACTGGAACTTCCTACACATACCTATCATGTGACTTGGTTTTAACTAGAACATGGATGGAGTTAATATAATAGAGTAAAATTGTAATAAAATGGAAACTTGGTTTTAACTAGAACATGGATGGAGTTAATATAAATATACTAGACCATGCGTAGTGGTTTGATGAATAATGCCCTCACCCTGAGCCGTTTTCTGCCATGTGGCAGTCCAGTCAGCATGGGGGCATTATTGGGCGTTTTTGCAAAAGTGGCGTAGTGGAATAATGCCCAATAACGCCCCATTCAATCATTACACAATTATTTATTTATTTTTAAATTAGAAACTTAAAATACTTCATTAAATTAAAAAAAAATTCCAATACTAGAAATAAAAAAAAAAAGACTAAACTTAAAAAAACGGAAATAAATAAAAAACTGGAAATAAAAAAACAAATAAAAACCACAGGGGCCTACTTTGCCACTTTTAAACTTAAAAACCACAGGGGTCCCACTCTTCTTCTTCTTCTTCTGACCTTCTTCTTCATCTTTGACCTGCAACATCTCCGGCCAATCCAAAAAATTCCGGCCAATTCGAAAAATTCCGGCCGCCTCCCACTCTTCTTCTTCGTTCCCATTGGTCCATCATTTGCCCCTTCCAGCGTTATTCAAAAAACGCCAATTCAATTTTTGCCGGAGAAAACGCCCGAACACGCGTAGGGGAGGCGTCCCGGCGTTTTGGGGCGTGTTTGGGCTTTATTTTTGATGAATGACGCCCGAGTACGGGTGGTCTAAGAGATTTCAAATTTGTAAAATATTGCAATGGCCTATGAACCACAGAGACTAAAACCGCAATTTACTCTAAAACTTACTATATCTTAATGTTGATGAATAATAATTAAACATAATTGTGTATTTAGAAGTTTATAAAAAGTCAACGAACAAAATTTTCTAAAGAAAAAATAAACTTAATTATAAATAAAATATAAGTAAAATAAATAAAAAAAATCCGCCGGACGTGGTAAATTGTATAGTATATATAACGAGTTGACGCTACCCGCGCGTTGCGGCGGGATATTGATTATGAATGTTTATTATTACTACGTCAGATAGAAACGAAAATTCTTTGATTTTGTTCTCTAAGCAAGATGGTATTTGAAGATGATGCCATTTGTGGTTTAGATTAGAGTTGCGACTTTCACTCTAAATAGTCGCGAATCATGTTAGTCGATTGCCAAAAAAATGTGACACACCGTTTGAAGAAAATGTTGGTGAATTAATTATCATATACATTCTTTCATTCTAAATACGTCGGTTGCAAAAAAGTTATGCATTGTTTGAAGAAAGTATTGTTACATTATTTGTTATGCATATCGGTTGAAAAAAAAAATTGTAGCTTTTGATTAAATTGATGCTTCAACAAAAATAAGAATGTGGTGTATTAAATTATGTATTTGATATACAATTCCAGTGTAATTATAATATTATAATGTATCATATTTGATTAAAATTTACTACTAAGCATCCTTTCGCTAAAGGATATAATGGTTTGGATAGGTGCACGGTAACTTATATATACATAGTCGCTCATTTCATAGGAAATTTTATTGCATTTGTGTGTGTGTGTGTGTGTGTATATATATGAAGGGTTGCGACTTTTTGAAAATGTATGATATATTTAAGAGTTGTGACTTTTTTGTAAGAGGCGTGATATATTTAAAATTAATTTGAAATGTTGTGACTTTTCATATGTATATATAAGAGGGTTTTTTTTTTAATTGTAAGAGACGTGATATATTTAAAAGTAGTTTAAAGGGGTGTGACTTTCTGAAAGAGTGTGATATATTTAAAAGTTGTGACTTTTGTAACGGGTATGATGTATTTAAAACTTATAACTTTTTGTAAGGGGTGTGATATATTTAGAACCTTTGTGTCTATATCCAAACCTTTGTGATATATTTAAAACATTTCATCCAAACCATTGTGTCTATATCCAAACCATTGGGTATATGTGTGGTTTTTTAAAAGTCTGCAATTTTTCATTCTAGAGAGGCAACACAAGTTGCTTTTTGTAGGGTTATATAATTGTATATTGTGATAGGTGAAATTTGGCGATAATGCGTCTTATAGTATCATTGGAAAATAACGAAACCTTAATTATGTTGGGTCATGCTATACCCACACCCTTACTTTTTAATCCCACACCGTTCTACATCCTCAAGCGGTCGTTCCATGTATACGCAAACCATTGTTTGAAATTCAGAGTGCTATGATTTGGCATATAGACCTGCAAAAAGGCCATTCAACATATATACACATGCGTCTCTAAAACTGCGTCCAAAAAGCATTTTACCTGTGGCTAACAATAGTTTTTTTTTCTACTAGAGAGATGGACATACAGGGAGGAGGAGGGGTCCATAGCTTCTTAGAAATCTCTTATGCCCTTGATGTTAGGGGTGTGCATGACTGCACGGTTCGGTTTGATTCGGTTATTAGCATTATTCGTAACCGTAACCGAAGTCATCGGTTCGGATAATTTGTCAGTTTTCGGTTCGGTTCGGTTAATTTTCGGTTAATAACCAATTCAAACAAGGGCTAAATTTTTTGCTTAAAAATACATGTAATTGAGTTATAAATACATGAAATAGATGTATAAATACATGAAATTGATGTATAAATAAATGAAATTGAGGTATAAATGCATGAATAGATAAATAAATGAAATGGAGGTATAAATAAATGAAATGAAGGCATAAATAAATGAAATAGAGGTATTATTACATGAAATGAAAGTATAAAACATGAAATACATGAAATAGAGGTATAAAAGCTAGAAATATATAAAAAAATAAGTGATTCGGTTCGGTTCGGTTAATTTCGGTTAACCGATGGTAAAAAAAAATATCCGTTAACCGACTTTCGGTTAATTCGGTTTCGGTTAATTTCGGTTCGGTTTTGTCGGTTTTCGGTTCGGTTTCGGTTAACAGTTCGGTTATTGCACACCCGATGTAACGAACTATAATTAAGAGTTGGTCATGAAGAAAAAGTAAACACATTGCAATTAATAAGGTGGAGGGTTTAACTCTCGTAATGTACAATAGTATAGAAATAGAAATTGACTAGATTGTTTTAAAAAAAAAAGGTTATTAGCATAACTATATATGATAAAAAAGAATTAAAAAAAGGTATTAGCATAAGTGCATAACTATATATATGATAAAAAGAAATATGATGTTAGTTAACATTAGATAGAAAAAAATGATATTCTAACTATTCATATCTAAAATTACATTTATGTTGTTCCAAAACTTTAAAAAGAAGTGTACTATTGTTGACATGCCATATACAAGAGCAAAGGCAAAAGTATATGAGTTATTACAAATCGATTACTAAATTTCTTTGGCTCATAACTGAATCAACGTTTCACCTAGGAAGCATAATGCTAAAAATGTTCGCAAGTGAGTCGAACATCGTAGACCATTTTTGGTTTGCATGATGAACCGGAAAATCCCACATAGATTTGGGAAATGGTAACAATGGATCTAATCTCCAAGTTACCAAAGATAAATCGTGGCAATGACGCGACGTAAATTATAGTCGACAAACTTACTAAGTCGACGCTTCTTGTCAATTAAGGGGAAATTTATAATTCCGACAAGTTAAGCTATGGAAAGATAACATCGAGTCTCCTTATGGAGTATTGTTATCTATAGTATCGGATTAAGATACTAAATATACTTTTATCTCTGGAAAATCTCAGCAAAGTGCTTAGCTGATAAGCACTTGTCATATTTTGCCATGACGTTTAAACATGAGCTTAAGGTTTATTGAAAAACCTTGTCCATTATGGACCATGAAAATTTAAAAGTCCCAAGTTTCCCTCGTAAATGTGAAATGGGATCCCCATTGTGGCCCATGATACTCTTGAGGGTTGAAACCTACTATGATACGGAATTAACCGTATTACTCTGAGCAAATCTCGAGGTCGAGATTTCTTTTAAGGGGGTGAGGATGTAACACCTCATAAAATCGTGTCCAATAATGTATTGACACGTGTCCCTAATCCTAATTATGTCAAAAGTTGGCCAAGAGGGACTATTTTCGTCAAAAATGAAAACTATGTCTACGGAGGGACTAAAAGTGTCAACATGCTAAAACTATGCCTCTGAGTAACCTTACACGGTGTCCGTATTCTTATATGAGCCACTTGTTGGACAAGAGGAGTCGTTTGAGTAATTGTTTGAAAGTTTGCGCGACGAAGGGTTAAAAGCGTCAACATGTTAATTCTTACATCTGATTGACCTTCTTAACGAACCGAGAGCTTCATGATGTTCGATCGTACTATCGGGAATGCCTAATATTGGCCATATAGGGCTTTTATGCCACTAAGTGATAATACGCGCAAGTTTGCAAGTTAAAGGGTTAAAAGCATCAACATGTTAATTCTTACCTCTGAGTAACCTTTTAACGAACCCGGAAATTTGATGCTCGGTCATACCCGGGTATACCTAATATCTTGTATTTTATTGATAAGAATGCAAAAATATCATTCGTTGCGCAATTTGGGTCGTTTTCGCATTCGTTAAAGCGTTCGTCGCAATTAAGCGAAAAACACGACCGTACAACCAAACAAACCGACATCCACGACATATCCGGGCATAAACCAAGTTACTTATGCTTTAACGCCTTTACGCAACCTAGAAAGTGGGTTAAAAAGGGTTAAAAGCGTCAAAACTCAACAAATTTTGTGCAGGGACTAAAGCTGTCAAACTTCGAAATCTGACTTGCAGCCGAAGTATACAGCCATAACTCACATGACACAAATCTATGGGCTTGTTTCTTGTTTTAGACACTTGTTAGGACACTTGTAGTGATCGTAGGAAGCCTCTAACACTTGTAAATCATCCAAAAATCCTTCCAATACTATAAATATGTGTTATGTTCATTGAAGAACTTGTACCTTTTCTCATTTCTTTCTATACTTCTCATATTTGGAGGATCTTGAGCAATTGGAAACTTCCTTTGAGCTTTACTCGGTCCCTAGGACCACTTGTAAGTGTTCCTTTCGTGGCTTATTCGTTTATTAGGCTTTTAAAGCCGAAAAGTCAAGTGTTTTCGATAAACGCTTTGACTTTCGGTTTAGACCTTAACGGTCCAGCCATTGTTCGCAACGAACATGGCTACGTGATCGTAATTAGGTAGGTGTTAATCCCTCAAAAGGGAACCTCCTAAGAATCACATTTGCTTGGTCATTTGACGAGTTAACATATTAATGTTTTAAAAAGTCAACGGGGCAGATTTTGAAATAATTACGATCTGAGTTTAGAAGTGTTCTAAAATATGTTTTAACACATAAACAACTTATTAATAATTATTAGAACATGTGTAAACATGTTCGGCTCGTCAATTCCAGCTTTAAGGTCGGTTCGCAACCGAAAGTCGCGAAGTTTGACTTCTGTTTTGACTTTCGATTATGAACCGAATTAGACTAGTATGCTACTGATTTAAGGTTCCGTTATGATCGTAATATGATGTAGCATAACCCTCCGAGGTTATATTACACGATCATAATAGTAATCTGAGTTTTATGCAAGTTTCCGTTAAAATGACATACTTTGACTATTATGCCCTTTTTAGCAAAAATAAGGTTTTAGACACCAATGAGCTTGCAAATGATTTAGGTACTGATATTTTAACATGTTTAACATATTTTGATGCTACAAATCTGATCATAAACTGACTTTGCGTATAATGTCGTAAATTACGCTTAAAAGTGACTGAAATGCCCTTCGGCGCATAGAACGGTTTTAAATGTAATTTCTTATACCAAACTCATTACCTACTGATGTAATATCATAATTAGGATATTTTGGGACATCAAATCAGTTTATAAACTGAGTTTACGTACAAGATCTGGTAATATGTCCTTGAATGACGATAATGCCCTTTTGGCGATTAAAATGGTTTTAATCATGGTTTTCATACAAAACCTTTTTACCTACTGATGTGTTATACTAAATAACATATGTTGACCCTATAAACCTGGTCATAACATCAGTTTTCATAAAATATCGCAAATACCGTCATTTAACGACTTTAACGCCTTTTCGGCGCGTAGTATGGTTTTAAACCATATTTACCAACCAAGACTTGTTACCTACTGATTTTATAACTTTTTAAAAAAAATTACAGTAGGTACATCATATAAACTCAGATTCCTAAATTAGTTTTTTTAAACTATGTGTGAAATGACCAAAATGCCCCGACGATGCATAGTTTGGTCTTAAACTATGAAACACACATATGTTTGATATCCTACTAATATTATATCATAAATAAAGTGTTTTCACATAATTTTTACGGTCATAACATCAGATTGTACAAAAGTTCCTTTTATACGTCGCTAAATGACCAAAACGCCCTTATGAGGCATAGTTTGATTTTAAAACCTTAACGAGCATACAAGTTGATATCCTACTGATATTTTAACTTGTTTAAAGTGTATTGGCATATGGAACTTGTTCATGACTCATCTGGTTACTCGTTATCGCTTATACGCGCACGGTTAGACTTACGTAACTAGTTTACGTAAGTTTACCGAAACGGGTTTAACCTTATCTTTTTCACTTCAAAATCCAGAATGTACTTTGTTTACCCATATTATACAAGTCCTAGTACTTGTTGGGTTTAAACCACATTCTATTCAATATACGCTTAATCTAGCGAACCTATTCTTAAGTATCGGGTCATATCTAAAGGGATTTTGTTCATTCTAGACTATAGTACCCCCCCCCCCAGATAATCGGACTAGGGTCAATAGTACTTAGACTTGCGGCTTTTTTCTAAATTATAATCTCATTGATTAGAAGCAAGCAAAAAGGTAAATACTCTTGACTTATTTTAGTTTTAAACTTGGGATGGCAATTATGCCACTTGGAGCGGGTATTACATAAGTAAGTCTCATATGATTGCGCAAAAATGTAAGAATCCGGTTTATTCTGTTTTGCTTGATAATCAAAATGATTAGGGGTTAATGATACCGTGTTCGGACATCCCAATGGGTTAATCAAATATGTAAATCTGGTAACAAGAATAAATCCCAAGATATACTTAAAAGATCACCTATGGGTTTTCTCTATGTATAAAACTCTTTTCGAAAAACTGTTTTCCAAAGAGTCAGTTAATTGTATTTACCAGCTTTGGCTGACGTATTTTCAAAAGACTGAACCGCAGGTACCGAACCTTATTATAGGCTGGGAATACGGGTCGGCTAGAATGAAGGCTTAGGAATTTGCAACTCCTGATGCTTAAGGCCTATGATGTCTAAAGCTCTGTTTATTAGATCCTGCCTGTGGGCTTGTATCGAACGCTTGTAATACTTTTAAACATTCAAGCTTTATTGAATTTTATATTTTCACTCTAATACTTCCGCTGCATATTATTATATTGTGATAACTGTTATACAACCGTCATGACTATACCCATCCGGGCCCACCGGGAATCGGGGTGTGACAATTAAATTAACAACTAAAAAGTTAAATCGAAATATAATTAATGTTAAATAATTTATGTGGACCCACCACCAACCCCACACACTTCATCTTCCCCACTCTTCACCACCACAACCACCAACCATAGACACCCACTCCACTGTGGGAGCAGCATGAAGATGGACATCCACTTCATCTTCCCCACTCTTCACCAAATCAACTTTTTATTTCTTTAGGATTGACAGGCGGCATCGCGACTCCTATCTACGAATTTTGGGGTTGGAGATGATTAACTGCCTAATGACAGTTATCTCAATTTTAAATAAAAACTGCCACTAAAACGACCACTATTTTGATATTTCGAAAGTATGGCATTTTCCAGAAAATAAATTTTCTGATGCAATTTTAGTAAAGCAATTTAATGCAAATAAAATTTTCTGATGCATTTTAGCTCGACCCCAGCTAGGGGCTTTGCCCCTTGGACCACAGCCAGGGACTCTGTCCTCTTGGACCCTGCTAGGGGCGTTGCCCCCTTGAACGCCCGTAGAATCCGTACACTTCGAATTATAATAACTCAAACAAGCGTGCACTCCCGCACCTCCTAACTTGCTTGATGTGTATTATTATTCGCTTTGATCATATTATGTCCGCGTTTATGTCTAATAAAAATGGCAAGGTTAAACACTATAGTTTTGAACTTTCAAATTCGCCTAACCTTTTCACACTTTGAGGTAACGATACTAATATCATTAATGCACAATTTTTAACAAAATTTGGGCATGACCCGTCTATAAGACGAGCATATCCCTGTTTTAACCATCATTAAAATAAATAAGTCTACAACCCGTTCGACTAGACACGACTAAAAACCATAATATCAAGTGTTAAAAAGTGCAACTACTAACAAGGTTATACGAAACAAGCATTTTGACCCAAAACATTAATACGAAATAGCGAAAGCGCTTGATGGTCATAAAGTGTGCATGTGCTCACTCCAATTTGCCAAGTCGCCTAAATTGAGGATTTACCTACATTCAACATAAACAAATAAGTTAGTATTTCGTCTGTAGGATCATTGTATGATCCGAATGAGTCGTTCAGAAGAGTTTTGGATCCGAATCAAAGGCGGAATCAATGAAATGGACTAGATAACAGCTTGATTCACTTTAATATGTCTCTATTATTGATGTAATAGTGTTACAGCACCTTGAGACACTTTGGAAGCACTTCGGTACCAAATCAGACAAAACGTTACAAATGAAACGGAATCACATGGTATTTATAGGCAAGTAATTCCGTGTGGAATTAACAAGGTTCAGTTCAAGCGGAATTAGCTAAAGCTAATTCCGTATGGAATTAACCTGTTAACTCTCATGCGGAATTAACTTCAAATGGAATTACCTATTCCAAGCGGAATTACCAATCTGGTAATTTCATGCGGAATTACCCTAAATCTCATAAAACCTAATTTCTCGTTCTACGAGCCCTGATATATCAATCCTATTACATTACATGATACAAGACGAAGTCAATCAGACATAGTGCACTAACAGACTCCCCCTTGGATGTTGACGAAGTCTTCAGCATCTAATCTTTAGCATGATACATCTTCAGTCTTGATCAGTATTTTTGCTCTTTCCAAATTATCTAACACTGTAAGCATCCTTCAATCTTTCTTCATCGATCAGCTTTTATCTTCGAATTGTATTCCAAGATCTGTCTCTGGCTCTAACATTAACAGATTCTCCAGGCTCCCCCTTTCATCAAGCTTCTGTGCTTTAGGGATCGACACCTTGCTTTCTGGTTACAAGCTCCCCCTTGCTTTCTTCAGACTCCCCCTTAGACTCGGCTATCGGGATCATAGTCTGGAATCTCATCTGCAAATCACTTAGACATTTATAAGTAACAACATTTTGAACTTCCAGGATTGACAACCTGGCTCTTTCAAACTTTCTAAACAAACACTTTTTAACAAACTTCAGAATCGAAAACTGACTCTATTTCAAAGATTTTAACAATATAAGCATCCAAATCCCTCACAGTTAATCATCCAAGTCCAAACTAATGACCTTGGAGATATCACAAACTGTTTTTTTTTTTTTTTGTTAAAAAAATTCAAGTTTCAAATTAATGAACTTGTTTTATTTTCAGAAACACAATCAGCTTACTTAGATTTTGACACTCAGCATTTCTGACATCGGTTGTCGAAAATAAAGCAGAATCAAAAATCTTTTTGTATTTTCTGAAACATAAAGCAGTAAAGAAATATTTATAAACATATTTACATACAATATTTTTGTTTGAGTTTGCGTCAGATGATCATATCAGTTTCTGACAAGTCACAAGTACCGTTGAGCTTAGTTACACGTTAAGAATTAAACAATTCACTTAGATTGTCGATATACTGATCCACTTAAATTTTCACACAAACTTCAACTGATTCAGGATACGAATTAGATGTTTTAAGAACTTAAACTCATTCATGTGTCCCACCTCTTGAATATACTCCCGTATCCAGATCCCAATATTCAGTCTTACAGGTGAGTATACCTAGATGATATCTGTAAGGGGTTAAATTGCGAGGACTGTGAGAGCTCAGGTCAGAACTTCCGTTCAGCAGAGAGATGACGGCTTCGACTTTTGGTATGTCCCCTTTAGAGGATCTTTTCTTCAACAGCACATGATTAGCATTTTTCAATGTTTCATCATTTTTTATGCTGAGGGCAGCGCTATATTTCAAGCAAGCAGAAAGTATTATACGGGGACTAGGCCATTGCTTCCGCAAAATCAGAAGTCCCGGGATAATACCCCAGATATCACTAAGCATAAAGACCTAGTATCTCAGAAAGAGGGACCTTTCAAACAAGATTTCAGGGGTTACCTATATATCCAAGTAGTGTTCCCCACGAAATAAGCAAGTTTGAATTTATGTTTATATCCCGAAAAAGTTTACTAAATGTATAAAAACCTATCGGCATATCATCAGTGAGACCGTTTAACGCTATTTAATCATTACATTTCTATAGCATACTGTAACTGTCTACTGATGTACTACCATTTCCTCTTTTTACACAAAAACTCAATTTTTGAATTTTATCATGTTTTTGCCTTTTTCAAATTTTCAAATGTTTTTGGATTTTCTGAAAACATTACTCCCCCTAAAATGCAAAACCATTTAAAGAAAATTTGACAACCAATACTGATAGCTTTGTCTCGCCATCCATTTTCTGCTAATGTGTACTGATTTGCAGAAAATCTAACATACCCCCATAATTTACAACACATTGATTTTTACAGTTTGAAAACCGTTTTTCAATCTTATGAAATTAATCATGTTTGTTCCACCGTGAGGGTTTCGGTATATTCAATCAACATATTTTTTGTAATTTTTGAATATTTTTGACAAATTTAAAATCAAACATACATATTTTTGGTTTTTTAAAATTTTCAATTTTTAGGGTTTTTGAAATATAGTTTATTTATGTACAGAAAACAAACAAACTCTCTGTTTCAACCAAACCAGGGTTCAGCAGCCTTCTTTCCTCGTTGTGCCAGGCTGCTCCAACTTCCATTCTCACAATCTTCGGTTTTGTTGAGCACCTGCACATTCAGACTATTCATTTACTTGAACAATTTAGCCCAGGTCTGTTTGACCTTAGGCATTTCAACACAATATGCTTCATTCAACTTCGGAAAATCTTTGTCATTCTGAACAAAGACATTTTCAACTTTAACTCCAACTTTTTCATCTTTTACTGAAGTCACTTGTTTCTTAACACTCCATGTTTGACCTTTCGGAGTACCTCTTTTGTAAAAATTTGACTCTTTTTGAACTTTTTGATTTTGAACAACAACTTTTGGTTTCCAAAACTCATTCGGTTTTGTCATATCAACTGATGTTTTCCAACTTTGAGTTGTTCTGAATCTGGGTGTGTGAGAATTCCAGGTCTGTCTTGAGTCGAACCTATTCGGGTTTGATCTCCAAGTTTGGTTCGAAACAAACTTGTTTGTGTTATACCTCCAAGTTTGTTTTTAATCAAATCTGGTCGACCTTTGTTTCACATTCTCAGATTTTTGTTTCTCAACATTATCAGACTTCTTTTTGTCAACATCGACAGGTTTCAGATTTGGACACTTGCGTGCAAGATGTCCTATTTGGTCACATTTAAAACATGTTCTTTTTGAAACATCTTTGACCTGTGGTTGTTGCTTTTTCTTTTGAGCATAGAACTCTTCATTAGACTGACGTCTAAATTGGAGTTCTTTCTCTTCCACAGAACTTGTTCCATGAACAAAATTCATCTTTGTCTGAAAATTTGACGTTTCATTTTTATTTCGACTTTGTTTCTTCTTATAACCCAACCCAACCTTCATATTTTTCTTCTTGTACCCAGGTTTGTTATAAAAAGTTTTGTGACCTTTTCCAGCAAACTTTGGAATCTCAGACTTTTCAATCTCAACCATCTTGAAAACTTTGTCAATCTTGTCTGAAATCACATTTTGAATCGCGAATACAATATCTAAAAATAATTTGTCCGATCCAATCATGGTATAAACCAATCCTTTTGAATCATCATCCAATTTTTTCTTAGATTTTGAGTTTTTCAGATATCCATCATGAAAATTACCTTCATTTTCATCCTGTGATTCAGATTTACCTGTTTCAACCGACACTTCTTTCAACACACTTTCAACGAACTTACCTACCACCTCTGAATCACTAGAATCATCATATTTGGAATAGGTTACGTCAATGTTATCTGGCAATTGATCAACCATGTTGAAAGCTTTTTCGACCTTTTCATCATCATAAAATGCAAACTTTTCCGGTGGTGGAACTTGATGAAACTCTGAGCCAATGCCTTTCTTGTTTTACTCAGACTCACCATCTCCCGGTTTTATATTGAAAATTCTTTCTAGCACATATGATGACGCGTGATAACTTTTTAACTTGTTATTATCCTGTTCTAAATCAGCAATCTGACGCTTAAGTTTAGCAACATCCTCAATGTAAGAATTTACAACTTGTTGCTTTATTTCATACTATCGCTTAAACGTATCAGTTGTTTCAGAACAATATTTCAATCTTGATTGAACAAGTTTCATTTCACTTTTTACTTTTTCATATGATTCTTTTGTGATGTGATAAGCCAATTTTATTGAATCATACTCCTTTTTCATTTCCTGACAAACCTTTTCTTTTTGTAAACATTCTTCTATCATTTTCGAAACATTTTCTTTCAAAACTTCATTTTCTTTTTCTATCTTTTTACATTTTGCTGAAAGCATTTCATTTTTATCTTTTAAAACTTTTTCATTTTCTAACATTTCTTTGCATTTATTTTTGAAAACTTCTTCTATTTTATTGAAATCAAGATCTCTTGTTCTGATCTTTTCATCTTTTTCAGTACAAGCACTGCATGGTTCCATGCACTTCTTGTACTGTTCAACAATTTCAGTTAAAATGTCCGAATCAGAATTTACCTCAGTGATTGGTACCTCGGTGTTTGCTTCAGTTTCTGTCTGATCAGCTTCTTTCTGCTGCTTCTCATCAACAGCTTCAATATCAACACCAACATCACCAGCAATATCAGCAGAACTATCAACCTTCACTTCAGCTTTTTCAACTTGTTGTTCTTCAGTAACAGCTTCTTTTTCAACAATTTTTTCTTCCAACTTTTCTTTCTCAGCTACCTCCATATCTTCCTCTTTAGTAGCTTCAATTTTAACTTCTTCAACCTTGACCTCCTCAGCGACCTTCTTTAAATCATCAACCAGATTCTCAATATTCTTCTTCATTCTTTCTTCATTCCTCTTCCTCAGACTTAATGTCATAGCATCTCTGATGATTTTATCCAGCCTTTTTGCATATGTTTTGTCTTTTGCAGCATTTGAATAATATTCGCCAAATCGAGGAATTACTAGAAGAACATCATCGTGAATTATATCACTCCTGGGAACAACAGGTTCACCTTCTTTGTTGACAAAACATTCTTGTTTCTTATCCCATCTTTTGTTTCTCACAACATTTTCATATTCTTCCTGCATCTTTTCCATTTTGCATCCAACAATGAAAATTTCTCTCTCAGTTTTTTCTCTCAAGGTCTCTTCTCGAGTTTTTCTTTTATCTCAGCAACAAAAGCATAATGATCATGTTTTTTGTGAAAAATTTCTGCATCTTCCTTTGTTCTAATTTTGAATCGATAATCAACATGATCTTCTTCTGGAAGAATTTCACTCCAGTCATATCCTTCATCATCATGGAAAACTGCACAAGCTCTTGACTTTTCTTTTGTATTGTTTTCAATCAATTTTGGCTCTTCTTTGCTTCGGTGGTAGATCGCCTTTTGGTAATAATCATCATTGAAAGGACGTTCATTTCCTCCAACTGCAGAATTATTGCATTCTCTCTTGAAATGACCTTTTTGCTTACATCTGAAGCAGGTCACTTTGGATTTGTCGAATCCAAGCTTTGTTGTCGGACCACCTAAAGATTGCTTCCCAGTAATCTCCATATACCTCTATGCTCTTCGAATGCAACTTGCTAAACAGCAACGAATGTCTATGAGCTCCATTTCTTCTGGATCAATCTGGTCGTAGTCTTCCTTGGTTAATTCGGAATTTTCGATTTTTCCTGCAACTAGACCTTCATACGATTCCAGAACTGATGCTAGAAAGCTCATTTGCTGCTTAGCTGCATTGATGCTCATTGCAGGAGAATTTTTCAATTTGAGAGCAATGTTGCAAAGAATTTCTTCAGAATCTTCAGGACTTGCTTTTGAAGATGAATGATATCCAGAATTGTAGCATGATGAGGTTGTTTGTGATTCTTTCATTTTCTCACCACTGAATGTTGTCTTTGGTGAACAATCAGCTTTCACCGAAGGTAAATTGCCTTTGTAATACAGACCAACATTCTGATGATGCGACGAACTGCTCATCTTGCTTTGCTTTTGTAACTCAAGGTCATGACTCTCAATTTTTTCTAACAAAGCATCAAGAGAAATTGAATCATACAAAACATCATTTTTCAAAATAAACACAAACGTTTGCCACTGATCAGCTCGTGGTAACGCTTCAATTACTTTGTCAATTATTTCTTCTCTTGTTTTCACAATTTCAAATCTTTCAAGTTTAATTTTTAGATGACAAAAGCATTCAATCATTTGTCTAACAATCTCTCCTTTCAAACTATCGAACAAATCAAATTCCTTTTTTAATAACGCAATTTTGTTTTTCTTGATTTGTTTACCCCCCTCAGCTTTCACCCGTAAAGCTTCGCATACAGATTTCGAAGACCCATCATGATTTAACAATGAAAAAATATCATCTCGAATTGATTGTTGAATCAAAGAGATCATTTTCTGCTCATATGAAAATCTTCGTTTGTCTTCTTCTGTAAAACTTTTGAGCGGGATTTCTTCTCCTTTGTCATTAGTAGGTTTATCATAGCCAAACTCCAAGCAAAACCAACTTTCATGTGCATACGCTTTAGTCTAGTTGATAAACCTTTCTTTCCACCAAACATAATCCTCAATATTATCAAGCTTAGGTGGTTTCGAATAGGTTCCATAAAAGTTATCATGCTTAATGTTGTCTTTAATTGATTTTGTTATTGCTTTGGGTGTAACATCTGAAGCTTCCAACGTATCTGAGGTAAACGCGTTGTAGAAAGTATTGTAAAATTCTTCAGCCAAGATGTGATCCTTGAGACAAAACAACAAACACAATCAGTTTCAACAATATCAAATAACCTGAAACAGACTGACACACGACTGGTGCAAAATGACCTTGACACAAAATGAGGTTTGGTGCGAAATCAGCTTTCAAGCGGAATAACAGTTTCAAACGAGATTAAGTCTCAAACGAAATTAACTGATTTGAAACAGAATTATAATTTCGTATGAAATAATTCAAACGAAATTAAATTCCTTGCGGAATTAACTGCATGTTCAAGCGAAATTAACCCAAACTAGCTAATTCCGTGCGGAATCAAGATCCAGTTTTAAATGGAATTATGCTGATGTCATTTTGTCCAAACAGTTTTTCAAACGAAATTACACATTTTATCAATTTTAGATCCAATTTTAGTCCAATTCTTTCAAGGATTTGTTAAAACACTGTTTCGCATGATATATGTGAAAATCAATCCATTTTGACCGTTAAATCTTGTTCAATTTAGAAAAGAAGGTGTAGAAGTATGAAATTCTGATGAAATCAAGCTGAATTTGATAGAACTCCTCCTCCTGAGCTCTGATACCACTTGTAGGATCATTGTATGACCCGAATGAGTCGTTCAGAAGAGTTTTGGATCCGAATCAAAGGCGGAATCAATGAAACGGACAAGATAACAGCTTGATTCACTTTAATATGTCTCTATTATTGATGTAATAGTGTTACAGCACCTCGAGACACTTTGGCAGCACTTCGGTACCAAATCAGACAAAACATTACAAATGAAACGGAATCACAGGGTATTTATAGGCAAGTAATTCCGTGTGGAATTAACAAGGTTCAGTTCAAGCGGAATTAGCTAAAGCTAATTCCGTACGGAATTAACCTGTTAACTCTCATGCGGAATTAACTTCAAACGGAATTACCTATTCCAAGCGGAATTACCAATCTGGTAATTTCGTGCGGAATTACCCTAAATCTCATAAAACCTAATTTCTCGTTCTACGAGCCCTGATCTATCAATCATATTACATTAAATGATACAAGACGAAGTCAATCAGACATAGTGCACTAACATCATCACTAACACAATTAATTTAATACACCGATTCATGCCTCATAATAGAGACTAAATATACCTTTCTTTACATACCCGCTAATAACGGATACTTGTATCTTTAACATATCTTTCATTTGATTCGTTCATGACGAACAATCATATTCTTTACATTCTTACACTTACACTCCAATCCGAAAAGACGGATCGAGTAAACTTTCATTCGTTACATACTTAACCTCCCATACCCGGTTCGACTAGAAAGAACCGGATATGATGCATTATCTTTCATAATTTATTCATTCCTCACAATCCGTTTATGACGGATCTTACTTTTACTTTCAAACGACCATAGATTTCAATTCTCACAACTTTAACATAACAACACAATATAATTGAGATTATTATACAAATGACAACATCATAAAAATAGAAATATGGTGTACACTAACGTACCTCGATCTTGTGAGCTTTCCGACTTCCTAGTGTTGGAATCTTCTTCTTTCACACCTATAACAACACGTTCATTCACTTATTTAGTTCAACTAAATTTCATTCATTCTTCTTCCAAATCACGCATATTATTCTTTTAAGCATTCCATCAAACACTTGGCGGGTTTCGCTTTTTCAGGACATTTACCCAACTAACTAAAACATGTTTTTGGGCTAGTTCTTTTAATTATCCAACAATAATCAAGCAAACCTTATTCTATATCAATTTATCTAGTGTTTATACATCATTAACAGAATTATTCATCAATGATTCACATGCATGACACCATGGTCATCACATCTCAAATTCATAAAGTGGGTTTTTACTAGAATCTTTCAAATAACCTAAAATCAAACCTGATTCTTGTTCTAGAAGGTAATCCTAACTCAGATTTCTCACATTTAGACACAAGAATTTGAGATTGGGTTGAACCCCTCATTCTACAAATCATGATTCCAGAAATTAAACTTACCACTTCAGAAATTGAGGCTAGCTACTCGAATTTAGGGTTCATGCATTAGATTTCTCCTTTGATTCAGGTTTAATTGCTTGATTTCATGATGTTAGGTTTTCACCCTCTTGCCATGCTCCCTTGTTCGATCGACCAGAATCCCCACACACACTCTGTGTGTGGGTTTTAATCCCTTTTATTTTAATTACCTCAATTTTTGATATGTTACACCTTTAGTCCCTCAAGTTCACTTACTTATTTAAATTTTAGACTTCACCCCTTTATTATTTATATCATGCATCAAAACCCCATTAACTAAGTTAAGTTTTTAAATAAACTTTTTAACTTATCAAATAAACATTTTTGGGGTGTTACAAGTCTACCCCCCCCCCCCCCCTTAAAAGGGTTTCGTCCCCGAAACCTGACACATAACAATTTATACATTTTCATACCAAAGAGAAAAGGGTAGTGCTTCCTCATTTCATCTTCCGCTTCTCATGTAAGTTCCGACCCCTTTCGGTGTTTCCATTGAACCAACACTTGTCTAACGGCTTTGTTGCAAAGATTCTTCACCTTAACGTCTTTAATGGCTATTGGTCTTTCGACATAATTTAACCTCTCGTCCAACTCAATGTCGTCAAGAGGCACTAATGTTGTTTCATCCGCAAGACACTTCCTCAACTGCGACATGTGGAAGGTGTTGTGGATCCCGTCTAGTGAAGACGGTAATTCTAATCGATATGCAACCCTTCCAACTCGAGCCAAGATTTTAAATGGTCCGATATAACGAGGACCTAACTTACCCCGTTTGCGGAAACGGATTATACCCTTCCATGGTGATACTTTCAATAGAACATAATCTCCGACTTGAAACTCGATAGGACGCCTTCTCTTGTCCGTATAGGCTTTTTGCCGATCCTGGGCTACTTTCAGTCGAGCTCTAATCAATTCAATCTTTTCATTCGTCACTGCTATTAAATCACTTGGCGCAAGTTCTCTCTGTCCAACTTCGCCCCAACACACATGAGTTCTACATTTCCTCCCGTATAATAGCTCTTAGGGAGCCATTTGAATACCACTATGATAGCTATTATTATAAGAAAATTCCGCTAGTGGTAAATGGTCATCCCAATTCCCGCCAAAATCCAAGGCACAAGCTCTTAACATATCAACAAGCGTTTGGATGGTTCGTTCTGATTGACCATCAGTCTGAGGGTGATAGGTTGTGCTTATGTGTAGCTTTGTGCCCATACTTTCATGAAACCTTTGCCAATAACGAGAGGTAAATCTAGTATCCCGATCTGAAACGATTGACACGGGCACCCTGTGTCGAGATACGATCTCATTCATATAAAGTTCTGCCATTCTCTCGGAAGAATAAGCTTCTCGAATAGGTAAAAAGTGGGCACTTTTTGTGAGTCGGTCTACGATTACCCATATTGTATTATGGCCCTTTTTCGTTTTAGGAAGCTTGGTTACCAGATCCATATCTATCTCCTCCCATTTCCAAATCGGGATTTCCAGAGGTTGTAACTCCCTGTATGGTTTTCGATGTTCTGCTTTCACTTGGGAGCATGTTAAGCATTTCGAGACATACTTTACAATATCGCGTTTCATACCTGGCCACCAATAATTGGTCTTCAAGTCCCTGTACATCTTGGTTGCCCCGGGATGAATTGAGTACCGTGACCTATGAGCCTCCTCGAGTAGAGAAGTCTTGACTTCGCAAAATCATGGTATCCAAATTCGGCCGAATCTTGTTTTGAGTCCGTTCGAATTTTCTTCTAATTTATCAGCTATACCTTTTACTCTTTCTTTCTTTAAGTCTTCCGCTCCAAGCGACTTTATTTGGGAATCTCGTATCATATCGAGTAAACGTGGAGTAACTATCATCTTCATGGATCTTACTTGAATCGAAGGTGGAGACTCCTTTCGGCTTAGTGCATCCGCCACCACGTTCGCCTTTCCCGGGTGGTAAAGGATATCGCAATCGTAATCTATAATCAGTTCCAACCATCTTCGTTGCCTCATATTCAAGTCTTTCTGTTCAAAGAAATATTTGAGGCTTTTATGGTCCGAGTAAATTGTACATCTTGTACCGTATAGGTAGTGCCTCCAAATCTTTAAGGCGAACACTACCGCTGCCAATTCCAGATCGTGTGTTGGGTAGTTTACCTCATGGGGCTTTAATTGTCGTGAAGCGTATGCGATAACCCTTCCCTTTTGCATCAAAACACAACCTAAACCCTGTTGTGATGCGTCTGAATAAACAACCAGATCTTCGGTCCCATCTGGTAATGTCAAGACCGGAGGGCTCGACAGTTTCTCCTTTAATATTCGAAAGGCTTCCTCCTGTTCTTTACCCCACGCAAACTTTTCTTTCTTTCTCGTTAGTTTTGTTAAGGGTAATGCTATCTTCGAGAAATCCTGTATGAATCTTCTGTAGTACCCCGCGAGGCCTAGAAAACTTCTTATTTCAGTTGGATTTTTCTGGGAAACCCATTTCATTACGGCATTAATCTTCGACGGATCTACTAAAACACCTTCCGAATTGATCACATGACCCAGAAACTGCACCTCTCTGAGCCAGAAGGCACACTTTGAGAATTTCGCATAAAGTTTTTCTTTACGGAGAATTTCAAGTACTTCACGCAAATGCCTCGCATGTTCAGCCTTACTTCGCGAATAGACTAGGATATCATCTATGAATACGATCACAGATTTATCTAGCATAGGTCGGCATACCCGGTTCATAAGATCCATAAACGCTGCTGGAGCGTTCGTTAACCCAAAGGACATAACTCGTAATGTCCATATCGGGTTCTAAATGCGGTCTTTGCAATGTCTTCTTCTCGTACCCTGACTTGATGATACCCGAACGCAGGTCTATCTTAGAGAACCAACTCGCCCCTTGTAATTGATCAAAAAGATCGTCAATTCTAGGTAAAGGGTAGCGGTTCTTCACGGTCAGCTTATTTAATTCTCTGTAATCGATGCACATGCGCATCGACCCATCTTTCTTCTTAACAAATAAGAGAGGCGCTCCCCAAGGCGACACACTCGGGCGTATAAAGCCCTTATCGAGTAGGTCTTGTAATTATGTCATTAACTCCCGCATCTCGGTGGGAGCCAATATATAGGGAGCCTTCGCAACCGGCTTCGCACCCGGATTCAATTCGATGTGAAACTCTATTTCTCGTTCGGGAGGGAGTCCCGGCAATTCCTCCGGAAATACATCCGGAAATTCGTTCACGACCTCAACATCTTCAAGCTTCGGGAGGCTTTGTCGAGCGTCTACTACATAAGCTAGGTATGCTCTACTTTCGTTAAGTACGTATTTAACGGCTTGATCAAGGGTGCACAATTTTGTTTCCACGTTTCTCTCCCCTTGAATACTCAATTGCCTTCCACTTGCAGATTGGACAAGCATTACCTTATTTTCACAATTAATCTCTACACGGTGTCGTGCCATCCAATCCATACCTACTATCATTTTAAATTCCCCCAAAACCATAGGTATGAGGTCGATATCGAATTTTTCATCTTCTATAGTGAATTTGCAATTCTACAAATATCGTGTAACACATAGTTCTTACTATCGGCTATTTCTACTTCTAAAGGTATCGACATTCGTTCAATCTTAAATGAAGGATGTTGTACGATTTCATTTGAAATAAACGACATAGTGGCTCCGGTATCGAACAAAACATAAACCGGTATGGAGTTTATTAGAAAGATACCTGAAACCACATTCGGATGGGACTTGGCTTCTTCGGATGTGATTTGAAACATCCTCCCTTTCGCCTTAGAGCTTTCTTCGTTTTTTCCCTCCTTCTTTGATCCTTGTTGGAGTTTAGGACACTCCGACTTAACATGCCCTTTCTGGAAACAGTTGAAGCATGTCTTCGGGTTGCTAGGGCACTTGTAGGATGTATGCCCTTCTTCACCGCATTTATAGCACCCCTTCTTACCCAAAAGGCATTCCCCGGTGTGAAGTTTTCCACATGTCTTGCAAGGAGTAATACCACCCTTCGACTTATCTTTCCTTCCCTGATCTTGGAACCTCCTCTTTTTAGATGGACTTGCATTTGTCCCCCTTTCTATCGGCCTCTTTTCGCCACGTTCTTCTTGCCTCTTAATTTCAATTTCTCTATCCCGTGCCAGATTGATGAGCTCGTCAAAGGTTTCACACTTTGAGGGAGTGATGAACTCCCTAAATTCTGCCTTTAGTATACCATAGAAGCGGTTGATCTTCATCCTTTCTGTCTTCACAAAGTCTCCGCAAAACTTCATCTTATCCATGAACGTGTTTGATATTTGGTTTATCGTCTCGTTTTTCTGTCGGAGGCGTAAGAAATCCTCCTGAATCTTATCAATGGCTGACTGAGGACAGTGGTATCTCATAAAAGGTTCCTTGAATTCCTGCCAAGTCATCCCTTGTAGCTTGTCCTCCCCAACTTCCTTACTATGAGCATCCCACCAATCTTTCGCCTGAAGAGTGAGTTGACCAGTAGCGAACATCACCTGGTCTTCCTTGTCACACCGACTTCGTATGAATACCGCTTCTATGTTTGAAACCCATCTTTGGCATGCGATCGGATCGATTTTACCATCATACGTTGCAGGGTTGCAAGCCATGAAATCTTTATACGTGCACCGTTGTTCTTTGCTTTTACCTTTAGATCCCTCAATTAATTCTTTCAATTCTTCGATCTTGCTAGTCATCATGGTATCCACAACTCCCAACACCCGACTTTCTACTTCTTGAGCTAATCGTGGAAGATTAGCTTGCATAACCCCTTCCGCCACTTCTGTGACTTTGCTATTAAATGCGTCTTGTCTAACCGTATCATCGTCATCCTCATTAACGTTTCTTGCATCGGCCATCTACACATTATCATGTTTATGTTTAATACAAATCGCAAGCTTTCAATATGTCATAGTTCGTTAGTTCCATATTCACTTCATTCGCATTCTTACATTTTAAACTTTACTCGCTTTTTAAACTTTCATCATTCATTCGTGTCATTCGACACATTACTTTCGACTTTTACAAATTTCTTCCATCGTAACCACTAATTATGGTTACACATATCTTATTAGGCCTTATATGGACCCTACATGAACATTTAATAGGCCTTCGGACAATTCGAAAACTCAAAATACGAAAAACAAAACAAATCAGCGGCTGAATTTTGTGCGTGGCGTCGGCGACGGCCGGGAGGTCCGTCGGCGACGGCTGCTGTAATTGTCCGTCGGCGACGGTTCGTCCGTTGTCGATTCGCTGCAGTTCGTTTTATGGGTGATTTGTTCCTTTTTCGGGTCCGTTTCCAGCCATACGGTTCCTGGAACTCCCCGTATCGCCCCCATATTTATTCTTTCACGTACTTAACTTAAATATTATATCCCAAGCACATCACACATGCTAACATTTAATAAAAACTTAAATTTTTACCTCGTTGGCGACCTTGGAGCGAGCACACTTTTGAATGAGCCGTCAGTTTAAGTTCAAGCATCACATTATATGCTCGAATCCCTCAAACCTTAGCTCTGATACCAACTTATTACGTCCGCGTTTATGTCTAATAAAAATGGCGAGGTTAAACACTATAGTTTTGAACTTTCAAATTCGCCTAACCTTTTCACACTTTGAGGTAACGATACTAATATCATTAATGCACAATTTTTAACAAAATTTGGGCATGACCCGTCTATAAGACGAGCATATCCCTGTTTTAACCATCATTAAAATAAATAAGTCTACAACCCGTTCGACTAGACACGACTAAAAACCATAATATCAAGTGTTAAAAAGTGCAACTACTAACAAGGTTATACGAAACAAGCATTTTGACCCAAAACATTAATACGAAATAGCGGAAGCGCTTGATGGTCATAAAGTGTGCATGTGCTCGCTCCAATTTGCCAAGTCGCCTAAATTGAGGATTTACCTACATTCAACATAAACAAATAAGTTAGTATTTCGTCACTAACACAATTAATTTAATACACCGATTCATCTCTATCACGTTTTGCATCATTCCATTACATTACTAACCGTTAAACGGTTCATTACTTGCTTGCCTCATAATAGAGACTAAATATACCTTTCTTTACATACCCGCAAATAACGGATACTTGTATCTTTAACATATCTTTCATTTGATTCGTTCATGACGAACAATCATATTCTTTACATTCTTACACTTACACTCCAATCCGAAAAGACGGATCGAGTAAACTTTCATTCGTTACATACTTAACCTCCCATACCCGGTTCGACTAGAAAGAACCGGATATGATGCATTATCTTTCATAATTTATTCATTCCTCACAATCCGTTTATGACGGATCTTACTTTTACTTTCAAACGACCATAGATTTCAATTCTCACAACTTTAACATAACAACACAATATAATTGAGATTATTATACAAATGACAACATCATAAAAATAGAAATATGGTGTACACTAACGTACCTCGATCTTGTGAGCTTTCTGACTTCCTAGTATTGGAACCTTCTTCTTTCACACCTATAACAACACGTTCATTCACTTATTTAGTTCAACTAAATTTCATTCATTCTTCTTCCAAATCACGCATATTATTCTTTTAAGCATTCCATCAAACACTTGGCGGGTTTCGCATTTTCAGGACATTTACCCAACTAACTAAAACATGTTTTTTGGGCTAGTTCTTTTAATTATTCAACAATAATCAAGCAAACCTTATTCTATATCAATTTATCTAGTGTTTATACATCATTAACAGAATTATTCATCAATGATTCACATGCATGACACTACATGGTCATCCTAATTCACATCTCAATTTCATAAAGTGGGTTTTACTAGAATCTTTCAAATAACCTAAAATCAAACCTGATTCTTGTTCTAGAAGGTAATCCTAACTCAGATTTCTCACATTTAGACACAAGAATTCGAGATTGGGTTGAACCCCTCATTCTACAAATCATGATTCCAGAAATTAAACTTACCACTTCAGAAATTGAGGCTAGCTACTCGAATTTAGGGTTCATGCATTAGATTTCTCCTTTGATTCAGGTTTAATTGCTTGATTTCATGATGTTAGGTTTTCACCCTCTTGCCCTGCTCCCTTGTTCGATCGACCAGAATCCCCACACACACTCTGTGTGTGGGTTTTAATCCCTTTTATTTTAATTACCTCAATTTTTGATATGTTACACCTTTACTCCCTCAAGTTCACTTACTTATTTAAATTTTAGACTTCACCCCTTTATTACTTATATCATGCATCAAAACCCCATTAACTATGTTAAGTTTTTTAAATAAACTTTTTAACTTATCAAATAAACATTTTTGGGGTGTTACAGATCACCAAGTCGGTCCCCGATTACGCTAAAATATCTAACACGTCCGCCGTCAGATCTGTCACGAAATCGATATCCTTCGTGATGTTGATAACCTAAACATAGTGAAGTGTCACGATATGTTCAATCGACCTGGTCAGATCTGTCACGAAATCGATATCCTTCTTGTTTAGAAAGCCAAACCGTCAGAAAATTGGTTCAGTTTATTATCGTACCCTTTTATGATACCAAATAAATACTCTATTTTGAATACATGTTTGTTTTTAACAAAACTTATACGGGAATGTAAAGGGAAAAAATAACGAATCTAAGGTATTAATAAAATATCTAATTAACTAAAAAAGGGAATATGATTTAGAAAATGAAAAAATAATTATTAAAATTAGAAAATAAGTAATAGAGGAAATATGGTTTAAGAAAAGAAAAAAAAATATGTTAAAAATTGAAAAGCAAATATAATAATTAAGTATTACACTATTAAAATAAAAAATAATTAGAAAACTATAAATTAAAACCTATATAAAGAAGCAAGTACTTTGTGCATATGTTGGTTGTAACCTGTGCTTTGGGAGTGTTTCAAAAAAAAACTTGATGGTGTACATCCACGTATTTGTTACATACCTTCTCTCCCTTTCAGTCCAAAACCACTGCCACTCATCTCATCCGGTTTGAAGATCAGTACCAACCACCGCCGACGAAGGCAGTCCTTAAACGTTTAAACCCTAAAATCAAACCTCTCGAAATACGGTGAGCAAACAAGTTGTCAAGGTTTATGTTAAACCCTAAGAAAAGGCCATACCCCTATTTCTTCGTGTCTTTCTCAGGTATGTTTTTTTATCAGAGTTTTTGGTTTTCTGGTGGTTTTGCTTGCTTCATTCATGGAGGTGGCTTTTGTTTCGCCGCCGGTTGTGGGTATTGTTGCCTTGATTATGTTGGCTTGATGATGGTGGTTGATCTTTATGTAAACCTTACCCTTTTTGTATGATCTATGAGGTTGATGTTGACACTTGAGTTGCGATTAAGGGATGTAGGAAGCCGTTGCCGGAGACCTATGGCGGTTACGACGAACGACGTGATCAAGCCGTCTCCGGCGTCTGTTCTGTGACGTGCGTCTCCGGCGGCCACGGTTTTATAAGCGCTTATACATGTTTCTTTACCCTATGTTGCGATTCCGATTGTGTCCAATGTGATGTTTAAGTATCTATTGGTTTTGTTTCATCTTTAGTTTATTGCTATTAATCTGAATATATACGTGTGATTGATGAATGGATGCTACTTAATCAATTACCTTCTGTATAGGTAAATATGATGGGCTATGGTCAACCAGTTTCATTCATTGCGCTCTAATTTGAAATCAATGAAACTCCCTGAACCATAAGAAACCCTTTTGCTTAACTCCTCTAAATATGATATTGAATTATGTTATTTGAATATTACATTACGTATGATGTAAATACATAATGAGTTGGCGAAACTTACTTGGGTTGTAATTCAATGTAAGCCAGATGTGTCTTTGCTGATGAAACTGATATTTGCAGTCAGAGGATGAGGTGTGGACCCGTTGGGGGCTATGGTCTATGATGAAACTGGTGACGCAAATTATGACTTGGTTTACTTATGTTCCGTGCTCTATGACTTGGTTTACTTATGTTCCGTGCTCTACCTGTGAACAATGTGGCAAGCATCAGGTACATCTTTTTTTTTAGTGGTGAAGTAAATTTAACGCTTATTAATAATTAGGCATGTGATGACTTTATTTTTCGGTTTTTGTCTTGTGATTTCCATTCGTTATAACATTTTAAAGGCAAGTATATATGTCTATGAAATTTTAGCATATGAATATCATTGTCATCTTCTGTAAAGGGTTTATTTGGAAAATTTACCACAAAAATGTTTATGTTCTTGCAAGATCATCTGTACTTGATCATTAAACAGTTTTGTTTTATATTTCCATTTTTTAGTTGTCAACAAAATAGATGTTGTACTTACCGAAGACTAGATTGATAAATAGAATGCATATTTAGTGGGAGTATTAATCTATATTAGATCAGAATGCACATGTGAAATATGGGCTTCTATGAGTTACATTTATGTATAGACATCTGCGTAGGTGTTTTTCTTTATTGGATGTTTTAAATTATTGCCAAATGGGAGTGTCATTGCTGATCATTCTCATAGAAAATGGAAATGCCCATGGTCATGTTCATGTTCATGGTCTCAAGGTCAACGCTTGAGACATTTTTTAAACAGTTTGCTAAATGGATAGGTTGGTCCAGGATTCCCTTTAATTTTGATATAGATAGTTTCAATTTTTTTTAACTAGACCCGTTTGACCCGTTAAATTCAAAACATTTACAAAGTTTGTCATCTTGGTTACATTTTCTATACGTTTTTTTTAATTGTAGCAGGTAGTTTTACATTTATGGTTGAATGGATAATAGACCGATATGAGGCAAACGGCTCAGTCGCGTAACGGGTAAAAAGACAAACTTTTATACGGGTATCAGTTGTGCAAAGAGTGATCAGTTTCAGCCTTCGAGTTTATAGAGATGGAGATGAGAGAATATCAAAGACTTTGATTAATCAGATATCACATGAGAAAGAAAATGATACATAAGTGTTTTTACGCTGATAAAGAAGGTTGCAGAAAAGGGTATAACTTTGTTTTGTACATCTTGGATGTATAGGTTAGGCGATGTAACTATGGAACATTGGTGTAACAAATGCATGGGTTTATTTGGTATGACACATATGAATAGCTCACTAATAAATCCTAGTTATTATAAAATTTAAATTACTATTCATAGATCTTCGTCAACAATATATACTAGATTGTTGCCGTATGCCGCGCGTTGCGGCGGCGACGTCTTAGTTATTTATAGCTTGTGACACGTTATGTGATATATTAATCATATGAAAATGTGTGTCCCGACGTATCTGCTCTAAAGCTTTGCAGTTACAAAAGAAACGGAATCGAACCCGAGCTGGTTCATTTAATAAGTATTCCACCTAGCCACTACACCACTTTTATCTTTGCATCTAGACTTGGCGGTGTCAAAACATACAATAACTCAAATTTAGAACGTCGAATGAAAACGTATTATATTTGACCAGACTCGTTTTCGAACACAGTTTACGTCAAAGCGTAGAGCATAAAATCGTATTATATTTGACCAGACTTGTTTTCGAAAAAAAAAAAACTTATGTCGAAACTTGAATCTATATCGTTTACGTTGAAACGTGAATTTATGTCGACACGTATATTAAAATGTCAAAACGTAGAACAACTGAAAACATATATAAAAATAAGCATGAAAATGCATTACATTTGACCATGTTCGTTTTCGAAAAAGTTGAAGTGCAAGTCGAAACATAAATTTACACCGACACGTACATGAAAATAACGATGTGAGAAAATAGTTTTTTGTCTTTTTAAGCTAAAGAATGAATATTATGGGGGGTGAATTTGAAAAGTTGAAGCTTAAGGGGGTGAAAACAAACACTTTATAAAGTTTTAGTGGACGTAAGAGGTATAAATGTCAATTTTAAAAGTTTATAGGCTGTTTTTGTTAAGTTCAAAACTTTAAGAGCCATTTTGTCTTTTTCTCAGGGGCTATTTTAGTCAAGTTAAAAAGTTGAGGGGCTGTTTTGGTCAAGTTGAAAACTTGAAGGGTTGTTTGTATTTTAGTCCCACCGACCTTTTGTTTTAAGAATATAGTAATAATATATGTAATTTGTATAGATAGATGCTTTGGTAATTGAAATATGTGATGCATGCAATAATTTTGAATCTCTTAAGCATCTCGGAAGCACGGAAACGGCTAGTAGGTGCCGTCTCCCGTCCCGGGGACTGCATGTGGACGGAAACGGCACGGGGACGCCGTGGAAACGTTTCCGACAAGCTGGGGACGGCCTGGATACGCGATGCAGCAGGGGACGGGTTATGGGGACGACTCCAAAAACGTTTCTGGGTTATTGGGGACGACTCCAAAAAGTTTCAGGGGACGTTTCGAGGGGCGGAACTAATTTTTTTTCCCGATTTGTTTTGATGGTCAAAAACCTGCAACTCTTCAAGGGATATTTGAAGAAGATGATGGATTTGAGAGAAAATAAAGGGTAATTTTGTAATTACAGAATTCAATATAAAAAGTCGCTCAATGGTCAATGTCTTTCACTTTCACTGTACACGGTACACTGTCTTTTCGAATTCTTCTTTAGTTAATTAATTGCAATACTCCTAAATACTTAATTATAATAATAATTTATTGATAAATATTAATTAATCTATGTCTTTCATTTAAATAGAATTTTAACTTTTTATTAATTTTTACTTTGTTAATTTATTTGATTTAGTTAAAAAATGTCCTAAGATTTTTTTTAATTTGTCATTTGTTTTTTTTTTCCAACTTTTTAGATGAACCGGAACTTGAAAGCGATTTGCTTGTTAACGTTTGATTAGATTAGGAAGATATGAAATTTTTGAACTTTACATCAATATATAACTATCTTGGGGTTTTGTGTTATATTATCTTTAATATATATTTATTTTTTTATATGTTTTAATTCCCGTACCCGTCCCGTCCCCGATTCTTGAATTTTTTAGTTTTGTCGTTTCCCGTTCCCGTACCCGTCCCAGTGCATCATAGTTAAGCATTGTTTAAGATTTTTGATGAATTATCGGTTTTGTATCCGTACCTTGAATCGAATTTTATTCACACAATACTGGGAATTGAATCGAGTGATGGTGTTTTGTGTTGTTAAATAACAAATTTAAGGGTGGATTGTTTTTTTTGCGGCGATGGTGAGTTTACGATGGAGATGGAGGTGGAGGCGGTGGGTTAAAGGTGACGGTGGAGGTGGTGGGTTGAAGGTGACGGTGGTGGTGGGTTTACGGTGGAGATGGAGGCGATGGGTTGAAGGTGACGATGGAAGTGGTGGTGGGTTGAAGGTGGAAGTGATGGTGATGGGTGGTGAAAGGAGGAAGAAGATGAGAGGTGGGCCCTATTGTTTTTTAGTTCAAAGGCAATATAGTCATACACATAATTAACTAAGATCCGAGTGAAAAAAATTACAATCACCAGGATTAAGTGTGTAATTATTGAAGCCTCAGGACCAAATCTGCAATATCTGCAAACCACATGGACCAACCAGGCATTTAACTCTTTTAAGAATCTTACAATTTGAAGTGTCAGCGATCGTACAAAGTTTAAATGAAGATAAATATTGACACTTTGATCGCTTAGACATACCCTCTTACATTTGACAAAAAAAAAAGTAAAATTCAACATAAATTCTTAAAGGGACTTAAACGATTATCCGATGAAAATCTTACACATTCATTAGTATTAATCAATAAATAATAAAAATACATACTAGTATAGTGAAAGTAGGGTTCGTGTTCTCAGGGAAACAGACAAACTAATTATACCAAAAACATTTTCAAGACTAGATACAATTGTTTTAGAAGGGAGATTTTGATTTAGACTAAAAAATAACGAAAACAAAATTAAAAACGAAGACGATTAAATTGTTGGGAAATTCATATGTTAAAAACTAATTCCAACACTAAGGCAATTTCTTAAATTTGAATCGGCTTACGATCATTATCTTTTAAGTTTCGTGTACGTGGTTCAACAATTTTATGTTTGCTTTTTGTTCGGTTTTATATTTTCGTTTTCTCTATGAACTTTTTTAGTGTTTGTGACCGCTGGCGATGATTTGGCGTTGGTCCTATTTGGCACCGTGTGGAGTGGGGGAGGGGAGGCTTAATACTAGTTTGTTATATTGTAACTTTGTTCTTTATTATTATTATTATTTATTTTTTTCTCCTTTGGCCCCTCAACTTTAGTAATAACATGTTTAGCCTCACAGTTTTAACAAGTTTTTTTTTTTAATTTTCATCATTTACCCTAGTTTTTTCTTTTCTCTTTTGGTCTCTTAATTTTGGCAATGACATGTTTAGCCCCTCAACTCTAATAAGGTTTTCAAATTTTAGTTTCCATTAACAAACTTTGCAATGCATCAGAGGTTGTACATTTGGTTTTATGGGTTGTACCCATGATGCATTGCAAAGGTTTCATTTTTTTTTATCCTTAATTTTTTTATTTTTAATCTCAAACACTTTTTCATCTTTTACAATTTAACTCCTACACTTTTTACTTTCAACTTTAGTCTTATATACTTTTTATATTTTACAAGTTTTTTGGTTTACGTTTCGGTCTAAATTTTGCGAGTTAACACGCCGCAACATGCGTGTGTGGTTCAACGTTTTTACGCCTAATTTTTCATGTTTAATGACCCCGTCGCAACGTGCAGGTCCTAAGTCGACTTATTTATCGTTTTTCATCTTTTATGTTTCGCGTGTATGGTTCAACTTTTTTACATCTACTTTTTGTTCGGTTTTATTTTTTTCTTTTTTTATACGAACTTTTTCGTTGTTGGTGGTCATTGGCGGTGATGTGATACTGGTGCTACTTGTCACGGTTTACGCCGCCGCAACGTGGAGGTCCTAGTACTAGTTAACATTAAATAGAAAAAATCGATATTATAGTTGTGCAGATTTATATATAATTACTTGTATTTTATTCCAAACTTTTAAAAAGAACCATATTGTACTATTGTAGACATGACTTATATAATAGCACACAAGGTAAAACTATGTGAGCTTTCTTTGGCTCGTAACGTTGACATGACTTATATAAGCGCGCACAAGGTAAAACGATATGAGCTTTTCTTTGGCTCGTAACATAATCAATGTGTCATTTCTTTAGGACCAACCGGCGGCATCACAACTCCTTGATTCTGCCTCGCGAGATTTCCCTCCCATCCTAATAATTGTGCAAAACCAGTAAAGCTCGAGTTAGAACTTTTAATAACAATTTATAAGTCATTTTGATTGATTTTAACTTTACTAAGTGAGATTGAGAGAAACTTAATACCAAGAGATGGGTCGAAGCCACGAAGCTTAAGCTCACGATACTCTTGGCATAGAGCGCACCACTCACAACAATAATGGACAAGGCAGTCGTTGCAAGGTTGATCGGGCAACATGTATTGTTGCCTTAGCTAGGTTAGAGCGAACACTACATGAATACATGCCGCAGCAGCCGGTGAATAGACATAGTACCATATAGAGGGCCGCGTGTTGTGTACACGCTGTTTAAAAAAAGTAGATGTAACCGTTTTTAAACAACTTGAATTACGTGAATAGACAGTACCTATTGCTATTGTTTAGGTAACGAAAAATCATATGTTATACAAACTTACACTATAAATCACATAATTAACTAAAGTCGAGCCTAAGACGGGGAGACACTTACAAGTATTTCCCTTGGTGACGATCTCGCCAATTCGTCCAAACGTGATGCACGGGCACCAACACGTCAAACAACCTATAGTTGCCACAAACAATATGAACTTCAATTAAACAATTCCGTGAAACAATACGAACTTCAATTAAACAATTCCATAAAACAAATTCTTGAGACATATATAATTCTTCATATGGTGCAACAAAATGATGAGTATTTGGTGTAAATAAGACTTACAATCGCTGCAGTGACAAAGGCCAGTGGACCATTGGCTATGGGTAGTCATGGTTGTTGATTAGAACTTATTTGTGCTGCTATGGGGTTTGAATTGGTGGTGGTTCAAGTATTGTGGACTGCCTATAAATAAGCCGAATTAAGGTGGTGATGTGCATGGGTGTGGATTAGAAATTTAGAATTATCAAACGGATTTTTTTTTATTATCGCTTCCTTGCCGCCTCCTCTTTGGACTAGTTTATGTGGGGGTAAGATCAAATAAAAAGTTTATTTTGCTAAGTAGGATGAGAAGGAATCTTAACCATTCATTTTTTAAATCAATGGTTAAGATGAAAGTGTAGGAGAAAGGAGGAGTACAAGATATCTTGGGAAAATCCTATTTATGGTCTTTCTCTCTCCACATGCAAGGCGCATGCATATTTCACCCCCATTTTTTAAACGTTCATAACTTTTTATACGACATTATTTATTCATAAAAATTTCACCATAAAATCGAGCGTCTTTTTATCTTTAATTTGAATACCATATTGCTATATCAAATATGAAGACTAAAAAAACCCACTAAAATGTGTTGTATTTCTATGTTGTATAACATTTTTTTTGTGCTGGATTTTTGTACTATATTTTTATACTATATTTTTGTACTAAATTTTTTGTGCTGAATTTTTTCTTAAATTTTTTTTTTCTCAATTTTTTGTACTGGATTTTTTTGTACTACATTTTTTTGCTGAATTTTTTTGTGCTATATTTTTTGTACTCGATTTTTTTGTGCTATATTTTTTGTACGAGATTTTTTGTGTTAGATTTTTTTGTACTAGATTTTTTGTGTTAGATTTTTTTTGTACTAGATTTTTTTTGTATTTTGAAAAAACAAAAGGGGTGCCACATGTCATTTTCACTCATATTTATAAGGACCAAAATGCCCTTGATTCCTACTTATTAGGAGTGCCACATGTAATCATCACAATCCTTCTTAGGCTACTTAGGCAAAATCCACTTTTTAGTGGATCATTCCCAGTTTATGTGATATACGATATTTGATACCATGTTGATATATATATATATATACACAGGAGAAGAATCATTTAGGAAGCACCCTTTATTGCGAAAACCACAAGAACCAATATGAACACAATCAAAAATACCTAAAAATAGCTAAAAAAACACCCAATTTTTTTTAATATTTTTTAATGAAAAATCGCTGGATTTCATTATTAAAAAAAATTTGGCTACTAAAAGTAGCGATTTTTACATAAAAATATTAAAAAAATAAATTGTTTTTGTGTTTTTTAGATTTTTTTAGGTTTTTTTTGGGGGTTTAGTTTTTAGCATTTAGCTTGGGTGGGGGTGTAACACCCTGAAAACGGGTTTGGTAATCAAACCACGTTAATACTAAAAGACGGGTAAAGTACCGTTAGTGGTAAAATTAACCCAGTGAATATTAGGATTTAAATAAATAATCCTAATATTAAATAAAAGTTGAACGAAGGCTTTTGAGGAAATAAACCGTATTCCAAACTCGATGAGTATCTTTGAGCATCGCCATGAAATTTACGTCTCTATCACCGCACTCTATATTACCGACAACACAAAGGTCACAAACCGTATTCAGTCGGCATCGCCATCAGGTTTCTGGAAACCCGATCTCTCGTGAACAGACCAAGATGCAGTCCATCAAAACACCTCTTCTGCTCTTGAAGAGTAGCCCTATCCTCATATACTTGATCCTCAACTTGCTTGATAAAGCGCTACTTTAAATCATTAGAGTCTGCAGAAGTGTATGCATTTTATATGTATACATTCTATACATCAAAATTCTAAACTTTATGCATCTTTTAATACAAAAAAGGCAGGAAAAAACAAACTGAAGCTACTTATATATCTTATTAAATAAAATCTTATCTTACAGTAGAAGCAGAGAGTTTCTTGCGTTTAGTAGGAACAACTATAGAACAATCATCATCATCATCTGCTCAAATCACTCATAATCATCATTTAGTCATAACCCAGATTACTTTCGTTGTACATTTAATAATCTAGGAGGGAAAACGTGTACATTTAATATAAACAAACATAAATTCATATTAAGTGTTTAATATTTCTTTGTATTTAATTTAATACTATCAATATCCATATTAACATATTCTAAAACCATTCTAGCTCCACAGATGCTTCTACCACTGCTCGCTCGAAGAAAGCAGAGCTGAAATATATCAACACTTTAAAATAAAAATTATCAACAGTTTAAAAAAATCCACATACCTAAAATAACTCCGCAGACGATTGTATGAATTTCAAACAACTATGATTAGGCTGAAATATAAAGCGAGAATTAGAGTAGATCAGTTCAAAATTTAAAATTCAAAATTACAAAAAAAAAAAAAAAAAAAAAAAAAAAACATACTTTCAGCGATGTTGGAACAATTATGTGAAGCACAAAGATCTGTAATCGGAGATTAACCGACTGAATATGAAAATTCTGCATTTGAGAGAAAGAAAGGAAAAAACAAACTGAAGCTACTTATCTATGTTATTAAATAAAATATTATCTTACAGCAGAAGTAGATAGTTTCTTGCGTTTAGTAGGAACAACTATAGAACAATCATCATCATCATCTGCTCAAATCACTCACAATCATCATTTAGTCATAACCCAGATAAAAAACAATTACGAAAAATCAAAAACAAAAACAAAAACAAACATAATTATATATTACATTACCATCATCAAGGCAAACCAAATATCCCCAAAATTCGTTCTGAAAGTGGGTCAGAGAGAGATTCGGTTTTATCTTTTCTTTTATGAACAAATGTCGAGTATTGGGAAGAGGGGATTTGAGGGAGAGATACATTGAAAGTGTGGTTTGAAAAATACAAAAGCAGAGAACAAGAGAGTGTAAATATGAAGAGAGAAATGAGAAAAAAAAAACATTTATATAAGAAGATGATTGACAGAAGTGATTGAGTGACATACATTAATTGCAAATTACGTATTCCTAGACATTTTGAATTTGAAATTACCGGCAACTAACATCTGCTGATATATACGCATTATATGAACCTTCAACCTCTGCTGGCTTTAAAGTATAGATATGGGCAGAGGTTTTGGATGACAGTGTTTTAGATGGATTTTAAACTGATTTTATATATTAGGCTTTATGATGCAGTAATAACATAAGAAAAACATTGTTGGACAGCCTCTCTAGCTACCACATCAGCTTTTCTTATGTCATTAGGATTTCTCCTTTTATAGAAAGTATAGATTATCTTATATTACGTGGTATAGATTAGTCTCATAAAAATGATGAATGGAAAAAACTGATGCCAGCCGTCTCAAATCTGAATGGAAAAGGTGATATTATATATGGAAGAAAAAATATATAGATAGAAAGTATTTGGGTTGGAAATTAAATCCCAAAATCAATTACAAATTTGATATTTTTTTATTTACAGTTTATGATATTTGGTCATAAATATAAAGAAAAACTTTGTTTTATCCTAAACAACTTACTTCTTTTTAATTTGAATATAAATTTTATCCCAAACAGCTTATTTCTTTTTAATTTGAATATAAATTCAACTTTAGTGAAAATCAAAATTCAAAGGTAGAGTTGGCATGCAATGGGGCGAGTTTAGACAGGTTTAGGTAATCCCAACTTCAAAACTAATTAGATAAGGTAATTGGGATCACTGCACTTGTAGCAAGCATGACCATTCGTATTGGTCGTTGGTTTTGGTTTTGGTTTTGGGTCAGTGTTTGGTTTCCTTATCTGATAGGGGGCTCTCGGGCCATTGCCTGATTATTCTCAAATGTTCAGGTGTGGATTATGACCCAACCCGGTTCTTATTCTATAAAAGTTAGATTGGGATGGACGGATTGGATGAGATTGTCGATACGGTGTTGGGTGATGTCTTGGGCCCTATAGACGGTATGAAAACTATGTTTCTCAAGCTCAAGGCTCTTAAGGTAGTGATGAAAAGCTAGAGAAGCTCAATTAAAATCGTGGAAGAGAAATATGTTATCGTCCTTAATAGGGAGGTGCAGGCATCAGAGCTTGTGGTAGAATATAGAAATCTTTCTACTGATGAAATAAAGATCAGACTTGACCTCACCCTAGGCTGGAGTTAAAAGGGTTAGAGGTAGCTAAAAAAGCCAAAGATCCGCAGCAAAATTCTCGAGTTTATTAACTGAGGTTTAGAGGTGAAAAATCCTCCCATTTCCATGGGATTATCAACTCGAACAAAATGAGAAATAGAATCAACAACTTATACATTGATGGCATTTGACTATCTGACCCGGAGAAGATCAAAATTGGCATTATGAGAAGCTTCATAAATAAATACATGTAGCCAATAAGGAGGAAGCCGTGATTCTCCAACTCCGGGTTGAAGTCGCTATCTGTTGACCAGGCCAATAGTCTCATCAGATAGTTTTCGTTGTCTGAGATTCATAAAGCGGTTCAGGGGTGTAGCGGGAGCAAAGCTCTTGGGCCGGAGGGATTCACCTTCAGATTTTTCTAACACTGTTGGAGAAGCTGAAATTGTTTATCCTGTTTATGATGGAGTGCTTTCATGCCAATGGAATGATAAGTCCCGGATATAATTAGTCATTGGGAAATTTACGAAAATGTCATTTGACCAACGTTCTTTATGAAAATGTCACGTTCATGCGTCCGTGGACGGACTCCACCACATGGGAGGAGTCTGTGCGTCACCTTGAAGAGTCCATCTGTCCATGAACGAGGAGCTGACACGTGTCCTTTCAAATGTTTAAGAGTCCATCCCCCGAAACATCCCATGCCTCCCCCGACGCATCCCATGCCTCCCCGACGCATCCCATGCCCTCCCCAACGCATCCCATGTGGAGGAGTCCGTCCACGGACGCATGAACGTGACATTTTCGTAAAGAACGTTGGTCAAATGACATTTTCATAAATTTCCCTTAGTCGTTTATCGCATTGCTTCCAAAAGTTGCTAACCCTCAGGAGCTATCGGATTTTAGACCAATTTCTTAATTTGTTCTCTCTATAAAATTATTGCTAAAGTTCTCTTGAATCGATTTAAACGGTCATGAATTCTTTAATCTCTCCATCCCAATCCATCTTTGTGGGTGGGAGGAACATTTTGGACGACCCTCTGGTTCAAAGTGAACTCGTGTCATGGACGCAAAGGACCAAAAGTAAGCTCTAAGTTTTCAAAGTAGACTTTGAAAAAGCATATGACATGGTAAACTGGAAGTTTCTTTAAAAGGTGTTGGAGTCCATATTAGCTTTAGCGGCGACAATATGGACTATTAGTAGTGCATGGGTTTTCTGGAGCTCTTGATTAAATGAATTTTTGGGTGTCTTAATTCGGGGAAGGGCTCGGTGTTGGTAAATGGATCCCCCCCCCCCCCACATATGAGTTCTCTTTTAAAAGGGGGTTAAGGCAAAGAGAACCCCTCACCCTGTGGCCTGTTTCTTTTTTATCTTAGCCACGGAAGCATTGGAAGTGTTCATGAATAGGGTCGTTAGTTTGGATCTCTTTCAAGGGTGTCTCTTCCTAATGGTGTCGCGGTTATATCACATTTTCCGTATGCTGATGAGTGATGATGTTAGATTTTTAAGTGAATGGTCAGAAAGTAATGTGCTGAATTTGAATCGGATGTTGAGATGCTTTTACATGCGTCATTTTACATGCTATAGAAACTTCATGCAATTATGTATTTGATTTTTGTGTAAGCAACAAGATAAAGTGACTTTGTATACTTATGACATCAACGTTCCATTTCTTGGAGAGGATTTGGTGGCATCATAGTTCCAAGATTTCGCCTCTCCATATTTTTACGCCATCCTAAATATGAATACAAAAGGTATAATTAGACGTTTCCAAAGCATATATATTGTATATTTATATATTTATACACTGGTACTAGTTCATTTTCACTTGGGAGATGAGAAAACCTCGCTTATTACTTACCAATAGACATATCGAATCCACAGTGTTTAAGCTCACGGTACTCTTGGCACAAGGCGCATAGTGGACAACAGCAGTGGACAAGGCAGTCAGGGCAAGGTTCCTCTGGCAACATGTATCGTTCTCTTATTTTGGCCCGATATATCCAACCATATAGCCATCCAAATCCAACATTAGCCAAGGTATAGTAAATGATCCCATGGATCTGACAAGCTGTTGTAACGTTATAATTAAGAGAAACGATTAGAGAATTTCACTGACAAACAAATTTGTCAGTACACTTTGTGAAGGTAGAAACTTTTGGTGAAGTTTCATGGTGGAAGTGGGTGTGTGTAAAGACATCATTGATGGATAACGAACAACTAATATTGCCGAAGGATGGAAAATTGACAACATGTTCACCAATGAACAATGTTCATCATTGCAATATCACCGACAGATTGGCAATGTATCGTTCGTATATTAGCTTTTTTCTAGTATTGCAATGACTAGTGATCATATCGTTCTTGAATCATCATCATGTAGAAATTGTGACCGTATTCTAACCGAAAGCAAAACCTCATACTTGCCACACTTTGGGCAACACATATTCTAATAATTTCAAGAATAAAAGTGGGTTGCTTTTACGCCACCAACCCCAATTTTTTTAAAATTGACAAACACATCTTCCACTTGGCGAAACAACAATTTTTTTCCCTCTTCTCCACAATCAAAATGACAATTTTTTGTTTGTTATGTAATACACACATTATTAATCTCATTTTATTATTCAAGTTTATCCTAATTTGATTTATTCAAATTAACCAATCATTAAAATTCACGACAAAAAAATTTGGTCAGAAAATTCTGCCAATATTTCGACAAATTACCGACTAAAATTAATCGACTATTTTTTCAACAATTTACCGACCAAAATAAGAAAAAGAACATAAATAAAAAAGTTGTTATTGTTTGGTTTCCCACTTACATTTATAAGTTAAGGGAATAGTGCTAGGCAATTTATAAGTTGAGGGAATAGTGCCAGCTGCCTGTCATTTCCTTATTTAACCAACCAATTTATAATGTTATTTTCAGCTTAAAACTACGGTTTCGCCCTCAGTTTAAAATTACGTTTTTGCACACAGTTCAGAATTGTCACACCCCGTATTTCCACGTATTACCGGTGGACCCGGTAGGGGAGTATCGTGACGTGGTTGGTAACATAATAGTCAAACAACACAATATTTAAATGCACAGCGGAAGCAAAGTATAGATTCATTTCAACCAAACGATATTGTAATATTAAGTATCACAAGTAGTTGAATATAAATCCACAGGTAGATCAAAATAAAAGGAAACAATGTTCAACAGTCTATGACATCCAAGCTTGCGAGACTTATTGTGGATGCTAGGAGCAAAGCCAGCCTATTACGCGTAGTACCTGCACTTAACCTTTTTGAGAAAATACGTCAGTTTACACTGGTAAATACAATCAACCGACTCATTTTGAAAAGAGTTTAAGAAAAATGAATTTAAGGCACAAGGCACAAATAATATTTTATAACTTGGGATAATTATTAGAATATAATTCTTGTAAAGGATTTACATGTTTCTTATGCGTTCAGTAGCCCGGGTCGAGCCGGGTTAAAGATCAATAGACACACCACATTATGTATATGAGACACCGACGGGCGTACGCCTCCGGGACATGGTCATTAACCCCCCAAAGGCTTTAAGCAAACAAAACAATTTAAACGAGACATTTCAATACTTTAACCATCATACAATTAAAGATTCAATGCCCGACCAAGTGGTATTTTATATACCGTACCCCAAGCCCGTATAGGGAAAATAAGTTAAAAGTATTTACCTGAGCAAGTATAAATCAAAATCAGCGAGTGCAAGTATCTTTTACTGGTTCTCCTAATCTGGAACGAAGGTTTATAATAACCTATTAGAATCCTAACGGGTCTTTAGTTAAGCTTAGGCTTAGACCGGTTAGTTTTAAAGATACGGTTCGTACGCACGATTAAGCGAAGGCCGGATAGAATGTGATTTAGACCCGACAAGTTTGAAGACTTGCTTAATATGGGTATATTATACACATTCTGGATTTTGAGATAAAACCGATAAGGTTTGACCCGTTTTGGCTAATTTATGTAAACTAGTTACATAAACCGAACCGAACGCGCATGAAGCGTAACGGATAACCATAAGAGTCCTAAACAGGTTTCCTAAGTTAACATGCCTTAAATATGTTGTTATATCAGTAGGATACCTTCCATTATGCCTAAAACGAGTTTAATCTCATATTAAGCCCCGTAGGGGTATTTTGGTCATTTTAAAGATTATAAAAGGGATTAATTAAGCTTCTGTGATCCGGGTCTGATTTTATCAGTAAAACAACTTAAATTAACAGTTTATATCCGTTGGTGTTAAGTCTTTGGTGGCAAAATGGTTTTAAACCCTTACTATGCGTTTAATACGCGTATAACGCCGTTTTAAGCGACGTACGGGTTAAAATAGGATTCTAAGTTTTCTGATCATTTAAACAGGTTCAAAATACTTCATTTACTATTTAAAATCAGTAGCAATTGGATTGGCGTTAAAAGGATTTGTAAAACTCATTTTATGGCTTAAAAGGGCATATTCGGTATTTACCGAATTAAGGCGATAATCCTAGCTTATGATCAGTTTAAAAATAATTAAAAATCTTCAAAAATCCCAAAATATTATATTACATCAGTGGGTAAAAGGTTTGGTGTCAAAAATGGGGTTTAGATAGGCTTTACGCTAATGACGCCGTTTAATTACTAAGAAGCGTTATAATTACGTCATTAAGCATAACTCCTAATCTAGACCTCCGACTGATGTGAAAATTTAGGGACATGTTTTATAATCAGTAACAAAGATTATTGTACTTTCACATTTCCAAAATTCTCGTTGTATGGTCATAAGGGCATTATGGTCACTATTTAAGCAATTAACGGAAACGTCGGACAATCGAGGTTTCAAGTGGTATAAACGCAGAGGGTTATACCAACATGTAACTAGGTCCTAATGGAACTTTAAGGAATGTCTAAACCTATCTAAATCGGGTCAGAACTGACGTCAAAGCAAAAGTCAAACTTTTGCGTCTTTCGGTTCCGAATCGGTTCAAAACAGAAAGTTGTCGAATCAAACAAGCTTATATAACTTCTTATGCTTATTATCAGGTTATATGAAAGATAAAATAGGTTACACGCCTTCTACAATGCTAATCGCGTGTTAATTCCAAAATAACAATTCTGTTGACTTTTTCGGACAACGTTTGACTCGTCATTTGACCTGGTTAGATCGGGAATCAGTGAGTACCCTTTTAAGGGTTTATTACCCACTTAATTACCTACTTATAACAACTTTCATTTCGGCAAAACACTGGACCGTTTGTGTTTTATCGTTAAGTCAAACCGTAATTACGACGGTTTGACTTCTAAGCTAAATACTAAGCATAACTGAATTAGAGAAGGTTAAGCATACTTACACGTGTCTAATGATCGATTTAGGATGCTTGAGAATGGTCCTTATGCTCCAGAAACGTTCAGATGAAGAATGGGGAATGAATGCAACCATGAAGGGCTTTTATAGTAATTTTAAAGGCTTGTAAACTTGACAAATCACTCTACCAAGGGTCTTAGATCATCAACATGTGTTCCTAGGGTCTAATAATCAGGTAGGGGGTGCGCACAAATGCATAAAATATCAACTAAGTCGGTTAAAACGTGCAGAACAGGCAGCTGTGGGTTTTCTGCTCGCTGGCAACCCCTTACGGACCGTAAGGGGTAAGGCTTACGGTCCGTAAGCCTGTGGCAGAAGGTAAAAATCGTTGGCCTTTCAAGCTTTGAACGGGTAATACATGTAAAGCAAATTGTGGGCTTCTAATTTACAGTATGGGACCTCAAGAACGTGCATGGAACAGTTTTGATCAATTATTTGATGTACAATTTGTCTTGGATATTATCAAGAATTATAAACGAAGGACTGTCATGCTTTTTCTTCGTAGGATCCCACTCAAGAAAAATATGGATCCATTGTTGTTAGTATTTACCGGATTTCAGAATATCAGATGTTTTTAATAATTCAGAGTCTTGGGATTTTTTTTTTTTTTTTTTTTTTTTTGGATAAGTGAGCATTAGCCCGGCAAATATATTCCAAAATGAAGACGTGTTACAGGTTTTAAGGGGGCATACCCCCCGAAACTCCTAAAAGAGGACACCCCGAAAACAGGCTTCGGGAACCTCAACAAAGAGAAAACTTTATAGAACCCGACTAGGCTATTAAACAAAAGCATAGTAGGATAATATAAAGAAAACTACCACTAGACTAACACCAATCTACAGGAATACACTACACTACAAAATACAAAAAAACGACTAGCTAGCCAAACAAAACAACCCAACAATTGGGCCTTCACGAAACTAATCCAGCAGCCCACCAATCAAGATTAAACCAGCCCAACCTTCTAATAACGAGCAAATAACACAGCCCAAGGAAATTGTGAGCCCGAAAATAATTGCCATCCCAAAGCCTATAATCAGAATAGCAGCTTCCAAAGCTGGTGGAATTAACACAAAACCAGTTCCTGGCAGACCAATTATCGCAACTACATTTAAGCCGTAATCTCTTGTTAGCAAAAATCACGGTTCCCATACTACAAACTATACATCCAGCAGATACTGAGGCTAACAAGATAATCCACCACCAACCGAAAACGACGAAACTAACACAAGAGAGCCAAAAAGAGCCTGGCAAACGAATAAGGCAACAAACCATAAATTACTTACGGGGAAGGGGCTTTGCAACCACCGGGTCTTTTGAAAGACCTGAAAAGAACCGAGCGGTGCCGCTAACATCTTCTCCAACATCTTCTATGCAGAAATCCGGGTTCAACCCAAGCTCCATACAAAGATCCTCAAAAAAATCCCTTTCACCCGGTTCCCAATTGTTCGCAACTTCCGCTAAAACAGTTTGGGACTTGGACGTGAGTCTTTTACGAATCGCGTCTTTTTGAGCTTGGGTTATGCCATAGTCATAGCCGTTATCCTCATCCGAATCTTCCATATCCTCAACTACATCATCCTGTTGAGGGGCTCGGTTGGATGTGAATGTATTCCAGGTCGGTAACACTCGTCCCGTAGTAGAAGTACCAGCATAAGAAGGAGTATTACCCACATTAAGGTCTTGATTAAACGGATCACTCGGATATAAATCAGAAACATCTTCAACAAGGTTTCCACTTCTAAAACTAGCCTCCATGTCAAGAACAGAGAACCGATTAGGCGTACAAACCGGGGTAGTATCAACATCTATGTTGCTTTTCTTTTTCCGATTTAACTCTGATTTATTAGGAGTTTTCTGGGCAGCCCCATTCACGGCACGGCTAAAGTCAAAGCCGGAGGCGTTCGTCTGATTTTTTGATGCAGATCTGGTGGTGGGACCCTTTTTCACAGCCTCATTCACTGGTTTATAAACCTGGGCAGCCAGTTTCTTACACTGGTCATCACCATTGGAACTAACAACTTTCTTTTGGCCATTGTACTGTTTCGCCTTTTTCCCACCCACACCACCTGCATTCACAGTTTTAACAGGGGTTTGAAGATTCTGATTATTTTTCTTTTTGGGGTTGGGATTATGCTTCTTTTTTGCCACCGTCTCGAAGTGATCACCTGGATCTGCCATAACCTGGTCAACATCCTGCTCACTATCTAACCCATCAGCACTATTTTTGTTACAAGAACTAGGCTGCTGATGCTGTTTCATGGGGCTTTGATCATGCGACTGGTTCATAATACACTCCTCCTCCATCCCCATCTCCTTTGGCTTGTTTTTACAGGTCTTAAGAGAGTGGCCAAAAACTTGACAATGGGAGCATTGGGCTGGCTGCCATTGATAGGCAATCCGAAGTTTAACAACTCTAGCTGGCCTATGATTTACCTGTGGGAAAACCACTTCAACTTCATTCGGGAGTTCACTTTCAGCCGGTATATTAACAAGCACCCTAGCGTATCCAATTTTACCAACCTTGCTTGAACATCTTAATCTAGTGGTTTTATCCATAAGGAGTGGATAACCAATACCACTAAGCACTTTACTCAACCCTTTACCTGTCCACAGTTCTAAAGGGACGTGATGCACCGTAACCCATAAGGGAATGACTTTTGGTTCAACTTTTTCAAGATCCAGCCCTGGTTCCCAACGGTCAAGGAAAATTGGAACATTATTAACCATCCAAGGGCCGTTTTCAAGAACTTCATTCATGCCCTTCTCACTCTTGAACTTAAAGAAAAAGAAGCCTGCAGTACTCTTCGAAACTTCAGCTATGTCAAACGACCTCCACAGCCGTTTTAAACAATTATTGACCACGGTGAAGTCCATAGAGGTACCCAGAAAAAAACCATACAGATGGAGGGCAAAAGACTGAGCCGAGTACTTCAAATCCTCTTGAGAAATAAGCACTCTTTTCTTTCCATCAGGCATAACAGATGGAGGGATAAATTCCAACCTGGTATCCTCGGTTTCATTGTTCAATCGCATCTGCTCAGCAAAGGTTTTACCCCCTAGTCTATTTGTATCCCAAACCGAGTGGCCTTGAAAAAGGGGCTGAGACTGGTGGCCATCACTACCCATATCCTTATTCAACCGACAAACCTCCACAGGAGATTGGGGCTTGTCACCATCAGGTTCCCCAACACAAATGGGATCAACAATTGATTTGCCCAGGTTCATCTCAATAAAAGAGTTTCCTTGGCTACAATTAGCAGATTGATTATGAGGAATACCTGGATTGACGGCTGATTCAGTAGCAATGGAGACTCCATTACCGGAGGTAGTCACATACAGGCCTTCCTTCACTGTGTTAGCCTCTGACCTACGCTTCGCCCAAGCACCGAGGGTAGAGACGAACTCAGAGCTGACTTTATCATGTGACGACTGATGCGGGGCAGGGGAATCGCGGCTTCCTTCCTGAGATTTAATTTGGTCGTTCAGAGGTATTTTTAATTAACATGTCGACACTTTAAATCCTACCATACATCTTTGACTAGATCCGGGTTTCTAACATTTTTTGTCTTGTATGCCACGTGTCGTTATTTTATTACACACGAATTTTTCGAGGTGTTACATCCTCACCCCCTTAAAAGAAATCTCGACCTCGAGATTTACTGAAACAATGAGGGTATTTCTCTTTCATAGCAGACTCTACCTCCGACGTGTATTCGGGACCTCTACGGGCATCCCATTTAACCTTTACGATCGGTATATGCTTCCTTCGAAGTTTCTTAACCTGTCGATCCTCGATCGACAATGGTTTTTCCACAAATTTCAAGCTCTCATCTATATGCACATCCGTATGTGGTATGACTAGTGATTCATCAACGAAACACTTTTTCAGATTGCAGATGTGAAATACATTGTGAATTCCACTGAGCTCTTCTAGTAAGTTTAACTTATAGGCAACTGACCCGACACGTTCGATAACCTCGAAAGGTCCTATGTATCTCGGGCTTAACTTGCCTTTTTTACCAAATCGCATCACTCCCTTCCAGGGTGATACTTTAAGCAACACCTTGTCACCTACTATGAAGTGAAAAGATTTACGCTTTGGATCTGCATAGCTTTTCTGCCTATCTCTGGCAGCTTTGAGACAGTCTCGAATCTGGACAATCTTGTCCGTCGTTTCGAACACTATCTCTGTTCCTGATAACTGGACATCTCCAACTTCCGCCCAACAAACGGGCGTTCTACACTTTCTACCGTATAAGGCCTCGAAAGGCGCAGCCTTAATGCTGGTGTGGTAGCTATTGTTGTAGGAGAACTCAATTAATGGTAGGTGGTTATCCCAACTACCACCCAAATCAATCACACATGCACGAAGCATGTCTTCCAACGTTTGAATAGTACGCTCACTCTGACCGTCTGTCTGAGGATGGTAAGCCGTACTAAAATTCAAACGCGTGCCCAAAGATTGTTGGAAGCTTTTCCAAAAATGTGACGTATATCTAGTATCTCGGTCAGAGATAATCGACACAGGTATGCCATGTAAGGCTACAATCTTATCAACGTATAACTGGGCTAACATGTCGGAGCTGTAAGTCTCCTTAATGGGTAGGAAATGTGCTGACTTAGTCAGTCTGTCCACGATCACCCAAATTGTGTCATTTCCTTTCCTTGTCTTGGGTAACTTGGTGATAAAATCCATAGTTACCATTTCCCACTTCCAAGTGGGAAGTTCAGGCTGTTGTAGCAAACCTGATGGCTTCTGATGCTCGGCTTTGACTTGCGCACATGTCAAGCATTTTGCTACATAGGTGGCTACAGACTTCTTCAAACCTATCCACCAATAATTTGCCCTCAGATCCTGGTACATCTTATCAGCTCCAGGATGAACGGAGTATTTGGAACTATGGGCTTCCTGGAGGATAACATCTCGAAGTCCTCCATAAATTGGAACCCATATTCGTCCATTCAATCTTAGTATTCCGTCCTTGCTAAGTGTTAACTGCTCCTCAGTTACCCCTAGCTTTTCGTTAGGATAGTTAGTTTCCAACACAGCTTCCTTCTGTGCAGCTAACAACCTTTCAATCAAATTGTTCTTTATTTCCATGCGCTTGGCATTGATTCGGATGGGTTTCACCCTTTCCTTCCGACTCAAGGCATCGGCGACTACATTCGCCTTGCCGGGATGGTATCTTATTTCACAATCGTAATCATTAAGAGTTTCCATCCAACGGCGTTGCCTCATGTTCAACTCCTTCGGATTGAACAGATGTTGAAGGCTCTTGTGATCAGAATAGATCACACATTTGATTCCATATAGGTAGTGCCTCCAAAGTTTTAGTGCGAATACAACGGCACCCAATTCCAAGTCATGGGTGGTGTAATTACGACGGTTTGACTTCTAAGCTAAATACTAAGCATAACTGAATTAGAGAAGGTTAAGCATACTTACACGTGTCTAATGATCGATTTAGGATGCTTGAGAATGGTCCTTATGCTCCAGAAACGTTCAGATGAAGAATGGGGAATGAATGCAACCATGAAGGGCTTTTATAGTAATTTTAAAGGCTTGTAAACTTGACAAATCACTCTACCAAGGGTCTTAGATCATCAACATGTGTTCCTAGGGTCTAATAATCAGGTAGGGGGCGCGCACAAATGCAGAAAATATCAACTAAGTCGGTTAAAACGTGCAGAACAGGCAGTTGTGTGTTTTCTGCTCGCTGGCAACCCCTTACGGACCGTAAGGGGTAAGGCTTACGGTCCGTAAGCCTGTGGCAGAAGGTAAAAATCGTTGGCCTTTCAAGCTTTGAACGGGTAATACATGTAAAGCAAATTGTGGGCTTCTAATTTACAGTATGGGACCTCAAGAACGTGCATGGAACAGTTTTGATCAATTATTTGATGTACAATTTGTCTTGGATATTATCAAGAATTATAAACGAAGGATTGTCATGCTTTTTCTTCGTAGGATCCCACTCAAGAAAAATATGGATCCATTGTTGTTAGTATTTACCGGATTTCAGAATATCAGATGTTTTTAATAATTCAGAGTCTTGGGATTTAATTTGGTCGTTCAGAGGTATTTTTAATTAACATGTCGACACTTTAAATCCTACCATACATCTTTGACTAGATTCGGGTTTCTAACATTTTTTGTCTTGTATGCCACGTGTCGTTATTTTATTACACACGAATTTTTCGAGGTGTTACATCCTCACCCCCTTAAAAGAAATCTCGACCTCGAGATTTACTGAAACAAATGAGGGTATTTCTCTTTCATAGTAGACTCTACCTCCCACGTGTATTCGGGACCTCTACGGGCATCCCATTTAACCTTTACGATCGTTATATGCTTCCTTCGAAGTTTCTTAACCTGTCGATCCTCGATCGACAATGGTTTTTCCACAAATTTCAAGCTCTCATCTATATGCACATCCGTATGTGGTATGACTAGTGATTCATCAGCGAAACACTTTTTTAGATTGCAGATGTGAAATACATTGTGAATTCCACTGAGCTCTTCTGGTAAGTTTAACTTACAGGCAACTGACCCGACACGTTCGATAACCTCGAAAGCTCCTATGTATCTCGGGCTTAACTTGCCTTTTTTACCAAATCGCATCACTCCCTTCCAGGGTGATACTTTAAGCAACACCTTGTCACCTACTTTGAAGTGAAAAGATTTACGCTTTGGATCTGCATAGCTTTTCTGCCTATCTCGGGAAGCTTTGAGACGGTCTCGAATTAGGACAATCTTGTCCGTCGTTTCGAACACTATCTCTGGTCCTGATAACTGGACATCTCCAACTTCCGCCCAACAAACGAGCGTTCTACACTTTCTACCGTATAAGGCCTCGAAAGGCGCAGCCTTAATGCTGGTGTGGTAGCTATTGTTGTAGGAGAACTCAATTAGTGGTAGGTGGTTATCCCAACTACCACCCAAATCAATCACACATGCACGAAGCATGTCTTCCAACGTTTGAATAGTACGCTCACTCTGACCGTCTGTCTGAGGATGGTAAGCCGTACTAAAATTCAAACGCGTGCCCAAAGATTGTTGGAAGCTTTTCCAAAAATGTGACGTATATCTAGTATCTCGGTCAGAGATAATCGACACAGGTATGCCATGTAAGGCTACAATCTTATCACCGTATAACTGGGCTAACATGACGGAGCTGTAAGTCTCCTTAATGGGTAGGAAATGTGCTGACTTAGTCAGTCTGTCCACGATCACCCAAATTGTGTCATTTCCTTTCCTTGTCTTGGGTAACTTGGTGATAAAATCCATAGTTACCATTTCCCACTTCCAAGTGGGAAGTTCAGGCTGTTGTAGCAAACCTGACGGCTTCTGATGCTCGGCTTTGACTTGCGCACATGTCAAGCATTTAGCTACATAGGTAGCTACAGACTTCTTCAAACCTATCCACCAATAATTTGCCCTCAGATCCTGGTACATCTTATCAGCTCCAGGATGAACGGAGTATTTGGAACTATGGGCTTCCTGGAGGATAACATCTCGAAGTCCTCCATAAATTGGAACCCATATTCGTCCATTCAATCTTAGTATTCCGTCCTTGCTAAGTGTTAACTGCTCCTCAGTTACCCCTAGCTTTTCGTTAGGATAGTTAGTTTCCAACACAGCTTCCTTCTGTGCAGCTAACAACCTTTCAATCAAATTGTTCTTTATTTCCATGCGCTTGGCATTGATTCGGATGGGTTTCACCCTTTCCTTCCGACTCAAGGCATCGGCGACTACATTCGCCTTGCCGGGATGGTATCTTATTTCACAATCGTAATCATTAAGAGTTTCCATCCAACGGCGTTGCCTCATGTTCAACTCCTTCGGATTGAACAGATGTTGAAGGCTCTTGTGATCAGAATAGATCACACATTTGATTCCATATAGGTAGTGCCTCCAAAGTTTTAGTGCGAATACAACGGCACCCAATTCCAAGTCATGGGTGGTGTAATTACGACGGTTTGACTTCTAAGCTAAATACTAAGCATAACTGAATTAGAGAAGGTTAAGCATACTTACACGTGTCTAATGATCGATTTAGGATGCTTGAGAATGGTCCTTATGCTCCAGAAACGTTCAGATGAAGAATGGGGAATGAATGCAACCATGAAGGGCTTTTATAGTAATTTTAAAGGCTTGTAAACTTGACAAATCACTCTACCAAGGGTCTTAGATCATCAACATGTGTTCCTAAGGTCTAATAATCAAGTAGGGGGCGCGCACAAATGCAGAAAATATCAACTAAGTCGGTTAAAACGTGCAGAACAGGCAGCTGTGGGTTTTCTGCTCGCTGGCAACCCCTTACGGACTGTAAGGGGTAAGGCTTACGGTCCGTAAGCTTGTGGCAGAAGGTAAAAATCGTTGGCCTTTCAAGCTTTGAACGGGTAATACATGTAAAGCAAATTGTGGGCTTCTAATTTACAGTATGGGACCTCAAGAACGTGCATGGAACAGTTTTGATCAATTATTTGATGTACAATTTGTCTTGGATATTATCAAGAATTATAAATTAAGGATTGTCATGATTTTTCTTCGTAGGATCCCACTCAAGAAAAATATGGATCCATTGTTGTTAGTATTTACCGGATTTCAGAATATCAGATGTTTTTAATAATTCAGAGTCTTGGGATTTAATTTGGTCGTTCAGAGGTATTTTTAATTAACATGTCGACACTTTAAATCCTACCATACATCTTTGACTAGATCCGGGTTTCCAACATTTTTTGTCTTGTATGCCACGTGTTGTTATTTTATTACACACGAATTTTTGGAGGTGTTACAAGAATAAATTATGCTTTTGCCTCCGGTTTAAAATTACGATTTTGTCCTCGATTCAAAATTACAATTTTATCCCTACTTTAAAATTACAATTTTGCCCCCAAATCAAAATAAAATTATACTTTTACCCCCAGCTAAAAATTACTATTTTGCCATTGATTCACAATTATGATTTTGCCCCCAATTAAAAATAAAATTATAGTTTTACCCCAGCTTAAAATTACGATTTTGCCCTTAGTTAAAAAATAGGATTTTGCCTCCGTTTCAAAAATTATTATTTCACCCTCAGTTCAAAATTACGTTTTTACCCCAGTTCAAAATAAAATTATGCTTTTGCCTCCAACTTAAAATTACGATTTTGCGTTCAGTTCAAAATTTAGATTTTGCCCCAATTCAAAATTATGAATTATGGTTTTGCCCCCAGCTTAAAATTATGATTTTGCCCTTAGTTCAAATTTATATTACGATTTTACCCCAAGTTCAAAATTACAAATTTGCACCTGTGCAAATTTATGCTTTAGCTTTTGCCAAATTACGATTTTACCCGGTCCAAAAATACAACTTGTTCAAAATTACAGTATTGTCATCATTTTAGTTTTTTTAGCAAAACTATAAAAATGTTTTGTTTTAATTGTGTAGCTCGATTTAATTTTTTTCGTATCAATGAGCTAACTAACACTCGCTCATTAGTCCTGACAAATTACAGTTTGCCCTGAGCTCAAAATTACGGTTTTGACATCATTTTAGTTTTTTTTTCTAGCAAAACTATAATAGTGTTTTTTTAATTGGTTGAGAATTATTCGGTCATCGCCCCGCAACGCGGGCGGGGCATCAACTAGTTGTTATTAATTGTTATAATGCTAATTATTTTTATTGTATATTGTATGTATAAGTGTTTATATATGTATGTGTATGTGTATATGCATGTGTAGGTACATATGTATGTGTATGTATCTTTGTATGCGTATGTATATGTAAGTGTTTGTATTTGTGTGTTTGTGTATATGTATATATGTATGTATGTGTATGTGCATGTGTGAATAGGTATATATGAGTCTCACTGTATACACAAAAACACATACGATACTTATAAAAATGACAAAAGCTAGTTTTAAGTAATCAATCATGATACTATACTTGTACGTACATGTATGTGTAATATCTATAAGTTGGTAAAATAAAAGTATTCCATGTGGTGGTGGTGGTGGTTGCTCACTTTGGTTGGAGGAAGAGTACATTGTTTGACATTAAGGGTGGTGCCTAGTGGCAAAGTGTTTACCTGTTTAAAGAAGCGACGTTAGTGGTTACTGGTTAGTTTTGCTAGACTCAAGATAAGATATTTGTATTGTATCCATAGATAATAAAACCATGATATATATTTTATTGATGTCTTATATTGTTATACAATTTGTTGCCGACATTCAATATCAGCAGTTCAATTCCTAAAGTTCAAATTTGCTACAAGAAATCGCAAATATAATGAAAAATAATCGTTCATAGACTAATATTGTTTTGTCAACACACACAACTATAAAGCTAGTCTTGCTAATAACTATAAAAACAAATAAAAAAATCTAATCTAATATCAATAAAGGATCGTAAGTAATGTCACATGGCATTTGCTCTTTTAATCTTACATTTTTATTTTTTAATTTAAAAATCTCCAGATCGTTTAAAATCACATCAAGTCGCGTGTTATAATTCAAAGTTCTGCATGTGTCAGCCCACTTTTATCATGGTCCAATCAAGATTAAGTAGTAATTGAAGGTGTCGGTCCTTGCATGTGATCAGTTTAAAGTTGTCGGCTGTTTTGATTGAGATAAAGTCACTGTTTACATCGCCCAATCACCATCAATTTTAATTTGGTTGTTTATGGAATCTTGGTGCAAGTGGAATTTTTGAAAGATAAATTCTAAAGAAGCGGCCCAATAAAAATTAAGAAATCAAAAGAAGTTGTCGGCTATTAATTGGGATCTGCAGTAAATGGCACACTCATGACGTAGCTCTTTCTTGGTGGGGGTGAGCAATTGTAGGTTGCTTCCCTCTCCTTCGTTTCTTGGGTGGGTTGATACCTGGCCTCCTCCTCACCTCGAGGCGAAGGACTTGTTATCACTTCTCGGTTTTGATTGATTGTTTTCAATGGGCTCTGCCAAGGGTGGAAGCATGGTATCCAGTGCCTCTGAAGGGGATGTTGGCCCCACCTCGTCCAATGGAGTGTGGCTATGCCCCTTCAGGAACTTCCACGAGTGTAAAGACGGTAAGCCTGGGTCTTGTGGGTATAACAGATTGATCGCGCATTTTCAGCAATTTCATTTTAAAGATGATCGTAAAGAATCCCTTCAAGATGCACTTTCTAAGGATTTAGAATTGTTTTCAAATGTTGGGGAAACCTTGCGAGTTTTTGGATATTGGTTGTGTGGGAGGTGCATGAAGACACACGCACTTAGTAGGGGGTGTCATCATCCTGATGGTGTGTTCACGTTCTCTAGAAAATCCGGGTCTGATGAGGATTTTGTCGTGGGGATCCCAATGCCCCAAGATCCTGTGATGGTTGAGCTTAGGACCTCGCAGGGAGTGACGGGAGATGTTGCTCTCCTTGAACGTGTTTTCTCCCTTTCGGTTCGAACTGTTAAGAGCATCCCCCCAAGCTGCCGTTTGGCATTTGCGCAAGCTTTGACAGGTGCCATCCATAAAGTAGCAGCTTCCCCTGGGTCTGTTGAAAGCTGGGTCAAACTCTTGCTCTTACCCCGTTGTACCCTTAAGGTGGTTAAACCGTCTTCCAGGCAAGAGAGATGGTCGGGTAATCGAAAGTCCTTGCAATGTGATAGTATTTTGCGGGCCTTAGCTTTGTGGAAGGAGGGCTCTGGTTTTGAGATTTTGGTTAATTCCCTCCTTGCCGATAGTGGAGAAAAGGTCGTGCGTGGGGGGGAGGCACAACGGGAGATAGCTGAGGAGGTTAGCCCTAACATCAAGCAATGTCTCAGGAAAGTGAGTGATGGCCACTTCACTGCTGCAGTTAAGGTGTTGTGTTCCAGTGGGGTTGCTCCCCGGGGGGAATCTACCATGCAAGTCCTTATCGACAAACATCCATTCGCGCCACCCCCGAGCCTCCCTTCAACCCCTCTGTCCCAACCTGCGTTATCCGGGGATAAAGACTGCGTCCACAGGTGTGTGAAATCTTTTCCGAAAGGGACATCTTGTGGGCGAGATGGCCTCCGAGCCCAACACCTGTTGGACGCTCTTAGCGGCGAAGGGTCGGCGACTGCCTCGGGACTGCTTACTACCATCACTGAAGTGGTAAACCTTTGGCTGGGGGGGTTATGTCCTAAGGTGCTCGCGGATTTTGTTGCTTCGGCGCCTCTAACCCCTTTGTTGAAGCCTGATAATGGTATTCGCCCCATTGCTGTGGGGGCAATTTGGAGAAGATTAGTCTCCAAAGTAGCCATGAAGAAAGTTGGGAAAGAAGCTGTTAAATACTTGGGGGACTACCAATTTGGGGTGGGGGTCCCCAATGGGGCGGAGGCGGTGCTGCACAGCGCTAACAGGTTTCTTAATTCTTTTCATTCAGATGGCTCACTGGCCATGCTTACGGTTGATTTTTCCAACGCTTTCAACTTAGTTGACCGTTCGGTTTTGCTTCGCGAGGTCCATAGCCACTGCCCCTCCATATTCCCGTGGGTTCAGTTTCTGTATGCTCAGCCTGCTAGGCTATACGTGGGGAATGACCGCATCGGGGCATTCACGGGGGTGCAGCAAGGGGATCCTTTGGGACCTTTGCTTTTTGCCCTAGCCTTACACCCCTTAGTGCTTCAGGTGCAGGAAAACTGTAAACTCCCCTTCCATGCTTGGTACTTGGATGACGGGACGATTATCGGGGATGCTGTTCAGGTTGCTAAAGCTCTCGGAATCATCGGTTCGGAGGGCCCAGCCTTGGGGCTACGGCTTAATATTAGAAAAACTGGATTATTTTGGCCGACATGTAATGGGGTGAAGGTCCGGCCAGGGCTTTTCCCCAGTGAGATTGAGAGGCCGGAGAAAGGTGTCAAACTGCTAGGAGGGGCAGTCAGCCGTGATTCTGGTTTTATTAGTGGTCTAGCGGCTAAGAGGGCAACGTGCGCTGTTGACATTATGGGGCACCTTCCCTTGTTGCGGGATCCTCAAAGCGAACTTCTTTTGCTTAGATCTTGTATGGGGGTTGCAAAGTTGCTTTTCGGTTTGCGAACTTGCCAGCCCCCCTTTGTGGATGATGCTGTTTCATGTTTTGATAAAGGTCTTCGGGAGGCAATAGAAGACATTGTCGTATGTGGGGGTCCCTTTTTTGGTGAACTACAGTGGCGGATCGCGACCTTGCCAATGCGGCTTGGTGGGTTGGGCCTTCTCTCGGCCCGGGATATGGCATCCTATGCCTTTGTGGCTTCCAGGTCTCAATCTTGGGAGTTGCATGACCACATATTACGTAACAGCGGGGTTGCTAACATTGATCCGGATTATGCCAACGCCTTGGAACGCTTGCATGAATCTCTACCTGACTTTGATCTCGGCGGTTTCTCTAACAAGGACACCGCCCCCAAAAAGCCACAGAAAACTCTGGCGAATGCCCTTTGTTGTCGAATCGCACAAAGTTTGGGAGAAGATTTTCATTTGTCCCCCCGCCAGAAAGCCGTCATTGATTGCCTACAGAGGCCTCACGCTCAAGATTTCTTAACTGTTATTCCTATTGAAGGTTTGGGTCAACGTATGTCAGCGGTGGAGTACCGGTCAATCCTTAAGTACCGTTTGATGATCCCCATGTTCCCGAATGATGAAACTTGCCCAGTCTGCCGTAAAGCATGCCTGGATAAATACGGGGAGCATGCGTTACACTGTAGAGAGTTGCCGGGGTTTAAGTATCGACATGACTTTGTTCGAGACATGTTAATGGATATTCTCAGATGAGCAGGGATCTCGACAAAGAAAGAGGCACCGGTGAATTTTCTTACAGACCCGTCGGAGGGGAGATCCACTCTACGCCCGGCTGACGTGCTAGTTTTTGGTTGGGAGGGCGGGAAACATGCTTGTGTCGATCTCACAGGTGTATCCCCCCTAGCCGGGTTTCGGGAAAATGGTTTTGTGGCGGGGCAAGCGGTACTGAAAGCAGAGTCGAAGAAGGTGGAAAAGCACGCGAAAGCTTGTGAGGATAATCAGCATGCCTTTGTCCCCCTAGCGTTTGACAGGTTTGGCTCTTTGGCGCCAGAGGCAGTTCGTTTCTTGTCCAGACTTCAGCGTGTAGTCCACAGCAACTTTTCGACCCCTCAGGGGCGAGGCTTTGTTTTTAGTAGATTAGGGTTTTCTATTCAGAAAGGGATGGCGGCGCAGTTTGTTGCTCGTCTACCTGCTATTCTTATGTAATTTGCCCTGGTGATTGAAATTCAAATATGAGAATAATCATTTAAAAAATTTAATTTATGAATATCACCTAGACTTATCTTAATCCCTATTATATTTTCAAACCCCCATATTCCCCTCTTAAGAAACTTAACGGGGTGTTGATTGTTTTGCAGGGAGATTCCGTCGAGAGCTCAGAAAGGATAAAGAAGATTAACCTCTATGGTCGAAACATAAACCAAACTAATAACCTAAAATTAGTTCCGTGTTTCTTTAGCGAGAATGGCTAAACCAATCAAACCGTTCAAGAAGCAAAACAAAACCATGAATTAAAACTTACTAAAACTCACAAACAAACTAATTGTCTTCTAAATTATAAGTATAAAAATTGCTTCCTTGAATCTCGATTCGTCGTCATCAACCCCATCCCAAGTTTATTTATTTATTTTTTTTTTTTTTGGACGACTAGAACAATTGGTTCCGTTAGTCAACACACAAGCCCCGTTCGATCCGTGGCGGGCCTCGAAAGAGGCAACCGCATGCCAAGAGTTACCCAACAACCCAGATTCGAACTCGGGAACCCGGGCAGGAACCCCAAAGAGAGTAAACCTTCTCACCTCCAACAAGTCGGACAGACTGGCGCTGGCCATCATTGGCCCCATCCCAGATTGTTAAGATCCTTTTTTATATCCTGCCCCAATCCACTGGCACTTTTGGAATTCACTTGTGAGTACAAAAACGATCCACAAAAGTTGATTGAATTTTGTCTCCTCGTTCGTTAGTATTTCTTTATCTCACGTTCAACGTAACCAAATCGTTTAAGCTTGTTTCCTCCATCATCATAAATCATAAATTTGTATTATCTGGATCGCTCCACATATAGAAAAGCATTAAAAACGATTCAAAGTAGATTTCATTCCATGAAAAGAAATGTTTCACAAAATAGTGAAGTATGGCTATGATATATGTGTGATCTGTGATCGAATTTTTATAATAAAATGCTATAAAAACGTTTCTAAAAAGTAAAAATGCAATAAACAAAGAAACATTTGCAAATTGATTATATGTATCATGAAATATAAAATGTGATGGATAAATTTGATTTAAAAATTGTTTATGCCAACAAACTTAAGGTAACTGTTTTACTTGTCTAATAGTAGATTTACTTCAAATTATACCTTGTTCGGTTACAATGTTTTATAGATTTGTGATTCCAGTAATGTTTGCAAAGTATTTGAAATGGTTATTCTTCATCCTCTAGAGACATAATCATAAAAGTAATGTTTGTTTTAACATTTAAGTTCAGGCTTGAGTATATTAAATAAAATTAAGAAAATGAAAGAGAGATTACAATTACAATTTACACAAATACAAATTAATCGTAAGTCTTTAAATATTTGGTTGTATACAAATATTTGTTGTTTGATTTGTAATTATTATTTTTTTCCCAGAAAAATAACTATTTAAAGTTATTTTCCGATTCTGGCATTCACAAAGACGAAGTAGATGAAATGCATCTTTGAGGTTGATACATATATAACTAATAAAACAAGTCTTGTGTAACACTACTATTAAACCCGAACACAACATGTTTAAGTAAACAATAAAGGTTTACATAGACAATGCTTCCTTAATTACCATAATTTAACAACAAAAAGAGAGAACATGAGATGCCACCATGTCGGAAATCACAGATTCAATAACAAGTAGATACAATTGCAACTTTTCCATTTTGGATAACAACGCTAATAATAGCGGGTTAATGGGTAATGAAACTAAACAAGTTAGGGTAACCCCTTTGCGCACCACTTTAAAATCAAGGGTGGGATGCAAAGTAGGCCAATAGTCCCACCAAAGGTGCGTTTATATACGTTATTGGCTCTGATTCTTGAAAGAAGGGTCTAGAGTCAGGAAATACGTCGGTGGTGTTGGGTCCACCGACCACAACTCCAACCAATACGTTTGGGTTTGGGTTTGGGTTTGGGTCTAGGCTTAGAAAGTAATGGGACCCGGCCGTGCATCCTATGTGAGCTGGATGGACTCTAACTGAGGGTAATGAGTTGCCCCTGTGGTGAATCCTTTGTGGGTATCGGCCCCGTAACCTACCATGTAAGACATTTTCATCGGATTATCCCCAAGTATATAGTGCACCTATGAACCAAACAAAAGATTTAGAATCGATAGAATAGCACAAATCGTGGACAGAAAAATATATGGGCTTGGTCAACCGAACCTGACTAGGCTAGACCATTTTTTGCCACTGTTTGGGCTTGAATAAGCCCAGGTATGCATTTTTCTTAAAACAAGGTTTTGGGCCTATTTTCAGTCTTTGGGCTCAGCCAAGACTAGGACCAGACTCAAAAAGTGCATTGAGCTGGGTTAATTTGATGTTAAGAGTGACTCACCTATACTATATAATAAAAGAAACCGTTTTAGGGACAAATGTCGCTTTATGAGATGGTCTCAATTAAAATTTTTAGAAGAAATTTGATGATAAAGATAAATGATAACCATATATTAATTATTAAAATTAAAAGATTTTAATGATAAGAATAAGTATAATTGATAACCATATATTAATTAATAAAAGTAAAAACTATATATTAACGTTTTTATTATTTATAAAGATAAAGATAGTTTTAATTGTTTATATAAAAGTTTATAATCTTTATCTTTATTTACTATCTAATAACCGACTGGTAATGAAAATTAAAAAATATCATTTTTTTTCTTTTAACGTTATCTTTTACTTTTTCCGCTTATTAATAACTATTTAATTTAAAATTTCATCGATTTAACCATGCGTAATACTTAAGTTTCTAACCTATTAATAAATAAATAAAAAATAAAGTAAAATGTTAACTTGTGTAATACACAAGTTTCTAACCTAATAATAAATAAATAAAAAGTAAAATGTTATAATAAATCAAAGTTCATTTTTTTTTCAAAAACATATATTGACGACCATATGTGTTAACTGATTATATTATATTTAATCAACCTGTGTAATACACGTGTTTATTCAACCCATGCAATACACGTTTTTAAAGATGTAACTTTTTTATTATCTATAATAGGAAAATGTCACGGAATAGTAACCAAGTGTTAAAAGTATTTTAATTAGGTTATTCGTATCGTGCTTTAATTAGATAACTTAACATTCAAATCGAGCCATGTCCTTTTCTCCATGTGTCAAGAAAAAAATGGAGCATAAGATGTTGGGCTCGGATTATTTTAATATATGAAATTATATTTATTAAAAATAAAACACTTTAATTACATTAAAAATTAAAAAAACAAGTTACAATCCAAGTGACTCGAGTTAGCATCAAATAAAAGGGAAAAAAGAAATAAAAATTCAAATCACCACGGTTACCTATGAAATTGATGAAAAACCCTTAATTTTAATGAAAAATGAATGTTGAGTGACCTGATTGGAACCCTTTTGAAACTTGAGTGACCTAACTGTAACACTTTTAAAACTTTGTTACTATTCTACAAAGTTACCCCATAATATATAAAGTTATATTTATTCAACCCGTGTAATACACGGGGTTATAACCTAGTAGACAAATAAAAGGGAATCCAATGGTCCATGCAAAAGGGAATGTTTGTGTGTAAAAGGTTAGACAACATCATAACCGTTATCTTGTTACACCTCGTAATTCCGTCTTTGACGCTGTGTGTAAAAGGTTAGACAACATTATAACCATTATCATGTCACACCTCGTAATTCCGCCTTTGACAAGGTGTGACAAATTTATTCATCCTAAAAGAAGCAAAAAACAATGAAAGTCAAAAACTTCTAAAAAGTGTGAGAGGTCATAAAAGTGTGGCATATCAAACCTTTATATTATTTTGACACACTCAAAATGCACAGATAACAAAGGGAAGATTGTTAAAATATCCTATTCGAACCTTAACAGTACATAAAAATTTCTAACACGTCATACTATAAATATAAAACACCACATGATAATAATTAATATAAAACACCATAATGTGTTTTATGTTGATTATCATGTGGTTAGAGTCTTATCATCAACAAAAATTAACAGATAAGTGTTGGAACCTGAAGGTTTATACATGAAGGATTGCTTAGTTAAAGGATTGATTTTGTAATTGTTTAGTTTATATTTTGGGTCGACATGTATGGGTTGGGCTAGTATGGCCGGTTTCATGTGGGCCTAGGTTAAAAGTCCATGTGTTTAGTATTTAAACAAACCTCAACCATTTGGTTGAGGTTGATCAGCTGATTGCGACTTGAAGGCTAGCCGAAAACATTAAGGAGTCTTGTACCAGTCTTTGTTCATCATTGAATGCAAGTCTCGGTTTGTTTTAATTCATATTGTTTCGGATTATATTTGTTTTGCTCTTGAATCGGCTTGTGATTGTTTTCCGCACTCTCACAAGTTAAAGTTTGATATCATTGAACGATCCTATCGGATTTTACAATTGGTATCAGAGCCAAGAAACCAATCTTGGTTCGGTTTTGATATCATTCGGATTCAAGAACATCTTATGCTACTGATCTGGTTTTTCAGTGTTTGTTTTGCAGTGATAACATTCAATCTTCAAACTGTTCTTAGAAATTATCGAAAGAAATTACTGATTTTGGTTTGTGTGATTTCAGAAAATTGTTAGCTGATTTCTCGGAGTTTTGGTGATCAAAGAAAATTCAAAGATTACGATATCTTTGAATTTTTGAAAAGTGCTGAAAATCAGGGATTACGAGTCAACAGATTTATCTCATATTTGTTTTGCAGGTCTCGACTCGCAATCAACCAGTGGTCTCGACTTTCTGGTTCTGGTCTCGACTCGCAACCATCAGCTGTCTCGACTTGTCTGGTTTTGGTCTCGACTCGCAATCAACCAAGGTCTCGACTTGTCTGGTTTCAGTCTCGACTCGCAATCAACTACGGTCTCGAGCTGTCTGCATTTAGTCTCGACTCGCAACCATCTGTGGTCTCGAGTTGTCTGCTTCTTAGTCTCGACTCGCAACTGTGGTCTCGACTCGCAACGTAACTTTGCAATGGGATTTGAACTTGGACTTTGAACTGTTGACAAATTTTTGGACTTAAAATAATTAATTGATTAATTGATTAATTAATTATGTCTACAAATAACGTTGATTTGGCTGCCCTTAACAAACAACAAGAACTGGATTCAAAGCTTGGAACCACAACACGCATTCCAAGGTTGACTGATGCAAATGATTTCCCAGAGTGGAAATGGCGTTTTGAACAACACTTGAAGGTCAAAGATTATAAACTTTGGCAAAGCATTTTAAGGGGACCAAGGGAGATCATGATGGATAGTTCCACTGAACCAGGTGTTAAAGTAAAGAAACCTAAAAGTCAATATACTGAAGATGATCTACTTATAATTGAAGAAGATGAAAGAGCACTGTCCTACTTGACCATGGGATTGGGTCCAGACATTGCTATTGGTTTTCGCACTTGCAAATCCGCCAAAGAACTGTGGGAATCCTTGATCGACGTCTACGAAGGGAATGAAGATATGAAGGAGAGTCGAAGAAATCTGCTGAGACAAAATTTCAACAACTTCAACCATATTTATGGTGAAACTGTTGATAATCAAATTCAGAGGTTCGTGAATATAGTCACACAAATGCAAATGGAAGAAATTCATACATCAAATGCATCTACAAATAGACAGCTTCTAAATGCATTGCCAAAAAGCTGGGATCATCATGTTGCTATGATCAAGAAAACTAAAGATCTTGCTAGGTGCAGCTTGTCAGAGATGATCTCTCATATTAAAGCCTGTGAATTAGATGATAAACAAAGAGAAACCAACTATAAAAACAGCATGCTAGCCGCAGGATTCTCTGTTGCTCCCACTTCATCAAATGACAATAACACAGCTCTTTTGTCTCAAGGAGGTTTTCAAATGTTTAGCAATGCAGCATCTGCTAAGACTGCCCCCACTTCAGCAAATGTCTATTGCTCTGGGTCCTCTAATCAGGTTACTCCTCCACATCCAACAACTGCTTCTGCTTCTGCTGTGAATGCCTCCACTACTGCTTCCGCTTCCACTGCGAAAAATGAGATGATTGCTTTCTTTACACAACAGTCTAAAGAAAATTTGGATATCGCAGCCTCCGTTATCAACTGTTTGAATGCATTTGTTGCAGGAAAAATT